>CM030174.1:21641442-21842599 GCA_017639675.1 Aplochiton taeniatus | reverse complement strand
CCGACGCTAACTGAATATTATTGAATTTAGGTATGTGCTCCTAATATGGTGTCGATTTACACGCTGATTAACGTTGATCATTCGATACTTGCTTTAGTGAGGGATTTGACGTTGTTATTGAATCTGCGCATGATGCACCGCACTTTTGTTCTAATGGCCGTTTTTAACCTCATTATAATAATAGAGTATTCCACCCGGGGTAATAGTTGGGTTCTTTAGCTAGAACAGTTGAATCGTATTGGACTAGCTCTGCCACATTCAACATGGGACCTATAATGCAGGAGCGCACATCAGCCTCCACGACACTGAAACGAATTGTTTCTAAAGAGAAGGTTCGAGTCAAAAATGCTGAAAACACCTTGCCGATTACAAGGTATAGATATTGTCTGCAAGAATATTTGGTTTTATATTATCAATTAAATGATGCTTGACCGTGTTGGTGTGGTGGGCTTCTAATTTAACCTTACACACATGTACCCAGTTTAAAGAAAGGTAACAAGGTGAAGAAGGCAGGTGCTCAGCAACAAAAAAATGGTCTACCAGGTCAGATTAAGGACACCACGCCAACAGTCCAGAGGGTGAGTGATGAATTCGGTTGATTGTACTGGTGACTAGAAGCAAACTTGAACAAATATTTGTGAATTTTCAAACGTCTTTATCTCTCTGCTGTTTCAGGGTACACCACAATCCAGAGGGGCCCGTGTTAAATCAAGCACTACACAAACTATTAGTATACTTCCCAGGTCTGTTTAAAAAATATAAAAAAACAAATGAAATGATTTGTTGGGTAAACCTTGTTCAGCCTTAAAGTAATTGTCAAAATGTATGTTACTTTTTGCAGCCCTCATGATGAACATGGGCCAAAACCTCATATTCGCAAACATTCAACACAGAGGAAAGAAGAGAGGCGAGAGGTGCAGCAGACATCCCCATGCTGCACTGAGCTGGACCAGAACCGTGGGGTGATGGGAAGTAGTCGGAGAGCCCTCTCTCTACCCCTTTCCCCCATATCTGGGTTGCGTCAGGGGCCAATGCAGGCCTTCCCACACACTCAAGCCAATATTCTCACAGTGGAGTCACTTCGGCACTATGAGCAAAGGGAAGATGATACTGATAGCGCAAGTGACCTATCTGATTCTGAGAGGCTACCTGTACTTCCCTCTCCCTGTACCCCCTGCACCCCACCTCACCTCAACCTGCGTGCTGAGATCATCAACTCCAACGACTTTCCTCCTGCCTTTCCTGGACCCCAGGGAGACCTGGCCGATGGCGATGAAAGTGAAAATTACATCTATAGCTACCCCGATTTTCTGCCTCCTCCATTTAACACTTGGAGCCTCCGACAGTTGGCAGTGTTTCTTCACACTGAAGGTCGAGGTGCTCCTAGACCTAAGCCAGTAGGCCCTCTAGAGAAGTACTTAGAGAGGCTGCTGCAGCTGGAATGGCTACAGATCCAGACAGTGCAGACAGAGAGTGGTCGGCTTGCTGGTAGCCGCCCAAGGCCCCAGGGTTTCCCCTCCGCCACAACAGTCCACCCACCTAGGCCCCACACAGCACCCCCCACCCGCCTTAGCTCTCCCAAAGGCCAAAGGCAATGTCAGCGTACCTTTCCCTTTACTCCTGTTATCAACAATCCTCCCTCAACTGCCTCCACTCAGCATCTTTCCCGCCTGCCTGTCTGTCCTCATTGCCACATCCGCTACCCCCTATGTAATGGTAGCTGCTCAGCCTATGCCTACCAACTTCATTCCCGCCTCAGTCCACTGCTGGAGCGAAAGGCCAGACCAGGTGCACCGCCCATGAGAAGCAGCAGTGAAAGCCGAGTCACCACCTCTGAGGGAAGGGCCACAGGAGGACACGGAGGTGGAGCAGAATCCCCAGGCAGCCCTTCCACTGGAAGAAGTCATTTGAAACACATGCAAGCTGTGGGTAATGTCCGCAAGCCTTCCCAGGAGCCTAGCTTTAATGCTATTAGCAAGGGTCAGTTAAGGAAGGGCCGTGCAAGAGCTAACTCTGAGACAGAAACAAAGAAAGAGGTTAGTGGGGCTAAAGTGGTTGTGGAGAAACAGATGCATTCTGGGAGTAAACGAGAAGCCAATACTTCTAAAAGATTGGAAAAAGATTGGCAGAAGACAGAGGCCGCTGGCCAGGTGACTAAAAAAAGTGGATCAAAAAAAGCAGTCAAAGAGCCAGCTTCTCTGTCCAAAGCAACCCTAGCTATCAAGCAGAATAGGACAGCAAAAAATGTTCACTTTGTTGCAAAGTAACTAAATTCCCTTTAGCGCTTTGCTCAGTAGTAAAGCTTAATGTTATGCTTGTTAAATCGGAGCATTTTTGTTTTGATCGTTTTACAGCCCTCTTAATTAGTCAGTTGTTTGCTGCTTTCCAAAGGTAAATCTGCTATTACATTTAATTTACAAAAGCTGCATCTTTTATGTATCATCATAGTATACAGGCACACAGCATATTCGTGTCATACTAAGAAGCTCTAAGTCTCAAAACCTTTAACATTGTACCATCATACTACAGCTTTTAGAATGAAGGCTTATTGCACTGTACAGACATTTTGGTCAGTACAGGTTATTAATGTATAAAAAAGCTAACAAAATTACAACTTGTGTAGGCTATTTAAAAAAAAATACGACTTTCAAATTTCATTTGATCTGAAGTTGTTGTTCATGATGTTCACTCATCCTGTTTGCTCTAATTTATTGGTGGTTTTTGGTAGTATATCGGAAATGTATCACCACTTTCTTAATGTTGCTTGAGTTTTATATTTTTGTAGTGCCTCATATCTCTAGTCTGTTAAACTAAACCATACTGTAGCTAGTTAAGAAATACAACAGACATGTAACAATAAATGTACTTGTATTGGCTTTGGCATTTTGGTTATAAGGGCTTTTCTCTTGTTAGAACATGCTTCATTATCCATTAGAAATATATTTTATTTCAATATATAATATTTTTTTTCTTTGGTTCAAGAAAGAGTAAAATATTTTTCATGATTTCTCAAAAGATTGTATTCAATAGTTTTATTTTTTAGGTTTTGTTATCATTGACATTGTTTAATGGTAAAACATTTTCCATGCAACGGTGTAAAGCAATGGAGAAAAGGAGCTGAATGTATACTACAAAAACAAATTTACTCATGTCCTGTACCCTTGGTCATTGAGTAATTGTGTTCAAATGGCTTGCTTATCACAAGCTATAGGAGTGTGTATAGTACTTAAAACATTTTGTACACTGCTGGTTTTACATTGTAATGTCTTAGTAATTTATTGTGAATTATCCAGCATTCAACGTTGAGCACTAGATTTATGTCATTGTGACATGTTATTTACCTATCAAAGCCATAGATCAGGGACTGCAGATATTCACTGTCATAAACAGTACGTACTGAGCGTGATATAGGCAAGAAGGCAGATTGGTATGTATTTTTTCAATGTTTAATGTTCTTTGTAAGGCATAGAAATACATGTTTTGCACTTGCAACAACAACATTTTACACCGATTTAAACCTTATGCATGGGTCTGACAAAATGAAGTGGGATGTAAAAAATAAAAAACTATTCATTCAACGTTTAAATTTAAAGCATTGCCCGATTTTATGCTGCATTTCATAAGCCTATATTCTTTTTTGGCCAGGAAAAGGTTTGAGCAGCTGCCGCAGTTGCTTCTTCCTGTCATTCACACACCCTGGGAGACACAAAGTTGTTGCATTTATGAAGCTTAACCAGTTTGTTAGTTGTATTTTAGGAGGTGTGTTTTGTCAGATTACCTAAGTGAGTGTTTGCTGTAAAAGAAGAACTGCCCAGTGTTTCCAGGTTGACATCTTCTCTATAGACAGGTCCATCATTCCACATAAGGTCATAGCCACCGACCCTCTTCTCTCTGCCAGTCAGCCTAATCACACAAAACAAGGTGCTAATTATAACATTGGCAGCAAATCAGGGCTTTTGATGTAGTCTCATTCTATCCAGCGTCATGTAAAAGAGACGGTCAGTTAGTCATTTTATTGACCTCCCCTTGTGTATTGACTTGAATTGTAAATAAATGTCTGCTTGATCCTACACTTTTAATGCTTAGCCAGTGGCTGTCCATGACAAAAATTAACTTTAGGTTCTAGTGCAGTGCATCATACAGGCAAATAACCTGGCTAATGTATAGGTTAGACTGGGCTAACTCCAGTGGCCTGTATCCAAATTAACTAATATTTGCAAAAACTGAACAAATGACTGGAACATGTTTGACCCAACCACTTTTAAACTGCCGAGTACACATTGCTGCCCTATTTCCCACCTGCCCTCCATGTCCACAATGTGCAAGTTGTCCTCCAGTAAACAACATTTCATCTCATAGTCCTCTTGACTGCTTGCAGTAAGTGATGGAGAGGCATTAACCTCAATAAGCCACCTATGGGGAACCAAATGTTGCAGCCAATATTAAGCTGCTCCTTGCTATGTTAACAGCATATCATTGTATGATTGTTAGGTCACACTATCAATGCATGCAACAAAAGTGCTTGGATACACCAAGTAACACATATTTATCTTTACCATTATCTTTATAATTTCAAGCATTACTGTAATATTTATTCATATATACAAACCAAACATTCTAATACGTCACACAGAGATATGTGGTAATTCAAAGGTCGAGACATTAACTTTACCTTGGCTGATTTACAAAACTGAGGCAAAAATGCAAAGATATGTGAAAGCTTGATTAAGAGATAGAGAGAGTGATCTTACGGTTTGAGATCCTGGTCCAGGAGAATATCATAGCCGTAAAGCTCAAAGCAATGTTTGTCATTAATGATGACCTTCTGCACACTCAGCAGGCTGCGGACAAAGATATTGTCTATTTCCTTAAACAAAGTCTCTACAGCCTCTGTACCATGTTTGGCTGTCAGGAACCTACGAAGCTGCTGCATCTGCCACTTGCATCCCTGCACATGGGTGAAGGCAATCACACATACAGAGCATTGGAAGAATGGAAGAGGAAAGGAACAGGTAGAGAGAGGGAAAAATATGTTTTAGGTGGCTAAACCAGGCCACACAATACTGATCATTCAAAAGGAGGGTTTGCAGTTAGGTAACACACCTTTTCAGGATCATAATCAGGTGCTGTTTTTTGCACAGCTACATTGGTAAGATGCACATCTGAAGAAAGCAGAGTTAAGGTAAATGTGGGAAACGGAAGTGGTGCGAAAAAGCTTCAAAAGAAGCTGTCAGGTATGGAAGCCCTAAGAGGCCATGCATTTACACGTTATTTAACGCGGTAATTTATTGTGTTTTCTCGAGACCTCAAGTTATTTATGTAATTGATATTGGCAGTTTCAGTCCACATTTGTGTCCGCTCTTGTGTTCTCGTGAACTTGTTTGACATAGGCTATGTTGTGTTTGGAATCACCTACTATGCATCCTTAATATATTATATTTGAACTAATTTCCTGGCATATTTAGTATGTTATGGATGCACAGTATGTGATTCTGAACACAGTATAATCTTTCAAGGGCAAAGTAGCTTACCGTTCAAATCAAAAGAACACAAGTCACCAAGAACACATAAAAAGTGTCCTTTTATTGAGGATGCGTCAGTTGGTTTGCATTATAGGTCCCATGTTTGGCTTGCTAGCAAGAACATATAGAAGTCAAGCAAGAATAATGGCTCTACCTCAGCTTTTACATGCACCAAAACACTTGTACATTTAAATACAATTTTAGGAGGCAAGCCAAACACAAACACAATAAAACAAAAGTTTATCTAGCCAGTGTTGTCTGTTCCCTCAAACCTATGTTCCCTCAGCCCTATCTTCCCTTAGCACCTTCATTTTTTTCCCCTTCCAAATTAGGCCCCACGGTACATCAACCCTATGTTCCCTCAGCACCTTTGTTTCATCCAAATTACAGGCCCTGTTACCTCAACCCAATGTTCCCTCAGCACCTTTCATTTCTTTTACATCCAAATTAGGCCCTATTTTCCCTGAACCCTATGTTCCCACAGCCTTATGTTCCCCTCGGAAATGTGACCTGATGTCATAAGCAACTGTTCTCATGCATGCAATTTTACAGATATTGTCGTATTTTGTGTTTTGGATGTATATTCAATCGTGTTTTGGATAATTATATTTTTAAAACACGAAACAATAAGATTTCTGGCTTCAATATTTCACTTTTACTAATAGAGAAAGTAGGGCTTAATTTGGGATGGGAAAAAAGTTAATGAGTGAACATAGGGCTGGGGGAAATTAGCGGCCTAATTTGTATGAAAAAAAGGAAAATTAAATTTGATCCCCTCAATGTAAAGGTACTCGTGGAAGAGGCCAATAAGTTGTTGAGCTACAATAAAGAAATGAAACAAAAATGAATGCCATATGGGAGATTATCAGTGAGAAAGTCAAAGCCGTGGGGAAAAGAAAAAGATGAGAAGAGAAGATGGCAAGATTGTAGGCGAAGAACAAAAGACAAATTTGGTTCTAATAAAAGCTCAAATTAAACCGGAAAGGGGACCTACCTCGGCAGGTGTGAAGGAATGCTGGCAAAAATTTGAAAGCAAAGAGTGGTCACAGCAAATATTGATTTGATTTAGATAGTTCATTTGTTCATTTACTTTGCATTTAGAAAATTGAGAAAACCAAACTATTAACACTTCGATTTTTGAAAGCATTCTTACTTTACACACCTGCCTAAAACTTTTGCACAGTACTGTATGTATTTGCATATCTTCTCCCAGTATTTTGCACTCTCAAGTAGAAATGGCCATTATTGCATATGCATCAAGGCAAACACGCAAAATAGACGAGGTGTGCAACATTGCACATGTGAACGATGCAATCCTTGCACCTCGTTAGTAGATCAGCTTGTACATTTTTTGGAGACTAGTATGACATTTTTGCACACGCAAACCTTTTGTAAAATCAGGCCCTACGTAAGCACTTACACAACTTGCAGCAATATGAGAAGCCTATAGGGAACAATGAGGATACATTGGTCATCAATACTGCTGAGAGAGAATCTGGTGCTTGAAAAACGGGCAAATCCATCTCGATACAACCAGGCCTTTAAAGGGATGTACTAAAAGAGTGATGTAAAACGAACATACAGCTCAAATCACAACAGGCAGAAACATAAACATAGACACAAACACCTCATTTGAACTGATGGTATGCAATTATATTTAACCTTATGCAGTTAGTCACAGTAGTCACAAAGATTCATACTTACAGATGTTACCAGTACATAAACTCTCAGGTCAAATTTTCTGCCTAAGGAAAAGGAATCATTTAAAAAAGAATCAAAGTTGTTGGTCACTGTTCTCTTTTGATAACAATTGTTTAAAAAGGATATACCGCTTATAAGGTAGGGGTTCTCAATGTAGCGCTGTGCAACATAGCTTTCCACTTGATTTTCATCTTTCTGTTCCTCTGAGCGACTCCCATCCTGTGCAAACATGTATGCAAGCGTTGTGAATCTGTGGGCCAGTGTATGTTTGGATGTGTGCTGCATAACATAAAAAATAACACTTCTTGTGATGTAGAAAAATATTCAAAACTTCCCTTTAAATTGTATGAATTTACCTTTTTCCAGTCCATAATGTCTTTAAGTTTTCTGAACAAAAAAATACCCTTCCCTTGAGATCTTGCTACCTGAGTAAAGATGTAATCGCAATGTAAACGGGCTTCAGTGAAAACAATAATAAAACATCATATCAGTGGGTATTAGAAGAGCATCACATGTTTTCAAGTATACAGCAAAGATGAGCACAACTCTCTCTTTTCCACAAACTGATCTAAGCTAAATTTGTGTTCCACTGCTGTTTCTCTTACCGGCTTCATGATCCAAGTGCTGCCAGGGCTTCGTTTGAACTCCTCCACAAAAAGGTGATACTCACTAGGCAATTCAAAGGTGCGAGGGAAAAAGTCACATTTAGTTGCTTCAATGCGTCCAGCCTCCCTTTCAAGTGTTTTACGATATCTTTTCAGGTTTTTCACCATTAGGTTTTTGCGGGTCAGCTGTGAAATAAAAATAAAAAGTGAAAGTAGTTAAAATATATTAGATTTGATAAATACTGTAGGTTGCTAACCAGTTATCTAATATTCACAATCACACAGCTACATTGGATGGATTTGGTTGCATAATAATTCAGTATTGACTAACCTCATAATGATTGCGAAAGTGACATATTCTCACATGTTCCTCCATGAAGGAGTGGTCAAAATTCTCTCTCAGCCACCCCACATCACACCAGTTGAAGTCCCACTCTCCGTCACTACAATGTATGATACAAGAGCAGATGATAGTCTCTCAGACAGTATGACCCTATTTGAGAAATTACTATATTATACTACACAATGGAGTGTAAATTCAGAATTAATACATAAGGTTGGCCACAAAATGGACATCTAAACTTTGTTTGGCTAGGGTCTTGTTCCAATGACAATCAGATTTTGCCTATTTAATAAGTTAATATTTCCTTGACCGTTGCTTAACACCTGACTAATAAACTTAAAATGAATTATTAATTTTTATCCCATGATTCTAGTAATCCCATCCGCCAGACCAGTTGTTAAAACCGAAAGGGTAACTTACTCCTTCACTTCAATCCATCCAGGTCTTTGCTTCAGCACATCCTGAATGGTGTTGGTAAGGCCACATTTGTAACGCACACAGCTACGCACTTCCCTGTGGAGATTCATTCAACATCTCTTCTAGAGCTTTAAAGGTACTGTATTATGCCGCTCATTTTTGCTTGTTTAATCACTGGCATACTATGGCAAGCCGTTTTAACATTTATTCAGTAGCGCCAGGGTCCGAAATGAACACCCGCCAAGGGCCAAAGGCGGGTAGAATTTACATTTGGCGAGTAAATCCCGGAAGACTATCCGCCACACTGGCGGGTAAATGTTTGTACCAAAATGTTCAAGTATGTAGGCAGGTCAAACCCGTTTTCCCTTTTTTTTTTTTTTTTTTAAGTGATTAAATAGTCTTATCTTCCAATTTGTTATTTTGTTGATGTTTATGAATAAAAACAGATTAATAAATTGTCAATTTGCTTAAAAGTATTTCATATTTACAGGGATGTTACTTCCGTTTAGACAGAAGCTAGCATGAACATCCTACGGCCCACTTTATTTTTACTAAACTTCTTAATTGTGAGAGTATTAATAGATATTTCACAATAGATACCTTAAGAAACGAATTACCTATACATTTGATACAATTGTTTACCCAAATAAAGTGTACAATGTTGAAAACTTGTACTTTGAAAAACACTAACGTGTCAAACAGCTTAGCTTTTTTAGGACACAGTCTCACGGGACCAAGTCTGCTCGCCAAGGGTGTTGCACAAAATTCTGGGCCCTATACATAAGCAGTCTCTGTGGGCCCCCTTCCTCTCCCTTCCCATTTTTTCTTATTTATTTATTTATTTTTTACAAATAACTGAGCCAACAACTGTATACATGAATTAGTGCTGCACCTAACGTTCGATTCGTCGACTAATCTAACGATTAATTTGGCAATTGTTCTTTCGTTCCTACAGTTTATTGACCGGGCGTTGCCATCTTTGATCTGAAATCACTGCGACACGGCGATGCACGTTATACAAATTGACGTATTTCCGTAATCAATTACGTCGACGAGTCACCCCAGCCCTAACAGGAATCTGTAGTGGTTATTAGTCACTTATGAACTGTTCATACCACATTTCAACAAGTAGGCCTGATAATAATTTGTGATATGTGCGTAAGTGTGCGCAGTTTGAAATCTCACCACATTTCAACCCTTTCTCAACAGAGGGCCTTCAATTACTTGACTATGGTTAAATGAGGTTATCTTGGAGTTTATGGTTTTCTTTTCTTCATGTTAATTTAAGTATTTATCATTCCCAAGGTTTTTCCAGGGCTTTCCAAAGGGACATGAAGTAGGCAGCCAGTCGAAAAAAGAAGGCAGCTAGAGGGGTCAAAGGCCCCGTTTTGGCCGTAAAAGCCCACGTTTTGTGGCCTCTTAACATTCTGATTCTATTGCATATTTTAAAGAGTTTGCCTACCCGATTGTCAACAACAACACGACTGTAGGCGTTAGAATTATTGTAAAAGAGAAATAGGCTTCTTGTGCGTTTTAGCCTCTACGGTCTGTAAATAGCTATTCACATTTAGGTGTGAATAGGCCTATAGCTATTCACATCACTTCCTGACTGCTCGTGATTAATTAGTTATGCTTGTAATTAAGAATCATTAGACCTTATTTAATTATTTTTTGATTTATTTATTGACACCCTCACAAAGCTTTATCAAGCTTATAGGTTTTAATTAAATCGGACGGAGGTGTGGTAATTTTGACTAGTGGCAATTTTTTTACATCTTAAATGTAATTCTGACTAGGAATTACAGATATCTAAAATATAATTGTAACTACTAAGAATTTAATTTCAGATATCTAGAATTGTATTTCATATTTCTGAAATGCAATTCTAGGTATCTAAAATGCAATTCTAGATATCTGAAATTACATTCTTACCAGTTACAATTTCAAGCCGACATATCAATAACTTAATTTTGACTAGTCAGAATTTAATTTGAGATATCTAGAATTACATTTATGTTATCTGAAATGTAGGAACAACTGCTGATATGAACATGGCCACTAGTAAGAATTGAATTGTTGATATCAAGAATTAACATTTTGATTAGTGAGAATTAAATTGTAGATATTAAGAATTAGAATTGCAACTAGTTAAAATTACATTATGGATATGTCGACTTGCAATTCTAAGACGCCAACATGTTATTATAGATATCTGTTATGATGTTTGAATAGAAGTCAAGCTAGTCAAGTGAAGTCAATGATAAAAGTTCACTAGTTGTAATTGAGTTACAGATATCCACAATGAACATTTCCACTTAGTCAAAATTACATTATGGATATGTTGGCTTGGAATTCTATTACCAATACTGAATAAATGTTTAAACGGCATGCCATAGGTAAACAGCTACCATCAATTGAAGGGGGAAAGGGGTATGGAGCTGAATCACTATTTAATTATTAGTTCACTAACAAAAGTGTTAGGCATAGAGATGATAAAATAACGTTATACATGATTTAGTCAGTTTAACATACATGCAAATTGTGTTGTCATTGAAATAATTAGCAGGTGTAAGACTATTTTAAAAGCTCAGGTATTTGATATTATCCATATTGTTTCAAAATATTAAGCTAAATGTCAGACTTAATTGAGTTGCTTAAGAAGTTTGTTGTCGCGGTCGTTTATTAGTAATAATATTAAGCACAATCACTCACCCCTCTCTTCTTTTCTGGTAGCCATATGGACCTTTGTGTGCAGCAGTCTACAAACATACATATTAAAGCATACAAATGCATTAGCTAATACATTAAACGTTGATCAAATTTTTTTGTACACAACTTAATTAAGAGGTAGGTAGTTGGCAAGCTAGACAGCTAACGTTAGCTAGCTAGCATACTATTACGTTAACTTGACATTCGTCTGACCGGCAGAATCATCTCGTTAATGCCCCTCCATTTACCTTACTTTTGGACATATTTGCTGTTACGGATTATGAAATGGCACCACCATTAAACTTGAATTTGCGAAACATTCGTTTCTAGCACGCAAGATATTAGCTAATCTCCTTTAGTCCGTGGTTCGTTGATTGTTGATTGTTGTTGATTACACTGTTGTCATGACAACCAAGTCAGTTTGAGTGTAAGGTCAGTATTTTCACTTATTTATACAGGGTAACTGACTGAGAGCACGTTTCTTTTCCAACAGTACCCTGTTAAAGGCTGAAAAATAAATTAAAACTAAACAATCATGAATGAAATAAAATTAATACAAATAAATAAATGAATAAAATGAATTGATAATAAATAAATAAATAAATACAAATTCTAATGAGCAGATAATAAAAACTCGTTACAATATTTACAATAGAATTCAACAGCAGAAATATTGACATACAAAGTTTCAACCAAAACAGGTACACTCTTCAACTCCCATATCCTGCGATCCAATTTTGAATTGTTCAACCGAAACAAAACTGCTCTAATTTCAAAACCTGTTGAACCTTGTTCCATTTATCTGCGGCCAAAAAACTGAAAGCAAATTTTCCAATTTCTGTTTTCACGTTGGGACCTTCAAGGATGATAAAGTCCTGTGAACCAGTGGTGCCCACAAGGGGTTGCCTGGGGTGGCACGTGCTACCCAACCAAATTTCCCGGCCACCCCAAAGGCCACCCCACGTCCCATGCTTTTTCCCCTTTTTAACTTAAGATGCTGTATATATCGGCTACATTTCTATCTTTGCAAAACTATCAATTGAACGCAGCACTACATGGGTGTTGCACTGGCGCTTTTACAGGACTGCCTGTATTGCATATCATGAGCAAAAACGTGAGCAATGTTTGGTGTGCCACCCTAAGATTATTACTGGCCCAATCAGGCCACCCTAAAGAAAGTTTTCTGCGGGCGCCACTGCTGTGAACGTGTCCTCTGATTACTGGATTTGTGCTTTAAAAGGGATCAAAAGGCAACTTGCCCAACAATGCCTTGTAAACAAAAAAGAGACAATGTTTTTCTCTCTTTTCACTAAGGGAAGACCATCCTACTTTCCTATATAATGTACAGTGATGGGTTCTAAATCTATCCCCAGTTACAAAGTGCAAAGCACTGTGGTAAACTGCATCAAGGGACTTTAAAATAGTTGGGGCTGCATGCATATACACAACATCACCATAGTCCATAACTGACAAGAGGGTTGATTTTACAATTGTCATTCGGTTTTCAAGAGAAAAGCATGATCTTATCCTATATAGAGCTCCAAGTCTGCTCTTCACCTTCTTTGTGAGTTCAAGCACGAGACTTAAATTACAACTTTTCATTTAGGGAAATTAATCTACTCCCATAGAGCTTCCCATACACTTGGAGTTGCATAGGGCATGTAGAACTTCAGTTGAGAGACAATTATTTTGAGTCTGATCAGAAAACAAAAATAATAGACAAACAACAATTTACCATCAATTTGATCATCATGGACATTTCGAAGTTTTTCAGAAAGAAGTCGATGAAAGTTCCAGGTTTGTGCACTTTACTAAACTGTTTAGGAACGCATAATATTAGCTAACTACCTTCCAAAATGTTTTTACATTAGCCTGCTAGCACGCAGGTCAAGTTAGCTCCATTTCCAGTATGTGATAGCGAACTGTAGCTTTTTTAGTGATGATACCCATTCCAACCAAATAAAAATACGTTTCTAGTGACTTGCCTGTTTAAATAAACAAACAAACAAACAAAAAAAAGCGAACGTCAATTTGACTTTTCTATGCTGGTTTTAGATACAATATTAGCAAGGCTAAAACTGTCATAACCACGACGTAATCAAACAATTGGCATTTGATTTGGACTATGGTGGGAACATGAGACTAATTTAAGAGACATGTAGCTTAAATGTCAGTGGCCTAATTAACTTGAGATGGGGGCAAATGCCAAACTCACTGAAAACGGCAGAAGCTGAATAGAATTGACCTTGTGACATTTCTGCTGTACTACAGTAGTCGTTGTGAAATCCATTTATAAACGCACAAAACACATTAAATATTACCACCTACACCACTGAAGCTTCAGTTCATAGTCAAAAACAATTGGCAACAAGTGCTACAAAGTAAAAAAAGTAAATTTTGAACCCTTGGCCAGGCTGTTTAAATCATTATATTATAGTAGGCATAATCAAGGAAACCGCTTTCGGTGACGTGTTTAATAAAAACTCAGTTTTATAAAAGTGAAAAATAGTTAGCATGCAAACTTAATTAATCAATTGAATCGAGGAAGTTATATCGTTCATAGTTGAAAACTGACTGCTAAGGGTATGATTCTACTTTGATACATCACAGATGAGTCAGTAGAGAGAGAGAGAGAGAGAGAGAGAGAGAGAGAGAGACCGCAGCCATTGGAGGTAGAACAGCAGCCAGGTGTAGCAAATAAAGAGGATGATTTAGGAACCCCTGAAACTGGTCCAAAACAAGTCAAGCTTCCTCAATGTCCTTTTTCACCAGTTTGGAGTCCAAAAGAGGGCATTTCAAAAGAATTGGTTTGATACCTTTGAAGAGTATTCAGTAAAGAAAAATTATACATTTTGCTTTTCCTGCCGCCTGTTCGGGAAACAGCACGTAAGGAACAGTAAGGATACATTAATTAGCACAGGGTACTCTAACTGGAAAAGGGCTCTAGATTCCGTCAGAGAACATGACAAAAGTGCACTGCACAAGGCCACCATGGTATGCTGGAAAAGTTATAAAGCAAGTCTTACACAGGGAGATGTTGAGCAACTACAAGCTGCCAGTGTAGGCAAAATAACAGAGACAGGAGTATCTCCGCCGCATTGTAGCAGTTACGTCATTCTTAGGCAAACAGAGCATCGCATTCCATGGCACAATGAACAAGAGGCAAGTCTAAATCAAGGCAACTTCATGGAATGTATGAAGCTCCTCAAACAATTTGACCCATTTCTGAGTGGATCAGTGAGTGGTGTACAAGCCCGCTTCCGTGAAAATCATCCTGAGGCAATATACGTGCACTGCTATGCACATTAACTTAATCTTGTCCTATGCTACACCTGCAAGGCAACCACGGAAGCCACCAACTCTTTTGACTTACTGGAGAGTATCTACTCATTCTTCAACTTGTCTCTTCTAAATCATCAGAAGTTTTCTGATCTTCAAAAACAGCTTGGATTAAAACAGCATGAGCTTGTGAAACTGTCAGCAATACGATGGTCATGCCAGATAAAGTCAGTGAGGGCTGTGCTTGACAACTTTTCTGCTATCTTGCAGTGTCTTGAAACCATTCCAATACCTTTAACCACTTCAAACCTGTGGCCCTTCTCACCTGATGAAGACCATGGAGAGACTCCTACTCAGGCACCTCAGCCCCCTGGTGAGCTCAAAACTGGACCCCCAGCAGTTTGCCTACCAACCTGGCATTGGGGTAGATGACACGATCATCTACCTACTACACAGATCCCTGTCACACCTGAAGAACATTGGAAGCACAGTGAGGGTCATGTTCTTTGACTTCTCTAGAGCTGTCAACACTATCGAACCATCACTGCTCAGAGGGAAGCTGGAGGGAGCTGGAGTAGACTGCCACCTGACTGCATGGATCATTGACTACCTCACCAACAGACCACAGTATGTGAGGCTTCGTGACTGTGTGTCTGATGTGGTGGTCTGCAGCACATGTGCACCACAAGGGATTGTGCTCTCTCCCTTTCTGTTCACCCTTTATACAGTACATCGGACTTCAGGCACAACACAGATCATTGCTACCTTCAAAAGTTCTCTGATGCTACGGCTGTCATCGGATGTATATCAGAGGGGAACGAACCGGAATACAGGGGGGTCATCATGGACTGTCGACTGTTGTGAGCAGAACCACCTTTGCATCAACTCCAGTAGGACAAAGGAGATGGTGATTGACTTCCGCAGGAAGAAACCCCATACTGCACCGGTAAACATCCAGGGATTGGTAATAGAGACGGTGGAAACCTACAGATACCTGGGCGTTCACCCAAACAGATGTCCTGTACAAGGGGCAAAAGGGCAAAAGTCGTCTTCATCTGCTGAGGTCTTTCGGAGTGTGCAGGACACTGTTAAGAACGTTTTATGACACAGTGGTGGCATCCGCCATCTTCTATGTAGTGGTCTGTTGGGGGGGGAGGATGTACAGAGAGGGACAGGAACAGACAGACTGGTAAAAAGGGCTAGCTCTGTCGTGAGCTGCCCTCTGGACTCTGTAGAGGATATGGGTGAGAGGAGGACGTTGGCTAAACTGACATTAATCATGCATAACACCTCTCCCCCCCTGCATGAGACTGTGGGGGCCTTAAGCAGCTCCTTTAACCACAGCCTGTTACACCCACAGTGCAGAACGGAATGCTATCGCAGGTCCTTCATCCCAACAGCAATAAGACTCTTTAATTTAACATAATATGACATTACTGTCCATCATCACCATCTGTCACCTCTGTCACTATAAATCACTTTACTATACAATCTACAATATGAAATGCTATTTATTATCATGTACCAGAAGTCATTTTCCTTTGCAATCCAATGTCCATGTCAATTATTCATATTCATATCATGTGCATTTTATTTATCTAGTGCAATAACAATCCATGGGTATATTTGTATTGGTATATTTGGAGGATGTATAGTGTATTTTATGTATATAGTATATTTATGTTGTTTATTTCATATGGCTGCTGTAACAAGTGAATTTAACCCGATGCGGGATTAATAAAAAGTTGTATCTATCTATCTATCTATCTGACCTGACTACTTCAGAGCACATACGACAGACGTTTTATCCTTGCCTTGACCGAATGACACAAGAGCTTGACAATCGTTTCTCAGGTGTCAGAGCTGATCTCATGAAGGGCATTCAGGCCTGCCACCCAGCATCAGAGACCTTCCTCATTGAAGAAAGCTTGCCACACATTACCACATCCAGCTGCTTCCAGAAGAAGTCTCGTGGCCAAGAATTTCATGGCGAGAAAAAATATACCATCCCTGACATAATTAGTGTGTTCAAGCTGCTCAATGCTGATATGTTCCCAACCCTGAAGGCAGTGTTTCAAGTGGCATTGACCATCCCTGTTAGCAGCTGCACCTGTGAACGGTCCTTCACCGCCCTACGTCGATTGCATACTTGGCTAAGGAACACTATGGGACAACACAATGTGTAGGGTGTGTAAGACAGTTTGATTAATGTCTATCAAAACAGCTCCAAATATACATTTCACTTCATCTATCCTTTTTCTGCATGAATAAGAGAGATGAGGGCAGATGAGAGAGAGGCAGAAGCGGGACAGGAGAGAGGAAAAGAGGAGTGAGAGAGAAAGATGGTGACTACAGCAGATGATGGAGAGAGACAACAGGGGTAAGCTGTACAGCATTGCATTAGCTGTGCTTTTATTTTGGTGATTTAATCAGGCAGAAGAGTCATAGGAATATCTGCAGATGGACCTGGTGTGTAGTTACAACAGTAACATATCCAACCTCAGTCTGGTTATTGAAAAACAAGTACAAGTAGACTTCTATCAAAGACAAAATTACCATAAATGTGAGCTTTCAGGCTCTTATCTCCACCATCAGGAGGCTAATAGCAGATGGTTTATATTATATACAAAACGTATTGTCTTATTATTATCTCCTAAACAGATCTAAACATTCAATATAAAATGAAAAGTGCAGCAGATTGATGTATTTGGTTGTCAAAATGTAAAAAGAAATCTTCCAATGGAGCATGCCCCCGGACCCCTTGAGTGGCTGTAACTCTGGGCTGAAGCCCCCAATGTCCTCAGGTCCTAGAACCGCCCCTGGACTGTTATACAAGTCATGTAAAAATGCCTGCTCAACAAATGTCTTAAATGATCTCTTATAGACATACTGAGATCTAGATCTCTTTATTTTAGTGTCTCAGTAATACAGCCAACTGGACAGTGATCACCAAAATCTATCGGGAATACACAGGAATGCGACTATTTATGAGGCCTATTTGTGAGGATGAGATCAAACAGGAAAGACTTACTAAGATTCCTCATATTTGGCCGTGTGGGTTGTGACAGTATATGGAAGTAACAATAATTAAGATAAAAATAGAGGTAATGGAAAGGCAAGTAAATAAAAAAAAGAGGGATATAAATGGATTAAAGTAAATAGAAAAAATTGCTGATTAACTGACAAACGATGTAATAAAACGAACCTTGATTTGATAAATGTTTTGTCTACTTAAAAAAACAGACATTTTACGATTCATCACCACCATGGTTGACGTTTCTCGTTTATCAAGTGTGGAGGGTAGGGTGATGGGTGGAAGTACCAATAATGAAAATATAAAAACTGCATGGTGCAGCAAAATTGTAAGTAAAGAAAAAAAAAAAAAAAAAAAAAAAAAAAAAAAAAAAAAAAAAATCGCTGATTAACTGACGGTCAATGTAATAAAACAGACCTTGATTTGATAAATGGTTTGTCTACGTTTATCTTTTATCAAGTGTGTGGAAGGTAGTGTGATTAATTAAATGATAAAAAAATGGAGTCTATAAAACTGCAAGTGATTTAAAACCTGCATAGATACAGTCTGCGTCTCGTCATAGTTCGGGGAGTGGCAAGGGGCGGAGTCGGCGTGGGGGAAAACAATCCTTTCCCCCTGCCTAGAGGACGAGGGTGTAGTTCCGGCTCTGAAAAATGAAGCCTATGCGGAAGTGCCTTAAACCTGCATTCTTTCTAATAACCAGCAGGGGGCGACTCTGGTTTCAGATGCAGCTACGATTGTATGGATGGAAGTCTGAGAAAATGACCCTACTTCTCAATTACATCAGTAAACATTTTCCTAATGAGTTTATGGTATCAATTGCTAGTTCCAAGTCTTTTTTAATACAGCATGATGTTCATTTTGTTAATGATGGTCCCATTTAGAGTAAAATAGATGATAAAGCAGGGTATGCTTTAGGGCGTGGCTACCTTGTGATACTCAATCGGGATAGAGACGTAGCAACGTGCTCCACCCCTCGCTCCTCCCAGCTCCTCCCCAGCCCAACCCTCTCATCCAAGTATGCTCAATGTCTTCACTTCTGGTTTCGAGAAAAAAGATGGCAATGGCCTATGAAACCAACATGGCGATTTTCAAAATGCCAAACTCGAGGCTTCAAAACAATGGTCCACAAACCAATGGGTGACATCACGATCGTGACGGGGGTCACCAATGGGTCGTCCACTCATATGTCATATGTCAATGCTAGAGACTAGTGATTTGCAGTTTGACTCTTTTCAATGAGTTGACTCATTTGATCGTCTCAAGCTCCATCAGGTTGGATGGGGAGCGTCGGTGCACAGCCATTTTCAGATCTCTCCAAAGATGTTCAATCGGGTTCAAGTCTGGGCTCTGGCTGGGCCACTCAAGGACATTCACAGACTTGTCCCGAAGCCACTCCTTTGTTATCTTGGCTGTGTGCTTAGGGTCGTTGTCCTGTTGAAAGGTGAACCTTCACCCCAGTCTGAGGTCCAGAGCGCTCTGGAGCAGGTTTCCATCAAGGATCTCTCTGTACCTTGCGGCATTAATCTTTCCCTTGATCCTGACTAGTCTTCCAGTTCCTGCCGCTGAAAAACACCCCCACAGCATGATGCTGCCACCACCATGCTTCACTGTAGGGATGGTATTGGCCAGGTGATGAGCGGTGCCTGGTTTCCTCCAGACATGACGCTTGGCATTCAGGCCAAAGAGTTCAATCTTGGTTTCATCAGACCAGAGAATTGTTTCTCATGGTCTGAGAGTCCTTTAGGTGCCTTTTGGCAAACTCCATGCGGGCTGTCGTGCCTTTTACTGAGGAGTGGCTTCCGTCTGGCCACTCTACCATAAAGGCCTGATTGGTGGAGTGCTGCAGAGATGGTTGTCCTTCTGGAAGGTTCTCCCATCTCCACAGAGGAACACTGGAGCTCTGTCAGAGTGACCATCGGGTTCTTGGTCACCTCCCTGACCAAGGCCCTTCTACCCCGGTTGCTCAGTTTGGCCAGGCGGCCAGCTATAGGAAGAGTCCTGGTGGTTCCAAACGTCCTCCATTTGCGAATGATGGAGACCACTGTACTCGTTGGGACCTTCAATGCTGCAGAATTTTTTTTGTACCCTTCCCCAGATCTGTGCCTCGATACAGTCCTGTCTCGGAGGTCTACAGACAATTCCTTGGACTTCATGGCTTGGTTTGTGTTCTGACATGCACTGTCAACTGTGGGACCTTATATAAACAGGTGTGCCTTTCCAAATCATGTCCAATCAATTGAATTTACCACAGGTGGACTCCAATCAAGTTGTAGAAACATCTCAAGGATGATCAGTGGAAACGGGATGCCCCTGAGCATTCTAAACTACTTTTTTCACTTTGTCATGCGGTATTGTGTATAGAATGTTGATATATTTTTTTGAAATTTAATCCATTTTGGAATTAGGCTGTGACATAATAAAATGTGGAAAAAGTGAAGGGGTATGAATACTATCCGGATGCACTGTATCTGTGAGTTTGTATTTAGTAAGCTTTAAATATTAGTATTTTCTACTATAGTTTCATATTTAAAAATGTAAGCTCACCTCTTTCCCTCTCTCTTATGGCTTGAAGTCCCGAAGTAGAAAGTAGCATATTACTACCATCTATTTTATAATTAGGTTTTGCTTGATAGGCACTATCAAGCAAAACCCTCATCTGTGGTTGTTCGGTCTCCTTAGCTGTCACTTTGGCCGCCATTTCGGGATGATGGCCTTTAGTCTGCAGATACTCAACAATGGGTAACACATTTCAGTTTGCTGACTAAATCATAGCGTAAAAATAATTGCTTGATATCTACACATATAGGACACACAGAAATGTAAAGTTGTACTGAATAAATGAGAGTAGCTATCAAGGTTAGTTGCTTATAGTATTCAATTTGAGGCTAACCTGTCCTGTTATTTCCTTGTTTGCAAGGAACTACAAAACCACACACACCCACACCTACACACATACCCAGAGAACATATTGGTTATGTGTGACAATAAACAAATCAACAAAACTCGGAGACTGTAGCATCTTTCTAACATAAGAAGATCGATAGTTGGTTACCTCCAGCACAGTTTCTCGCACACTATCCTTCGCAAGTGTTTAATGGAGGCGTGGAAGATGCTCTTACCAGGGCTATATGGCTCTAGGGGAGGCAGGCTCGAATGCTGAAGAAGGTACGGAGGATAGTATGGGGTTGTGAGGTTCTGAGCACAGATAGGCTCAAACTCCAAAGGTTCAAAATTTGGGAGTAACCCTTTTATTAAATGTTCAATGGTTCTCCCTCGCGCTGGTCCTGCCATCTGCTGCAGCCCAGCTCTCTCCACACAATCATGCAGCCTCCCAGCATGTCAGAGTCTCCTACAGCAATAAAACAGACACCTTTATATAGCAGTCCTCTGACTAATCACCTGATTGAACACACCTGTTGCAACCTGGTGACCTGTCAGAGGAATGCTTCCTCAACACCACGGTCCTTCAGCGCCCTCTACTGGACGGATGTCCGCCCAACCCTCACAGTGCCTCCCCCACTAGCTGCAGGCCAGGGAAATCACCGGCCAGCGACCCACTCTTTCCCCCCCGCCAACCGGAGCGGGAGAGAAAATCAGCCACCACCATCTGTGACCCCGGCCTGTGCAAGGGTGTTGAGGGGGCTGCTAAGCCAAGTACCAACGAGTGATCCTGGCGTTGGTCTCCTTCATTCGGTGGAGCCACTGAAGGGGCGCGTGATCAGAGTAGAGGGTGAAGGCGTGGCCTAGCAAATAGTAGAGGAGGGTGCCGACCGGCCACTTGATGGCCAGACACTCTTTCTCCATTGTGCTGTAGCGAGCCTCCCGGTCCGACAACTTGCGGCTCAGATACAGCATCCATCTGTAGGGAGAAAGGGAAATCAAAATTAGACGCATGCAGAACCGCCACAGAGGGCAGCTTTCAACATCACCTACGCCACCGGACACTGCTCCGTCCACTGGACCGGATCTGGAGCAGGTGAGGTCAGTCAGGGGAAGAGCCAGCCCTGAAAATCCCAGCACAAACTGCCGGTAGTAGCCAGCCAGCCCTTTAAAAATGAAATGTCTGACAGCTTTTCCATTTTAATTTTCATATGGTCATAGAATGCCCAGAGAAGTATGGGAAAATGCAAATGCAAATGGGATCATTGCATTCCCATTTGAATTTTTACTCAAATAACACATACATATGGGGAAAATGATAATGCTACTGTGGAATTGCATTTGCATTTTCAAGTTTAAGTTATCATTTTAATAAAGTCCCCTATGGGCTTCCCCATGTGTACCCACAATCAATTCCCATGCCCATTGTGGAATGTTTATACATACATTCTATACTCGGCAATGTCATTAGTCCTGTATTTCTATTTCTCGTCAAACTGTTTACACAATATTTCTGTGGCCAGAACATAGTTGAGATTAGTTTAGTTTGCCATACTATGGCGATGTCTTTTCTATTTCTGTGATACCGCTTTCAGACAAAATTTTGATCGACCACACGTACAGGTCTAATGGGAATACACATAGCCTAATAGAGATGCTCTCAAAAGGAGGACAAATGAGCATCCGGCTGAAGGCTGCGCCGGTACACAATGTATGTTCTGTATCTGTAATTTGATTACAGTCTTTTTTTCTGTAACTTTAACGGATTACAGTTACCTATTTTCTTAATTTTAACTACGTAACGCCGTTACATGTATTCCGTTGCTCCCCAACCCTGTGCATGAACTACAAAATCCCTCTCCTCACCTGTGACGCTCAACATAACCTGGCCCTTCCCTAACTTTCTGACCTTCTCCAACTCTTATCATCCTTCACTACGATCCTCCTCAGCTGGTCAACTGGTCAGGTGTTTGTGCATTCTCTGGCAGCACCCAAACTTTGGAACTCTCCCTCATCTAATTCACTAACTGACTCCCTATCAATTTTTCAATCCCGCTTCAAACCTATATCTTTCCACCCTACCCTTACTTAACTCTGTGATTAATAAGCGGTTCAATCCTCCAACTAATATTCTGTACATTTTCTTTTACCATTTTGTTTCTCCCTAACTTAGTTTGAACGGAGGTTGTCTCTTCTGTGTCATTTTATTTTGCCACATTTACTGTTCCTACAATGTTAAGCTCTTTGGGTTTCAGAAAAATGCCATATAAATGAAATGAATGATCACTACTGTCATTATTATTGCATTGGCACCTGGACTAGAGGCATTTCAAAATACACAGGCTAAATTATAATATCCATTATCTCATAATTTAAGAGTGATTGGATAGCTGGAACTCAACAAAGCTCAAAACACTGCTATTATACTGCAAGTATACTGAAGTGTCAATAAATGTTTGCCCAAAGCAGCCTACAAAGTGTATCAACAGCCTTTAAAAAGGTTTACCCTACTTGGCAACTTCAGAAAAATGCGGGTTACTTGCATTTCTTTTCTATTAGCTTAAAACAAAGATCACGAGGACTCTAAATTAGGCTCTATCGAGATTAAGTTGAATTAGCCTATGGTTCGGACTATTAAACAATTTGATTTCAACCGATGAAAGGCAATTACCAAGATGCTAGGGTAGGGTATCACAGCACACTGGGATTTCCCGTGTAGAACAAAAACGCCCCTCCACCGCTCTCCTTCACGCCCGACTCGGTGGTTGTTCTTGCAGGCTGTGCCTGTCTGCAATCTTCTAGGGCTATCGAAAAGGTGCTCCGGGGCGGTGGCGGAGTTGGTGTTCCGTTGTTTTTCTGGCCTGTATCCTGAATGTTCCAAACCTGGACTGAAGCTTCACTGCCGGACCCGACAGGACAGGTAGACTACATTGTTGCCTATTAGTTCGGTATTGTATTGATTCCTTAACAGATGACAGGGGTACAGGTGTTGGCATTGAAAATCGTTTTCTATACATGATGATACACGGTCAGTCGCATTTCACATTGCAAAACCTAACCTCCACGGTTTAAATACTGTCGACCTTTCTTAGGTTGAACTGTCATCCTCGTTCGGAAGCTACAGTTTTAGTAAACCCGTTTTGTGAACGATTAAGAAGAGGGTGTTGGCATCGATTTAGTCCATGCAGCATGCATTTGCTTGGCAGACTGTCAAACCGGCAGACTGTTTAACTAACCTACAGATGATCAACGTAATATCTTGAATTCATATAGGCCCAGGCCGAAAGGCAAAAAGCCAACCAAAATAAGACGATGCATTGTGTAGTCGTTTAAGACAATACATTCAAAGAATGATTGCCTAAAGGGTAGATCAAATGTGAAGGTAAGCAACGGTCTTATTGAAAAGCTATCAAATGCGTGCATTTGTTAATGATCGACCATTGTTCAGCTATGTTTCCTATCTCCGGTTATGAGGATTAACAAAGGAGGTGCACAGGTTGGTCACAACTGTTATCTGTTCAAATGCAGAGCTATAATTGATGCTCAACATATACCGAATTAAGCCGAACAATTGTCGCGGGTGTGGCAAGGGGGCAGTCAAGCATGCGAGAGAACCTGAATATTGTGACCATAGTCTGTCTTGAAAGATGCCATATTTTACTAGAATTATTACTGAATCTCGAAAGATCAGTATAGGATAAATCCAATTCAGAGCATCGGTACTGTGCAATCAGGTTAGGTACAGGTATGTGTTTTAGTCTCTGTAGCTCTGTAGCTACATATGCTAATACTAAGAGGACCACTACTGTTCAACTTGAATTTAACTAATGCATCTGGTTGATAAAGATAGCTTACATGTATTTCAAAAGTGTAGGCTACATTAAGTGACCTTAATCAGCAGTGATTTAAAGTATTACATTTTATATTTGGGGAATTTTAGTATAGCCATCTTTCCACCCTTAACCTTTGCCTCTATTTTTAAACCAGAAGCCCACTAACTGAGGGGCAATTTTTGGCTGCCACTTGGTTTTAGGTGCTCATTTATTTTGTGTATTCCATTGAACACAATTTAATGTCACTGACTAGTGCAGTGAATAATGCTTGTATGTTTTAATGTGTCTGTAGCAGAGTACTTTCCCTATAGTCTTCATCCGCTGGTCAGGGATTTTTCTGTGTGTGCCTGTGCCTGTGCGTGTGCGTGTGCGTGTGTGTGTGATTAGGATCCCTATTGCGCATTATTTTAAATTGAACACTACATTTGTAACAAGTCTGAAGTTGGCATGTTTTAAGAATCTATTGTTATCACAGGTTTGATTATTTTAGTATAAACAACTTATTTATGCAAATACAGAGATACTTAAGAGTAGTGTTCATCTACTGGCCTAGCTGTTGTCAAGGTTGTTCCAAGGTTCTCTCTGAAGATTAAATAGAATGACCTGCCACATTTCACACAAAGCAATTTCCTCTTATCAGTGACAGGTATGCACAGTAGCATACCCAAGGACTCATCTAATGAAAATAGGAAGAACGTTGTAATGTTAGGGATATTTCAGTTGTGTTGTGCTTATGCCTAGTCCTATGCATTCCATTTTTTTGTGTAGGTTTAACCTTTTTAATCTCTTACTTTTCTGAGATTAAGTGTAGGTAGCTAGGTAGGCATGTACAGTGTGTGTGTGCACTGTATGACGGTATCTGTACGTATACAGAGCAGAGACTGTTTAAGCTTGCGAAAGTGATGCAGTTTTCCAGGTCATTCAATAAAGTAAAGTAAAATAACTATATCTACAGACATAGAACTATGGTATTTATTACACCACTCCGATTACAATAGTGCCCACCTGTAAACTGCACATCATACTCAATCTATGACAGAAAAAGTGAAAAGTGGTTATCTTGCTCCTACTAGAGCTATTGTCTGTCACCTAAACCTGTTTGCTGAAGAATAAGTGCCCAAAATGTAATGTTTTTGTGGTAACCACATTTGATCAAGATGTGTCCAGTGCTTGCTTAAACTATTATTATAGGAAATACCTCCACCGAAACAAAAAGGAAGTGTATTATACCCTCAGTGAATTGTACGTTTTTGACTGCATATGAAAGTACGTGTTTTCTTTGCTCATTTGATTGACTCTGCAATTGAATGCCTGTCATCGTCTGAGGTTTGAACTTTTCAGGATTAGCATGAAAATAGTGTCAAGATGGGATTGGCAATAGGACTGAGGAAAGAGAAAAAGAGAAAACAAGTTAAAGGGGAAAGAATATTTAGACAGGCTTTTATTTGGAAATTGACAAGGGGTAACTGTATTTCTTGGTAATAATGCCTGAACAGAACAGTGGGCTGAGTGTTGCTTTTGAAGTTATAGACTGAGTTGTAGTTATAGACTCTGACCCACTTATAAGTGATTTAAGAAGTGAATTATCACTGAACGAAAACAGCTTGTTGTTGCAAGTATAGGTTCTGCCTAGAAATCGGAGATCATTGGGTTCATTTAGAGATCAAAGAGATATTTTGAAGGTTTGTCATGCCACTTCAAGGGTACCGAAACAGTCACTTGTGATTTTGCCAGTTTTTTCCATAAACTACAACCAACAAACCATGTGAATGTGCTCTCTCAGTGTGCTGTACCATGCTGACCATGCAAATATAGGTCTGTCCTCACTAGTTGGAGGAATGAGCTTGCAACCTACTTGGCTAGGCAGTGATATAATTTAGCTCTGTGGTGGAGTGACTTGAAGCTCAGCAGACTGACCAGCATTGTTGATGTGTTCACTTTCGTGACTGCTGAGGGACCAAGGATTGTGATGTGTGTGCTTTTAGTTTTTTCTTTACAAGGACCCCTCCCCCACTCTAGCCAATTACCTCTCAGCATAGATTGATGGAGTGGCTGTAGACTCCATTAAAATAAAAGTTTTGATTAATATAACTGCAATAGGGATGGAGTTGCATAACAAGCAGGTAGTTCTAACTACCGTTGTTGTGCTTTACAGTACATGAAAAAAAGATTTTAAACATTATATCGTGATAATGGTCTTCTGTAAGGTATGTTGTATGTGGTTGGAAATACCGGTCAATTCCTTTTTTGATATCCCAAACTGCTGATCTATTTAAATCATGTCTTTAAAGAGAAGGATTTCTATGCTCCATTCAGTCAGTCAAACTCATGTCTTAAGTATTTATTGAATGAGAATGCACATCAGTTTGGTGTGGTTGGATCTGCTAAATATTTAAAGCTCCCTGCTGTACATATCCGGGACAACATCCAAAAACAGTGAGCGCAAATGCATCAATCCCCTTTGGAACAGATTAGCCGACCTGAGGTGGTGATTGGGGTGGAGGTGGGGGTATTTTTTTCTGACTGCTTACTGCTTCGTTTTCTGCCTGAACTTTCACTGAAACTAAGTTTGCATTTTGTCTTCCTTGCATCTTTCCAATGCTCTGACATACATCTGAGACTCAGTATTTGAAATATTTTTTTCCTGCATGGCAAGCAGATGAACAATAGGCCTTGAGGCAACCTAGACACAGCATGCTTCCATTTTTCTGGACTGAAAAGTGACAGGATATCTGCACAGAGGACAGCATGGAGACAGATGGGCATGGTCAGACAATGACAATTGGATATCATGACCATTACTCTTCTCAAAATGGTCCTTTTTGTTATTTCTGTTACAATTCAGATCTTTATCTTTCACAGGATACCATTGATGAGCCTGTTTCGGTGCTATGTTGTTGGTTTCCAGTAAATATTATCAGAAACAATTTGATATTTTGCAATACTACATCCCGACATATCTGGATAAATTATTGACATTGATTGAAAAGAGTTGTTCTCTACTGCTCTGATGCTTGCAAATACATGTTGACTCTTCTTGCTCTACTTAATTGCCATGTCTCCCAGGAAGTTCCCATCTTGCCAAGATAGTTTTTGCATCCATTTGGGCACTTTTATAGTAACGTTTTTTGTTTAGCTGCATGCTAATAATTTGACTAAAACCAATGCAATTTAGCTTAGCTTGAGTAAAAAAGAAGTAAAACAAAATAGCTTCGAAACCCTTCAATTACTACATTATATCATTGGAAGTTGCAAGTATGCTAATATGTTGTAAGGCAGTCCAAGCCACATTTATTTCTATCGCACATTTCAACAACAAGGCAATTCAAAGTGATTTACATAAAACCCATAACATATAAACAATTCAAAGTGCTTTACATAAAACACATTTCAACCAAGCAATTCTAAGTGCTCTACAAAAACCTCAAAATACATCAAGACAAGATGTATAAGCAGCGTAAGGCATTATGAGAAGACATTTCAATACAATTAAAAGCAAAAAAAGAATAAGACAGATAAATCTAGAGTAAAAAGTTACAGTGCCGTGTAAGATATTAATCCAAGGCCTCAAATTTTATTTAATAAAAGACAGTGGCAAACAAAAGTCTTCAGTCTTGATTTAAAATAACTGAGAGTTGCAGCAGACCTGCAGTTTATGGGAATTTGTTCCAGATATGTGGCGCATAAAAACTGAGCAATGCCTCTCCATATTTAGTTTGTTCTTTGCGAACACAAAGCAGTCCTGATTCAGATGATCTGAGAGGCCTGGATGGTTCGTAACTGCAGATACCAGTCAAGACGATACCAACTATTTGGATTTCCATCTGTGCATCAAGACCACTACTAGACCTGACTTATTCGGAGCCCATGCGTCAGGCCTCCCCGATCCCAGTGGAGTCAGAGCTGTCCAACCTGAGATCCTAGCTCCACTCCATCGAGAGCCTCCTGGCTGATATCCTCCAGCGGTAATCCCTGGTCCTCACCCGGTTGGAAATCCTCCTGCTAGTTGCTCCTCGTAGCTATTATGTCTAGCAAAAAGTGACATTCCCAGCATTTCAGCTATGCATCCTTTCTCTTGGGTGCCCGTTGTGAGGAAGGGAGAAAGGATTTCTCTCCCTATGTTCTCACCAGAGGGGAATGACAACCCTGTCTCGGTCTCAAACTACTTTGCTCCGCTCAAAAAGCCAACGGAGCTAGCAGCTACATGTACGCTCACTGCTCCGGAGCAGCTTTTCACGGTCTGCTCCAACATGATGAGAAAGCGTTGCAGCTCCCCATTTACCTCAGTATCCCATGGGAAACGTTGTCGATACCTTTTCCCTCCTGCTGTCTCCAACTTCAAGTGTGCACCTGCTAGCCTCCTGCAATCAACCCACTTGCTCAACAGAGCACTGGACACTTGGCTGGTGGTCATCTCCAGCAGCAAATTGTCAGGTGAAACTGTTTCAATTAACTCTGTTATCCCTGATGCTGCCCAACAAATGTGGATAACGACATTCAAGTACTTCTTTCATCCAAAGTCTCTGTCTACAGTTGGGACTTAGGGACAAGGAACCTGGAATTCTTATAATTGGTGATTCCCAGGCGCCATCACCTACTGTTTTCCTGCTGCCAAAGTTGTAGACATTATTGAACCGAGTTTTCTTTTGACATCCTTACAAATCTGGAGGTCCCTCCATCAGTATATATCCATAATCATCCCAGAATGTTCATGTGTGTGAGCAGTACAATTAAAGGAATTGTAAAATCTCATTTGGAGAATATTTGCTAAAGCAAGGAGAAACATTTGTATAGACACTACGGCTACCTATTAATAATAAGGATAATGTCATTAAGGGAAAAAAAATCTGTACTTGTTGTTGTTGTTGTTATTATTATGTGATCAGTTTCACAATTAACATGATCCAGATCTATCTTAATCTTGCCCTGTGTCTCTCACTTTTTACGTTACGATTAATCCTTCCACTGACATTTCTTTGACCCCTCTTTTGTCATTGACATTCCTTCCTTTTGATTGTGAGGATAGTTGCCATGTTCCCTGTGCTCTCCCGCCATCCCCCTCCCTGCTCTGCAACTTCCTCCCTCTCTCTGTCGGCTGCCTTGTGTGTTGCCGCAGGGCTCTATGGCTGATGTAATTTATGCTATCTCATCTCCTAGTTTGAGGGGAGAGCCTCCTGAAGCCAATGCTCTTCATGCTAAGTGCTCATGTGGGATGTAGTGAGCCAGACTATTAAAAACGGGGTGTGACCGTGCTGTCTCTCTCTCTGTCTTCCTTACTCTATCTCTCTCTCGCAACACACAGACATACACACACACACACACACACACACACACACACACACTCCCTAACCTTACATGTGAAAGCAATTCATTAATAAATGAATGGCCGTATTCGCTAATTAAGGCCAACACAATACGCGTAAGTTTGGATGCATACTAAATGTGACACTGTTGGACAGTTGGTTTGTGCCAAGTTATTCAATAAAATAATGAGTCTACCGGTACCTTGCTTTCATATAAAGGACCGGTTTTACGAGAGCAGGTGTGCTTTGTTAGTGTTTCAACATGTTAGGTTTTTGAGGGGGGAAATTAGATTTTGGGCCGTGAATAATAATTTCGTTGGATTTTGGGGGGATTTGTGGAAGTGATTGTGAGAAGATTTTCTGTTGTGTGAACATAATATTATATGATTTCAGGATTGGGTTCCATTACCATGACAACGGAAAAGAGTTTGGCTGGGGAGATGAAAAGTGTGATGGAGGCAGATTCCATAAGGACCAATCAGGTGGGACTTCATCCGTATGACTCAGTCATGCATCATTTTACACTTCCTTGTAAATCATAGCGGTTTTACTGATTGGTATGCAAGGTTTCTGGCTTCTTCAGTGCTCAAACAAACTTGACATTATTATGTTAAAATCGTAGGCAAATCAATTTAGTATTTTTTTGCGTTTGATCATTAAATGCTTCTAGTATTTTAGATGTTTGTTTGAATACAATAGAGACATGCTACAATAATTCTGCAGAGCCCATTAAAGGCTGAATAGTGTGATTTTAAGGTTCCAGAGGATCATGCGGACATGGATGACAGCTCGGAGAAGACCCCCAGCAAAGCCTCAAGATCCCCCCAGAAAAGCTCCAAGCGACCCAAAGCTGTCCCTGTCAAAGTAACTTTGCTGGACGGCTCCGACTACGAAACTGGGGTCGAGGTATTCTTGGTTATATTTTCTTGTCACAACAGCAATGATAAGATGAGATGTTAATGTGAGATATTATAATCATGGTCCATTGAGTATGTCCAAACCATTTGACTGAAAGTGCTTTTAAATTAGCAGGAAAGCATACATCCTTAACAGAAAAAGTTTTACTTCTGCAGAAATATTGCAACTTGTTTGTTTTATTTGTACTAATATACAGTATTTATATTTTTGCAGCCCCTTTTCCAGACTAATCCTAAGTATTTAACAGTTTTTATTCAACACTTGGCGTCCAACCTGTATGACAGACTTTAAATGTTAGGCCTTGTGAAAAATTTAAGAATTTAAGACTCAATTTAAACTACATATGTAAAATACATACAAACAATGTGAACAATAGGGCTGAGTTCCTTTTCATGTGGAATATATATTTTTAAGGTTTACTGATAATCAAATACTGTTAAAATAACTAAAAAGAAACTGCTATTTTAAAGACCTGGTGGGGATTTTTCCTTAGTTGAAATAGTGTTAGCTGGAATTTTATATTTGTCTCTAGAGAATGACGAGAGAGAGGACGTATCTTTAGAAGCTAGTACATCCCACCCATACAAATGGAGGCCTTGACTCAGCACAGTACTCCTTAGTGAGCTTTTGTCTTTCAACTGCTGCGCTACTGAGTCAGGGAAAATGCTCCAGAGAGAGTGGGAGTCACAACAGGGGAGTAGAGAGTAGATATCTCGTTTAAACAAGGACTGCATTTGTGGGGGAGGGGATAGGAGTGTTAAATAATGGCTCTGCAATGATAATGGTCTTGCCCAAAGCAAACCATTTAACCATTTTGGTTCGCAAACAGTTTTTTTTAGAGATTTGTTAGTTTGTTACGTGAATGCTGTGGTACTTTTTGAAGCAGAATTGAAAGAGCAGATTTAAGGATAACTGTAGTGCAGTTTGGCTGTGATTGTAGAAGTTTTAAGTAGTGGTTGGATCACTACGGTGACTCTCAGGGGAACGGGGGCGAACCCCCAGTACATGGATCAAATGAAAGCCAGCGCCGTAACATGATGTAGTATGATGTGTGACGGGAAGTATCTGGTTGGCTGCTTACACTTGTTCATGTAGCTGTGTTAATTTATATTATACCAGTGTTCCCTTTGACCTCCATACACACATTTTGAGAGCCCAAGAGGACAGAATATTGTAGGGTACACTGGGATTTCCTGCTAATGCTTTCACCCCCACTCACAGTTTTACACAACCACAGACTTATTTGAAGTAGATAGGAAATCCATACAGTTGACATATGGCCTGCTCTTATTTGCGGCCAGGAAGAAAATAGGTTGTGAGCTCCAACCGTGGAGAGGAAGGCATTGAAAACATGGGGGAGGGATGGAAATAAAGATGGAGAGGAGAGGAATAGCTGGTGCGGGTGTGTGTGTGTGTGTGTGTGTGTGGGTGTGTGGGTGGGTGGGTGTGTTATGTTGTCGGTGGTGGTGGGGGGTCTTTAATGAATAGAGTAAAAAATCGAACGTTGAACTGTCATTTCATGATAGACTGTTCACTAAGAGCCAGTCTATTCCACATTGTCTATTTATCTTGTGAATATTGCAAGGATTGATGGATTAGATTAGATTCAACTTTATTGACATTGCACAGAGTACAGTACTGAGACGATGAAATACAGTGTGGCATCTAAATTGATAAGTGCAAAATAGCGGTAAAGTGCAGATTATATATATATATATATATATATATATATATATATATATATATATATATATATATATACACTGCTCAAAAGAATTGAAGGAACACTTTGAAACCACATCAGATCTCAATGGGGGGAAAAAATCATGCTGGATATCTATACTGATATGGACTGGGTAATGAGTGAGGAACGAAAGGATGCCACATCGTTTGATGGAAATGAAAATGATCAACCTACAGAGGGCTGAATTCAAAGACACCCCAAAAATCAAAGTGAAAAAATGATGCGGCAGGCTAGTCCATTTTGCTGAAATTCCATTGCAGCAACTCAAAATGGTACTCAGTACTGTGTATTGGCCCCACGTGCTTGTATGCATGCCTGACAATGTCGGGGCATGCTCCTAATGAGACGACGGATGGTGTCCTGGGGTATCTCCTCCCAGATCTGGAACAGGGCATCACTGAGCTCCTAGACAGTCTGAGGTGCAACCTGGCGGCGTCGGATGGACCGAAACATGTCCCAGAGGTGTTCTATTGGATTTAGGTCAGGCGAGCGTGGGGGCCAGTCAATAGTATCAATTCCTTCATCCTCCAGGAACTGCCTGCATACTTTCGCCACATGAGGCCGGGCATTGTCGTGCACCAGGAGGAACCCAGGGCCCACTGCACCAGCGTAGGGGCTGACAATGGGTCCAAGGATTTCATCCCGATACCTAATGGCAGTCAGGGTGCCGTTGTCTAGCCTGTAGAGGTCTGTGCGTCCCTCCATGGATATGCCTCCCCAGACCCACCACCAAACCGGTCATGCTGAACGATGTTACAGGCAGCGTAACGTTCTCCACAGCTTCTCCAGACTCTTTCACGTCTGTCACATGCTCAGAGTGAACCTGCCCACATCTGTGAAAAGCACAGGGTGCCAGTGGCGGACCTGCCAAATCTAGTGTTCTATGGCAAATGCCAATCGAGCTCCACGGTGCCGGGCAGTGAGCACAGGGCCCACTAGAGGACGTCGGGCCCTCAGGCCACCCTCATGAAGTCTGTTTCTGATTGTTTGGTCAGAGACATTCACACCAGTGGCCTGCAGGCGGTCATTTTGTAGGGCTCATCCTGTTCCTCCATGCACAAAGGAGCAGATACCGGTCCTGCTGATGGGTTAAGGACCTTCTACGGCCCTGTCCAGCTCTCCTAGAGTAACTGCCGGTCTCCTGGAATCTCCTCCATACTCTTGAGACTGTGCTGCGAGACACAGCAAACCTTCTGGCAATGGCACGTATTGATGTGCCATCCTGGAGGAGTTGGACTGCCTGTGCAGCCTCTGTGGGGTCCAGGTATCGCCTCATGCTACCAGTAGTGACACTGACCCTAGCCAAATGCAAAACTAGTGAAAAACAGTCCGAAAAGATGAGGAGGGAAACAATTTCAGTGGCCTCTACCTGGAAAACATTCCTGTTTTGGGGGTCATCTCATTGTTGCCCCTCTAGTGCACCTGTTGTCAATTTCATTAACACCAAAGCAGCTGAAACTGATTAACAACCCCCTCTGCTACTTAACTGACCAGATCAATAGCCCAGAAGATTAATTTACTTCATGCAATACTCTGATTAAAAAGTGTTCCTTAAATTTTTTTGAGCAGTGTATATATATATATATATATGTGTGTGTGTGTGTGTGTGTGTGTGTGTGTGTGTGTGTGTGTGTGTGTGTGTGTGTGTGTGTGTGTGTGTGTGGAAATAAATTGTGATTTGGACATTACATATTGGAAGGTATATGATACAGTGTAGGGTAGGTATATAATACAGTGTCATATAAATACGGTGTATACACTATAGATGAGATATATATATATATATATATATATATATATATATATATATATATATATATATATATATATATATATATATATATATATATATATATATATATATATATATATATATATATACACAATATGCACAGTAGTAAGTATGAATACAATATAGGTCTGATATGTACAGTATTGACTGTAGTATAAATAATATCAGTAAATAGTCATCATCATCTTCGTCCGCTTATCCGATCGGGTCGCGGAGGTAGTAGTTCCAGCAGAGTAGTTCAGTAAATAGTACTGTAATTAATACATTAATTTACAGTAAAGGTAAGTAAATATAGTGCAGGTGCGGTGGAGGTATGGGGGAAGGAGGTTGGGGTGTCACTGGAGGGCAGGTAGTGGGTGGATGGGGGGGGAGGGGGGGCGGTGGGTGGAGGTCATCGAGGTGCCAAGACAGAGATCAGCAGAGTCCCAGCTGTGGTGAAGAGGCTGTTCCTGTACCTGCTGGTCCTGGAATGGAGACTCCTGTAACGCCTCCCGGAGGGTAGGAGGGCAAACAAACTTGCAGGGGTGAGAGATGTCCTTGACAATGCTGCATGCCCTCTGCAGACACCGTTTGTGTTAGACAGCCTCAGTGGCAATTAGTGTGGTACCGGTGATGGGTTGGCCAGTTTTCACCACCCAGTGAAAATCCCATCATGTCCAGACTTTTGCAATAGCTTTGCCTAACAACACATCTAACAGCCGTGACTCCAGTACAATCAAAACGCATGGCCGTGATCGTTTTCTGATTTAGTGATGTGCCATTAATAACGGGTTTGACTGCATGTTTGTTTGTAGAACAGAAAAACAGTATTAAAACCTCTCGAGTGTTATCTTAAGGATACCTCCTCTCATACTAACACACTTCATAATTGATCAAGGTGGTTCAAATAATAGGACTTTGTTATGATTATAATCCGATTATTACCTGTCATAAACAAAAAATAAGCTACATTATTTCAGGCTGTTATAGTTATATAGGTCTCAAGCTATATTATCTACATCCAGTACATGCTGTTACAATTGTCAATATATGTGGTTCTTGTTTAGCTGTTAGTTTCTTCACACTCTGTCTTCCTTCATTCTGTTTGCATGGTCGATGCAATCTGCAAAATTGATTTCAAAGATTACGGTAAATGGCTTCTAATACAATCAGCCCAGACTAGTGTGGCAAAAATGTGATTGCAGCCAATTGGAGCGATGGCAAAATCTCATCAACAGCCCTGAATTGGTTGCAACGCTTGGAGGACCATCTGAAATGGATGTTGCAATTTCATTTAGGTTTAGAAATCGAATAAGGCTCTCTAAATATCTTAGCAGGCTAAAGCTCTTGTTAATTGGTGGTACACTCGGTTTGGTTGTTGAATAACATTACAATATACTAGGGTCTGGACTGCTGTTTATTTGATTTGGTACTAACTTGATGTGTGTTCATATTTAATTAATTAATGTTTAACATATATGTTTTAAGGGGTTATGGCTGGTGTTCTACCTGCTATCTGTAGGAACAGCCGCTAACAAAAGCTTTGTGTCCCAGCAGTCACGACAGGAAGAGCACACTCTCGTGCGCACACAAAGAGAAGGGACTTATTACTTCAGTTTCCATGGTAACAGCTGCTGGGCTGATCTGTCGCAATAGGAGCCAGGTCTCCCCGGGAGACAAGCATGGTGTGTGTGTGTGTGTGTGTGTGTGTGTGTGTGTCAACACTGCATCTGCCAAGGCCCCATTTGAGATGCACAGACTCCACATTTTATTCCTCTAGGCTAGATGGAAAATGGGTGTGGCTATGTGTAACGGAGTGTGAAGAACAATTAGTCAGATACCTAGGTGTAGCTTGAGGAGTTTCTCCCACTCCTTAGGGTTAAATAGGTATTGGGCCCTTTCCACATGGTAATGAAGTCAGCCGATATGGTAAAGTAATTGTAATAATTGATGAAGGTTTCAGCTAATTATTTGGAAGAAAACGTAGTCCTGCTTATGAGTAAGCAGCCATACTTAGTATCCACACTCACATAAACACCAATCATACACAACACTCACACATTAATATCAATGGTCCATATCAAGGAGAGGGTTTATTTGAATGGCTAAGATGTCATTGTATGTATTGTTTATATAATTTTTGATGTACAGAGGGGAAAACATTGCTCCCACCTGCACTCCATCTGCCAGCTTGGGTTGCTAGTCTGTGTCAGTAGTGATTCAGTGTTTACAATTTAGCTCATCAGTCTGGATGCATTTGTGCTGAAAAATGCTATGAAAATAAAGATTGACTATTATTATTATCTATCTATTAACTAGAGCAAGCTTAAGATTTCAACCTAACGTAACCCAAACATAATGCTTACATTTTTTGGTTGTCAAGGAAAGTCCATCACAGGTACATTACAAGTGTTTTCACAAAACCTTGGGTGGTCTATGGTATAAAATGTTCATAATAATCAAAAAGTATTTCTTCACTATTGTAACCTTTTTTATTTATTTTGGCAAATAAGTCCTACTATGGAATTTTTTAATTAGTGCTTAGTTATTCTTATAGTGATATTGTTGTGTTTTTGTATTATTAATTGTGTGTGTGTGTGTGTGTGTGTGTGTGTGTGTGTGTGTGTGTGTGTGTGTGTGTGTGTGTGTGTGTGTGTGTGTGTGTGTGTGTGTGTGTGTGAGACAGAAATTTGCCAAAGGGCAAACCCTGCTAGACATGGTGTGTGGCCATCTGAACCTACTTGAGAGGGATTACTTTGGTCTGTCATTCTATGACACTGACAACACTAAGGTATGCCATTTCCCACTATCCCTCCTTACTCACTCACTCACTCAACTGATAGGTTCACTTAAATCCATTCCCCAGCTTACACTCTAGGTTCCTTCCTTAGGTTAAATCATGCTGGATAAAGTAATTACTATAAGGACATTGCAAAAAGTATATAATAGTTACTGTACATTAAAACAATCCCTGGAAATTCAGACAAACATATCTGTTACAGCATTTAAAAGTTCCAGTAATTAAGGGACACAGCTACTCCTGCCAGGTGCTCCACTTTAGTTGTTTGATTTCAGTCAATCTCCTTTGACAAAACATTTGTGGACTCAGAGGAAAATTAACTACTCTAGTTTGTAATTATTGCACATATTGATCGGATTTTTAACTGCAATGAATTTAGAGTTTTAATAAAATGCACTGTATATTAGAAATTTGCTGTTTATCCACCTTGACTGTGACAGAAATACAAAAACGCTTCAGTTGCAAGACAACAGGTAATTTTGAGACGGCATGTTTTCCAGTCACACGCTTTAAACTGAGAATTTAAATGGATAACGTAGCTAAATTACAGAGGCCTAGCAAAGTGCAGACCGACAAGTTATATGTGCATATTGAAGTTGTCACTCATGAAAGTTCTTGAGTGTTGCACTGACTAATGTGTACTGCCATGCTACAAAGTACAACCATGATCAGGGCAAACCGCTAAAGAATTTCTAGTGAGTACCAAATTACATGGTAGAATGACATTGTCCTTTTATATATGATAAAGTAATAAGGCTAGATTGCCCTTTTAACAGGGATAGTTGTGGCCCACTCACAGTTTGAGAGTGGTTCAGAAGGCTGTTGCCCTTTAAATGTGATTAGAAGCGATTGGCCTTTAAAAAAAAGCTGTGCATGGTCCACATTTCACACTAAAAGCTTCCTTCAGAAACCTCTAGTGACATTAAGCTAAGCAAGCTGGACTTCTCTACCATTTATATTCCAGTGTCCTCAGAATACTGGAAAAAAAACTATTGAAAAACACAATATTTCAAAGTCAAAGTCAAAGTAGCTTTATTGTCAATTTCTTCACATGTCGAGACATACAAAGGAATCGAAAAGACGTTTCCCACACTCTTGCGGTAAACATATAAAGTGCACATTCAAACACACAGATAAGACATATATACTAAAGCTAACAGCTGGGCAATAAAATTATATATAAAAATATGCAGAAATGTATAGTCTACAATGTATTGCTAGGGTTAGCAGCATATGTTACTGTAAGTTTGGTTGTAGTATGTATAAGTTATGTATAAGTTGGGTTAGCAGCATAAGTTGATGTATAAGTTATGGTTGTGGTAGTGAAGAAACTACCAGTGAAAAACGGCAATATGCCCCAAAAACATCCTGTATGATGTATACAGGCAGACAGTGCAAGTAGGACAGTAAGGGCAGCCAATTTCCAGTCAGTTTGGTAAATGGCGAACATAATAAGTGATAAAGTGATAGTGATATATCCATTCTTTCCATGTAAATTCTTTTGAGTTTCAGGAATTAAAATGAATGCTGAACAGGGTAGCTTGGGCACAAAAATGCTCACACTGTCTTAAAGGGACCATGTTCCTAGCTAGTGAACATCCCATGGAAATTCTCACAGCTTTCCAAATAATATGTCTTATATCTCAAAAGTGGTCTCAGTCCAACTTATATTAAACCGAATGAATAAGGGTCAAGTACATAAAAAAATTATTTGGCCAATGAAAGTGAATAGTGTTCATGGAATGAGGTCCCTTTTGAAAAAAACAACAAGCCATTGCTAACTAAAGTCGACTTAATACTCAATCGAGCTCAAAGCAGCACCAAAGAAGGTTATAAGGTGATAAGAACTAGCTGATTGAGACACCTCTGGGTGCTCACTCATATGGTGCATCAGATACCCAGTTTATGAAGTAAGAAAAAAAACGGTTGAATGAGTTTTCTTTTGCTTCAGGAAATTGCTCAACAAGTCTTTTTCTCCTTACTTTTTCTAGAATTGGTTGGACCCATCAAAGGAGATCAAGAAGCAGATACGAAGTAAGAGCACGTGCACACCCTTCTCTTTTTATTTTGTCTCTTTCTCAACCTTTATTTTACTCTAAAGTTCACACAAACACGACGGGTCAATATAAATTCACACATTGATGTTGATAATTATCTTCATGTTTTTCCTGTATTCAGTTGGCTGCTGGAACTTTGGCTTTTCTGTCAAATTCTACCCTCCAGACCCCTCTGTTTTAATTGAGGACATAACCAGGTAGGTTTGATTCAAACACCACAAATATAACAAAAATTAAAATTCACTGAATGAGACACCTGAACAAATGGAAAGGGTAGTGGAAGATCAGCTTTGGTTATTTATTGTGTCGTACTAGTTTCCTTTTTGTGCACTGGTGCCTTACAAATACAAGGCCAGACACTACTGTTAATATTTGAAGGGTGATTACAGATACTATGCCTTGTCACTTTCATACATTTGTCCAGGTCTTATTCATTTTGTATTTTTGCCTGCCAAGTGTACATGTCTATACAAGAACTCCACTCTTATTTATCCATCAGGTACTACCTGTGCCTTCAGCTGCGGGATGACATGCTGTCTGGACGCCTGCCCTGTTCCTTTGTCACCCAGGCCCTGCTGGGCTCCTACACGGTGCAGGCGGAGCTAGGAGACTTTGAGCTGGAGGAGCATGGGCCCGACTATGTTAGTGACTTCCGCTTCGCCCCCAACCAGACCAGGGAACTTGAGGAGAGAGTGATGGAGCTGCACCACAACTACAGGTCAGGGAGTTGGTGTTGACGGATTGTTTGTTGATTGCAGTGTGTGTGTGTGGGGGCATAAACAACGATTTTGCCCTAATGTGTGAGGTGTACGTCATAGGGGTATGAGTCCTGCAGATGCAGAGGTGAACTTCCTTGAAAATGCTAAGAAACTCTCCATGTATGGTGTGGACCTACATCATGCCAAGGTAAAAACACTGGCACTTCCAGACAAAATGTGTTGGACACCGAACAACTTTTTCACATACACCAATATACTTTGAGTCAGGAAATGTTCTTAACCACTGCTTATGCTTGTGCCCACCAGGATTCAGAGGGCATCGACATCATGCTGGGTGTGAGTGCCAACGGGTTGCTTATCTACCGTGATCGTCTTAGAATCAACCGCTTTGCTTGGCCAAAGATACTCAAGATATCTTACAAAAGGAGCAATTTCTACATCAAAATACGACCGGGAGAGGTAGCTTAAGAAATTTAATTGCTGTGCATCAATCATACTCAAGCTCTTAGTGGTATAAAACCCACATGCAATCAAACCTACACACCTGGAGCCCTTCCTTACAGTAAAATTATAGTGCCAGTGATGGCAGGAAGAATGAAGGCCAAAATGCAAACTTCCTGTGGCTCTTGGGTCCTGTTGTTACAAGCACCACATCGGTGTTATTTCATGGTTCTACTAATGTGTCGTGTATGCGTTTAAGTTTGTGTCTTAGCGAAAAAGTGATAACTTGTTTGGTATGTAGATACATGCATCTTTTATGATAATATCCATAAGCCTTTCATACTTTTCTTAATGATTGCAGTGCTAGACAAAGTTTTGGGATATCGGAGAAAATACTTTATCTGTTTGTGCAGGTTGTCCATGCCTTGTGGGCCCACAATAAAATATGTACTTTTAACAGAAACTTAAACTTAATAAGCGCCAACCTCTTATTACACTCTTGTTATTTCTGTTGTGCGTTACTGTATGTGCATGTTTCTGTAGTCGACTAATCTGACTATATCCTAGATCTTACTGCAGTACTCAGTTATTATTACAAAACATATGTTCATGCTAAGGCTAGTGTTTTTAGTATATGAAAGCTGTTAATTTGGTTTTAGACTGAGAAACTGTAGCATGCTAAGTTGTCCAGTCCTTGAAGGTTGTGAGTCTTTTGGTTGCATTGAAAAAACATATTGATCAGAAAAGCCCTGTGCCATTGAATCATGAACTGTTCTATCAGTGAGGTAATTAAAATACTGAGCAGTGGTAATTGGAGGCAAACACCCAGGTCAGACAACAGCATTGATAACCTTTAGATGGTAGTAAAATGGAAGTCTAAATACCGAGGCAAAAGTGTTTCCGATTAAATATAGTTCACCTATCACATTCCACCTCACCCTGCACTCCCTCCCTTCACTTTTCCTTTCCACTATCCATCCATGCATCCCCTCTTCACTCCCTAGTATGAACAGTTTGAGAGCACCATTGGCTTCAAGCTGCCCAACCACCGGGCCTCTAAACGCCTGTGGAAGGTCTGCATTGAGCACCACACGTTCTTCAGGTAGGGCACTGCAAACACACACTGACACACGCCGACGCACAAATGCAAACATAGACGGCCACAAACACACACACAGGCATGCACGGACACACAGACTCGTACACTCTGGTAGTTGTAAACATCAAGCATGGCACAGTGCATCCTCCATCGAACTGCAGAACTCAAGCACAGCGCCGATGTCCTTCAAGTGACATGTTCATTAAACACAGAAAACAGACATTGTAATATAAGCTGGATCCCTCAGTATCACAATAGATTCTCGCTCAGTTTATAGGTTTGTGTTTTTGAGATATGGGACAGGAGGGACTAGACATGCATCGTGGCTGGGATTTTAAGCTTCCCCTGCTCTTTCTCCAGGTTGGTTTCCCCAGAGCCTCCTCCAAAAGGATTCCTGGTGATTGGCTCAAAGTTCCGCTACAGCGGGCGGACTCAGGCCCAGACCCGTCAGGCTAGTGCTCTGATCGACCGGCCAGCACCACTGTTTGACCGCTCCGTCAGCAAGAGGTACCTGCTGCCCCGTAGTGTGGATGGAGGTAAGACTATGCTGACTCCACTGCACCCTCTGAGTTTTTACAGTCTAGCTCTGTCCAATGTTTTATATATTATAAGTAGGCCTTATGCCGATTTGCCTACCTGGGCCTTTGTTGTAGATGTAGAAATATTGTGTTGGGTGTAGAAAATGTGGAATGTGATATGCTGTTGTATGTTGATACTCATGAAACACCCAGTGGAAAACCACTAATCTAACAGGACATCTATACGATGAAATTAAATGTGTGTCTCTTTTGCTGTATCCAGCTTCAGCCTTGGGAGACAGTATGGACCAGCTGTCTCAGCGCAGCTCCAGTGAACGCACCCAGTTCATGTCCAGAGAAGACCTGGATCAGGAGGGTAGTCTGGACCTAGAACATGACCAGTATCACGAGCAGAACCAGGACCACCAGGACGAGGATCACAATAGTTATTCAGCGGCTCAGGACCAGTTTGGAAGGAAAGATGATGCCTCCACGCTCATCAAATCCATGGAGCTCAAGGTATTTGCAAAGAAGTCCATGACAATACTTAGAGGTTACTTCATTTTGTTTCTCCTTCTCGTCAAAACAAAGGATGGCTATTAGATGATTGGGAGGGCCTCTCTTTTACATCTTGCATCTTTGTGGTTCAAAAGGCAAAAATACACTAACTTCACATAATCCTTACCTATTATATACAGTGGAATAATCTTTTTCACATAACTTCGTTAGGATGTCCTTTGGCATCATTTTTGGCAAGGGGGCTCTTTTCAGTTCTATGCAACATACAGGATCCATTTCGAAATGTATATAGTCTCGGCAATTGCAGCTGTGCAGAGCACCTGACTAGCTCCTCATTTCTGCCTTTCTTTAATTTAATTTTTTTTAATTCCATCTACTTTTTTAAGCAAGTAGAATCTGCCTAATCGTTCTCTGCCTCGCTCGATCTAACTCTCATCTGCCTAATTTCTACCCTCCTGTACTCCGCTCCCTTTTCCTCTTCACCCGGGACATCTGAGAAGAAAACCCTTGACTCCCTGCTCTCTTAAATTATTTGAATCTCTTCCTCAAATCTAACATACTCTCTTGTGTCCTGACCTTCCTCTAACAGTCTCCTTCTCCCCTGCTGTGGCCCTATCCTCCCTGCTAACCTTTTGTTTTCTCTCAATCCATCCTGGCCTGCAGGATGATGAGGCAAGCTCACCCACAGACTCAAGGCCAGAGGTATTTTGGCTGTGTTCACTGGTGGCCGCCTGTCTGTCTGTCTGTCTGTCCGGTTATGTCCTAGTGTTCCACGTGTATTTGATGTTTGCTCAGCATGGCCTGGCCTGTCTTGGTGGCTGTTTGTTCTAGGAGCCATTGCTCTTCACAGTCCTAGATGCCCTATAGTTTAACATCATGTGAGAGACTGTAGAATGTCTGAATAAGAAATGTGGTCATTTTGGGGCATAACTAGTGATTCAGTTACCAGTGTGGACAGTTTGTTTGGTTGATCATTCAGGGAGACCCTGTTATTCTGGATGATCAGTATTGAATATATTTCCGCGATTCAACGTAACACCTAGCGTTGATTTGTATATATTGTAATAAGAGGAAAGAGCATATGGTCCATACAGACTGTTAATTATTAACACAGAATGCATAATTAATTTATATGTGCTTACATAAACCTAACATGAGTCATCATCTAGTCTAGTGGGATTTGTGTTTTATCATTGAAGAGATTGTTGTCCTTAACCGTCATTCTATTTACAAGTTGGTGTACCTCTTTGCTTGTGTTTACTTTCTTTCATCATAACATGGTTAGGGATGGCATACCAATAATGGTGTTTAGTGTTTAACATGATATTTGTCATTAATTCCTCTTATATACATTTGGTCTCTACCCTGAAAGTTTGGAAGGTGATATACTTCAGCATTAGACTAGAATATGCTCCTTTTCAAAATTTGAGATAGTCTATTGATGCAATCTTATTTCGTCTACTGACAGTGTTGTTTGCAAAATGATCCGCCTCAGTGTAACGTTTCTCTTTTGTTAGTGCCCTCTCTCTCTCTCTGTCTATCTCCCCATCTGGCTTCCTGCCTCAGATGTACTTGTCTCGTAGGACTTTACCTCTTTTTTCTGCATGTAATCCTCCTTCCACCCTGACTCACCTCTCCTGCGACATGCTCTGCTCCCTAACCCCCGCCCCAACCCGATTCATTTGGACCAGTATCTAGCCATACCTCGCCCCAAACGGCTTCTTCCTGTGCCCTGTGGTGTATGTCACTCTCCCTTGGTGTGCTGTCTGTAATTATTTGTCTCTCATTATGTTAGTGCCTAACTGTGAGTACGGGCTCACAGCTCTTGTTGACCAAACACTTGGTTGTATAGTTCAAGTTTCGAGCACTTTTCAATTATAAATGAGTTATTGATATAGGTAAGCCTCCAGTAGGGAACGATTTATATAGTCAAAGAAATGATGGCTTGGTTAATATCAGTCTAGACAGGAGAGTATATCAAGCTAATTTATTGCAACAGCAGGTCATTATAAGCCCCATTCCATTAATACAGTACCAGAACATTAAAGCCCCAAGGGAAACCATCAAGATTTAATGATTTTTTTTTTCATTGTGATACAGAGATTTAAGATAGACAACTCAATTGCCAAGGATAGCATCAGTTGAACTTTGATTTGTGCTGAGCCGAGGTTATCCGTAAATGTCTTAAGAATGGATTCATTTTCTTGCATATTCTTTGTGTAGTAGCCATTTCTAAATTAGGCTAACCGTCATGCTTTGAGGGAAAGGTAATGAGCAATTGCTTGCTCTGTTCTGCTCTTTCATTCATCCAGTTGGTCTCATCCTCAAGCACAGTGCAGAATAACACAGATTCATGTCCTAAACTGAGACCTAAATTAAAGTTGTTAAAATCTTTATATAAATACACATCCATTGTGCAGCGTAGAATGTTGTACGTTTTTTAAATACAAAACTATGTTTGTTTCATTACCAAAATGTATTGAAAATACAATTTGTATTAATTTTAAGATGGGGTCTATGACACACCTCTGTGTTTGTGCAGCAGTTCTTGGATAAACCTGAGGACGTCCTTCAGAAGCACCAGGCCAGCATCAATGAGCTGAAGAGAGCTCTGAAGGAGCCCAACAGCAAGCTGGCCCAGAGGGAGAAACGCCTGTCCTCAGCCACTCCTCCAGGAGGCACTCCAGAGAGAAAAACGGTTAGATTTGGTTTTCCTTTTGTCCTATTTCAATACAGCATCACTGAACTATTTGTGTACAATCTTTTTTCTGACTACCACCAATCTTCTTCAGTAGTGTATACGCACACACACACGCACACACACACACACACACACACACACACACACACACACACACACACACACACACACACACACACACACACAGAGACAGAGACAGAGACTCAAATTTGCTTCATCAGTCTCTTCTGTCCCTTTGTCTTCTCTTTGGTCCTGTCTGAGAGTATTAGACTTTATTCGAGCCCAGAATACAAAAAGAAAAGATTGCAGCTCTAATCTGAAATGACAAAAGTATGCCCCAGAATACTAATATACCACCACAATATATACCAATATATACCACCACAATATTGCTTGGAGCACTTGGCCTGCAAATATCAGTAACTTTTTCAATATGGTTGCGCTTTTTTAAACAGCAAAATAGGATTGCTTAACAGCAAAGATGTGACAGTAGTGTTTCCAAGGTAATTGAGATTTAGTTTACTTCGTAGGGCACTGTGATGGATGCCAAATTGAATGAAAAGGATGATTGTTATCAAGAAAGCGTGGAAGTGAATATGACTTCGCCATATGAACAGCAACCAGAGGGTGATTGCACTATGGGCAAAGAGTGGTTTGCAGTCAGGCATTTAAATGATATGGAGCGTTTGGATAGGGAAGGAGGCCACGCCCATGTAACACCTTGGGATTCTGGGAAAGCCACAGAAGACTACACTGGATTGTGCTCAGGACTCAATAATACGATCTCCAGGGACAATGAAATAGGATACAAAGGGCACTCAGGTGGCACGTCTGTCTTAAGAAGTGGTTTACAAGAGAATGGGTACAATTCACAATCAGCAGACGAGCTCTATTCCAAACTTAAAGTGGATCCTAAAAACCAAGAGGTGGGGCCGAACCGGTATGATTTTTATCAGGATCAACCTAACATTCCTGAGGCTAAGGTAACGATGCGCTCTACATCAAAGGAGAGTGGGAGCATGACGGAAACTGAAATTAAACCTCCAAAAGACCCAAACCCAGAGAGAGCAAGAAATTCCAACATAACTGAGAACTTGCACTCAGAAGTCACCCGAACAGTTCCTCTCAAGCCACAGAGATCAAAGAAGTCTTTGAAAAAAGGTTACAAAGGTGACAACCTTCAAACGCAATCCCTAACTGACCGAGGTATCTCTGGTGCTATTGGGGATACTCAGTTGAGGAAATCTACAGAGGAGCCCCCTGAAACAGAGAGTGGAGCAAATTATGGTGCCAGAGTGTATACTTACACACAAGTCGAGCACGACATGTCAGCCACTAGCCATAATAGAGACCCATTAAAGTCACCGCAGCCACAACAGCTCAAGAATGAGTTATTAGACCAACACTTGGACGGGAGGGCAACATCACTCAACGAGGTCGCTGGACTGGAGGTGAAAGCGTATTTAATGAGCACCATGTTTACACCTTGTCAGACTCTAAAGACACTTTCCCCTTCAGCTGGGTTACAGCCAAACAGGCAACTCCTCCTTTAACGCTCCCTCTGAGAACTCAGTGGTCTCGAGAGGCTGGAGGTTGCAGCAGACAGAACAACATGGACACGAGCCACGTCCACTACAGGAGCTTAACCCAGGAAACCACCAAGAGGAAGCAAGCGGTAAAACCCCGGCCTCTAACCTGCTTGTCCATCGTTGGAAACTAAAACATTGCATGAGCTTCAGTCGGTGCCACACCACCTTTGTTTTTACCACTTGACGATACACACATACTGTGAACTCATGTAGCTGTGTATGAGAAAGCGGGTAAAACAATATCTGTCCTTTACATTTGCATCATTGGTAGACTCGATTGACGTTCATGGCCTAGGAAGCTTATTGCTCTGTTACGTTCACCTTTGTAATGCCGAACATTTGATCGACCATGTCCGATCCATTTGGGCCCTTTAGCAAATGTTTCATTGCTTCAGCTTCTGCTGTCCTTCTTATCGTCCTTTTAACTCTCTACTTTCATACTTGGCCTTTTTCTTCCAACATACATCCCTACATAAAGGTGGTTGCTGTTGCAAGAGGCACAAGACCTTCCCACCATATTCTTTTGAAGCCACTGATTTTGTTGATGTTCCTTTTTGTAATTGAGTACCTGAGTTGGACATTTAGTCCAAATGTTCACCCTTGGCACCTTTGCAGCAATACATTGTTATGTTCTGATAAATATGCGTACATGTATATGCAAGTACAAATATGCATGCAGAGCTGCCAAACCATTCAGGTCTGAGGTATTCATGAAAGGATCTTGACCTCCAAAGTGCATGGCATTACCATCGCACTTGCAGTCATTCTTAATTATTAGTATTAAAAGTACATTGTGATTGCATGCAATTGACAATATATTTAAGCTTAGATACATTGTATTTAAAAAAAAAAAAACAGACATGGGACATCTTATGGGTGTGTTATTTTATAATTATAAAAATAATAGAAAAATTTAATAAATTCTAAAAGCAGTTAACTGGTGTATGCAGAAAAAATGGAAAGTTGACCTCCTTTGCATTTTAACTTGTGTTTACCAGTCATGTACTGTGAGGCAGATAGGAGGCCTCACGACACTGCAATGTCACAGCAGAGATAATGATAAACACTATTCGATTTTGTCAGTCTGTCAAAAGTATAATGGCAGTCCTCTCAGGTGTTCTGCTACCTGGGGGTTGTTCCCCACAATGTACTGAATAATTCTTTGCCCAGTGTCTTACTTTTCTATTACTGACGGTCAGTTTCTCTCCATAGGAGACACCTCCTACACCTGCTATTCACGAAGAGCCTTTGGATGAAGCCTTGGTGAGTTCCCCCCCGCCACCCCCCCATTACACTAATATCAAAGCATTTAAAAAAAACTTTTTTCAACGCTGTTCCACTTCTGACCAACTTTTGTATTGCTACGGCTATCCTGTAGAGGGAGCCATGGGAGAGGCGGCTCGGGTCTGTTTCAGAGGACGACCAGGATCAGGAGACGCTGTACCTGAAAGAGACCCACCTTGGTATTGAGCGCAAGTGCTCAAGCATTACGGTTAGCTCCACGTCCAGCCTTGAGGCTGAAGTCGATTTCACTGTCCTGATGGACCTCCACACAGGCATGGAGGAGTTCTCCAAGGGCATGACCGAGCTGGGTGAGAGGGCCATATCCCCTGATATGGGCCTCAGCTTGGGCATAGACCTGCTTCATGGGCCCCCTGAACCCCCTCCACCTTTAGTGGCTCCTCCTCTGGCCAAAACCAGCAGCACCCCCCCAGTCAAGCAGATTCAGGCAGAAGAAGTCAAACCAGAGGTCAAACGACATGATGTACAGGTAAATCTACCAATATGATTGTACAGTTTTGGAGAAGGGTTGTTCATTGTGCCTTACTGGATGCATTAAGTCAAAGGGGTATGTGTTGAGGTTAGTTTACTTTAGTTAGAATATTTTCTTTTTTATAAACAGTCAGGATTTATTCATACTTTCGGCTTTCTTTCAAGCGGCACCTGATTTACATATATTTGCTTGACAATATTTTGTTCTGATAACTTAGTCTCCTGGGATATCGAAAAGCTTGACAGAAACCACAGTCCTCCATATGTTGTGGTCTCCAGTGCTGTCTGTTATTAAAACACATTTTACTAAATAACACATTGGATGCATACATATGCATGGTCAAAAATGATATATTAATAATAGATTATAATAATATATAATTATTACTTACTGAATCCATGAAAAAATGCTGGATAAAAAAAAGTACAACTTTGGGTTATTCTTTCCCTAAGCCTGTTGTGCCCCGGAAACCAAAGAGGTCGGTACCACTTGGAATGTCGGTAGACAGAGACACCAGTCATGTCACCATGGTTACTCCGCTAAGCAGAGAGGCCAGTGATTTCATGGCCTCCCCATCCGTAAGAAAGACTGATGTTAGGATCGAGACACAGCCCAATGGGTCAGAGGTTACTACGACCATTTTGGAGTTCACAGATCAGGTGCAGTAATGCAATTATATCCTGTAGATTAACATAGCTAATACAATGTGTTATTTGACATTGTTGTAATAAATGGTTTGACAATTCTAAGATACCGTAGTAATACAAAAGAGTGTTAAACACTTGGAAGAAGACATTTTTTGTTTTATACTGTATCGTGCTGTTGTTGTTAGTGGTTGTGCTAGTTTCTGTCTGTTACAGGATCATGGTATCGGCAGTGTAGGAGAGCTTCCTCATTCAAAGAGAGAAAGCGTCTCTCCAGTGAGTACAACATTACCTTACCTGTTCAATTGTAACTCATTCCACAACCCACCATTTCCCCAGTCTTCAGGATTAAAATCTACTTCTCACACTGTTAGAAACGGATTCTAAACAGACGACCTGAATAATGAGTGTTTCTGTAGATCAAGAAGGAATACTTGTGGTTTCTGTGCATGCAAGTGTGTTTGTGTCTGCATGTTTGTGGCTATTTCTATGGTACACTTTTTTTTGGTAGTGTAACCTCATGCTACCCTGTCAGGTCCATATGGGAACTTTAGGAAGGGAGGTGACCGGATCTCCAATCCTTGGCTCTGAGAACGTTACCTCAGCAACAACTCATGTCACAAAGGTAGCAACTCCCTCAACCTATTTGTCCGCTTAAGATGTAGCAATGCTACACAAGTTTACTGAACAGTCTTTTCTATGGATTTTGGTTACAGACAGTGAAAGGAGGTTATTCCGAAACTAGGATTGAGAAGAGGATCATAATCACAGGAGATGATGATGTTGACCAGGAACAGGTTAGACAGTTGCATGCTATTGGCCAAGTAAAATGCCTTGATCATTGTATGTATTCATTTATTTTAAGATAATAGTAACTCTCTCAAAAGACAAAAATCTGTATATTATTACTTATGGACCAATTGTTTTTACAGGCCCTTGCTATCGCAATACAAGAAGCTAAACAACAGCATCCAGACATGTTGGTCACCAAGGCAGTTGTTGTCAGGGAAACAGAATCATCAGCTGAGGATCCACATGGGGCATCCTAGGTACAAGAGCTGTATTGACCCATTCACAAATGCCGGAATTGGGGCTTAACTGTTTAAAAAGTCTGAATGTTTAAAGTTTTGATTCACTTTTTCTCGTTTTTTTCCTCCAGTTTTGAGTTCCGGACTACAGTGCCCTCCTCAGGACCAGATCTGTCAGTGCCAGGCCTGCAGTGACAAACATTAAAACATAAAGCTCTACTGGATGCCATATACACACACACCAATTCCTGATCACACTCCTGTTCAAACAGACACCACTGTCTCTTTCCATTGTAGAATCTTTCAGCCTTATCTCTGTCCCCTGAACCCCCTTAGTCCCTGGTACTGTAACAGGGACATGATCAGTCCCTTTATTTATTAACCTTAATCGTGCTTTATGTATGCACAACTGATTCTTCAGCAGTGAATCACTGACTGGAATCATTCTATGAACATTCAACAACAGAAATTGGTATGCCATTCAAATATAAATATATTTCAACTATCTGGACATTCCCAGAATGTTTTAACTGCTGGAACAGTCCAACTAAAATCTTCGTGAATCCTGTCTGCATTGGCATCACTGCTCTGTGAACTAAACCGCAAAGATGGGGGAAAAAACATTATCCCTGCAGCATATCTAGGCTCAACTCCTGTCTTTGCCATGGAATCCTTGGATTCCTTGCCCTTGACTTTCCGGTGTTGATGTGGTCATGTGATATATTTTTAAGACAAAGAGGAAAACAATAGGTGTGTTTTTGTGAAAACACCATTTGGGATCCTATAGTACTCCCCACTTTAGACCTCAAACTATAAACTGAAATCGTACATACTTTATTACATTGCAAAGTAGGTACATATCTATTAGATGTAGGTCTGATACATTTGACATGCATGCGGTGATGCAGGGTTTAGTGAGGGAGATAGAACCTTCTCTCAGTTTTTATTCTTGCTTATCCAGTCTAGCTGAAAAATCTGTTTTGCCACACTGATATTGTAGGGACTGATGTACACAATGATTGTAGGTAATATGAACCACTTGGTGCCAGTGAGATCTGTGGACCAACTTCCTTTGGTGGCACTGATTCAAAAAGGCCAGATGGGCCAGAATAAAGGTGAGGAATAAACAACCGCTATCACAGTGCATCTTTCCTCCCTTCCTCCCTTGACTGATTCATTCATGGGGGACGTGCTGAAAGCTTACTTTCACCAATCCAAGTGAACAAACAAATAAAATTATAAAAGGGCTCCCATTTTGTCATGTTAAATCAAAAGTATCTTAAATATTCCCAAATGAGGCAGTAACCCCTCTAATGTAATACAATGGAGTTTAGAAAATTTTAAACAATGAGGTTTTCTTTTTTCATAATTGTTGTAGTCAATACAAACCACTGGTACCATTGAACTATACAAACCTGTATAATGAAGTACTACTAAAGAACGTTCTTTCAGAATGACCTCAAGTTTACCCAAAATAATTTACCCAGCACTATAATCAAATTGACGAAGAGTACTACTTTGGCATTTTGGCAACAATGTCAATAAACAATTGCATGATAAAGTCTTTTAATAACTTAAATGAAAGTGAATCAGCGATATTAATATACATTTCCAAACACGAGAATTGAACACCCAGGCAATCCTATGTTGGATGATGATGAACAGATTATGATAGGTGGATACATTGTCACAGCACTGGTTTTTGAAAGCTTTTACTGGTAAATTAACATTAGCTTGAGGCTTTTGAATAGATATTGAAACATATCAAGGACTACATGTCCGACACAGATATATGCATTTGATATTTTTGTTTACGACCTCTCAATGTTTTAGTAGGGAGTATAACTGTTGTTGGTTACAAACAAATAATGACAAAATACCAATGTTAAGTAAAACCAATCTTGACTTTTATGTTATAATTAAAGTACCTACATTAGATTCTTGCTATAAAAACTGCATTGTTCTAAAAAATAATTTATGGTTAAGGTGCCAACTGATTCATTCAAAAGGTTTTTATAACTAGGTACATCTCAAGACAACGCGTAGCATTATGAGTTATCTCTTTCCTTGTTTTTTTGGGGGGGGGCAGGTTTTGATCTGGATAAACATAAATGTTAGCGGAACTGCTCTAGACCTTGTTCTGTGGTATTGGTGTGTAAGGATGCACAGGTCCTTTAATTTGTATAAATAATAACTTTAGAACACCTTTATAAACCAGAAGTCTGATGTACTTCCTTTTTAAGGTTGAGTGACCTGTTATTGTTAGATGTCTTGTAAAATTGATGTGCCGTTCAAAAGGTGTTGGTTGTGGAACTCCAACAGCTAGGGGTAAAGCTCATGTCTGGTAATGGACATAGCAATATGCAATTTCAAATTATTTCAGAAATCCAATTTGACTTGATTCGATATTTTCAAGAAATTGGATCCATGGCAATGGTCTTGAGTTTACACTGAGAGGCGCAAGTAACTGTCACATGGTTACTACCATACAATACAAGGCATTTGAAACCCAGCTTATTAGCTACCCCCTTAGCTAACTCGTGGACTGAACTTTCAAAGGCCCTTGGTGCCTAGCCCTGATTAGGTGACTTCTAGCTCATCCTTGCAACTTTCCAGATATTTCAGCCTTTCACTTACAGAAACCCTAGTTCATTGTTAATTTTTCAGTTGCTCTCGCTTTGCTCTGTGCTGCTCCTCCATTGCTTGGTGCTTTGTTTTTGCTGTATGATGATCCTTCTACATGAATAAAAAAATAAAGAAAAGAAAAACAATGCAGCAGAATCATTCTGTTTGCTATTGCCGCTGTTTCAAATAATACGTATCTGCATCTTATGTTCGGATCACTACCATGTCTCTCTTGTCACTCTTCTCATTTGCAAATTGAATACAGGGGATGGAGAGAAATGGCTTACTGGCCTCTAAAGGATAGCACTGTCTTTCAAAAAAGTCCCATTTTATGAAAGAAACATAGAAAATGATGCAATGTTTATTTAAAGCAATCCATCCAAAGATTCCAAGCCATTTACACCAACCATCCTTCTGCTTACCAGGAACAAACTACCATAATATGACACATCTAAGTATATATGAAGTTGAAGCTGTTAGAAAAGCCAAATCACTGCCACTTTTTTGCGATGTCAATCATGAAAGACAGATCGGGAAGGCAATACAGTAAGTTAAGAGCCCAACTGCTCAAGAACATTTAAAATGATCAGGAAATTATATTTCAAACCATCGACTAAAATGTAAGGATTTTGGGACAAAACTCAGAACAATGAAAGGAAACAAATACTCTTTCACGATGCTGTAGTTAAAATAGACTTAAGGCTAATTTTGGGACCTGAGGATTCTAATGCAGTGTGAAATAATGTAGTTCCCATTGCTACAGTAAGTGGTGTTCACTGCACTTATGGATCAAAGTGCTAACATCAGCACAAAACTGCGGCTTAGACAAGGGGCTAATTTGGATTGCTCTGTGAAATATTGTTCTATTATTTTGGATGAATGGAAACCATAGTGACTTTCAAATTCAGTTAACACTCAAGTACCATAATTATGTGCAACATGATGATACATAAAAGCAAGCAGAACATCCAGGCAAAGGTACTAAGGTTCAAAAGTAGGTTATGAAATAATGAGGTATAAGTTCCCTATTTGCTGCAAGGATGCGATTTACCCTCCCTCACTACAGAATACATCCCAAGGGCATTTCAGAAGAACTACAGTAGGTAAATAAATGAATAGTCTATTTAAACCTCCCTGTCACCATTGATATAAAGTGGGTTTTTCCTATCATTTCTATTATCTCATACATACATTCAGTAAATTTCACAGTATCCCAAGTGGGGAAAAGGCACCCCTATGTACATCTCCCATTGTCTTGATACTGTGGAGCAGTCTTTAACAGCCGCAGGTATGATATGGGAGTGCAGAGGTAGGGGTGGAGGACAGGAGAGTCCTCCGAAAAAGCCTGTAGTCATGTTGCCCTTTGAGTTACATAAAATTAGCTTTTGAAAGAACAGTTCTCGAGACACACCTCAACAGTCTCCTTTAAAGACCAGGGACCAAAAACCTTCTCCATAAAGAGTTCTTTTGTAGAATGAGAAGAGGCAAGGAGAGAGGGAGAAGAGCATGCCTTCAACCTCTCCATCTTTGTACTGTTTCTGCTCGTAGACAGTGGCTGTGAAGTTCCGGAGATGTTTGTCATAGTAAAGTCCTGGCCAAGAGAGTGAGGGCCAACATGTTGATCACTGGGGTCACTGAGAGCTCCGAGGCTGCACCCATAGCCATGGAACCTAAAAAACAAGCACATTCAACCAATGGGGAATGATCGTACACTATTTTGCCAACAAGTCTTAAAACTAAACAACATCATGCTTTGCTTTGTAATTTGTGTTTGAAGTATATACAGTATCTAACATTGAAACATTTTGCACATTTGAAAATATATATATATATATATATATATATATATATATATATATATATATATATTTTCAAATGTGCAAAATGTTTCAATGTTAGATACTGTATATACTTCAAACACAAATTACAAAGCAAAGCATGATGTTGTTTAGTTTTAAGACTTGTTGGCAAAATAGTGTACGATCATTCCCCATTGGTTGAATGTGCTTGTTTTTTAGGTTCCATGGCTATGGGTGCAGCCTCGGAGCTCTCAGTGACCCCAGTGATCAACATGTTGGCCCTCACTCTCTTGGCCAGGACTTTACTATGACAAACATCTCCGGAACTTCACAGCCACTGTCTACGAGCAGAAACAGTACAAAGATGGAGAGGTTGAAGGCATGCTCTTCTCCCTCTCTCCTTGCCTCTTCTCATTCTACAAAAGAACTCTTTATGGAGAAGGTTTTTTGGTCCCTGGTCTTTAAAGGAGACTGTTGAGGTGTGTCTCGAGAACTGTTCTTTCAAAAGCTAATTTTATGTAACTCAAAGGGCAACATGACTACAGGCTTTTTCGGAGGACTCTCCTGTCCTCCACCCCTACCTCTGCACTCCCATATCATACCTGCGGCTGTTAAAGACTGCTCCACAGTATCAAGACAATGGGAGATGTACATAGGGGTGCCTTTTCCCCACTTGGGATACTGTGAAATTTACTGAATGTATGTATGAGATAATAGAAATGATAGGAAAAACCCACTTTATATCAATGGTGACAGGGAGGTTTAAATAGACTATTCATTTATTTACCTACTGTAGTTCTTCTGAAATGCCCTTGGGATGTATTCTGTAGTGAGGGAGGGTAAATCGCATCCTTGCAGCAAATAGGGAACTTATACCTCATTATTTCATAACCTACTTTTGAACCTTAGTACCTTTGCCTGGATGTTCTGCTTGCTTTTATGTATCATCATGTTGCACATAATTATGGTACTTGAGTGTTAACTGAATTTGAAAGTCACTATGGTTTCCATTCATCCAAAATAATAGAACAATATTTCACAGAGCAATCCAAATTAGCCCCTTGTCTAAGCCGCAGTTTTGTGCTGATGTTAGCACTTTGATCCATAAGTGCAGTGAACACCACTTACTGTAGCAATGGGAACTACATTATTTCACACTGCATTAGAATCCTCAGGTCCAAAATTAGCCTTAAGTCTATTTTAACTACAGCATCGTGAAAGAGTATTTGTTTCCTTTCATTGTTCTGAGTTTTGTCCCAAAATCCTTACATTTTAGTCGATGGTTTGAAATATAATTTCCTGATCATTTTAAATGTTCTTGAGCAGTTGGGCTCTTAACTTACTGTATTGCCTTCCCGATCTGTCTTTCATGATTGACATCGCAAAAAAGTGGCAGTGATTTGGCTTTTCTAACAGCTTCAACTTCATATATACTTAGATGTGTCATATTATGGTAGTTTGTTCCTGGTAAGCAGAAGGATGGTTGGTGTAAATGGCTTGGAATCTTTGGATGGATTGCTTTAAATAAACATTGCATCATTTTCTATGTTTCTTTCATAAAATGGGACTTTTTTGAAAGACAGTGCTATCCTTTAGAGGCCAGTAAGCCATTTCTCTCCATCCCCCTGTATTCAATTTGCAAATGAGAAGAGTGACAAGAGAGACATGGTAGTGATCCGAACATAAGATGCAGATACGTATTATTTGAAACAGCGGCAATAGCAAACAGAATGATTCTGCTGCATTGTTTTTCTTTTCTTTATTTTTTTATTCATGTAGAAGGATCATCATACAGCAAAAACAAAGCACCAAGCAATGGAGGAGCAGCACAGAGCAAAGCGAGAGCAACTGAAAAATTAACAATGAACTAGGGTTTCTGTAAGTGAAAGGCTGAAATATCTGGAAAGTTGCAAGGATGAGCTAGAAGTCACCTAATCAGGGCTAGGCACCAAGGGCCTTTGAAAGTTCAGTCCACGAGTTAGCTAAGGGGGTAGCTAATAAGCTGGGTTTCAAATGCCTTGTATTGTATGGTAGTAACCATGTGACAGTTACTTGCGCCTCTCAGTGTAAACTCAAGACCATTGCCATGGATCCAATTTCTTGAAAATATCGAATCAAGTCAAATTGGATTTCTGAAATAATTTGAAATTGCATATTGCTATGTCCATTACCAGACATGAGCTTTACCCCTAGCTGTTGGAGTTCCACAACCAACACCTTTTGAACGGCACATCAATTTTACAAGACATCTAACAATAACAGGTCACTCAACCTTAAAAAGGAAGTACATCAGACTTCTGGTTTATAAAGGTGTTCTAAAGTTATTATTTATACAAATTAAAGGACCTGTGCATCCTTACACACCAATACCACAGAACAAGGTCTAGAGCAGTTCCGCTAACATTTATGTTTATCCAGATCAAAACCTGCCCCCCCCCAAAAAACAAGGAAAGAGATAACTCATAATGCTACGCGTTGTCTTGAGATGTACCTAGTTATAAAAACCTTTTGAATGAATCAGTTGGCACCTTAACCATAAATTATTTTTAGAACAATGCAGTTTTTATAGCAAGAATCTAATGTAGGTACTTTAATTATAACATAAAAGTCAAGATTGGTTTTACTTAACATTGGTATTTTGTCATTATTTGTTTGTAACCAACAACAGTTATACTCCCTACTAAAACATTGAGAGGTCGTAAACAAAAATATCAAATGCATATATCTGTGTCGGACATGTAGTCCTTGATATGTTTCAATATCTATTCAAAAGCCTCAAGCTAATGTTAATTTACCAGTAAAAGCTTTCAAAACCAGTGCTGTGACAATGTATCCACCTATCATAATCTGTTCATCATCATCCAACATAGGATTGCCTGGTGGTTCAATTCTCGTGTTTGGAAATGTATATTAATATCGCTGATTCACTTTCATTTAAGTTATTAAAAGACTGTATCATGCAATTGTTTATTGACATTGTTGCCAAAATGCCAAAGTAGTACTCTTCGTCAATTTGATTATAGTGCTGGGTAAATTATTTTGGGTAAACTTGAGGTCATTCTGAAAGAACGTTCTTTAGTAGTACTTTCATTATACAGGTTGTATAGTTCGAATGGTACCAGTGGTTTGTATTGACTACAACAATTATGAAAAAAAGAAAACCTCATTGTTTAAAATTTTCTAAACTCCATTGTATTACATTAGAGGGGTTACTGCCTCATTTGGGAATATTTAAGATACTTTTGATTTAACATGACAAAATGGGAGCCCTTTTATAATTTTATTTGTTTGTTCACTTGGATTGGTGAAAGTAAGCTTTCAGCACGTCCCCCATGAATGAATCAGTCAAGGGAGGAAGGGAGGAAGATGCACTGTGATAGCGGTTGTTTATTCCTCACCTTATTCTGGCCCATCTGGCCTTTTTTGAATCAGTGCCACCAAAGGAAGTTTGGTCCACAGATCTCACTGGCACCAAGTGGTTCATATTACCTACAATCATTGTGTACATCCAGTCCCTACAATATCAGTGTGGCAAAACAGATTTTTCAGCTAGACTGGATAAGCAAGAATAAAACTGAGAGAAGGTTCTATCTCCCTCACTAAACCCTGCATCACCGCATGCATGTCAAATGTATCAGACCTACATCTAATAGATATGTACCTACTTTGCAATGTAATAAAGTATGTACGATTTCAGTTTATAGTTTGAGGTCTAAGTGGGGAGTACTATAGGATCCCAAATGGTGTTTTCACAAAAACACACCTATTGTTTTCCTCTTTGTCTTAAAAAATATATCACATGACCACATCAACACCGGAAGTCAAGGGCAAGGAATCCAAGGATTCCATGGCAAAGACAGGAGTTGAGCCTAGATATGCTGCAGGGATAATGTTTTTTTCCCCCATCTTTGCGGTTTAGTTCACAGAGCAGTGATGCCAATGCAGACAGGATTCACGAAGATTTTAGTTGGACTGTTCCAGCAGTTAAAACATTCTGGGAATGTCCAGATAGTTGAAATATATTTATATTTGAATGGCATACCCATTTCTGTTGTTGAATGTTCATAGAAATGATTCCAGTCAGTGATTCACTGCTGAAGAATCAGTTGTGCATACATAAAGCACGATTAAGGTTAATAAATAAAGGGACTGTATCATGTCCCTGTTACAGTACCAGGGACTAAGGGGGTTCAGGGGACAGAGATAAGGCTGAAAGATTCTACAATGGAAAGAGACAGTGGTGTCTGTTTGAACAGGAGTGTGATCTAGGAATGTGTGTGTGTGTATATGGCATCCAGTAGAGCTTTATGTTTTAATGTTTGTCACTGCAGGCCTGGCACTGACAGATCTGGTCCTGAGGGAGGGCACTGTAGTCCGGAACTCAAAACTGGAGGAAAAAAACGAGAAAAGTGAATCAAAACTTTAAACATTCAGACTTTTTTAAACAGTTAAGCCCCAATTCCGGCATTTGTGAATGGGTCAATACAGCTCTTGTACATAGGATGCCCCATGTGGATCCTCAGCTGATGATTCTGTTTCCCTGACAACAACTGCCTTGGTGACCAACATGTCTGGAATGCTGTTGTTTAGCTTCTGTATTGCGATAGCAAGGGCCTGTAAAACAATTGGTCCATAAGTAATAATATACAGATTTTTGTCTTTTGAGAGAGTTACTATTATCTTAAAATAAATGAATACATACAATGATCAAGGCATTTTACTTGGCCAATAGCATGCAACTGTCTAACCTGTTCCTGGTCAACATCATCATCTCCTGTGATTATGATCCTCTTCTCAATCCTAGTTTCGGAATAACCTCCTTTCACTGTCTGTAACCAAAATCCATAGAAAAGACTGTTCAGTAAACTTGTGTAGCATTGCTACATCTTAAGCGGCCAAATAGGTTGAGGGAGTTGCTACCTTTGTGACATGAGTTGTTGCTGAGGTAACGTTCTCAGAGCCAAGGATTGGAGATCCGGTCACCTCCCTTCCTAAAGTTCCCATATGGACCTGACAGGGTAGCATGAGGTTACACTACCAAAAAAAAGTGTACCATAGAAATAGCCACAAACATGCAGACACAAACACACTTGCATGCACAGAAACCACAAGTATTCCTTCTTGATCTACAGAAACACTCATTATTCAGGTCGTCTGTTTAGAATCCGTTTCTAACAGTGTGAGAAGTAGATTTTAATCCTGAAGACTGGGGAAATGGTGGGTTGTGGAATGAGTTACAATTGAACAGGTAAGGTAATGTTGTACTCACTGGAGAGACGCTTTCTCTCTTTGAATGAGGAAGCTCTCCTACACTGCCGATACCATGATCCTGTAACAGACAGAAACTAGCACAACCACTAACAACAACAGCACGATACAGTATAAAACAAAAAATGTCTTCTTCCAAGTGTTTAACACTCTTTTGTATTACTACGGTATCTTAGAATTGTCAAACCATTTATTACAACAATGTCAAATAACACATTGTATTAGCTATGTTAATCTACAGGATATAATTGCATTACTGCACCTGATCTGTGAACTCAAAATGGTCGTAGTAACCTCTGACCCATTGGGCTGTGTCTCGATCCTAACATCAGTCTTTCTTACGGATGGGGAGGCCATGAAATCACTGGCCTCTCTGCTTAGCGGAGTAACCATGGTGACATGACTGGTGTCTCTGTCTACCGACATTCCAAGTGGTACCGACCTCTTTGGTTTCCGGGGCACAACAGGCTTAGGGAAAGAATAACCCAAAGTTGTACTTTTTTTTATCCAGCATTTTTTCATGGATTCAGTAAGTAATAATTATATATTATTATAATCTATTATTAATATATCATTTTTGACCATGCATATGTATGCATCCAATGTGTTATTTAGTAAAATGTGTTTTAATAACAGACAGCACTGGAGACCACAACATATGGAGGACTGTGGTTTCTGTCAAGCTTTTCGATATCCCAGGAGACTAAGTTATCAGAACAAAATATTGTCAAGCAAATATATGTAAATCAGGTGCCGCTTGAAAGAAAGCCGAAAGTATGAATAAATCCTGACTGTTTATAAAAAAGAAAATATTCTAACTAAAGTAAACTAACCTCAACACATACCCCTTTGACTTAATGCATCCAGTAAGGCACAATGAACAACCCTTCTCCAAAACTGTACAATCATATTGGTAGATTTACCTGTACATCATGTCGTTTGACCTCTGGTTTGACTTCTTCTGCCTGAATCTGCTTGACTGGGGGGGTGCTGCTGGTTTTGGCCAGAGGAGGAGCCACTAAAGGTGGAGGGGGTTCAGGGGGCCCATGAAGCAGGTCTATGCCCAAGCTGAGGCCCATATCAGGGGATATGGCCCTCTCACCCAGCTCGGTCATGCCCTTGGAGAACTCCTCCATGCCTGTGTGGAGGTCCATCAGGACAGTGAAATCGACTTCAGCCTCAAGGCTGGACGTGGAGCTAACCGTAATGCTTGAGCACTTGCGCTCAATACCAAGGTGGGTCTCTTTCAGGTACAGCGTCTCCTGATCCTGGTCGTCCTCTGAAACAGACCCGAGCCGCCTCTCCCATGGCTCCCTCTACAGGATAGCCGTAGCAATACAAAAGTTGGTCAGAAGTGGAACAGCGTTGAAAAAAGTTTTTTTTAAATGCTTTGATATTAGTGTAATGGGGGGGTGGCGGGGGGAACTCACCAAGGCTTCATCCAAAGGCTCTTCGTGAATAGCAGGTGTAGGAGGTGTCTCCTATGGAGAGAAACTGACCGTCAGTAATAGAAAAGTAAGACAGTGGGCAAAGAATTATTCAGTACATTGTGGGGAACAACCCCCAGGTAGCAGAACACCTGAGAGGACTGCCATTATACTTTTGACAGACTGACAAAATCGAATAGTGTTTATCATTATCTCTGCTGTGACATTGCAGTGTCGTGAGGCCTCCTATCTGCCTCACAGTACATGACTGGTAAACACAAGTTAAAATGCAAAGGAGGTCAACTTTCCATTTTTTCTGCATACACCAGTTAACTGCTTTTAGAATTTATTAAATTTTTCTATTATTTTTATAATTATAAAATAACACACCCATAAGATGTCCCATGTCTGTTTTTTTTTTTTTAAATACAATGTATCTAAGCTTAAATATATTGTCAATTGCATGCAATCACAATGTACTTTTAATACTAATAATTAAGAATGACTGCAAGTGCGATGGTAATGCCATGCACTTTGGAGGTCAAGATCCTTTCATGAATACCTCAGACCTGAATGGTTTGGCAGCTCTGCATGCATATTTGTACTTGCATATACATGTACGCATATTTATCAGAACATAACAATGTATTGCTGCAAAGGTGCCAAGGGTGAACATTTGGACTAAATGTCCAACTCAGGTACTCAATTACAAAAAGGAACATCAACAAAATCAGTGGCTTCAAAAGAATATGGTGGGAAGGTCTTGTGCCTCTTGCAACAGCAACCACCTTTATGTAGGGATGTATGTTGGAAGAAAAAGGCCAAGTATGAAAGTAGAGAGTTAAAAGGACGATAAGAAGGACAGCAGAAGCTGAAGCAATGAAACATTTGCTAAAGGGCCCAAATGGATCGGACATGGTCGATCAAATGTTCGGCATTACAAAGGTGAACGTAACAGAGCAATAAGCTTCCTAGGCCATGAACGTCAATCGAGTCTACCAATGATGCAAATGTAAAGGACAGATATTGTTTTACCCGCTTTCTCATACACAGCTACATGAGTTCACAGTATGTGTGTATCGTCAAGTGGTAAAAACAAAGGTGGTGTGGCACCGACTGAAGCTCATGCAATGTTTTAGTTTCCAACGATGGACAAGCAGGTTAGAGGCCGGGGTTTTACCGCTTGCTTCCTCTTGGTGGTTTCCTGGGTTAAGCTCCTGTAGTGGACGTGGCTCGTGTCCATGTTGTTCTGTCTGCTGCAACCTCCAGCCTCTCGAGACCACTGAGTTCTCAGAGGGAGCGTTAAAGGAGGAGTTGCCTGTTTGGCTGTAACCCAGCTGAAGGGGAAAGTGTCTTTAGAGTCTGACAAGGTGTAAACATGGTGCTCATTAAATACGCTTTCACCTCCAGTCCAGCGACCTCGTTGAGTGATGTTGCCCCTCCCGTCCAAGTGTTGGTCTAATAACTCATTCTTGAGCTGTTGTGGCTGCGGTGACTTTAATGGGTCTCTATTATGGCTAGTGGCTGACATGTCGTGCTCGACTTGTGTGTAAGTATACACTCTGGCACCATAATTTGCTCCACTCTCTGTTTCAGGGGGCTCCTCTGTAGATTTCCTCAACTGAGTATCCCCAATAGCACCAGAGATACCTCGGTCAGTTAGGGATTGCGTTTGAAGGTTGTCACCTTTGTAACCTTTTTTCAAAGACTTCTTTGATCTCTGTGGCTTGAGAGGAACTGTTCGGGTGACTTCTGAGTGCAAGTTCTCAGTTATGTTGGAATTTCTTGCTCTCTCTGGGTTTGGGTCTTTTGGAGGTTTAATTTCAGTTTCCGTCATGCTCCCACTCTCCTTTGATGTAGAGCGCATCGTTACCTTAGCCTCAGGAATGTTAGGTTGATCCTGATAAAAATCATACCGGTTCGGCCCCACCTCTTGGTTTTTAGGATCCACTTTAAGTTTGGAATAGAGCTCGTCTGCTGATTGTGAATTGTACCCATTCTCTTGTAAACCACTTCTTAAGACAGACGTGCCACCTGAGTGCCCTTTGTATCCTATTTCATTGTCCCTGGAGATCGTATTATTGAGTCCTGAGCACAATCCAGTGTAGTCTTCTGTGGCTTTCCCAGAATCCCAAGGTGTTACATGGGCGTGGCCTCCTTCCCTATCCAAACGCTCCATATCATTTAAATGCCTGACTGCAAACCACTCTTTGCCCATAGTGCAATCACCCTCTGGTTGCTGTTCATATGGCGAAGTCATATTCACTTCCACGCTTTCTTGATAACAATCATCCTTTTCATTCAATTTGGCATCCATCACAGTGCCCTACGAAGTAAACTAAATCTCAATTACCTTGGAAACACTACTGTCACATCTTTGCTGTTAAGCAATCCTATTTTGCTGTTTAAAAAGCGCAACCATATTGAAAAAGTTACTGATATTTGCAGGCCAAGTGCTCCAAGCAATATTGTGGTGGTATATATTGGTATATATTGTGGTGGTATATTAGTATTCTGGGGCATACTTTTGTCATTTCAGATTAGAGCTGCAATCTTTTCTTTTTGTATTCTGGGCTCGAATAAAGTCTAATACTCTCAGACAGGACCAAAGAGAAGACAAAGGGACAGAAGAGACTGATGAAGCAAATTTGAGTCTCTGTCTCTGTCTCTGTGTGTGTGTGTGTGTGTGTGTGTGTGTGTGTGTGTGTGTGTGTGTGTGTGTGTGTGTGTGTGTGTGTGCGTGTGTGTGTGCGTATACACTACTGAAGAAGATTGGTGGTAGTCAGAAAAAAGATTGTACACAAATAGTTCAGTGATGCTGTATTGAAATAGGACAAAAGGAAAACCAAATCTAACCGTTTTTCTCTCTGGAGTGCCTCCTGGAGGAGTGGCTGAGGACAGGCGTTTCTCCCTCTGGGCCAGCTTGCTGTTGGGCTCCTTCAGAGCTCTCTTCAGCTCATTGATGCTGGCCTGGTGCTTCTGAAGGACGTCCTCAGGTTTATCCAAGAACTGCTGCACAAACACAGAGGTGTGTCATAGACCCCATCTTAAAATTAATACAATTTGTATTTTCAATACATTTTGGTAATGAAACAAACATAGTTTTGTATTTAAAAAACGTACAACATTCTACGCTGCACAATGGATGTGTATTTATATAAAGATTTTAACAACTTTAATTTAGGTCTCAGTTTAGGACATGAATCTGTGTTATTCTGCACTGTGCTTGAGGATGAGACCAACTGGATGAATGAAAGAGCAGAACAGAGCAAGCAATTGCTCATTACCTTTCCCTCAAAGCATGACGGTTAGCCTAATTTAGAAATGGCTACTACACAAAGAATATGCAAGAAAATGAATCCATTCTTAAGACATTTACGGATAACCTCGGCTCAGCACAAATCAAAGTTCAACTGATGCTATCCTTGGCAATTGAGTTGTCTATCTTAAATCTCTGTATCACAATGAAAAAAAAATCATTAAATCTTGATGGTTTCCCTTGGGGCTTTAATGTTCTGGTACTGTATTAATGGAATGGGGCTTATAATGACCTGCTGTTGCAATAAATTAGCTTGATATACTCTCCTGTCTAGACTGATATTAACCAAGCCATCATTTCTTTGACTATATAAATCGTTCCCTACTGGAGGCTTACCTATATCAATAACTCATTTATAATTGAAAAGTGCTCGAAACTTGAACTATACAACCAAGTGTTTGGTCAACAAGAGCTGTGAGCCCGTACTCACAGTTAGGCACTAACATAATGAGAGACAAATAATTACAGACAGCACACCAAGGGAGAGTGACATACACCACAGGGCACAGGAAGAAGCCGTTTGGGGCGAGGTATGGCTAGATACTGGTCCAAATGAATCGGGTTGGGGCGGGGGTTAGGGAGCAGAGCATGTCGCAGGAGAGGTGAGTCAGGGTGGAAGGAGGATTACATGCAGAAAAAAGAGGTAAAGTCCTACGAGACAAGTACATCTGAGGCAGGAAGCCAGATGGGGAGATAGACAGAGAGAGAGAGAGGGCACTAACAAAAGAGAAACGTTACACTGAGGCGGATCATTTTGCAAACAACACTGTCAGTAGACGAAATAAGATTGCATCAATAGACTATCTCAAATTTTGAAAAGGAGCATATTCTAGTCTAATGCTGAAGTATATCACCTTCCAAACTTTCAGGGTAGAGACCAAATGTATATAAGAGGAATTAATGACAAATATCATGTTAAACACTAAACACCATTATTGGTATGCCATCCCTAACCATGTTATGATGAAAGAAAGTAAACACAAGCAAAGAGGTACACCAACTTGTAAATAGAATGACGGTTAAGGACAACAATCTCTTCAATGATAAAACACAAATCCCACTAGACTAGATGATGACTCATGTTAGGTTTATGTAAGCACATATAAATTAATTATGCATTCTGTGTTAATAATTAACAGTCTGTATGGACCATATGCTCTTTCCTCTTATTACAATATATACAAATCAACGCTAGGTGTTACGTTGAATCGCGGAAATATATTCAATACTGATCATCCAGAATAACAGGGTCTCCCTGAATGATCAACCAAACAAACTGTCCACACTGGTAACTGAATCACTAGTTATGCCCCAAAATGACCACATTTCTTATTCAGACATTCTACAGTCTCTCACATGATGTTAAACTATAGGGCATCTAGGACTGTGAAGAGCAATGGCTCCTAGAACAAACAGCCACCAAGACAGGCCAGGCCATGCTGAGCAAACATCAAATACACGTGGAACACTAGGACATAACCGGACAGACAGACAGACAGACAGGCGGCCACCAGTGAACACAGCCAAAATACCTCTGGCCTTGAGTCTGTGGGTGAGCTTGCCTCATCATCCTGCAGGCCAGGATGGATTGAGAGAAAACAAAAGGTTAGCAGGGAGGATAGGGCCACAGCAGGGGAGAAGGAGACTGTTAGAGGAAGGTCAGGACACAAGAGAGTATGTTAGATTTGAGGAAGAGATTCAAATAATTTAAGAGAGCAGGGAGTCAAGGGTTTTCTTCTCAGATGTCCCGGGTGAAGAGGAAAAGGGAGCGGAGTACAGGAGGGTAGAAATTAGGCAGATGAGAGTTAGATCGAGCGAGGCAGAGAACGATTAGGCAGATTCTACTTGCTTAAAAAAGTAGATGGAATTAAAAAAAATTAAATTAAAGAAAGGCAGAAATGAGGAGCTAGTCAGGTGCTCTGCACAGCTGCAATTGCCGAGACTATATACATTTCGAAATGGATCCTGTATGTTGCATAGAACTGAAAAGAGCCCCCTTGCCAAAAATGATGCCAAAGGACATCCTAACGAAGTTATGTGAAAAAGATTATTCCACTGTATATAATAGGTAAGGATTATGTGAAGTTAGTGTATTTTTGCCTTTTGAACCACAAAGATGCAAGATGTAAAAGAGAGGCCCTCCCAATCATCTAATAGCCATCCTTTGTTTTGACGAGAAGGAGAAACAAAATGAAGTAACCTCTAAGTATTGTCATGGACTTCTTTGCAAATACCTTGAGCTCCATGGATTTGATGAGCGTGGAGGCATCATCTTTCCTTCCAAACTGGTCCTGAGCCGCTGAATAACTATTGTGATCCTCGTCCTGGTGGTCCTGGTTCTGCTCGTGATACTGGTCATGTTCTAGGTCCAGACTACCCTCCTGATCCAGGTCTTCTCTGGACATGAACTGGGTGCGTTCACTGGAGCTGCGCTGAGACAGCTGGTCCATACTGTCTCCCAAGGCTGAAGCTGGATACAGCAAAAGAGACACACATTTAATTTCATCGTATAGATGTCCTGTTAGATTAGTGGTTTTCCACTGGGTGTTTCATGAGTATCAACATACAACAGCATATCACATTCCACATTTTCTACACCCAACACAATATTTCTACATCTACAACAAAGGCCCAGGTAGGCAAATCGGCATAAGGCCTACTTATAATATATAAAACATTGGACAGAGCTAGACTGTAAAAACTCAGAGGGTGCAGTGGAGTCAGCATAGTCTTACCTCCATCCACACTACGGGGCAGCAGGTACCTCTTGCTGACGGAGCGGTCAAACAGTGGTGCTGGCCGGTCGATCAGAGCACTAGCCTGACGGGTCTGGGCCTGAGTCCGCCCGCTGTAGCGGAACTTTGAGCCAATCACCAGGAATCCTTTTGGAGGAGGCTCTGGGGAAACCAACCTGGAGAAAGAGCAGGGGAAGCTTAAAATCCCAGCCACGATGCATGTCTAGTCCCTCCTGTCCCATATCTCAAAAACACAAACCTATAAACTGAGCGAGAATCTATTGTGATACTGAGGGATCCAGCTTATATTACAATGTCTGTTTTCTGTGTTTAATGAACATGTCACTTGAAGGACATCGGCGCTGTGCTTGAGTTCTGCAGTTCGATGGAGGATGCACTGTGCCATGCTTGATGTTTACAACTACCAGAGTGTACGAGTCTGTGTGTCCGTGCATGCCTGTGTGTGTGTTTGTGGCCGTCTATGTTTGCATTTGTGCGTCGGCGTGTGTCAGTGTGTGTTTGCAGTGCCCTACCTGAAGAACGTGTGGTGCTCAATGCAGACCTTCCACAGGCGTTTAGAGGCCCGGTGGTTGGGCAGCTTGAAGCCAATGGTGCTCTCAAACTGTTCATACTAGGGAGTGAAGAGGGGATGCATGGATGGATAGTGGAAAGGAAAAGTGAAGGGAGGGAGTGCAGGGTGAGGTGGAATGTGATAGGTGAACTATATTTAATCGGAAACACTTTTGCCTCGGTATTTAGACTTCCATTTTACTACCATCTAAAGGTTATCAATGCTGTTGTCTGACCTGGGTGTTTGCCTCCAATTACCACTGCTCAGTATTTTAATTACCTCACTGATAGAACAGTTCATGATTCAATGGCACAGGGCTTTTCTGATCAATATGTTTTTTCAATGCAACCAAAAGACTCACAACCTTCAAGGACTGGACAACTTAGCATGCTACAGTTTCTCAGTCTAAAACCAAATTAACAGCTTTCATATACTAAAAACACTAGCCTTAGCATGAACATATGTTTTGTAATAATAACTGAGTACTGCAGTAAGATCTAGGATATAGTCAGATTAGTCGACTACAGAAACATGCACATACAGTAACGCACAACAGAAATAACAAGAGTGTAATAAGAGGTTGGCGCTTATTAAGTTTAAGTTTCTGTTAAAAGTACATATTTTATTGTGGGCCCACAAGGCATGGACAACCTGCACAAACAGATAAAGTATTTTCTCCGATATCCCAAAACTTTGTCTAGCACTGCAATCATTAAGAAAAGTATGAAAGGCTTATGGATATTATCATAAAAGATGCATGTATCTACATACCAAACAAGTTATCACTTTTTCGCTAAGACACAAACTTAAACGCATACACGACACATTAGTAGAACCATGAAATAACACCGATGTGGTGCTTGTAACAACAGGACCCAAGAGCCACAGGAAGTTTGCATTTTGGCCTTCATTCTTCCTGCCATCACTGGCACTATAATTTTACTGTAAGGAAGGGCTCCAGGTGTGTAGGTTTGATTGCATGCGGGTTTTATACCACTAAGAGCTTGAGTATGATTGATGCACAGCAATTCAATTTCTTAAGCTACCTCTCCCGGTCGTATTTTGATGTAGAAATTGCTCCTTTTGTAAGATATCTTGAGTATCTTTGGCCAAGCAAAGCGGTTGATTCTAAGACGATCACGGTAGATAAGCAACCCGTTGGCACTCACACCCAGCATGATGTCGATGCCCTCTGAATCCTGGTGGGCACAAGCATAAGCAGTGGTTAAGAACATTTCCTGACTCAAAGTATATTGGTGTATGTGAAAAAGTTGTTCGTGTCCAACACATTTTGTCTGGAAGTGCCAGTGTTTTTACCTTGGCATGATGTAGGTCCACACCATACATGGAGAGTTTCTTAGCATTTTCAAGGAAGTTCACCTCTGCATCTGCAGGACTCATACCCCTATGACGTACACCTCACACATTAGGGCAAAATCGTTGTTTATGCCCCCACACACACACACTGCAATCAACAAACAATCCGTCAACACCAACTCCCTGACCTGTAGTTGTGGTGCAGCTCCATCACTCTCTCCTCAAGTTCCCTGGTCTGGTTGGGGGCGAAGCGGAAGTCACTAACATAGTCGGGCCCATGCTCCTCCAGCTCAAAGTCTCCTAGCTCCGCCTGCACCGTGTAGGAGCCCAGCAGGGCCTGGGTGACAAAGGAACAGGGCAGGCGTCCAGACAGCATGTCATCCCGCAGCTGAAGGCACAGGTAGTACCTGATGGATAAATAAGAGTGGAGTTCTTGTATAGACATGTACACTTGGCAGGCAAAAATACAAAATGAATAAGACCTGGACAAATGTATGAAAGTGACAAGGCATAGTATCTGTAATCACCCTTCAAATATTAACAGTAGTGTCTGGCCTTGTATTTGTAAGGCACCAGTGCACAAAAAGGAAACTAGTACGACACAATAAATAACCAAAGCTGATCTTCCACTACCCTTTCCATTTGTTCAGGTGTCTCATTCAGTGAATTTTAATTTTTGTTATATTTGTGGTGTTTGAATCAAACCTACCTGGTTATGTCCTCAATTAAAACAGAGGGGTCTGGAGGGTAGAATTTGACAGAAAAGCCAAAGTTCCAGCAGCCAACTGAATACAGGAAAAACATGAAGATAATTATCAACATCAATGTGTGAATTTATATTGACCCGTCGTGTTTGTGTGAACTTTAGAGTAAAATAAAGGTTGAGAAAGAGACAAAATAAAAAGAGAAGGGTGTGCACGTGCTCTTACTTCGTATCTGCTTCTTGATCTCCTTTGATGGGTCCAACCAATTCTAGAAAAAGTAAGGAGAAAAAGACTTGTTGAGCAATTTCCTGAAGCAAAAGAAAACTCATTCAACCGTTTTTTTTCTTACTTCATAAACTGGGTATCTGATGCACCATATGAGTGAGCACCCAGAGGTGTCTCAATCAGCTAGTTCTTATCACCTTATAACCTTCTTTGGTGCTGCTTTGAGCTCGATTGAGTATTAAGTCGACTTTAGTTAGCAATGGCTTGTTGTTTTTTTCAAAAGGGACCTCATTCCATGAACACTATTCACTTTCATTGGCCAAATAATTTTTTTATGTACTTGACCCTTATTCATTCGGTTTAATATAAGTTGGACTGAGACCACTTTTGAGATATAAGACATATTATTTGGAAAGCTGTGAGAATTTCCATGGGATGTTCACTAGCTAGGAACATGGTCCCTTTAAGACAGTGTGAGCATTTTTGTGCCCAAGCTACCCTGTTCAGCATTCATTTTAATTCCTGAAACTCAAAAGAATTTACATGGAAAGAATGGATATATCACTATCACTTTATCACTTATTATGTTCGCCATTTACCAAACTGACTGGAAATTGGCTGCCCTTACTGTCCTACTTGCACTGTCTGCCTGTATACATCATACAGGATGTTTTTGGGGCATATTGCCGTTTTTCACTGGTAGTTTCTTCACTACCACAACCATAACTTATACATCAACTTATGCTGCTAACCCAACTTATACATAACTTATACATACTACAACCAAACTTACAGTAACATATGCTGCTAACCCTAGCAATACATTGTAGACTATACATTTCTGCATATTTTTATATATAATTTTATTGCCCAGCTGTTAGCTTTAGTATATATGTCTTATCTGTGTGTTTGAATGTGCACTTTATATGTTTACCGCAAGAGTGTGGGAAACGTCTTTTCGATTCCTTTGTATGTCTCGACATGTGAAGAAATTGACAATAAAGCTACTTTGACTTTGACTTTGAAATATTGTGTTTTTCAATAGTTTTTTTTCCAGTATTCTGAGGACACTGGAATATAAATGGTAGAGAAGTCCAGCTTGCTTAGCTTAATGTCACTAGAGGTTTCTGAAGGAAGCTTTTAGTGTGAAATGTGGACCATGCACAGCTTTTTTTTAAAGGCCAATCGCTTCTAATCACATTTAAAGGGCAACAGCCTTCTGAACCACTCTCAAACTGTGAGTGGGCCACAACTATCCCTGTTAAAAGGGCAATCTAGCCTTATTACTTTATCATATATAAAAGGACAATGTCATTCTACCATGTAATTTGGTACTCACTAGAAATTCTTTAGCGGTTTGCCCTGATCATGGTTGTACTTTGTAGCATGGCAGTACACATTAGTCAGTGCAACACTCAAGAACTTTCATGAGTGACAACTTCAATATGCACATATAACTTGTCGGTCTGCACTTTGCTAGGCCTCTGTAATTTAGCTACGTTATCCATTTAAATTCTCAGTTTAAAGCGTGTGACTGGAAAACATGCCGTCTCAAAATTACCTGTTGTCTTGCAACTGAAGCGTTTTTGTATTTCTGTCACAGTCAAGGTGGATAAACAGCAAATTTCTAATATACAGTGCATTTTATTAAAACTCTAAATTCATTGCAGTTAAAAATCCGATCAATATGTGCAATAATTACAAACTAGAGTAGTTAATTTTCCTCTGAGTCCACAAATGTTTTGTCAAAGGAGATTGACTGAAATCAAACAACTAAAGTGGAGCACCTGGCAGGAGTAGCTGTGTCCCTTAATTACTGGAACTTTTAAATGCTGTAACAGATATGTTTGTCTGAATTTCCAGGGATTGTTTTAATGTACAGTAACTATTATATACTTTTTGCAATGTCCTTATAGTAATTACTTTATCCAGCATGATTTAACCTAAGGAAGGAACCTAGAGTGTAAGCTGGGGAATGGATTTAAGTGAACCTATCAGTTGAGTGAGTGAGTGAGTAAGGAGGGATAGTGGGAAATGGCATACCTTAGTGTTGTCAGTGTCATAGAATGACAGACCAAAGTAATCCCTCTCAAGTAGGTTCAGATGGCCACACACCATGTCTAGCAGGGTTTGCCCTTTGGCAAATTTCTGTCTCACACACACACACACACACACACACACACACACACACACACACACACACACACACCACACACACACACACACACACACACACACACACACAATTAATAATACAAAAACACAACAATATCACTATAAGAATAACTAAGCACTAATTAAAAAATTCCATAGTAGGACTTATTTGCCAAAATAAATAAAAAAGGTTACAATAGTGAAGAAATACTTTTTGATTATTATGAACATTTTATACCATAGACCACCCAAGGTTTTGTGAAAACACTTGTAATGTACCTGTGATGGACTTTCCTTGACAACCAAAAAATGTAAGCATTATGTTTGGGTTACGTTAGGTTGAAATCTTAAGCTTGCTCTAGTTAATAGATAGATAATAATAATAGTCAATCTTTATTTTCATAGCATTTTTCAGCACAAATGCATCCAGACTGATGAGCTAAAATGTAAACACTGAATCACTACTGACACAGACTAGCAACCCAAGCTGGCAGATGGAGTGCAGGTGGGAGCAATGTTTTCCCCTCTGTACATCAAAAATTATATAAACAATACATACAATGACATCTTAGCCATTCAAATAAACCCTCTCCTTGATATGGACCATTGATATTAATGTGTGAGTGTTGTGTATGATTGGTGTTTATGTGAGTGTGGATACTAAGTATGGCTGCTTACTCATAAGCAGGACTACGTTTTCTTCCAAATAATTAGCTGAAACCTTCATCAATTATTACAATTACTTTACCATATCGGCTGACTTCATTACCATGTGGAAAGGGCCCAATACCTATTTAACCCTAAGGAGTGGGAGAAACTCCTCAAGCTACACCTAGGTATCTGACTAATTGTTCTTCACACTCCGTTACACATAGCCACACCCATTTTCCATCTAGCCTAGAGGAATAAAATGTGGAGTCTGTGCATCTCAAATGGGGCCTTGGCAGATGCAGTGTTGACACACACACACACACACACACACACACACACACACCATGCTTGTCTCCCGGGGAGACCTGGCTCCTATTGCGACAGATCAGCCCAGCAGCTGTTACCATGGAAACTGAAGTAATAAGTCCCTTCTCTTTGTGTGCGCACGAGAGTGTGCTCTTCCTGTCGTGACTGCTGGGACACAAAGCTTTTGTTAGCGGCTGTTCCTACAGATAGCAGGTAGAACACCAGCCATAACCCCTTAAAACATATATGTTAAACATTAATTAATTAAATATGAACACACATCAAGTTAGTACCAAATCAAATAAACAGCAGTCCAGACCCTAGTATATTGTAATGTTATTCAACAACCAAACCGAGTGTACCACCAATTAACAAGAGCTTTAGCCTGCTAAGATATTTAGAGAGCCTTATTCGATTTCTAAACCTAAATGAAATTGCAACATCCATTTCAGATGGTCCTCCAAGCGTTGCAACCAATTCAGGGCTGTTGATGAGATTTTGCCATCGCTCCAATTGGCTGCAATCACATTTTTGCCACACTAGTCTGGGCTGATTGTATTAGAAGCCATTTACCGTAATCTTTGAAATCAATTTTGCAGATTGCATCGACCATGCAAACAGAATGAAGGAAGACAGAGTGTGAAGAAACTAACAGCTAAACAAGAACCACATATATTGACAATTGTAACAGCATGTACTGGATGTAGATAATATAGCTTGAGACCTATATAACTATAACAGCCTGAAATAATGTAGCTTATTTTTTGTTTATGACAGGTAATAATCGGATTATAATCATAACAAAGTCCTATTATTTGAACCACCTTGATCAATTATGAAGTGTGTTAGTATGAGAGGAGGTATCCTTAAGATAACACTCGAGAGGTTTTAATACTGTTTTTCTGTTCTACAAACAAACATGCAGTCAAACCCGTTATTAATGGCACATCACTAAATCAGAAAACGATCACGGCCATGCGTTTTGATTGTACTGGAGTCACGGCTGTTAGATGTGTTGTTAGGCAAAGCTATTGCAAAAGTCTGGACATGATGGGATTTTCACTGGGTGGTGAAAACTGGCCAACCCATCACCGGTACCACACTAATTGCCACTGAGGCTGTCTAACACAAACGGTGTCTGCAGAGGGCATGCAGCATTGTCAAGGACATCTCTCACCCCTGCAAGTTTGTTTGCCCTCCTACCCTCCGGGAGGCGTTACAGGAGTCTCCATTCCAGGACCAGCAGGTACAGGAACAGCCTCTTCACCACAGCTGGGACTCTGCTGATCTCTGTCTTGGCACCTCGATGACCTCCACCCACCGCCCCCCCTCCCCCCCCATCCACCCACTACCTGCCCTCCAGTGACACCCCAACCTCCTTCCCCCATACCTCCACCGCACCTGCACTATATTTACTTACCTTTACTGTAAATTAATGTATTAATTACAGTACTATTTACTGAACTACTCTGCTGGAACTACTACCTCCGCGACCCGATCGGATAAGCGGACGAAGATGATGATGACTATTTACTGATATTATTTATACTACAGTCAATACTGTACATATCAGACCTATATTGTATTCATACTTACTACTGTGCATATTGTGTATATATATATATATATATATATATATATATATATATATATATATATATATATATATATATATATATATATATAATAATATAATATATATATATATCTCATCTATAGTGTATACACCGTATTTATATGACACTGTATTATATACCTACCCTACACTGTATCATATACCTTCCAATATGTAATGTCCAAATCACAATTTATTTCCACACACACACACACACACACACACACACACACACACACACACACACACACACACACACACACACACACACAATATATATATATATATACACTGCTCAAAAAAATTAAAGGAACACTTTTTAATCAGAGTATTGCATGAAGTAAATTAATCTTCTGGGCTATTGATCTGGTCAGTTAAGTAGCAGAGGGGGTTGTTAATCAGTTTCAGCTGCTTTGGTGTTAATGAAATTGACAACAGGTGCACTAGAGGGGCAACAATGAGATGACCCCCAAAACAGGAATGTTTTCCAGGTAGAGGCCACTGAAATTGTTTCCCTCCTCATCTTTTCGGACTGTTTTTCACTAGTTTTGCATTTGGCTAGGGTCAGTGTCACTACTGGTAGCATGAGGCGATACCTGGACCCCACAGAGGCTGCACAGGCAGTCCAACTCCTCCAGGATGGCACATCAATACGTGCCATTGCCAGAAGGTTTGCTGTGTCTCGCAGCACAGTCTCAAGAGTATGGAGGAGATTCCAGGAGACCGGCAGTTACTCTAGGAGAGCTGGACAGGGCCGTAGAAGGTCCTTAACCCATCAGCAGGACCGGTATCTGCTCCTTTGTGCATGGAGGAACAGGATGAGCCCTACAAAATGACCGCCTGCAGGCCACTGGTGTGAATGTCTCTGACCAAACAATCAGAAACAGACTTCATGAGGGTGGCCTGAGGGCCCGACGTCCTCTAGTGGGCCCTGTGCTCACTGCCCGGCACCGTGGAGCTCGATTGGCATTTGCCATAGAACACCAGATTTGGCAGGTCCGCCACTGGCACCCTGTGCTTTTCACAGATGTGGGCAGGTTCACTCTGAGCATGTGACAGACGTGAAAGAGTCTGGAGAAGCTGTGGAGAACGTTACGCTGCCTGTAACATCGTTCAGCATGACCGGTTTGGTGGTGGGTCTGGGGAGGCATATCCATGGAGGGACGCACAGACCTCTACAGGCTAGACAACGGCACCCTGACTGCCATTAGGTATCGGGATGAAATCCTTGGACCCATTGTCAGCCCCTACGCTGGTGCAGTGGGCCCTGGGTTCCTCCTGGTGCACGACAATGCCCGGCCTCATGTGGCGAAAGTATGCAGGCAGTTCCTGGAGGATGAAGGAATTGATACTATTGACTGGCCCCCACGCTCGCCTGACCTAAATCCAATAGAACACCTCTGGGACATGTTTCGGTCCATCCGACGCCGCCAGGTTGCACCTCAGACTGTCTAGGAGCTCAGTGATGCCCTGTTCCAGATCTGGGAGGAGATACCCCAGGACACCATCCGTCGTCTCATTAGGAGCATGCCCCGACATTGTCAGGCATGCATACAAGCACGTGGGGCCAATACACAGTACTGAGTACCATTTTGAGTTGCTGCAATGGAATTTCAGCAAAATGGACTAGCCTGCCGCATCATTTTTTCACTTTGATTTTTGGGGTGTCTTTGAATTCAGCCCTCTGTAGGTTGATCATTTTCATTTCCATCAAACGATGTGGCATCCTTTCGTTCCTCACTCATTACCCAGTCCATATCAGTATAGATATCCAGCATGATTTTTTCCCCCCATTGAGATCTGATGTGGTTTCAAAGTGTTCCTTCAATTCTTTTGAGCAGTGTATATATATATATATATATATATATATATATATATATATATATATATATAATCTGCACTTTACCGCTATTTTGCACTTATCAATTTAGATGCCACACTGTATTTCATCGTCTCAGTACTGTACTCTGTGCAATGTCAATAAAGTTGAATCTAATCTAATCCATCAATCCTTGCAATATTCACAAGATAAATAGACAATGTGGAATAGACTGGCTCTTAGTGAACAGTCTATCATGAAATGACAGTTCAACGTTCGATTTTTTACTCTATTCATTAAAGACCCCCCACCACCACCGACAACATAACACACCCACCCACCCACACACCCACACACACACACACACACACACACCCGCACCAGCTATTCCTCTCCTCTCCATCTTTATTTCCATCCCTCCCCCATGTTTTCAATGCCTTCCTCTCCACGGTTGGAGCTCACAACCTATTTTCTTCCTGGCCGCAAATAAGAGCAGGCCATATGTCAACTGTATGGATTTCCTATCTACTTCAAATAAGTCTGTGGTTGTGTAAAACTGTGAGTGGGGGTGAAAGCATTAGCAGGAAATCCCAGTGTACCCTACAATATTCTGTCCTCTTGGGCTCTCAAAATGTGTGTATGGAGGTCAAAGGGAACACTGGTATAATATAAATTAACACAGCTACATGAACAAGTGTAAGCAGCCAACCAGATACTTCCCGTCACACATCATACTACATCATGTTACGGCGCTGGCTTTCATTTGATCCATGTACTGGGGGTTCGCCCCCGTTCCCCTGAGAGTCACCGTAGTGATCCAACCACTACTTAAAACTTCTACAATCACAGCCAAACTGCACTACAGTTATCCTTAAATCTGCTCTTTCAATTCTGCTTCAAAAAGTACCACAGCATTCACGTAACAAACTAACAAATCTCTAAAAAAAACTGTTTGCGAACCAAAATGGTTAAATGGTTTGCTTTGGGCAAGACCATTATCATTGCAGAGCCATTATTTAACACTCCTATCCCCTCCCCCACAAATGCAGTCCTTGTTTAAACGAGATATCTACTCTCTACTCCCCTGTTGTGACTCCCACTCTCTCTGGAGCATTTTCCCTGACTCAGTAGCGCAGCAGTTGAAAGACAAAAGCTCACTAAGGAGTACTGTGCTGAGTCAAGGCCTCCATTTGTATGGGTGGGATGTACTAGCTTCTAAAGATACGTCCTCTCTCTCGTCATTCTCTAGAGACAAATATAAAATTCCAGCTAACACTATTTCAACTAAGGAAAAATCCCCACCAGGTCTTTAAAATAGCAGTTTCTTTTTAGTTATTTTAACAGTATTTGATTATCAGTAAACCTTAAAAATATATATTCCACATGAAAAGGAACTCAGCCCTATTGTTCACATTGTTTGTATGTATTTTACATATGTAGTTTAAATTGAGTCTTAAATTCTTAAATTTTTCACAAGGCCTAACATTTAAAGTCTGTCATACAGGTTGGACGCCAAGTGTTGAATAAAAACTGTTAAATACTTAGGATTAGTCTGGAAAAGGGGCTGCAAAAATATAAATACTGTATATTAGTACAAATAAAACAAACAAGTTGCAATATTTCTGCAGAAGTAAAACTTTTTCTGTTAAGGATGTATGCTTTCCTGCTAATTTAAAAGCACTTTCAGTCAAATGGTTTGGACATACTCAATGGACCATGATTATAATATCTCACATTAACATCTCATCTTATCATTGCTGTTGTGACAAGAAAATATAACCAAGAATACCTCGACCCCAGTTTCGTAGTCGGAGCCGTCCAGCAAAGTTACTTTGACAGGGACAGCTTTGGGTCGCTTGGAGCTTTTCTGGGGGGATCTTGAGGCTTTGCTGGGGGTCTTCTCCGAGCTGTCATCCATGTCCGCATGATCCTCTGGAACCTTAAAATCACACTATTCAGCCTTTAATGGGCTCTGCAGAATTATTGTAGCATGTCTCTATTGTATTCAAACAAACATCTAAAATACTAGAAGCATTTAATGATCAAACGCAAAAAATACTAAATTGATTTGCCTACGATTTTAACATAATAATGTCAAGTTTGTTTGAGCACTGAAGAAGCCAGAAACCTTGCATACCAATCAGTAAAACCGCTATGATTTACAAGGAAGTGTAAAATGATGCATGACTGAGTCATACGGATGAAGTCCCACCTGATTGGTCCTTATGGAATCTGCCTCCATCACACTTTTCATCTCCCCAGCCAAACTCTTTTCCGTTGTCATGGTAATGGAACCCAATCCTGAAATCATATAATATTATGTTCACACAACAGAAAATCTTCTCACAATCACTTCCACAAATCCCCCCAAAATCCAACGAAATTATTATTCACGGCCCAAAATCTAATTTCCCCCCTCAAAAACCTAACATGTTGAAACACTAACAAAGCACACCTGCTCTCGTAAAACCGGTCCTTTATATGAAAGCAAGGTACCGGTAGACTCATTATTTTATTGAATAACTTGGCACAAACCAACTGTCCAACAGTGTCACATTTAGTATGCATCCAAACTTACGCGTATTGTGTTGGCCTTAATTAGCGAATACGGCCATTCATTTATTAATGAATTGCTTTCACATGTAAGGTTAGGGAGTGTGTGTGTGTGTGTGTGTGTGTGTGTGTGTGTATGTCTGTGTGTTGCGAGAGAGAGATAGAGTAAGGAAGACAGAGAGAGAGACAGCACGGTCACACCCCGTTTTTAATAGTCTGGCTCACTACATCCCACATGAGCACTTAGCATGAAGAGCATTGGCTTCAGGAGGCTCTCCCCTCAAACTAGGAGATGAGATAGCATAAATTACATCAGCCATAGAGCCCTGCGGCAACACACAAGGCAGCCGACAGAGAGAGGGAGGAAGTTGCAGAGCAGGGAGGGGGATGGCGGGAGAGCACAGGGAACATGGCAACTATCCTCACAATCAAAAGGAAGGAATGTCAATGACAAAAGAGGGGTCAAAGAAATGTCAGTGGAAGGATTAATCGTAACGTAAAAAGTGAGAGACACAGGGCAAGATTAAGATAGATCTGGATCATGTTAATTGTGAAACTGATCACATAATAATAACAACAACAACAACAAGTACAGATTTTTTTTCCCTTAATGACATTATCCTTATTATTAATAGGTAGCCGTAGTGTCTATACAAATGTTTCTCCTTGCTTTAGCAAATATTCTCCAAATGAGATTTTACAATTCCTTTAATTGTACTGCTCACACACATGAACATTCTGGGATGATTATGGATATATACTGATGGAGGGACCTCCAGATTTGTAAGGATGTCAAAAGAAAACTCGGTTCAATAATGTCTACAACTTTGGCAGCAGGAAAACAGTAGGTGATGGCGCCTGGGAATCACCAATTATAAGAATTCCAGGTTCCTTGTCCCTAAGTCCCAACTGTAGACAGAGACTTTGGATGAAAGAAGTACTTGAATGTCGTTATCCACATTTGTTGGGCAGCATCAGGGATAACAGAGTTAATTGAAACAGTTTCACCTGACAATTTGCTGCTGGAGATGACCACCAGCCAAGTGTCCAGTGCTCTGTTGAGCAAGTGGGTTGATTGCAGGAGGCTAGCAGGTGCACACTTGAAGTTGGAGACAGCAGGAGGGAAAAGGTATCGACAACGTTTCCCATGGGATACTGAGGTAAATGGGGAGCTGCAACGCTTTCTCATCATGTTGGAGCAGACCGTGAAAAGCTGCTCCGGAGCAGTGAGCGTACATGTAGCTGCTTGTTACAAATCAATTGCTCCTATAATTTTTTTTAAGTTTGTAATGTAAGAAATCTTGCTTGATGCATCTGGAATCGGTGTCAGTTGTAGGGAATTGTCTGAATTGACTTGATGGCGTAGCAGTGCATTAAGCACCACGGCTAAATGCAGAGTATGATATTACCACTGAGGAGCGTATTATTGTTTGAAATTATTCAGATGCCAAGAATTGTAATGTGGTGAGTTTGACGATTGCTGGGATGGAGTGTGAACCCACATCTCCTAACGCACTCACCAGGCTTGCCTGGATTGTGGCTGTGGAACTCACTCTCATGAGGGAACAGTCCAACACCTGCTTTACTGGTTCCCAGGAGCGCTCTTCAGGGCAATACCCCTCCCAGTCAACTATACTGGAGTCGCCAATGGGACCAGTGAGGCCCATCAATGACCCTGGGAGTTGTGGGGGCTGCATAGTGCTGGTTTTATGCGAGAGATTTGGAACACCAAATGCACTGCCAGGGACTGTGGAAGCTATAGAAGAAGAGACACATGGATAATAAGCCTCACCACCTTGAAGGACCCAATTAACCTGCATGCGAGTTTCACATCCACTTCCCGAAGAGGATGGTTCCTGTTTGCCTACCAGACTCTTTGTCCCCGTGGTTACCAGTAGCCTCCGGCTTGTGTCAGTCGGCCCTGCTGACGTTGTTTCTCCTTGCACACAGCAGGGTAGTCCTGGCGCGTCTCCAGGCTCACCCAGACAAAGCTTAACAAACGCCTGGGCCAATGAAACTCCCCGTCCTCCTCCTGTTCTGGGAACAAGTGTGCAGTGAAACCAAGTGCAGTTAAACCAAATTGACATTCATGAAGAGACATAACCAGAGGAGAGTGGTGCAGGTTGTTGTGAGCGTACTCTGCCCAAAGAAGTTGCTAGCTCCATGTTGATGGGTTAGTAAAACCAGGCAACGCTGGGTGGTCTCCATGTCCTGATTCAGCTGTTCTGTCTGCCCACCAGGCTGGGGCTGGAATCCAGAAGAGAGAGAATGACTGGTCCCCAACAGGTGACAGAAAGCTTATCAGAACGGCCCCATGAACTGAAAGTCTCTGTCGCTCATGATATCCTTGGGGAAACCGTAATATTGAAACACATGCTGGAAAATAGCAAAAAGCCCCAAGTGCGGTGGCGTGTGTAGGAAATAAGGCAAATAACTAATAAAGGCAAACAAAAACGGAGCCCAAGGTTCAAAATCAAACGTAACATTTACTTGTGCAGTGACTACACGCAGACTGGTTCAAAAAAAGAATTGAACAAAGGAGAATGCCTGGGAAACAACTTAAATACAAGTAAGCTAAAACAGGTGTACAATTGTGAATGTCAATCTAGAGTGACGTAAAACTTCCTAAATCAATGTCCAGACTGAGGTTGCACAGCAAACAATCAGACCAGTATTGGGTTTTGACCACATATGGAAGTGGCCCAAATCCGAACTGAAAAGATCAGATTCCATGTGATTTGTGTTGTTCACACTTTTATGAAAAAGCCAGATCTGAGTCTTATATGAGACAAAAACAAATATTTGAGCCACTTGCCTGCAGTGTGAGCGTAGCCTAATGCCCTCAACTGGGCTCCTCAGTGCTTAAGGCCTGACAGGGTGGGGATTTTAAACTAATTCACGTGTTCAAATTCACATAATGTTCGTGATATATAAACAGAAAAATGTGTATGCATGTCATAGCAAGTTTTTATACATTTACTTTTTTACCTGTGTATACATATTTTTGCAATGTGCTGACTACATGGACTACTGTCTTTTTTCTCCAGTACCTGAGGTGATTGATGGGCATACTCTTACGGCCACAGTGGTGGACCTCAACGCGTGGGTGGAGTATGAATTTAGGGTGTTGGCCATGAACAGTGTAGGAGTGGGTGAACCTAGCCCCCTCTCCCTAAAGACAAGAACCGAGGATGCAGGTAGTGCACCCTATATTGCTCCGATTTAGAGAAAGGATTAACAAATACAAAGTATAGGATTTTGCTACACATGGTTTTACATATATTTTGAGATGACTCAAATCTTACTATTGTTATCCTACAATATTACAATATACATTATTATACTGATATTTATTTCACCAAACCAACCTACAGTGTTAGTTATTTTATTGTTTTATTGGCTTGCGGTAAACATTTCCTTGGTTTTTATTGTTTAGTCCCTGATGCTGCGCCTAGTGATGTGGGAGGGGGTGGTGGCAGTAGATCTGAGTTGGTCGTCACATGGGAGGTAAGTTATCTGTTTTTCTACTTTTCAAAAGGGCAGCAGATAAGCTTGCACATCACTGAACCAGGTGCGCAGAAATGTATTGAACATCTACGCCTTTATTTGTGTTTCTGATAACATGTGTGGAGCACCTCAAGGTCCATTTTTAGATAATCTTTTGACCTTTTAAATAGTTCCTCTTCATAATATAATACAAAAATAATAATAAAGTCCATTAATTCTTCTGCTGGTGACAGACCGTTCTTTACCTATGAATCAAATAATTGTGAAAGTTGATCTAACAGGTATTACATTTTGGATATTCCAAACAGTTTTCCAATTCAACCAACTTTAAAAAAAAAAAAGTTGTCCCAGACGACTGGTTCCATCCTGGTAGCCTGGCCTTTAAATTTGAGCCCGCTACTAGAAACTTAGGGGTTGTTTTTGATGAGATTTACGTTTTGTAAGGAGATTTGGGTGTGAATGTTCTTGGCGGAACTGTAAACTCAATGTTAGAGGATTGTATGTGTTTTAATATCACTATAGTTTTGTGCTTCACTCTCAGCCTGTCCCTGAAGAACTGCAGAATGGTGAGAGCTTTGGTTACATCATTGCCTTCCGTGCCTTCGGAGAGGTCATCTGGACCCACGTTGCCACATCGGCCCCAGGGGCTTCCCGATATGTGTATCGTAACGACAGCATTGCCCCCTTCTCCCCGTTTCATGTGAAGGTTGGAGCTTACAACAGCAAAGGGCAAGGGCCTTTCAGTCCTGTGGTCACCATTTTCTCTGCAGAGGAAGGTGAGGAAACTAGTAATGGTGAAATTGTACAAAGAAAAGATAGGGAATAGGGGTGGTCACGATTACGTCATAGTAGTTTCTTTGCAGAAAGATGATTTTTTTATATACCTCAGTGTTAAAATCAGTTTGGTTGTGTTATGGTCTGTATAGTGCAAAGGAAAGTAATGAAACAAGGTTTTTCTCCAAATTATCGCCTAAGTGAAAGTGGAGTCCACTGAATAATTCAATGATACTGTTATGACTGTTATTACACATGGATGTGTGCTAATTCTACATATTTACTTTGTGCCAATTCTATTCATATTATCTATATGTGATAGCAATAATATACTAGGAGGAACAATAATAATAAGAGGAACCATCATATTATTTGAGTACTTCCATTGACTAACTGTTGAATTGTAACAATGTAGACCATCAATCAATAAACTCTCAGAAACTGATGATGATCTGCTTAAGTGAGGAATAACACAAATAAATGTGAAAATATTGAGGATTGACACACAGGGGTGGCTGTACATAAATAGGGGCCTGCTTTACTGCTTTTGAACAAAGGAATCATCCTGTCATTTGTTCTCCTTCTAGAGCCAAGTGGGATGCCAGTGGGAGTTTGGGCCAGAAGTGTTTCATCCTCTGAAATCGAAGTGAACTGGCAGACTCTTTCCTACACCCCTGAAAGAGTTCTGGGCTTTGAGGTGCATTTCCTCTTTTGAATGGAAATTGAAAGGAAAGAGTTGGTGCAACAAGATTACAATGCTTGTCGTCACCCCCAGTGCCTCAATGCCCGTACTGAATGTCCAAACTCCGTGTTCCCATGGAAACGGCTGATTCAATTGTATAACATGTAAACGAAAATCATTAGGTTGTTTACAGCGTCAAAGAAACCACTTTGTCTCTTTTTTTCAAATACATAAAGGAAAGATTTGTCCACCCACTTTTACGAGCATAACACGATATACAATGTGAAACCATACACAAACCGTACACACATACTGTAAATCTAATTATAGATATTCTGAGAAGCTGTTTTGGGGGAATTTATGAAAATAATGTATTTTATTAGATATGGTAAAAGCATGAACTTTGTAATACAAAATCATTCATATATCATATAATATCACACGCTATCCGTTTTGCATTAGGTGGTGTACTGGGAAGATGACACCAAACCAGAGACTATGGGTAAAGTGCGGTTGCCTGGGAATCAAACCTCGGTGACAGTGAGTGGCTTGGAAGCAAACACGCAGTATTTTCTAACAGTCAGTGCCTTTAACACTGCTGGGACTGGCCCTTTTCTTCCTGCAATAAACACTACTACCAAAAAGCCACGTAAGTAAGAGAAGTCGAATGTATTTTGGCCTGTTCATATATCTCCCGGCCAGTTCACGGGGGGAAATATTTATTCAAAGGCTGATCGTAGTTGCATTCTTAAAAAGGTTATTCAAAACCAGTAAATGTTAGATTAAATGCTTGAGCTAGTGTCCCCCTAAACTTATGTAGGACCTACTGTATATATCAATATTCTGTAGTCCACTGGCACTATAGATCATTTGCATTTATATGTGTGTATATAAGCCACCACTTTCCAAATACATAAGCAAAACCTTTATAATTAATTTCATACCTGAGCTTTTGTCTAAGTTTGGCTATTAGTTTTTTTACCAGACGCAATACGTACCGAAGGTGAAACAAAAAAGATAGGTAAGGGATTGTCTTTCCTGCTCAGCGGCCAGATCCAGAGGTCGCGTTAACCGAATATTATTCATCATTGACTGAATTTTGTTAATAAAGACTGACTAATAAAATCTGAAGGCTGTCAGCCATTTTGACAGATTAGAACACTGAGGGCGATCTACCGTAACTCTAATTAATTCACACCCCTGTCCAGTTGGTGGCGAGTGTGCATATTAACTAGAAAGGCATTTTTGGGAAGATGCGATGGGGTTGCATTGCGCAGCAGGGCGTCATGCGGACGAAGGCCTCGTAAGCAATGAGGTTGTGGTAGACCGTGGGCTTGCTATTTTTACCATGGTAATGTGAGCAAAAGTAGCTAGGGTTGCCAACTGTCGCGTATTGAATCACGGTGACATTGGTAATGACCACGGTAAAGTTAGTGTTATATGTAGGGTGGCCATCAGACCGGCTTTAGGCCACACAGTCCGGTTTTGAAACACTGTTTTGTGTACTGGTGCAGCCTTTAGCCGGATGTTCATCCATATTAGGCTATGTGTATTTCGTAAGACCTGTACATGTGGTCTAACAAAATATTGGCTGAAGCAGTGTCATATAAATATAAAAGGCATTGTAAAAGTATGGAAATATACATTCAACTATGTGCTATGTTCAACTATGTTCAATTTCCTTAGAAATGGAAATACAGGAAAAGGGGCATTATCAAGTATAGGTTTTGGGTGTAAAATAACAATAGAATCTTGTCTCATTCACCATTCAAGTTGTAAATGTGAAATGCAAAGGTGTCCTCCTTTTTGGTGTTCTCTGTGTTATGTAAAAAATCTGACAAAGATACATGTGCAAAGCAGGCCTGTATTTTATTGGCAGTTTATTTGACCTACTATTTCCGCTGCAGCTGATATTCTACAGTTACTTAGCATTAGACATTTTGTGATGTGACGTTCGTGAACGATTCCTTCATTTTGAACGAATCTTTTGGGTGAACAAACTGAACTGTATCACTTCCTGAAACGATCCGTTCATTTTTCAGTTCAGTTGAGCTCTCTCGGTAAGTTGCAATATTTGGTATCCTACTTCAAGACATAGAGGGAGGGAGGGAGGGAGAGAGAGAGAGAGAGAGAGAGAGAGAGAGAGAGAGAGAGAGAGAGAGAGAGAGAGAGAGAGAGAGAGAGAGAGAGAGAGAGAGAGAGAGAGAGAGAGAGAGAGAGAGAGAGAGAGAGAGAGAGAGAGAGAGAGAGAGAGAGAGAGAGAGAGAGAGAGAGAGAGAGAGAGAGAGAGAGAGAGAGAGAGAGAGAGAGAGAGAGAGAGAGAGAGAGAGAGAGAGAGAGAGAGAGAGAGAGAGAGAGAGAGAGAGAGAGAGAGAGAGGAGTGGGCTTGAGCGACTGTCTATCACTGAACGAAGTATACACATGCACCGTCCCCTAACTTGCAATGAAAGCTAATACAGCAGTCAGTTCACTCGTTCAGTAAGTGAACGAATCACTGAACGTGTACCGTTCCCTCCCTCGCAAGTCAGTCTCTCAGCCAGTACTAAATAAACAAATCACTGAACTGGTACTGGCTGAGTTCAGTGAGTCATTCAGTGATTCGTTCACTCACTGAATGAGTGAACTGACTGAGACACTAGCTTATTAGGAAGTAGTAGGCTACTACCAGCTATTTTAGTTTATAATTAGGTGTCGCGAAAATGTCTTCTGTTACATGATAAGGTAGGACTTGTTTTAGTAGCTTTCAATTTGCAAACGGTAGGCTATATGTATCCAACTAAATTATGATCTTTCACGCACTACAGTTCAGTCAGCGAGCTGAACTGAATACTCGGCTGTCTGTCAGTTCAGTGAACTCCAAAAAGCACTGGAGCACTAGAGCTAAGCCTGCCAAGTAACATACACCGGTATCTTTATATAAACCTTTTGAGAAAGTTACAATGCATTTCTGCGTTGCATTTCAAAGGTAAAATCCATTTAATTAAAGCTGAAATGCATTCTGGAAATCACTTGTCGAGGCCGGGGCTGGTTATGTCAATGTATCTCTACAGATACTCTGTACTATAGAAGCTCAGCCAGTGATTTAAAATTTAAATCAATGTGGTTTTTCAACCTCTGCTAAATGTGTCATCAACAATCTTGAAATGTAAAGTAAGCTGGATCCAGCAAAAAGTTATCTTCAAGTAGGGTTAAGCCTGCCAAATAACATACCCACCTGTGACAAAGCTATCTTTAAATGAAGATTTAAAAAAAGTTTTGATGCATTTCTGGAATGCATTGTAAATGTAAAATGGATTTGATCAAAGCTGATATGCAAAGGTAAAATGCATTTTTTCAAAACTGCTATGTAATCCGGAAATCACTTGTCGCAGCCAAGGCTCGAACCCACAACCTTGCGATTTGCGTGCAAGATGTGTATTGCGTCAATCTGATGAAATCACATAATTATAAAAATAATAATAAAACTTTGTGATTTCAATATATGATTGCGTTATGCTGCTCCTAAATCACATACAGTGGGGCCAAAAAGTATTTAGTCAGCCACTGATTGTGCAAGTTCTCCTACTTAGAAAGATGAGAGAGGTCTGTAATTTTCATCATAGGTACACTTCAACTATGAGAGACAAAAATGAGAAAAAAAAATCCAGGAAATCACTTTGTAGGATTTTTAAAGAATTTTATTTGTAAATGATGGTGGAAAATAAGTATTTGGTCAATAACAAAAGTTCAACTCAATACTTTGTAACATAACCTTTGTTGGCAATGACAGAGGTCAAACGTTTCCTGTAAGTCTTCACCAGGTTTGCACACACTGCAGCTGGTATTTTGGCCCATTCCTCCATGCAGATCTCCTCTAGAGCAGTCATGTTTTGGGGCTGTCGCTGGGCAACACGGACTTTCAACTCCCTCCACAAATTTTTCTATGGGGTTGAGGTCTGGAGACTGGCTAGGCCACTCCAGGACCTTGAAATGCTTTTTACGGAGCCACTCCTTCGTTTCCCGAGCGGTGTGTTTGGGATCATTGTCATGCTGGAAGACCCAGCCACGTTCCATCTTCAATGCTCTCACTGATGGAAGGAGGTTTTGGCTTAAAATCTCACGATACATGGCCCCGTTCATTCTTCCCTTAACACGGATCAGTCGTCCTGTCCCTTTGCAGTAAAACAGCCCCAAAGCATGATGTTTCCACCCCCATGCTTCACAGTAGGTATGGTGTTCTTGGGATGCAACTCAGCATTCTTCTTCCTCCAAACACGACGAGTTGAGTTTTTACCCAAAAGTTCTATTTTGGTTTCATCTGACCACATGATATTCTCCCAATCCTCTTCTGGATCATCCATATGCTCTCTGGCAAACTTCAGACAGGCCTGGACATGTACTGGCTTAAGCAGGGGGACACGCCTGGCACTGCAGGATTTGAGTCCCTCTCGGCGTAGTGTGTTACTGATGGTAGCCTTTATTACTTTGGTCCCAGCTCTCTGCAGGTCATTCATCAGGTCCCTCCGTGTAGTTCTGGGATTTTTGCTCACCGTTCTCATGATCATTTTGACCCCACGGGATGAGATCTTGCGTGGGGCCCCAGATCGAGGGAGATTATCAATGGTCTTGTATGTCTTCCATTTTCTTACAATTGCTCCCACAGTTGATCTATTCACACCAACCTGCTTGCCTATTGCAGATTCACTCTTCCCAGCCTGGTGCAGGTCTACAATTTTCTTCCTGGTGTCCTTCGACAGCTCTTTGGTCTTGGCCATGGTTGAGTTTGGAGTCTGACTGTTTGAGGCTGTGGACAGGTGTCTTTTATACAGATGACGAGGTCAAACAGGTTCCATTAATACAGGTAACGAGTGGAGGACAAAAGAGCTTCTTAAAGAATAAGTTACAGGTCTGTGAGAGCCAGAAATCTTGCTTGTTTGTGGGTGACCAAATACTTATTTTCCACCATAATTTACAAATAAATTATTTAAAAATCCTACAACGTGATTTCCTGGATTTTTTTTCTCATTTTTGTCTCTCATAGTTGAAGTGTACCTATGATGAAAATGACAGACCTCTCTCATCTTTCTAAGTAGGAGAACTTGCACAATCAGTGGCTGACTAAATACTTTTTGGCCCCACTGTAAGTGGAGGAATAAGAATACAACCTGAAGAGAATTAGATGTCCACTAAATTAACTATTGACAATCGTATCGTTGTCTAGCTGGCTTTAGCCATCGCTTTGGTGGGCTATATCGCTCCGCGACACTACATACCATTGCAAAATTTCCCGGCAGCTGAGTGTCTAAAGTTTCTTGAGGGATTGGTAGAGGATGAAGGACAAGCAAATTTACAAATACACATGCAAGCTAACCATATCTAATCATGCAGGAGATGTTCTTTAAAGTGTTGGCTGTGTTACGTAGACATGTGTACACAACTATATGTCAGAAAAGAGCCAAACGTTATCTGGAGGCTTCTGCTGTAACCTTAAAAAGATTAAGTTACAGAGAATATTCACTAAGGATTTATCATTGACTTCCTTTACAAAAGTTGAAAAATGTCTAATGTATGAAAACATGAATAACCCTAATAAATCCCAACATCACTAAAACCATCATAGAAACCACAATGAATTCACATTTTATTCAAGCACTCAATTATACAAATCGGCCTAGTTATAAATTTGGTACTGAAAAGATTGGTATCGATATATGGGGAGACATAGCCTTGCAGATTTGTTGTCCTACTACTTACTACTAAATTCTCTAATGATTTTAACAATATTTGCAATGCAAAATTTGTCTTGACAGTCATGACTGTGTTCACTTTATTCCTACAGCACCAGGACAACCACCAATTAATGTTGAGTGGACCCTGATAGGTTCTCAGCTATTGCTTTACTGGGAACCTGTGGTGGCTATGGAAACAGAATCAGAAGTTACTGGTTACCAAGTAAGTTATTTGCAGCATCTGTAACATCTTGAACAAACTGCATTTTTACTACAGCAGATACGCTTTAAATGACTGATCAAATTCGGTATTTGTGAATACGTCTTTTTTTTATATCTATATATTGTGTCCTGTAGCGATGGCAAACAGATACTAAGCCCAAAACTGAAATTCTAAAACCAGTTTGAAACATGAAGAATGAAACCAACACAAATATTTGTTTGGGAGGTTACTCGTCAGAGTATGTCTTGTCTTCGATATATGTTTTTCTAAACCTTGCCTTCTGCTTATCAAGACAGCTTTTACATAGATGGTAAAATATAATAACCCTGGCACAATTATAGTCACCTGCGTCATTCTGAAAGCAACCATGATTGGCAACAGATGATGCCACAAACCCTATAATTTTTCCATGGCACCTTTCTGAATTCACCTTTAACCTTATTTTTGCTCCTTTCCCCAGCTGTCATTTAGAAGACAGAAACACAAGGAGGTCAACACCCTATCAACAGCCAATTTAACTGCTGAATTGAAACTCTCAGAAAATGATGACTATATTATCCAAATCAGGTCACTGAGTGAAGGAGGCCTGGGTCCCTCATCAGAACCTATAAGAATACACCAATTAAGTAAGTTAGTTACAATGTAATACATCCCTGGGCTTAAGCTCATCATTACATTAATTTCATTACTCAAAATAGAATTACTTCATGTTCCAAAACTGTAAAAAAAAAAAATGTATATTTCTATAAAATTATTGCAACACAAAGGATAGCAATCCATTATTGATGAAGGTTATTTTGATTAGGTTGAAAAGCTTAACTCTTCTAGGAAAGATTATGAATTTTTGGCATCAGATACATTTAGTTAAATATATCCTTTAATAGCATCATTAGAACTTGTGTTTATTTACCTCAAAATTTATGTTGGCTGATATTAAAAAAATTCTGAGTATCTAGACATTGTGACAGTGTGTGAAAAATGTGAAGGCCTTTAAGTTACCCTATGGCTCATGTTGGCAACTTTAGAAAGAAAACAATTGTAGCTACTCTGAAAGCAGGCTATTTCGCTGCTACATTTGGATTGAATCGGAGCGGCCTTCTGAAAAAAAATATTTTCTTTTTACGAAATGGACGAACATAACCTGTAATAACAAAACCGCACTATCACATCACTGCTTGCCAGAACGTTGCGAAGAAATAGATGCTTAAATCACGCTGTGTCAGCACTTGTCCGTCCTTGTCTCATTTAGGAGCAGATGGAAGGGCCTCTGGTAAACTACACTGTAAACTAAAGTATAAAAATAAAAAACAAAAATTCTGGCAGCAGGGGCACCAAACATCAGATGTCAATAACTGAACAATGGTGTAAGGCCACAACTATATGTATACACTGTACCACAAATATAGTATATCCCTGAAATAATACAATGTTTACAAAACCGTTATTGCCAAAATGTTTCTGTTTGAAAACAGAAAACTGGTTTCAAAAGCTAAGAACTGTATTGAAAGAAACCTCGAGAACACAGTTTCATGTCTGCAGGGGGTTTAGCAAAAGTGACAGTTGTCATCCTGCCTGATAGACCAGTGACTGTTTGGCTGTACGGCATTGAGTAACAGAATGTGGTCATGGGTTACAGCTAGTCCAACCAGGTTCTTTGTCATCCTTCAAGCGGAATCTTTGTGTGACTCAGAACGGGTACTAAAACTCCCCAACCAGAATAAAAGGGGAATGACGAGTAGGGATGGATGGATATATCAGACTGTTATCCGTATCGGCCAATATTGGCGTAAATAAGCCGATTGATCATCAACCATCGATCGGTGATCAACCCAATAGTTACAATTGCACAGAAAAATAAGCTTAATGCCATTTAAAAAAAGGTATAATTTAAAGTATAAAAAAAGTATCTTTCCCACATGATTTTTTGCGTGATCGAACAGTACAAGCTGTGCCCAGTACCTATGTGTCATGGCTGTTTTTGCAACAATATGTAAGGTTAAAGTTAATCTCTATAAAAATGCAGTTCACTTTCTGTAAGGTCTATACATTAACCAGATTTGTAACTGTATATCAAAGTAATTTGATGATCAAGTCATGTATAAATAACAGAAGATTTGAGTTTTATAGACGTTTTTCAATAGATAATACCTGTATTTAAAAAGTAATGTCTGTATTAACCTATGTTTCAAAAGTTAATTTGTTACGTTTTTAATACGATCTTTTTATACTCATTCACTAAATAATTGAAATATTCACCATTGCTTAATTATTACTCGTAAGAAAAAATGGAAATAGGACATATTTTCAATCAAAAACGTTTGAGTTTTTTTATTCTTTCATCAGTCTTTTGTCGAAATTCACAAAAATAAATTTCCCCACAAAAATATTTGTAAAAAAAACATTTTAAATGGTAGGTAAAGATTATCTATAAGCTTAATTCTGCTAGCAGCTAGACTTTTGACAATTGTGCCAGTAGCTATATCACAGGATATTGCCACAATCATGAAGTACCCTAACAAATATCAAAGTTTCAAAAGCACCTAAGTGTAACCAAAGTATTTTTTCTATGAATTTATCCAAAGCAACGGGCAAGTAGTGCCTTCAATTAAAGGGATATAAAAAAACACAACTCTGGTAGTCAAACAAGCACGTCTGTTGTTATCACCCAGCTAAGAGGAATAATTATATATCAGGGAACTTGTCACTTTTACTGCAAAATGTACGTATATGGATCTGAACACCAGTGGTGATTTCTTTGATGTTCACACATTAGTCCTATTCCTATCCATTAATAGTTCTAAATGACATCTAGTAAATATATTCTGATACTTCACACATTTTGTCATATTTGCAATTATTATGCTAAAACAAGTTAAACCTTTAAAATACAGCAAAATACTGAGACACTTTAGAGAGAAATACCTGAAATAAAACGTGCTCAAGAGTGCAAATGACCCCAGACTGGGGAGAAGGTTCATCTCCCTGCACAAGAACGACCCAAAGCATACAAAAGGTTGGAGTGGTTTCAGGACAAGTCTCTGAAAGCCCTTGGTTGGACATCATTGGTGAGCCCTCAAGAGGGCTGTATACACACAACATGAAAAGTATCTTGGGTGCAATCAGACTTAGTTTGAGAGGACCTGCCAGGAATAATTAGATTATACATAAATCCAAGTGTAAACAGCTTGTAGATACTTACTTCTCAGCTTGAATTGCTTTCAAAGTTGCCTCTACAAATTATTGAGAAAAGGATCTAAATATTTATGTAAATAAGATTTGGATTCAGAAGACATTTGCAAGAGATTCTAGAAAAGGTTTTCTATAACTACTGGATGAAATCAAAACTTTAGTGCACCAAGAAAGCTTAAAGGTTTCTGCAAAATTACTCGATAGGTGTTACAATCTTGTAGCCATCTGCTGCATACAATATTAACTTACTAAAAGTTCGTAAGAAAATACGCAGACATAGTATTCATTTGTTGTTAATATTCTTCCTGTTTTGTGACAGGTTTGATTGCCCAAGACTCGCAGGCTTGGAGTCCAGACAGCTCCCCTCTCTTTCTGCTCATCATCATTGCCTTGTCAATAATCCGATCTACATCGTGACAGAATCATAAGCTACTCTTTCTAGTGATCTTTTTAGATAATCTCGACAGATCTAAGTTCTTTACCCTCCCGATTGGAGGCACAAACATTTATTTTACTACTAGGCTATGTTCTATGTATGATACAGCACAATATGCTGCTCAATAGAACAGTAGGAGGGAGAACAGTTTTTCTTTTTTACTACGGTTTTACAGTTAAAAGATTTGAATTAATGCATTAATTCAATTGTTTTAACTCCAGAATGATACAGATGCCTTACTTCCATCGTTGTGCCAAAGTAGTGTAAGCCTTCTTATTTTTGATAAACTAGTTCAACCATGGGTTTATCAACTTAATTACATCACACTCAAAACATTTGAGATTAAAGTTCTTTACTCTGTGGAAACACCTTTATTATTTTCTGGTGCCTTTACATTTTTTTGTTTTAAGGAAGTATTCCCTTACCTGTGGTGGATTTGAGGTATAGGTCATCTTCATTTTTGATTTATGTCCTTATGGAAAGTATCTTAATATGACCAATTACACAAAATGAACGTAATAATGATACTGCTGGTTTTGTCACAAAACAAATGAGATAAGACATTAGCATTGTTATCAGAGCATCAATTGGGCTAGCAATCCGCTGCCAAAAGTCGGGATACATTTTGGGTGAAATTGTTAAAATGACTGCAAGCTCTAAGCATTAATTGGATTTTGCAGTTTCCTGTTTGATGGGCTAGTATCAGTAAAAGTATTTCTGCTATAAATGAATGTACCACAAAGAGCCACATATTGTACAGCCTGCCAAGAGATTAAGGGATTCTTTTTCTTTATAATACATTTTCTTTTCTGCATTGTCATTGCACTGGGATGTTTCTGTTTCTTGATGACCAATCTGGACAACACATGTTAATCATTTTCTGTGAAATAGCTCTTCAGATGTCATAGCCAGTCATGGAAAAGATGAGGGGTGCAAGTGCAGCCAATTTGTTGGATCATACAATTGAGCCAGCAGCAGAGTCCCAACTGTTTGACATTTTTTTGGTCTTCATGGTTCAACTTCTTGTGTTGTTTGTTTGAGGTGAAATTTGTAATTATTTTCCAAATTTTAATATAGTTAAAAAGGTTCTAGTAGATGGATCAGAAACGTGCTGGCACATGTTGTCTATTTCATGTACTGGCATGGCCAATGGGAAATCTGATGTGTGAAATGCCATTAAAACATCCTAATAAATTATAATGGGCATCAGGGGCTTACAGTATATTGGAAAAGACAACCACAAAAGGAGGATAAATGTGTCAGGATTTAGGGAAAGAGCAGAGTCAAGATACCTTTTTCAGTAGCGTTTTCATTTAAAATATACATTATACAAATGTGAAGTCTGTCGGATTCAAAGGGAGCGTGCAACAAGCAGAGAGTTTTTAAAACAGTTATTGTTTTAAAATGTACCTGTTGGGGGAGTATGAATACTCCAGCTTTAATTAGGAAGATATTATCTTGTGTCTGAGCCATAGATAACTGTGTTCTAGGAGGGCTTTTGTTTAAGAAAAAAAGGTGAATCTATTTATTGTAGTTCTCATGGATTGTAGCTTGAACTGAAGTATTTGATATATTTTGGACAAAATTTCAAGTAGCATAACACCACTCAATGTTATAACTGGGAATGTGGGGTGACCTGATTTACCCAAGTTATGCTTAGGCTGAATTACAATTATTCTCTTCCATGAGCGAATGACTCGCTTAATTTAATTTGTCCAGAGAAAAGGAAACCCTTAGAATATCTCCCAATCTGAAACCAAGGGTAATTGGAGATACAATGTCTGATAAACCACTTCTTGTTTAAGACAGAGCTGATGTTTTCTCTCCGCACCAGCTGTCTACTTTGACAAAGCAGTGTTTAAACATATTTTTTTAGTACTTGTTTATGTGGCATTTTGTGTGGTACCATCTCTATAGAATATACTATAGGCTACATTCTCAAAACAAATCAATGTTTACAAACGAAATCTTTGACTGGTTTTTAATACGTAATTGAGAAGAACAAGATTTTTTACCACACAGTCAATGAACATTGTGTCTTGGATGCATTGAGACATGATCAACATTATCTTTTTGTAATGTAAATATTTCCCTAGTGACACTAGGTAGTAGTGTATAGATTCTACATTCATGTTCATATTTAAATTATTTATCAAATCATGTGTATTAGTTTTGACCATCTCTCACAAAAAAACAGGTTTTGATTTGGAGATTTGTAATATTTAGATGATGAATTCAATAGGCTTCCCATCCCTTTCATGTGTATATTTACGGTTTATGGACCATTGCCCTGAAAAAAATATCTAAACTATAGTGGTAATAGTTTATATGTTGCTGATAATAATTTTCTACATAATCATATGCCAATCACAGATGTGAAAGAACATAAAGAAGAGACTGACACATTTTATTCTTAGGATCAGTACCTGTCATCAGAATGGCAAGGTGAAACAAACTACTCATTACAAGGTAGAAAATCATCCAATTTAACAGTTTCTTATCTTTTGTTTCTAGTTGGCTTTTCTAAATTTAGTTTCATAAAATCTTGATAAAATTTTACCACAAGATTGTAAATTGATATAATATGCCAACAGTTGTCTTTTGATATTGTTTGAACAAAAGTGCCCGTGGAAATAATGCTTGGCTTTGTTTTGAATCGTATTTTGATGTTATGTGATCTCCATGAGATTGTGTCATAAATGTTTTCACATTGAAAAGTTATTAGCATACGGAAGCTGCATGAATGATATTGTTTGGTGCATTTTGTGTTTTCTAAATATCAGAATTAATAAAAATAATTCACTAGTTGCTTGGTTTTTCTGTTGTCTTACAAAGTTGTATCTCTCTTGATGCATCCATTGTCCTGTCAAAACTTTATGAATAAAGAGTTTTACAGTTTTGTAACAGTATTTCTTTAAAACATGCATTATATCAATGTCAATGAAAAGACCATGCACTAACATCACCAAAGCAGGTGCCCTATCAATTCCTATTGAACACCTTTTAGAATGGCTGACTGATACTATGGATTATAAAGCACATATCTGCTGAAGTTCAGCTACTTTTCTCTAGAAAAAACAACATAGATAGGCACTCTGTGGGAAAAAATTGATTGAATCTGTGATGATGGGATCCTTTTAAGATAATAAGGGGAATGGACCCTGTGAAGAGATCAATATAAAGAGTAAGTAAGGAGAAAGAGGGTTTCTTCACATACCACGGCTTCGCCATAATGGTTTATTGGGTCAATACTCTTAGGACAGCACTCCATACGTATCAGTGAATCGGAACAGTAGGTAGATGTAGCCAAAATGATTAAAGAAAATAAGTGAGTCCTTTAAAAAACAAGATGATGATCATCAGATACCTTTGCATTGTGGAATAAGAAAGTTTGGGAAAATATTTCACATTAGTTACATTTGTAGTCCCTCATTTCCTCTATCCTGCTTGTTTATTGTGTGAGGACTGCCCTCTACAGTCACCTGTGGTAACTACTGAAACAATCTGCAGTAAGAAACCCTTTATTAAAACTAGTTCCAATTGTGACCCATGGAGTATATACCCAAACCCAGCCATTAACAACCCAAAATGACTGACCCATACTGTTATGTTACTGGTGGAAGTAATGAACAAGGAGGACCAACTACAACCTAAAATGTATTACTTTTTAATAATCAAGCACTCGTAATCCACATCTTATTGCAACTTCATAGCCAATGTATTCTGCACATGACAATACATTCTATCAGTGACATAACCTGGCCATAACACATACCTACTTCATATCTCAAAAGCTGTATCACCTTATCAACAAACTAAACCCAAGGTATTTTCTTTTACATTGGCTCTTGGGTGAGGCACATGTCAAATTGAACTATAGCATAGCAAATTACTTTTGTTGTTCGGTACCCATTTGAATAACAAGGCTTCAACGCCTGCATAACCCTGTTTAACAAATCTGAATGTTAGGAGCAATTATATATGTAGTCAAGAAATATTGCTACCCTTTATAAAAAACAAACGGGGGGAAAGCTATAAAATGGCTTTTATTGGCTTCTTCTTGGACCTAAAATGATTAAACAATCTGAGGTTTCACAAGACATGGCATAATGAAAACTACAGCACCCTATCCTGTGTATTTTGAAATGTTGCACCCAGCTGGTTTTCTGGTGACTGTTGTGACTAGAACGACTGACAACAAATGAGTGTCCTTGTGACAGATTGGAAAGACAGCTGGCCACAGGGAATAGACCCCAATGGGGCACACATGGGTTAGCAACTCATGTCTGTGGCACTGTACACTGTAATCAGTGGACTGAGTGCACCGGTAAAAGCTACTAACGGAACTCAAGTGAAATACCCTTACAGTCTGCGAGAGTGGAGGCAGAAGATGACTTACAAGTGATATCACGGTTTTGACCCTAAGCAATGCAACAACTATGAGCATGAGAAGCACTTCAGAAACCAAAGCAATCATAGGTAATCACTAGGGAAGCCGGGTTATCCCGCAGCAACGACGTCATTATTGCGACCTCATGGGTTAATGCCCTTACATAACAAGTTATTGCTCTCCGCCATACTTCCATTGCCAAATTGCGTGCGCAGTCACATCTGGACCTATGCCCCCTGCAACTCAATGTGTGTGTACTCTCTTTTTCTCACAGAGCAACTTTCTGATCAATGACTATGAATGGACGAAGCTTCTGGCTGTGAAAAGTGAAGCCTATACGGAAGTGCCTTAAACCTGCATTTCTACAAATAGCCAGCAGGGGGAGACTCCACCAGTTGCAAAAAGGACTGAGATTGTATAGATCATTGACAGTATATTAGTAGGCAGGTCGAACGTTCGAACGGCAATGTAGTCAATACGGGAGCTTCCACGCTCAGCGCTGAATCACTAAAGTCATTCAAAAGTAATACCTACTTTCATCATATATTATTACTGATACGCATACAGTGCTTGCTAATTCAAAGTTAGCTTCCAAAGGGCATAGGTTTTGTTCTTACATGAAAAAACTTTAAGCAGTTTATTAAAAATATATACGTTTTATTTAATATCAAACGATTGAACTGGATTAAGCACATGTTCTTAAACCACTGACGATTAAATCTTTCCATATGTCTACCGTTAATAAAGTCATTTTGTCACTGTAAAACTCACCACAGCGAGGAGGTCGAAGGCCGACTTAGTTAAAATCTCTCTTATTCTGGCCAAAACGGGACCTGAAAATTGGTGTGCACCTAGTGTTTAAGCAAAAATGCAGGGCACTTCCCATAACATTTAACGATCAAACCTGGGTTCATTTTGAAGACAACCCCTTCGGGACCTGACACTGAGCGAAGGCGCCGATCGGTCATAAATAACTTGGTTAACATGTGTTTTAAATACTTCCATTTGTGTTGCTACTACCCTAAATTACACCTGTCACGATAACTTTTAACTGGACCTAGAAGGAGGTCTCATTGAGTTGTGATCCAAATATCAAAGAAATCGATAGCGGGACTTTGGAGATACGCCCACTCATGTGAGGCATGCTCCTTTGAATATAGCATACTTCATTGTCGCTGAATTACATTAGAGTGAGGTCTTTCTCCACTTTGTGACTAATTAGATTTGGCTCGTGACGGAAAAGCCATGCAAGACATTTTGTGTAGCATTTATGTTTTCATTGGTTGCTAGACCTTTGCATGTCTGGGAAGATATTGTGATTATTTCAGTAAAATTTGAAATGAGGCGTCTGTAGGTTACCTGTCTCATACAGGCTACTAACTTAGATCTTTTGAAACATGCTAAATGTCAGCACATCTAGAAACATAGTAGCCTAGCCTGCATGAATACATTTTTTTATCAACGTTACAATAAGAACATTTCGAAATCCATTAAATAATTTAATTGTTTAATATCCATGTATAAGTATGGATCAGAGCTGCTGATGATTAAGATAGGTATGATGTCTCGATCCAATCAACACTTAGGCTAGTGTTTAGTGTTGACACATTAGTGGTTTTCAGAGGACACGTTTTCAACATTGTTCACTTTGTTTGGGTTTCCCCGGAAATTATTTATATAATAAATACAGGTGTAACCGTATTGGTTGTTCTGTGACGTCACGTGAAACCATGTATGAAGACTTACCATTCAACCCAGAGCAACGGTGATCATTATTGCGTCACAGAAGAAACAAAACGTTCAAACGAACTCTTGGTGGCAAATCAAAAGCGTTCGTCTGCAGTAGCATATACTTGCGATTACTAACAGCAGAATCTAGTTTTTGGCAAACACATAAGGTTTATTAAGCAAAACATAGAGGAAAGCAAGGTAAAGAACAATGTTAATGTGAAATGTTTGTTTGTAATGGCTTTTTAGGTGATGTATTATTTATGAAGCTAGGCCGAGACAGACATTATATTAGCTATATTATATATTAGTCATTACCTGAATTTTATTCAGGGCACTTTTGGGAAAGAGTTGCTGTCGGTTTCCCCTGTTTGAATGAATAAATATATAGTGTTACTTTGTTTGTGTTCAGATTTCGAAAGTAGACCACGGATAAACTGAAAAAAATGGGAAGGCCACGTAAGGTAAAATTACACTGAACTAGAAAATTATACAGAACAGACAGATCATGACATTGGTGTTGAAGCGTATGCTGTTCTTTACTTTGTTGTCACTACATTGTTGTATTGTGTTCATCCAGTTCTGGAGAAGAAACAGGAGCAAGGAGGTGGCTGATGAAGGTTAGTGATGTTTGAGCTAGTTCACACACAGAAAAAGAACTGAAACTCAATATTGTTATTACAAGGTTCAATTTGCCCAATTTAGTTATAGGGAAAATGAGACCAATTACCTTTTGTATGGGATGTCTGATATGCTGTAAAAGAGGCATTTTAAATGTATTTCATACGTGTTAGCTATATAATAAAATATGAATAGAATATAATATCAAATTTTACATGTCGTTCCCTTAAAATGAAACATAGACATTAATTAAAACAGATTGAAAAGACCGACTATATCCCTTTCCTCCTCTTAGAATCACCTGAGACAGTGGCTGCCAGTAGCCCAAAGAACTTTAACAACCGGTAAGCTCTCATTAAGTTCTTGGAGAGCCAGATCATGATAGGATCCAACAGAGAATGTCAAAGCGTTTGCTACCCTGTGCTACTGACGTTTCTCAACTACCTAGACGATGCGTAAGTCCAACCAACACCTGACTGTGCTAGCCAGTGAAATTCTGTGTGTTTGTCAAGCCTCTATGCCTCTCTACCAAACTGCTTATAACATATTCCCTCTCTCTCCCACAGGCAGTGGAAGAGTCTCCGTAGTGGAATTAGAGACCCTGTAAGTTTAATCTAAACATTTTATTTATTATTTTGTTTGTGAAAAATGTGTCACCTTTCACCACAAACTCTCATCCCCTTACTCCAGAGCTGTTTTTGCCCGACAGACTAAAATGGTTGTTGATGTGGCAGCACAGATAGTATTGAAGATACTGCTGCCAGCTCTACTGGCAATTCTTGATGAAACTGAAAGAGCAGCCCGGGAGTCAAATGTATGCCACCCATCATTACACAGCAACCTCAAAGACAAGTAAGAAAATGTATTATTTGTAGGATACATTGTTGCTGTGGACGTGTATAATGCGTAATAAAAATTGAATTCCGCCATCTTTTTTGATCGTAAATAATCTACATCTGCAGAAAGAAAGGTCAGAAGACTGGCAACCTGCTCCGGGAACTGGGCAGTAAGATGAACTCCTGCCGAGCTGAGAGCCGCTGTCAGACCGTTGGCCATCCCTCCGTTTTTGAGGCAACGCCTCCACTGTCCCCTGAGGGTCCTAGTATCACGCTAGGTTCCGTGCTGACTCAGAACATTGAGATCCTGAGCAACTCAATGTTCCGTCTCACCACAGCCAAAGCAGTAAGCGAAGTGCTGAGGAAAAGCAGCCCCTGCCCCTCTGCCTCTCCAGCTCCCATCACCGCTGTCAGCTGCCACGAAATCAACACCTGACTGTCGGTCTGCATCCCGGGCCGAGTCTGTCGCCTCCGCGCTTGTAGACGGCTTTGTCTGGACAACTACCCAGACACAGCTGCCCATGCCAGGCTGGAAGAGCTTGTAGCCCGTGGGGGCCTTGGGAACATCACTGAACAGCTGGTCGGTAAGCTCCAGACCCTGCTGAAGAGCGAGGTAGGTTTCTATGCGTTGCTTCCAGAAGGTAAGAGCAACTCCGACTCTGTGCTCTCATGAGGAGATGTGAGAAGAGCAGGCCAGACTCTTAAGGAGGGTACCTTGGAGCTGATCGTCTCCCTTGCTGAGGAGGCGGTCAAACAGCTGTTGGTGTCCGTTCTCATCCCTACATCATCCTGGGGCCTGGGCGAAGATGACTCCTTCTTTTCCAGCCAGTCTGGCTCCAGCTCCTCCCACTCAAGGTCGTCCAGCTACAACCCATTTCTCTTTACTATTACTGCTAGGCAAAGCTGAAATTACTGGTAAAATGGCAAACACACATATCACTATCAAATAAACGGGGGAAATAAACAGCCCAACTACGTAAGTGTGAGAATTTTCAATGTCTTTATTTGATGTGTGTGTCTTGGTCATTTGCTATGCCCTAATCTATTTAATTTCATGAAGAACGAGTGTGCTCAGAAGGCCAGGAAGCTGGAAGTGACAGCAGTCACAGCTCCTATCCCCAAGGATGAGGAAGTGTCCATGGGTAAGACCTCAATAAACATAGACTTTAAACGCCCTGTACATATGGCGACACACATTATACTAATGAACTATATTGTACAACACAGGATTGACCATCAGCTTCTAGATCCACATTATTATATGGTAATGAATACCAATTACATAAAGGATTTAACATTGGTACATCTGCCCCACCCCACCCCCTTCTCACTTGCCAGCTCCACAGACTTCAGTTGAGATTGGGGCACCGACCGTTCCCTGCTGTAGTTTTCCTTCCTCTAAAAAGGAGAAGCGGGACAAGCCTCACAAGAGTTTCCTCAAGGCCTTCCGGGAGACTCGGTTCTGTGGTGCCATATTTGGATGCATGACTTAAGGCCAGCTAGGGGGCCTGGTAGATTTAGCGCTACAATAAAATCCAACTGCATCTAGTTTCATTGAGTGCATTCTTTCTTTTTTTATGTATATAGAATTGGGATAAGACTCATTCATTTACTTGTATAATGAGGGTGTATTATTGTGTATTGCGATAATGCATGGAAGTGAAGAGCAGAACACAAAAATAGAAATGCTTCGGTTATCAGGGAAAGTTTGTCCCATTTCTGACTAATTATATCACCTCTCTATGTAAACATTTTCAGAGTCTAATTCAAACTAAAACTGTGGGTGTATCCAAATAATAATGAATTGCTCTCCAAAGACCTTATACAAATTCTTACCTAGAAATAAATGTCATCATACAGGGTAATCAGGTTAAATTTAACAACTTAAAACTAGATTTACATAGGAGGCTGAGGAAGGCAAAACGGGACTATAAGTGGAGAGGACAAGAGAAACTGGATTCTGATGAAGGCAAACGTGTTTGACAGTGCTTTGTTTGGCAGATGTTTCCAGCTGTTCTTGGGCATTAGCCTTTTTGAAGAAAGAAGTAGAGGATGAAAGTTAACACTTTCACATGACAAAGTTGATAAGCCATAAGACTGGCAACAAATGTAATTAATAACCTAGCCTTTCCTTAATGTAAAATATAAATTTGAATTAAAAACTTTCATATTACTATGTATAATAATATTCATGTTTATTATTGCTTCTTTGGAGTCAATTGTCTACTCAATTGTCTCATTTTGTTCTTAAGAATAAAAATCTCACTTTTAGGGTTTGTAGATTTACACTAGCGTCTTCTGTTGGTATGCTTGTAAATAGCCATTCCTTATTATCACTGTAACTGGTTTTCAATTACTTTCTCCTTTTCAGACACAGTGCGACAAATGTGAAAGGTGGTTTCATGATTGATGCATTGGCCTGAATTTAGAAAATGTTGAGAAGGATTTGCCATGGAAATGCGCGTCCTTTGTATAAAAAAGGGAAAAAGGTTAAAAAGACAGCATCTAACATTTTCACAGGACATTTTATTAGCATCATAACTTTTGGTAGTTAAATGAGTGTTTTATGCAACATTTAACGTAATCAATTAATATGATGTATAATGATATATAAATGATATTTCTCCAGAGCTGCAGAGGAATGGGGTTGAAAATGAAGACTGGATTTTTGTGGATGTGAAAACTGTTGTTAATACTTTTACTTCAGTCTTCAATGAACAGTAAAATAAAATGTTATATTTCTTTCAATAAAGTAAATGTCAAAATATATTTTATTTTTAATATGAGGGAACTGGTTTGGTTTAATATCATTTTACAGAGAATTGAAATGTCAGAGATTCAGATAAATGTGTTAGGTGGTTGAAGTTCTTTTGACTTTCAAATTGGGAAAAAAATCATGAAATACTCATTTCAAGTAAGCTTTATGGTGTGATATTTCTTTGTATGTGAAAAGATGGTTTGACATCATGTGTCAATAGTAATACAGCCTGATTATTTTAAAAGTTAACTACCATAAAAAAGCCTTGTAGTATGTGAGGGACCTTTGTCTGTGCATGAAAGTTAGTTTGACATCATTAGGTCCAAAGGTCATTGACATTGATGTTTAAATATTCTCATATTACAATTTCATATACATTCAATTAAAATTATTATATTATTAGGAAGTCCTCTAGCGAGCACGTGTACCCGCTTGTCTTGGCTTGGAAGAACTGGCGATCTACAACTCTGCAACGATTTTTGGTGGTTGAATGAGAGGACTGTCAAGGACGCCCACCCCTTGCCTCATCAGGCTGATGCGTTGGCCGCCCTTGGGGGTAACGCTTTCTTCTTGACCATGGACTTGATGTCTGGATACAACGTGGAGGTTCACAAGGAAGACAAGAAGTTCACTGCGTTCACATCTCCATTTGGCCTGTTACAACAGGCTTCCACAAGGATTGTCCAACAGCTCTACTATGTTCATGAGGATGATGGTGGCTATCTTCGGCGATCAAAATTTCTTGAGCCTCCAGTGTTATTTGCATGACATTCTCGTCTTTGCTCCTGATCAACTGCTAGCTCTTCAAAGACTGGAAATGGTGTTTGAGAAGCTGAAAGAGCATAAACTTAAGCTCACTCCAAAGAAGTGCCACATAATGCATAATGTAACTCTGGCACATCCGGACTGCAATAAGTTAACTGACGGGGTCGATGTCGCCCAGCCTGTGGCGTTCGCCAGTAAATCTCTCAACTATGCCCAGTCACGCTAGCCCGCTCATAGGCTGGGGTTCCTAGCGCTTAAGTGGGCTGTCGTTGACAAGTTCAGCCACTGGTTGAGGGGTCACCCATTCGTGGCATCAAACAACAATCCACTGACCTACATTCTGACGAAGCTGAGGCTGGATACCTGTGAGCAGAGATGGGTGGCTAGACTCGCTCCATATGACTTTGAGATAAAGTACATTCCTGGTCCAAAGAATGTGGTTGCAGACGCACTCAGTCGTGAGCAATCTGGCGATGTGCAGGATGCTTTTCGTCAATTCTGTGATCCCCTGGAAATGACACGGACGCGTCTTCAGCCGCTGGCGGACTCTAGTGGGACAGAAGAGCTGCCCGAAGAAGCTTGCATCTCTTTGCAATCAGTGTCCGCTATCTTGGAGCAGTCGTTGGACAAGGAGCGTCTGCCGCCACAGGCCTTCCTTTTGCCTTAGCTGGTTCAGTCCATTCAACCACATGAGCTGTCTGATGTCCAACTTCTGCCTAGAAGCAGGTTGATGCCTATGCAGCGCGCTGACCCCTGTTTGAGTGGAGTACTACACTTTGTGGAACGTCAGAGACGACCCTCGAGACGAGAGAGTGTCCGCGAGTCAGTTCATACCCTGCAGCTCATAAGCCACTGGGAAAAACTCACCGTCAACGCGGGTGTGCTGTATTGTGTGTCTAAGGACCCTGTTACAAAAAGAAAGACTTACAAGTATGTTGTGCCTTCTGCACTGAATAAGAAGGTTCTGAGCAGTGGGCATGACGAAGCGGTTCACCAGGGCCAGAGACGAACACTATATCTGGCTCGGAAGAGATTCTATTGGCAGGGCTTGGAGGGGGATGTGATACGATATGTCCAGTGCTGTCGTCGCTGTGTGGTCAGCCAGTCTCCCGAACCAGAGGCCAGAGCTCCACTCGAGAATGTTACGGCTTCCAGACCTCTTGAGTTGGTTTGCATTGACTTTTGGTCAGCTGAGGACTGTAAAAAGTGCCACTGTAAAAAAATGAATATAGCCTATATCTTTTTATATTATACAATGGCAAGATGATTCGTAAACACTAGCCTAAGTGTTGATTGGATCGAGACTTCACACCTATATCTTACTAAATTCACGAAACTAAACAATTCGATTATTGAATGGATTTAGAAGTTTTCTTACTGTAACGTTGATAAAAGTGTATTCGTACAGGTTAGGCTACTATGTTTCTAAAGGTGCAGGCATATATCATGTTTCAAAAGTTCAAGGTTAGTAGCCTATGAGACAGGTAGCCTACGGACGCCTGATTTCAAATTCTACTGAAATAATCACGTTATCTTCCCAGACACGCAAAAGTCTAGAAGCCAATGGAAACATAAATGCTAACCAAAATATATTGCATTGTTTTCCCGTCACGAGCAAAATCTAATTAATCACACAGTGGACATAGCTCTAATGCAGATCAGCGACAATGAAGTAGGCTATAAGGAGCATGCCTCACATGAGTGGGGGTATCTCCAAAGTCCAGCTATCAAGTTCTTAAATGTTTGAATCACTGGTCAATGAGATCTCTTTCTAGGTTCAGTTTAAAGCTCTCATGCGACGGATGTAATTTAGGGTAGTAGCAACGCAATTGAAGTATTTAAAACACAGCATCAAGCGCATCACATGATTTGAGGGGGCGTATCTCTAAAGTCCAGCTATGGATTTCTTAATTTGATCACAGCTCAATGAGACCTCCTTCTAAGTCCAGTTTAAAGCTTTTATACGACGGATGTAATTTAGGGTAGTAGCAACACAATTCAAGTATTTCAAACACACTTTAACTAAGTTATTTATGACCGATCGGCGCCGTCGCTCAGTGTCAGTTCCCGAGAGAGGTTGTCTTACAAACAAACCCAAGATTGATCGTTAATTAATATGGGAAGTGCTCTGCATTTTTGCTTCAACACTAGGTGCGCACCAGTTTTCAGGTCCCGTTTTGGCCCGAATAAGAGAGATTCTAGCGAAGTCCACTCTGAATGAATGACCTAATTAACGGTTGACATATGGAAAGATTTCATTTCAATGGTTTAAGAATATGTGCTTAAACCAGTTAATCGATAGTTTGACATTAAATAAAACATACGCATATATTTTTAACTGCTTAAAGTTACGGATTTTTTCAAGTAAGATCAAAGCCTACGCTTTTTGGAAGCTAACTATGAATTAGCAAGCGCTGTATGCAAATCAACACTAATATAAGGTGAAAGTAGATATTACTTTTGAATTACTTCAAAATTGATTGGTGATTCAGACCAACAAAAACGTTACATTTGTGTCGAATTAAACAGTTTGAAAGCGCTACGCAGTCCAATTTTCGTCAGCGCTGAGCTTAGAAGCTTTCGTGTTGATTACGTCATTGGACAAATTGGATGCTCGGAGGATAAAGGGCATCACATGATTTGAGGGGGAATATATCTAAAGTCCAGCTATGGATTTTTTTTATTTTTGGAACAGAGCTCAGTTGAGACCTCCTTCTAGGTCCAGTTAAAAGCTCTCATGCGACGGATGTAATTTAGGGTACTATCAATGCAATTGAAGTATTTAAAACACAGCATCAAGGGCATCACATGATTTGAGGGGGAATATCTCATCAGTCCAGCAGTCGATTTCTTTGAATTTTGGATCAGAGCTCAATGAGACCTCCTTCTAGGTCCAGTTAAAAGCTCTCATGCGACGGATGTAATTTAGGGTAGTAGCAACGCAATTGAAGTATTCAAAACACAGCATCAAGGGCACAAGATTTGAGGGGGAATAACTCTAAAGTCCAGCTTTGGATTTTTTTAAATTTTGGATCAGAGCTCAATGAGACATCCTTCTAAGTCCAGTTAGAAGCTCTTATGCGACGGCGTTAATTTAGGGTAGTAGCAACACAATTGAATTATTTAAAACATCTTAACCAAATTATTTATGACCGATCGGCGCCGTCGCTCAGTGTCAGGTCCCGAGAGGGGTTGTCTGCAAAATGAACCCAAGTTTGATTGTTAAATGTTATGGGAAGTGCCCTGCATTTTTGCTTAAACACTAGGTGCGCACCGTTTTTCAGGTCCCGTTTTGGCCAGAATAAGAGAGATTCTAACTAAGTCCGCTCTCGACCTCTGCGCTGTGGTGAGTTTTAGAGTGACAAAAGGACTTTATTAACAGTAGACATATGGAAAGATTTAATCGTCAGTGGTTTAAGAATATATGTTTAAACCAGATCATCAATCGTTTGATAATAAATAAAACGTATATATTTTAAATAAACTGCTTAAAGTTAAGGCTTTTTTCAAGTAATAACAAAACCTACGCTCTTTGGAAGCTAACTATGAATTAGCAAGCGCTGTATGCATATCAACACTAATATATCGTGAAAGTAGGTATTACTTTTGAATGACTTAAGTGATTCAGACCAACAAAAACGTTATATTTTTGTTCATTTAAACAGTTTTAAAACGCTACGCAGGGCCATTTTCTTCAGCGCTGAGCGTGGTAGCTCTCGTATTGACTACATTGGCATTCGAATGTTCGACCTGCCTAGTCTTGGGCATATCCTTAGTTAGCACAACCACGATACTGTTTATTGTCTGGATTATTAGTCAGTGTTGGAACTACATTCTAGATAGTATATCATACTCTAATAATGTCTTTAAAGAGCATCAGCATACTGTTGGGTTAAGTTGTAGAATGTTACATAATGTTATAACAACAACGTAACAGCAACGTGTTGATAACGTGAGGATGTTACCTATTGGCATAAGAACAACGTAACAGCAACGTTGTACAGATGTTAGCATCTGGTTGCTACCAGGTTGCTGCAACGTAACATCCCCCAACGTAACTAGGTGAGATTGCCATGACGCTAGGGCAACGTCGTGACAACGATACAATATGCCCTCCATGTGACGTCTGAAAAACCTTCATTTTAACCGATCTGTAACGTTGCTGCAACTTTTGTAACTTAACGGTGACGTTGAAGCAACGTTACAGCAACCTATTTTGTTAGCAGGGCTGACCAAACATTTGTATTTAAATTGGTCCGTTTCTTCTAGTTTATGTGTCTCTGAAGAAACGTCATAATTGGTCGTCACGCACTCACAGCGTTCCACTGTCAAACTTAAAAACCGGCAGGAAAGCTAGCCAAATTAGCCTGTTGCGGTTAATATGGTGGACAGCTGTTGTGCGCCGGGGTGCCAGAACAAACGTGGACGAGTAAAAGTGAGAGCATTTCATCGTATTCCTAAAGATCCTGAAAGAAGACCAAAATGGATTACTGCCATAAAACGTACTAGAAGTGAACCGAGGAAAACGTAACGATGAAAGTCACGGATTCCGCTTGTGTAGTACTAGTTGTAGCCACTTCATGTTAGTTAACGTTACAGAATAAAATGTTTCTTAACGTTGATATCTTTTGATTTATTTCGTTTTTATAATTGGGTTTTTATAACGGTTACTGTCACTGACGATTTTCCCAGATAACACACATACGTCTGGCCGACGTCGGCTAACATCGGCATTGCATCGCTTTCTAGATTAAGGTTTCCATTGTGTCAAACTCTGGCCCCGCGAGGTAATTATATTTGGCCCGCGAGACAATACCAAATTACTACTATACCATTTCAAATTCAATATGAGAATAATAAAATTCCAATGAGAATAATAAATACTGAGGATTTTTTCAGCTCAGAGCTTGAGCCCAGGCATTGATGAACTAGCATCCAAGAAGAGATGCCAGGTATCTGGCTTGGGCACATCAGATTAGACCAGTATGCAATAATTAACGTTTTCTTTATGCACTTTTTTCTTGCTACAAGGCATGGGCTTGAATGGTTGATTGATTTATTATCATTTTATTTGTAAAATTATTAGCCAGTGGAAAAAGTTTATTTTGGTATTTAAATTAGAAGGCTGCAAATAGAAAAGAGGCATACAATTTTTATTAAAATTTTATTTATTTAATAAATGAATGCCATTGATGTGTTTTTTCATTTGAAATTCGATTTTGCATGTCTCCACTATTAAATTATATATTGTATGGTAATAAGCGATGCTTGTTCTATATTCAATGTTAAAGCAAAACTTTTTTGGGTCCATATTAAAAGGTTAATTTGTTCAATGTTGGCCCGCGACTTTGTTCAGGTTTTACATTTTGGCCCACTGGGTATTTGAGTTTAACACCCCTGGTATTACGCATACCTCTGCCCGAAGTTGGCCTGACATCGAAACCTGACCTTACAGCCTCGGTCAGAATTGGAACCTTGGCGGATGAGGGATTGGAGTCTCTCGCACGCTCAGGCCGCAGCTGGCTGCTTAAAATTTGAATTTCCAACGGTATTCCAGTCACTGGCAGTTTATTCTGGCTTTTTCTTCAAAGGACCAACACCTATAAAGGTAAACTAACAGTATTTTTGTTTTAGCTAGCTAAGTTAGCCAATAATGCTGTAAACCTTTCATCTGTGGCATAAATGCTAAGGACCGTTCATTGTTGTGACATGACATATTATTCAGGTTGACGTTATATTTTTAGCCAACCTAACTTAATTAGCTACTAAACTAGTTAACGTTAACTTATTACGTTGCTGTCCGGTTGATTAATATGGTAACGTCAAGTTAGTTAATGTTAGCTGTGTATTAATTTAGTTGGGCTCACATCAAAATCCTTTTACACATTTAACTGTTTACATAATTTGTATGTACTCATCTACTGTGCCATGGCGTATTTTTCAACTCCATCTTGCTTCTGATTTGTTGTTCTGGACGTCCAAATCTCAAATTAACATGACCTTATTAGTGCTGTTTGTGCTTTCCTGTAGAATTTCCTTGAGTCTCCCCCACTGCAAATCTACAGGAACTTGAACGAGAGGGACTTGGACAGTTGATGAAAGGCTAGCCCATCATCAGTCATCAGATGCACCACAGCATTTGCACACAGAATATTAATCTTTAATTTAATTAATGTAAGTGTATTGAAAGTTATTACATGTAAATGTTATTGACTTTAGTCCTCTAAGTATATTCAAGTAATCTATTGTTATTATTGTTTGCTCTTCTGCTTGGCTACTTTGCTATGTACTGTTGATTTGACTTTATGTGTCATCTTAAATAAATGTGCTGTTTTTAAAAGTTCAAGTAGTGGCTTTACTTTTAGTTTTTGGATGAATTATTGATGTGCCAAATTTATATTCAGTTAAAACGTCAGCCTATGTTAATTTTATTGTTAAAAGTTATTGCATTATCAGCTATTATATAGTATATATATTTCAATTGAATGATCTACAATCACACTTTACATGTTGAACTATCACATTAGTTAGTTATCTATCACATCTTGTTACTACATTGCCTAACGTTTAGTTTGTTAATTAACATGTTTGCTATCAGTATGGCGGGGAGGGAGGTGTAGGAAATAGTTGACATGGTAACTAAATTTGGAACGTTAATCAGCAATATATACATCGGCCAGACGTGCGCCTATCCGTCGAAATGTATCTGAATAACGTCGGATGGAGGTCGGCCGGAGATCGATCCGTATGTTTGGCCGATGTCGCCTCGACGTCTTGCCGATTAGCAAACGAGCTCTATGCGATGTAGGGCCTACGTATGTAACATACGTTGGGCCGACGTTGGCTAGACGTATGTGTGTTATCTGGGTTATTATACAAAAAGCAAGTAAATAAGTAAATAAAAAAGAATATGAAAATAATTCCGGGGGCATAAGGGTCACTAATGTTTAATCTATAAATTTTTTCGACATATCGTTCAATATCATTGGGATTTAAGTGGGCAGCGTACTCGGACAGCTGGAAATTCACGCTGGCGCCATTCATTTTCGTTCGTTTTTTACTGCCACCATGGCAACATAAACAAAAAAAAAAGTCACATGGCGTCCGGAGCACTATACCTGCATATATAAATAATTAACAAAGAATTTAACAATCTTACAGTTAATTGCCTTTAGCCACCCGGTTACGTCGCTTCGAATCACAACCATTATTAGCAGTAGTTTTAGTGAGCTTTCCATGTTGCAGGCTATCAACCTAGCGAGCTAGCTTACAACAAATGCTATGAGAATGAACATATTACGTTCAGTGTTCATAAGAATCAAAACGTGTTAGGTAATAGAGCACCGACGTGGCCACGCCCCCATTTAGCTCGGAAGTGTTTTGCAACTCATTTTACTCGTTGACGAATAAAATAACTTATTGAATACGATTTAAAGCATTTCAACGTCCAATAGATACCGAGGTTGTTTATTAGATTTTATTACAGTCGATCAGGAAGAATAATTCTTTCTCGCAAAAAAAGGGCAGCACAAAACTCATGGGATATTTTTCTCCTGTTCCTGCTTTGACTTTCTGATGGCTTTCTACAGATGAAGTTTGCGTTCTTTCTACTTACCTTTCAAACATCGTAGTTGTGTAGGAGAAACCGGGGTTGGTTGGCACATAGCTATTTTCTGTCCCTTTGAAAGTCACAGATATTTTTTTTTTTTACATAAAAATGTTTGCTTTAATGACCTGCACTCACCTACTGTTAAAACATCAGAAAGTCACAAACCTTTTGGGTGAGGGGAACATTTCAGTTTTTTTGTATCAAAAGTAAAAAAAGTGGTCTTTGAACTAAACGTGTTATAAAATGTTGTCAGATGATGATATTGGAAATGTGTTACTTATGGTAGACGTAGGAACCATCTTCATTTTGATATTATATTTAAAAGTCTGTGATGAGGGATGATAGTTCATTAACATAATTTCTTTACACATTTTTGTCAAATGTGTGCGGGGTGGGTTGGCACACTGATTTTGAAGGTATCATTTAGTAAAAGAAATATGGTAAAACATGTACTATAAATGATTGTGTCTGTGTCGGTCTTTGTGTGTGTGTGAGAGAGAGAGGAAGGAGGTTGGCTGGGGGGCCACTGTAAGGCTATTATTGTGGTTACTGTCCCTTGAAAAACATTGTGGTCACACCCCTTTAAGAAAAATTGTTGTTACTCCCCGATCATCACTCTAAGGTAAAAGACATTCTGAGGTAAAAGTAAGTATCAAAATGTAATTTTTAAATCATAATATGTTACAATTTCCTTAACTTGCCCAGTTGGGCAAAAACGCAATGAAAATGTGATCACATTTCATGACCTTGATTATAATAATTATGTTTATTAAAAAGGCTAATCAAATTTCTTATTTGCTAGCTTGATCACAATCGCTAGGCTAGTAGTTGCTAACTTAGCAACTGTGGTAAGCTAGCATAGCTAGCCATTAGTTTTGAACTTATTTCCCTTTGTTGACATTTAGGCTACATTTTCTAAATAGGATCTTTGTATTGAGAACATTTTATTTTGATAAACTTAAAAAATGTTCATGTAGGTGTCATAATGGTGCAAACATTTGTGAGGAAGTCAGAGAGGGGGAGGACCACAGCAGAGACTATGCTTGCAGCAGTCGGCAAGTGATACTGCTGAATAAAACCATACGCAGTACTGCTAAAGATTTTGACATTCCCTTTCGGACCCTGGCTAGGTACTGTGACAAAATGACCGTGGACCAAATTGAGGGTAACGAGCACCTCTCTGTTGGTTACCGCAGAAACAGGCAACTCATCTCTGGAGAGCAGACTAATGTTCATTGGTTGTGTCTCATATAAAGTGCATCCGGAAAGAATTCATACCCCTTCACTTTTTCCACATTTTGTGATGTCACAGCTTAATTCCAAAATGGATTAAATAAATAAAAAATCTCAACATTCTACACACAATACCACATAATGACAAAGTGAAAAAAGTTTTTTCGAATTTTTGGCAAATGTGACATTTTATTTTTGTATTTGGAATACATGTACATTCGCAACCTTTGCTGTGACACTCAAAATTGAGATTGGGGCACCCCGTTTCCACTGATCATCCTTGAGATGTTTCTACAACTTGATTGGAGTCCACCTGTGGTAAATTCAATTGATTAGACATGATTTGGAAAGGCACACACCTGTTTATATAAGGTCCCACAGTTGACAGTGAATGTCAGAGCACAAACCAAGCCATGAAGTCCAAGGAATTGTCTGTAGACCGCCGAGACAGGATTGTATCGAGGCACAGATCTGGGGAAGGGTACACCAAAATGTCTGCAGCATTGAAGGTCCCAACGAGTACAATGGTCTCCATCATTCGCAAATGGAGGAAGTTTGGAACCACCAGGACTCTTCCTAGAGCTGGCTGCCCGGCCAAACTGAGCAATCGGGGGAGAAGGGCCTTGGTCAGGGAGGTGACCAAGAACCCGATGGTCACCCTGACAGAGCTCCAGTGTATCCTCTGTGGAGATGGGAGAACCTTCGAGAAGGACAACCATCTCTGCAGCACTCCACCAATAAGGCCTTTATGGTAGAGTGGCCAGACAGAAGCCACTCCTCAGTAAAAGGCACATGACAGCCCGCATGGAGTTTGCCAAAAGGCACCTAAAGGACTCTCAGACCATGAGAAACAAAATTGTATTGTCTGATGAAACCAAGATTGAACTCTTTGGCCTGAATGCCAAGCGTCATGTCTGGAGGAGATCCTTGATGAAAACCTGCTCCAGGCTCTGGACCTCAGACTGGGGCGAAGGTTCACCTTCCAACAGGACAACTACCCTAAGCACACAGCCAAGATAACAAAGGAGTGGCTTCGGGACAAGTCTGTGAATGTCCTTGAGTTGCCCAGCCAGAGCCCAGACTTGAACCCGATTGAACATCTTTGGAGAGATTTGAAAATGGCTGTGCACCGACGCTCCCCATCCAACCTGATGGAGCTTGAGACAATCTGCAAAGAAGTATAGGAGAAACTGCCCCAAAATAGGTGTGCCAAGCTTGTAGCATCATACTCAAGAAGACTTGAGGCTGTAATTGCTGCCAAAGGTGTTTCAACAAAGTATTGGGTAAAGGGTGTGAAAACTTATGTACATGTGATATTGAACTTTTTTTATTTTTAATACATTTGCAAAAAATGCGAAAACATTTTTCACTTTGTCATTATGCGGTATTGTGTGTAGAATGTTGAGATTTTTTTTTAATTTAATCCATTTGGAATTAGGCTGTGACATAATAAAAAGTGGAGGGGTATGAATACTTTCCGGATGCACTGTAATACCTGTATAAAGACAATACAGACTATTTTGAACCGCTGTTTTGCATGCATTGATGTTTACACAAGCATCACATACTGACGAGACTTCTAGAATCAAATGATCCAATATATTTCAATCTTAAACATCTCTCTTTTAGAGTTTGTAGGATATTTCCTCCAGAAACCCAGGTAAGTAAATAAGTTTCTCTCTTTTTAGTAACATCCATTATACATTCATAGCATGAACAGTAATGAACTACATTTCAATGCTCAATTTACTTCAGTTTTAAACCATCTGTTGTTTACAGTTTACAGGATATTTCCTCCAGGAACCCAGGTAAGTATAAAGGTAGATTTCTCTCTTTTTTAGGTATAGTTACTTCAGCCTGTGGACATTTAGTTTGAACAAGTTGTTTTTAACTGACTGACCTGATTAATTCTTATCGTACCAGGTACTGCCTTCAGGTACGGCGGTACTAATTTGCCACTAATTTTGATGTCCTCCTCTGTTATTTTGAAGAGCCTCACAGATGAATTGAGATTCAGCTGCTCAAAGAGAGGGTCGGCATCTGGTATGCTGGTACCATAGGACACAATTCTATAAGCCAGGTTTTTCAGGGCGCCCCCCACTCCATCAGCAGCACTCTTTCCATGGGAAACCTCAGTGAAATTCCATGCTACATGTTTAAATCCTCGCATGAACGGCACTGTTGAGGCTAGGTAAAAGTTGGTTATATTCCGATATTGAGATGTGGGCCCATCTGAGATGAAGTGGATGTACCTGGCATTTGGATGCTCCTCTCGTGTGCTCCCCAGTACTGGGTCAAGGTGAGCCCATGTGGCTGTGGCGTTGTGCTGAAGACAGCCAGACAGCGATGCAAATAACTCCACCCTGTCCCCAACGAGATAGATAACTCCAGTAGGGAGGGTTACCTGCTGGTTGCCACCTCCAAAGTGAGTTTCTTTTATTTCCCTGGTGTATTTACAAGCATAGTTCTCACTGTAGTATATGTGAACCACTACATCATTCTGGGTCAGGGTCTCTCAATCTCCTCAGTCTTTCAAACTGGTGCTTGATGTTATAAATGTGTCTGGAGAAGTTTGAGAGGTGGTCATGTGTGAGGTCCACCAGCTTTTCAATGGAGGGTATGCCTTTTCTCAAGAAACACATTCCTCACTTCCTTCTCTTCAGTAGACCCATCTTTGCATTTCTTTGTTATTGGTACAGCTTCAGTGACCCACTTCTCCCATACGATGGTGTTTCCTTTCGTTGAAGGATCCAGTGTTGTGTGAAATGTCTTATGCTTGCAATTGCTGCATGTCCTGTACATGCAGGACATGTCATTGTCACTACACACACTGGCCTGTACAGTGTCCCTTGGAGATGATGTTTCTATGACCCCAAGCTGGTGCAGCTTCTTTATCTTCAAGACAAAGTTTTCATGCATTTTGCAAGCACATGTGTCTCTGTCTGTGACTCTTTGCTGGCCAATCCAAAATGGCTTAAGTTTAAAGACTGGAGCCTTGGAAAGGTTGTGACTGGGATTCTCAGACAAAAATCGTCTATGAAGATTTGCCATAGTGTCTGTTAAGGCTGTCTTACGGAATATCTGCCCCTTTTCCCGAATTTCCTCAGATTTCCCATTATTACAGTGGAGACTTCATCTTCATGAACAATGCGCCCACAAGAGTGCGCATTAGTCTTCTCTGGCTGTTGGGTAATGTTCTCTGATGACCTCTCTTTTTAGTTTTCTTCTGGACCTTTCTGCCTTCCATGGCGACATTTTTTTATCTAAAGTTTTTCTAAACGTAGGAAACTACCTGTATAGGTAATGATAATCAATACTGTCGAGTATGCAATCTAGCTAGCTACAGTAAGGTTAGTATCACGATCAAAGCTATTATTTCAGACAGTCTGCAATCACATCATGATTTACTATATGATTAAGCCGTGGCCGTTGGGGTGTCTCCCTTAACTAGCTAGCAGTAGGCTAGCCAGCCTAATTTTTAAAGCACAACTTTCTAAAATACAAAGTGGTAAATGCAGCGGGAAATATTACAGTTAAATGTTGTGAAATCCTGGTAATGTTTTACAGTGTACTCCTAATGCATAGCTTTTTGAACACTGATCAACAATATTCCATGTTTAGAACATTTCCAGGTTACAATGAGATCCAAAGACAACATAAAGCACATTATCTCTGGTATGTGCTATTTAAACACTATCCTTTAAAAGACTGTTTCTATGATCCCATGTTCAACTGTTCCACACAATGTTTACAGTTTTGAAAGCAGGTACATGCAGGCCCTTGCCCTTGCTTTTTCAATACTGACAATTCGTTACGATAATTAATTTCACATTGTGGTATGACTATAAAAGGACTAGTATTTACCAACAACAACATGGAGCAGGCAGGAAATGCGCACTTTGCAGCTGTATTTACATGTGCCCTAATTCTGTTTTGACTTACAGTAAGTTTGGGATTTTTTTCAGTCAATAAATTAATTTTACAGTACTTGACTATGACTTCACAGTATTCAATGATTCCACAGTTTATCTCTACTACTCCTTTGACAAAGCATTGAAACATGTAAGAAGTAGGCTAATTTATACCTCTATTTCATAGGATTGTACAAACAACTTGACAGTAAAATAATGGGTATGTTGTGTGTGGGGGATCTAGACTATTGTGGTATTTCATCCTGAGTTAGTTATTTGACACAATTATTATGAATGCAAAATTAGAGATTTGTTAGATATGACTGCTTGTGTTACAAGTGCTGACGGTTGTGAGCGTTGTATCTAAAGTTTTGAAAAATTACCAAGGTTGCGTTATTAGTGTCAAAGCGATCGTAAAAAAACTGTAATGTACGCATGCCTCTGAGGCAATGCTTTATGTTCTTACCAGCACAATACACTAGAAAGAGTGTCTGATAAAGGATGGTGATAAAGTATTACATCCATATATAATATGGTTTATGCTCCACTCTAAACTGTTTCAAAAGATCTTAATACCCAGGAACTTTCGTGAAATAAATATGGAATATTGTTTTTTCCATTAAAAAACGTATAAAATACCTATCATTTTGGGCAGTCGTATTAGATGGTGTATGCAGGGAATGTAATTTGTTAATTGCATTTTTAAATGGTAATACTTTGATGTGTCATTTTGTACTGGTGATTTCTGTTCATTAAATATTTATCGTTTTGTATCCACTCAATTGAAAGATATATAGCCTATTATAGTTTTGAAACAATTGTATTTTGATGGTCTGTTCTGTGTCTATACTTTTGAAAATGTGTGTTATTCGTGCAGAAGAGATTGTTAAAAACTGTAAACAAATGGATACAAACAAGGAATTACCAGTAGGGAGCAGCAACGCACCGTTGAGTTAGAGGGTGCAAACTTAAAGTAAATCTCAATGAAGAAGAAGATCTACGCGACCGGAAAAACCTAAGCTATGAGCCGTTCACATGTGCACATAGCTGAGATGGATTTAGCAAGTTCTTCACAACAAAATAACAACAAAGGCAATACTTGCACTCAAAACGATGATATGGCTGACGAAAAAAACGAATTCTGTCCAGGTTTTAAGGACGTAGATGCATTTGTGAAGGTGAGGGTACTGTAGCTGTCTGTGACGGTGTTAGGTAGGGTAAAGGAAACGTGGACCTTGAGTGCTGCTTGCTTGGCATTTCAACGCACAAATCTGTTAACAGCAAAAATGATTGCGTTGGCTAGTCAGAAATGTATTTATGTGATCGATAACAAGTCTTTTAGCTATAGGCTACAATGAAAGTTCAAGAAAAAATAAATAAAAGATATACTATGTGGGCCGAAGTTATTGACTGGGCTGGCGTCTGCACAGTTTTCACTGGGCCCTGCTCTTTAACTAGGCTACTACGGCCAATTGAATACCCCAAACTACAATAATGCCCCGTTTCTGTGTGTGTGCGCCGTTCAAGAAAAACACTGCATTCATTTTTTGAGACGCTGACACGATATAATGCCCTCAATCATAGGCGGCGGGTGAGGCTGAGGTTTGGGAAGGCTAATATTTGACCAACCATCATACCGGTTAACGACAATGAAAGACGGCATTGTTATGTTCATAACATGGGCAAAAATACTTCATAATGTAACATGTAACAAAATACAAATTCATTGCCAAATGAATCAACATAAATTACAAAATACTGGTATCAAAAATGTATTTAATTAATAAATATGTATTTTGTATTTCAAATACCCCCCAAAATACCCAGCGTTTCGAGCGTTAAAATGTATGCAAAGACTGTTTAACACATTTCTAACACAACACATTATGCAACTGAGTTCATTGTGCCTGGCAAGGCTCCCTTGGGAGTTGGTTTGGTAGTTACATCAGGGCATTCACAGTCTTTCTCTCCATCAAAAACCAGTCACTATCTGTCTAGCTGAATTTGTAAGGAATTAAACCTGCTCCAATTCGACTATTTATTGACGATACCAATGTTCTATCCATGGGTAGATCTAAAAACACTATTGGAAATTGTGGAAGAAATTAGTAGAAGATGATTTTAGCTATATCATCATCGAATCTGAGAAGTGAAAAAAAAACATTATATTCGGTAACCAGACAATAATAAACTTAAACACATGTTTATTGTACAAAATCAACTACTTCATTTTTAATAAAGACTATATGTACTCCTACAAAACCAGGAGTTTGAGTCAGGTATAAAAAAACAACAACTTATATGTCAAGATTGACTTCTGAAAAGTATTTTGTAAATATTTTGAAATACAACATACTGCTACAAGAAGTTACATATTACAAATTACATTACATTTTTTGAGACTTTTAATAAGACATTTAAGTTATTAAAAAAGGTATTTCAAATACTTAAAATTAAAACACTGCCCATCTCTGATAACAGCAAATGCACTGACTGCCAACAATAGGCTGACACACAGCTAATGCAACACAGGAAAAGGATAGGCCTACTACTAGCTGATATTTGACCTACTATCATACTTGTTTCAATGACCACGGAGCAGGGACACATTTGGGACTTAAAATTCAGTGAGGGACTTTGAGACGGAGAGGCAGTTTATGGGAACGCCTGTAGGGGGCGAGTCATTTAAACACTAAAACAGTGTCCCTATCTGAATTGCACATTCTATTCAATTTATCTTTTACACTGGAATGTCAGGAAGTACACCCACAATAATGTTTTGTCTGTATGAAATGCTTTGGGTCTGTATTTCAGCATGGCTTTGGTACTGTTGTGGGAGCCACCAAAGCATCAGCCAGCTTACCTCAAGTTGGAGATGAATACGATTTGTACCGCAGCTTCCCTGGGTTCCAGGAGTTCAGTGAAACTCAAGGCGATGGACTCCTGCACCTGTGAGTGGGTTTACGAATGGAAATATTGACTGTCTTTTATCACATATGCTAACAATCTAAAAAATTTACTCTTTTTATTCTCCTTTTCTAATGGTAGCATGAGTCAGATGATGCAATACCATGGCTGCAGAGCTCCCATGAGAAACCGCAACAAACTGACGGGGTTGGACGAGAGGTTTGACCTGGTAGTTGACTCAAATGATGTCATCCTTGAAAAAGTGGTATGTTGCTAAGGCAGAGAGAGAGCTGTCTGTTGAAAAAAGAGTATTACAATTTGCTAATTTGGTTTAAACTTGGTGTAAAGCTAGTTATTCTCTTTTTTTCAGGGAATCCTGCTTGATGAGGCGGCTGGGGTTAACAAAAGCCAGCAGCCTGTAATGCCTGCAGGTTTCCAGCCTCCCAAGATAGTTGTATCCAGCTGGAATCGGAAGGTTTTTTCAAACTACAGTTCTTCACACACACACACAGAGACCAAAATCATCACATTTATTTGTCAACTGATACACATTCTATATCAGCGTTAAAATATGCCTTCAAATTTAAGGCATAATTAAGGGCATTATGATTTCTTCTTTTGTTGATTAGGGGGCAGCTTCTCGGTCTGGTCGTGGCTCAGAGACATTTCGGCTGCTCCATGCTAAGAATATTGCAAGACCTCAACTGAAATTTAAAGAAAGAGTTGACAACAGCAACACCCCATTTATTCCTAAGATTTTTGTTAAGCCTAATGCAGTAAAGCCTCTACCCACATGTGAGTATATTTATTTCTAATTCCTTATTTACAGTATAATTCTGTTATACCTTGCCCCGTTCCCTCGTCGTAAACTCCCTAAAATGCCAGACTTAAAATTTCAGACATTTTTTGTAATACTATAGAGAATAATGTACAGATACCATTCATTTTTACCTTTAAGACCAAATGTAATTTAATTATATAACATTCCTGTTTAAAATACTTATCAATGTTATTATTGTTTTCTGTCAGCTGTGATAGTTTATAATGTGCAGCAAAATTCAGATTCTGCACAGGTTGGATTTAACAAGCAAGTAAAGCTATTTGGCCTATACTTCTGAGGCAAAAGTGTGTGCATAATATTACACATGGGTAAAACTTAATGTTATGAATGGTTATATAAACTACATTGATAAGTAAGCATTGCACTATTGAAAGATGTGGTCATACAACAGAAATGTGCCTTTGAAAATAACTAAATTATGTTTTTAACAAACAGACAGTTATGATATTGACCATATGCATCAATGGTAATATCAGTGGCTTCATGCTAGAGGACTTTTCTTCTGCAATATTAGATTTTACCAACAAACACATTCGTAAAGAGAGACCTGAGGACTTGGATGTGCCTGCAGCCCTGGCTGACTTCATTCATCAGCAGAGAACTCAGGAACATGTAGAAGATATGTAAGAAGCCAAAAAAATGAATTTAGGATCAGCACAGGTTGGCATATATGATCTACGCACTACCCAGAAGTTTCAATCTGATATATTTTCTCCCTTTTAGGTTTGCTCATCCATATCAACATGAATTGGACCACTTTTTGCTACCAGACAAACTGCTAGCCAAGCCTGAACCAAAGGTTAAGTGGTTTTAAATTTAAATGGAGTTGGCTCCCTGTTTTCAGAATAATGTCATTAACCAGGATCTCATTTTCAGATGTTCAAACCACTGGCAGATACAAAGTGTCTTTTCATCGATACACTAGAAGATTTGGTGTCATTGAATGAGAAGCTGACCAAGACATCTGAATTTGCCGTAGATTTGGAGGTACAAGATTAGACACTAGTAGAACCATATGTTTTTCTCTCCACTTCTGTATCTATTCATTGTTTCTTTCCCCAGCACCATTCCTACCGAAGTTTCCTGGGCATCACCTGCCTTATGCAGATTTCTACAAGAGATGAAGATTTCATTATAGACACCTTGGAGTTGCGTGCTGAAATGTACATACTGAACGAGGCTTTCTCTGATCCCACTATTGTGAAGGTAATTGCAACCATTCAGATTCACTTTAAGAGAATAAACATTATTATCTTTGTGAAATGGTTAAGAACATAAATGGTTAGTAAGGCCAGGCTCACTTTGTTCCCTCTCCTGGTTACTGCCCCCTCCTGTCCGTGGGGAACTTTCACTATTCTCCCAGTTCGGTATTTCCTCCTCTCCTGCGTATGTTCCTCTCTGTAAAATTATCTTTTACTGTCCTCCGGTATTCCCCACTTTCTACTTTCCTCTGGGAAGCTATAATAAGGCAGATTTGTCAGCTCGTTTTATTTAGTTAATTAAAACAAAAAAGTTAATGGGTATACATTTCTGCATGTTTCAAAAGTTATAATATATTTTCTGATCTTACTCACACTTGTTACTTAACGTAGCATTTGGTTTAATTTAATTGGTTCATCAGCCCACGTCATCTAAATCACTCATTTGGAATTTGAGGTAAAAAAGGACAGATTTATTCGTTTTGTGGCTTAACAATTCGCACCCTTCATGTAATCTTAAGTTCCATATTTTTTACACAGTGAGCTACAAAACCCGTTGGTAAGTCTGCTGGAATTCAAATGCAATACTAACAACCAATGTTTTACATTTCAGGTGTTCCATGGTGCTGACTCTGACGTTGAATGGCTTCAGAAAGACCTTGGCCTATATGTGGTCAACATGTTCGACAGCCATCAGGCTTCACGTGCCCTAAATCTGGGTAGGAACTCCTTGGACCATCTACTGAAAAACTTCTGCAACGTAGATTCTGACAAACGCTATCAGCTTGCCGACTGGAGAATACGGTAATGCAGGTGCACGCCAAGCATGTAGAACATTTAATATTGACTAAACTTATACTTAGTCAATGTCAGTTTCTTTAAAGAAGTGTTTCTTAAAGCCGGGCTGTCTTTGTAAATAAGAATCTGTTCTTATTTGACTTTCTGGTTAAAATAGTGTTATTATTATTTCTGTTTGTCTTTACAGGCCCTTGCCAGATGAGATGTTCCAGTATGCCAGAGCAGACACTCATTACCTCCTCTACATCTACGACCGTCTGAGGGTGGACCTGTTGAGGATGAGCAATGGACAGCCTGGTCTTCTGCAAAGTGTCTGGAACAAGAGCAAAGACATCTCTCTGAAGGTAATGTTGCAATCCAAATAACTTAAAAGCATGGTACTTCTGAGGTGAAACGTTTGTAATAATACCATATCTATAAAGAATGATTATTGTCTGTTCAATATAGATTGCTTCCCTTTCCTGTGGTGTGGGTGTCTTTTTATTCATTAGTGGCACATTTTATTTACCAGAAGCGTGATATAACTTTTTGATTGTTAATTACGTTTCTGGCATTCATCAATGATCTCAATATTCCTCTTTAGAAATACACAAAGCCCATCTTTACAGAGGACTCATACATGGAGTTGCTTAAGAAGCAAAAGAAGACATTCAACACCCAGCAACTAGCTGCTTTCAGGTTGCTATTTAATTGGAGGGACAAGCTAGCCAGACAAGAGGACGAGAGCACTGGGTATGCTAATGAATTAGGCGCAAGCCAATCCTTCTTAACAAATTACCCTTATTGACGTAAACATAGTCAACAATAACTTGCTTTAAAAGTAAAAAAATTGATGAATTACAATTGAGGGTAGGCTGTGCTTAAAACCGGTCGGGATTTTAACAGGAACACATGTTAAACAGTACCCAATAGTAGGTAGGTAATGTGATACAAATAACTAAAATTATAATGTTTTAACAAGCTGTGTCAACAGAATCTCTTCATTGACATTATTAGAATGTGAAATTTAGGCAAATGGGCATTGGCCCCCCAAAATAGTGTCAGCCAAAAAAAGTAAAAATCCTTTCGAACGGTTTGTGAATGGAGCCCATTGTCCAGGCAACTTTTTTTTTCTTCATGTAAAAAGCTAGGATTCTATATTTTATTCAGCTTTCTTATTTTGTTCTCCCGCAAACCGAAGAAATACAAATGTGGACACGAAAATACGTTTTAATTTCACAATTGACTGGAAGAAATTGTGTTATTTGAAAAAAGCAAGGTTGCCAATATTTCCGTCCCTGACTATATATTTAGGCTGCAGTGACATTTTAAGATTTAGTTTATTTTAAACGTTATCACACCTGTTGAATACTTTCTGATGTTTGTTTCTTTCATTTTCATTTCTTAACATGTAGCTATGTTTTACCCAATCATATGATGATCAAGATATCTGAGGAGCTGCCAAAGTAAGATTTTTAACAGCTTATTAATTCCAGCATACCTAAACAGAAATGTAGATGTTAAGAAGTCCTCATGCTTTCACCTAGGGAGCCACAGGGTATCGTTGCTTGCTGTCACCCTGTCCCCCCATTGGTGCGGCAGCAGGTCAATGAACTTCACCTATTGGTGCAACAGGCCAGAGACATGCCTCTCCTCAAGGTGAAGTCAAGCTCACTTAAAATTAATAGCCACTACATATAGTTATAAGAAACGTAAACATTCGTAAACTTTTGCCCATAATATACAGGCCTCTTGTCAGTAGCAGAGCATTTTATTATAATTAATATATTCATATTTTATTATTGATTGTGGTAACAGTTTATAACAAGGAACGTCCTCATAATAGGCATTAAGTCCTTATAAGATACTTATTAACATTGTGTTAATAATACTAAGTGTTAATAAAAGCAATAAACACATTTATTGTTGGATTATAAGACATTTAAAATAACTTATACAAAACTTGTTAATTTATAGACTGCTTAAGAACATTAAAAGCCTTTTTTAGTAAAGGTTTAACAATGACAGAATAGGTAAGCAGTTCTTACGCAGTAAAAATGAACACATTTCTTTTAAGTGCTTCTAAATGGCTTAAAATCTAGCAATGAATGTGTTTATGATGTTATTGTTAACACATGATAATGTCAATAAGCATCTTATAAGGACTTATTAGTAAATTTGTGTGTATTAACTAAGCTTCTTATAAGGACCTTAATGTAAAGTGTTACAAGTTGCCTGCAATATTGTACTAAAAAGTAGCTTGTTTCCCATTCTGAATTGTTTATTCTCCAGTCTTGTTTATGCCCTCTTCAATGTACTATAGGCGGAAATTCCTCCTGAGAAAAAGAAAGGACTGACGACAATAAAAAAGGTTTTTGATCAAAAACGCTTTTTAATGTTTGTGCTTTTCATAAGAAAATAAATGTATTTGTTAAATGAGACTATTCTTTTTTAAGCCAGAGGTGATTTTCTTTGGCCCCCATGATACATCCAGACTTACTGAGAGTTATTTACCAATCGTCTCACCAAATGGTAAGGATATACTTGATTATCGTTCTATTTCACACTGCTGATTGTTATTTACAAGTAACTAAAACAGAAACCTGCATGTCTACTTTCAGAATTTCCGTCAAAGCAGGGAAAGCTATTCCAAGATGATGACCAAGGAGGGGATGTTGATGTACATAAAACTAGTAGTCTTGTAGCCTCAGCCCAAATCACACTATTTGAAGTAAGGAATGACTTCGCCCACCACCATGTTAAGGAAAATGTTTGTGTATGATACTGTAATATGTACCAGTTTCCCTGAGGATTTTCCCCCCAGCCCCTTCAGTGTCAAGCAGGTCTTTGGTTATTGTGGGGACCCCAGTCTCTTTTTACTATTGATAGTTAAGCTTGTGAAATTCAGGGCTTCCCACTCGTTTACAGTAGAGAGAACTTGAAAAACCAATCAAATAGTGTTACTAGATAGATTGATTGATAAAAAGACATATGACTCTTTATTGATCCCAAAGGAAATTAGAAAATAGATTTTTTTTCTCTGTTAAATTAATAATGAATGAAGGGTAAATTATTTACACAGAAGCAAAAGAATACAGCAAAATACGTACAGCATGACAAGACAATTTTATAATAACTTCATTAGTGTCATTGCACATCACAGTTACCAGTGACTCTGGATTAAGGGCTACTCCAAACTTACACCCTAATGTTGTGTTGCGGTAGTTGTATTGATGCTTATTTGTTTCATGTGTAGTGGACTGAGTGTTTCTTTGCTATTGTTGGTTAATGCTTGCAAGTAACACTATCTAGAGAGCTCTGTAATGAGAAATACAGCACTATAGAATTTAACATGAAGGTTTTCTAGAGATTAACATGAATTTGGCTCTAGGTCTAAAACTTTGTATGATAATTCAATTTCATTTTTAATTCTACCTGTTCCTCTGTTAACATATAAGGATTCAGAGCCAGAACGAGGGCACCACTCAGTGGCCCAGAAGAAAGCTAGCAACCTCATTGAATCTTTCCAGAATCCTTTCAGAATGGTAAGTTAATTATTGGTCTGTAATAATAAAAAACAACTTTGACATATTTACGGTTCATTTGTTTAAATACAAAAAAAAATTTCTAACTGTTTACAGTATTTGCCCTCCATTGATGTCCACATCAACAAAAATGCCAAGTTTGATCCATCTACAAAAATATATGAGGTATTCAAAGGTGCCAAATACAATAAATAATTCATACATACTTGTACTTATTTCTTGATCATCAACAGTCTTGTTTTTATTTGCAGATCAGCAATAAATGGAAATTGCAGAGTATTGAACAGCAACAGAAAGAATTGGAAGCCAAGAGGAGAGCCAAGGAAGAAGAAAGGGCGCAGGCAAAGGCTGCAGCAAGTACGGGGCGTTCCATATTAATTCACAACATTTTGTGATTAAGTTGATATCTTAACTGGCTATATCTTGTAACGCCGCCCTTAGATGAACGGAAAAAGGCCAAAGAAAGCTACCAGGCATCCCTACAGAATGTTGCAACTGTTCGTCAACAAGCAGCAGTGAGTAGATATTTCTTTTGCTCTGGTGCTACTCATGTTCTTTTTTTTCTTCTGTTGGGGCACACGCCTTCTGGAGATGTTGGGGTCCCAGGGAGTCGGCTCTACTAGGTTCCGTTAAAACTGACTCACACAAATGTGTATTTTTCGGAATATATATTTATATTTCTCCTCGATAAAAAGTACTTGTAAATTTTACAGCCGGTCAGCATCTTTTGAATTGCCTGTATTACGATGAATTGGTATTGTTAATTGTAACAATACCAAAGATAACGTAATTTTTTTTACTTCCCTTAATTTATCATTGGAATGTACATAATAGAATGCTGAAATATACTTTTTATGAATGTTGAGGGGAATCTACATCGAGAGAGTAGTTGATTTTCGTATCCCAAATCAAACTAGTAGCTAATTTACCAGTGCCGGTAATGTCACCACAAAACCATTGGACCTTGTGTTAGACTGTAATTACATTGTAAGTCATTTGGCAGGTACAGCGACTTATAATACTGTAACAAAATTTGCTTTTCAATAGTGCTAAGGAAAAATGTATATGCTAGAAGAAGAGAGACTGGTCTGGTTTGCACTTTGCCTTTACATGTACTTTGCGTGTGAGTTTGCTAGACTCCCACTTCACTTTACAACTTACCTATTTTTGTATCCATTTATTGATATATATATATATATATATATATATATATGTATATATATGTAAGTTATTTTTTTTTATATATATATATATATATATATTTTTTTTTTACGTGCCGCATTGCAACAAATTCATAATGTCCAGAAGCCTATACCTATGATTGCTGAAAATGAGGGTGCACCATATCTGTATTGCATCGTGACAACCTTACGGTCAAGGACTACCTTATTACATAAAGGAAATAGATCAGTTACTTTAAAGCACCACGTTGTTGTTCACCCATTTTATTAATTTCCTTAGGAATCTGCAAAACCAGGAGGAAAGAAACGAGAGCGAGTTGCTAGTGAGGATGGGGAGTCCACTCCTAAACCCAGCAAAAAACTAATGAAAAGCTTAAAAGCTGCCGAGAAACTACAAGGGGAGGACTCTATACCTCCACCTGAGTTCAAACCCTTTGACTACAGCCAAACTGATTTTAAAGTTTTTGCTGGTATGTAAATGGCTACTTGTATCTGTTTCATATATATATATATATATATATATATATATATATATATATAATATTAGCCTTTTTGACCTGTGTGTGATTGTGTTTTGGGGAAGAAAAATTCAAGTCAACTCTTTGGGCAAATCAGGCAATTACAAAAATACAGATTGGGAGTACTTGAGGTCAATAAGCATAGTGTGACATATACCAACATGATATAACTAATGTGATATAATTCAAGTGTGCACCATACATGCTTAACAATGCATGTAGCTATCTCGAAGATATATAGACGCTAAACACTAACATGGGAGTGAAAGAGTTTGTAAATATAATATCTAAGCTGCACTACACTTCAGACACTTCTGAAAAGCTGCTAAATAGTTTTGTTGCATAGATGAAGTTACATTCATTTTAAAACTGAATAGTACTTCACCTGTAATGGAATTCTGAACCAAAACTGTTAAACCCTGTAAAATTAAGGCCCGGAAAGTCGTCTATTAAACTATTAATTTGAACATGGCAGAGTAGACTGTTCTTGAACAAAATGGTTTCATATCTGCTAACCGCTGGTTTTGCTGGTAACCAACAGACATTCTTAGTTAAAGAAAAGCAGCCTACATTTGGTCTAAAGTTGGTACCAGCATTTAGCACTTTCCACAACAGCAGCTTTTTTACCATAAAAAAGCATTGATACATTTAATGGGGTATTTAAATTACCGGACATTACGGTTAGATTCTGTGCTTTCACTGATGATAGATGGAAAATTGCTCCCACATCCACTGCAACTGCTACCTTCGGTCTGCTAACCTGTTCCAAAAGGGATTTATGTATGTGTGCTCCCTGCTTCTTGAGTGTTGTCCTGGCGGGAAGTTTCGAAATAATGCCAAACTGAATTGCATTCACATTTAACAAATGTTTAAGACTGAAGAGTTTGTCTGACTGAATTATGCATTTTGTTTACTAGCGTCAAAAGGACAAGATGGTGGACAGTTTGATCCGAACAGACAAGGCAATCATTCTGGGAAAAAGGTACTGTCCTGCTAAGTCCAGTATGTTTTATGAAAATACTCATTGTATACTCTTGAGGAGAATTATTCATACTATTTAAAATAACTGCTACTGGTAAAGATAGAAAGAGTGTATGTGTATGTTAGCTTGGTTTGATCAAAGTGATATCTTACAACATTTATTTTAGAAATTACAGTACCGTTTTTAGACACAACTGTAAAAAACAATGGGCTTATCAGAGAGCCTGTTTTGTGTCGTATTGTAATTAAGGATGATTATTTAATCTATGGTTGTAGTTAACATGCAATCAAACTTTACTGCAATTTGATCAACATTATTTAAATAATTATTAGAAAAACCCAAAAGGACACAAATCCAATGTTGGTGCTGGAAACAGAAGTATGACCTACATGGCTGGGAAATCCGCAAGGTAAGTTTTATCATGTCACTGTTGGAAATCTTATAATTGTTTAAATTATTTGTATTTCCATTTTTGCTAAGTGATGTTTGTATTTGAATTTTGTCTCCTTTTCACAGAGGTTTCCAACATAATTGGCCTAAAAGATAGGTCCTCCAATAAAATACCCTTTTATTGTTCCTGAAATGTAAATACTATGGTTTGATAGTGAAAATTCGTTTTTAACCATGGAATCTCAAACTGACTGCTTATTAAAACTGATTTCTGGATGATTTGTCTCATTGCTTCACTGAATAAATATTAATTATGCTTATTATTTTTGGGTAATTAATAGTACAGATAGAAACAAGTATAGGTTACTAAAGGTGTCCAGAATCATTTTTGAAATATATCTATTGATATGCTGCTGCCTGTAAAGTCTTATGAGCAAAACTTTGCCCAGATATCCAAATGAAAAACCATTCCAGATATCCATAATGTAATTTTGAATATCCAAAATACATTGTGACTAGTAAAAATGTAATTACAGATATCCACAATTGGCATTATGACTAGTAATAATGCAAATTCAGATATCTACAATGTTCATTTTGACATGCAAGAATTTACGGATATCTGCAAAATATATCCAGTCCATCCAGTGGGAGTTTTTCATAGTTAGAATTCGATTGCAGATATCTAGAATGTTCATTCTAGATATCGAAAATGACGTTGTGAATATCTGAAATTAAAAGACCAATACACACGAATGGCAAAAGTGACGTAATTTGTCCTAGGAAGAATGACGACGTGGATATCTGAAATGACAATTGTGGGTATCTGAAATGTTCAATTTGACTAGGAATAATAGAATTACGGATATCTGCGATACCTTATGGAGGACGAATCCGTCCAAAATGTATTTATTTATTAATTGTATTAGTAATGCACTTGTATTTCCGTATTTATACATTTATATTTATATTTATTTCCGCATTGATACATTTCTGTTTATATTCTTTCCCGTATTTTTTCCACATTTTTTTTATTGATTTCCGCATTGATACATTTCCGTGTATATTCTTTCCCGTATTCATTCCCCGGTTACCATGTCCATATATGATAATTAGGGGGGCCGTCAATCAAACCTTCCCTTACTCTCATTGGTTGATCCGTTTTAGTTCAGCGATCAACTGTGCCTGCCTGACATGTTTATTTTTTACTTCTGGCTATCCGCCATCTTTGTTGTGTACCGCATCAGCTAACGTTAGTTATTCTCAGGTTTTTGCTTGATTTCTATTACATGTTTTTTTTTGTTATAGTTTGCAAATGATGTCACAAGGTCAACTTTTCTCCTGGTTGATTGGCATCAGAGTCCCTCATGCTAGACTATATATGTAATTCAGAAATGGCTACCTCCGGAGATCGCTGCCAAACTGAGGCGTTTAGCTGATCTAGCTGTAAATAATACTGTAAGTCAGGACTATTTACTTTGGTGAGCTGAAGATAGCTCGGAGTCTGACAGCGGCGCCAATTTCGAACTTGCGTCAGGAACAGAGAAGTTCCTGGATGACAACGGCATTGATTACATTGACTGGCCCTCACATTCCACAGAATCCAATTGAGCACCTCTGGGACGTTATGTATCGGTGCCATTGACAGTATATATGAGTGGGCGAAGTGATCGTGACGTCACCCATTGGTTTGCGGACCACCGTTTTGAAGCCTCAAGTTTGGAATTTTGAAAGTCGCCATGTTGGTTTCATAGGCCATCGCCATCTTTTTTTTCTAAACCAGAAGTGACGACATTGACCCTACTTGGACTAGAGGATGGGGCTGGGGAGGAGCCCGTTGCCACGGCTCTATCCCAATTGACTATCTCGAGGTAGCCACGCCCTAAAGCATACCTTGCTTTATCGTTTATTTGACTCTAAATTGGACCTTCATTTACAAAATGAACATCATGCTGTATTGAAAAATACTTGAAACTCGTGTTTGAGACCATAAACTCGTAAGGAAAATGTCTACTGATGTAATAAAGTAAGTGAGAAGTAGGGTACTTTTCTCATAGACTTCCATATTCCATACCGTAGCTGCTTCTGAAACCAGAGAGTTGCCTCCTGCTTGTTATTAAAAAGAATGCAGGTTTAAGGCACTTCCTCCACATAGGCTTCATTATTCAGAGGCAGAACAATACCCTCGGCCGGTGCATTCAACGACGCTAAGGAGCGCCACAGACTGTCCAGGAGCTCACTGATGTCCAGGTCTGGGACCTCCACATAGGCTTCATTATTCAGAGGCAGAACAATACCCTCGGCCGGTGCATTCAACGACGCTAAGGAGCGCCACAGACTGTCCAGGAGCTCACTGATGTCCAGGTCTGGGAGGAGATCCCCCAGGACACCATCCGCCGTCTCATCAGGAGCACGCCCAGACGTTGTCGAACTTATATTTCGTTCATCAAGATCCACTGTGAGTTAAGTGTTCCCATAATGTTTTTGAGCAGTGTATATAGCTTTCAATAAAAACAGTAAACATTGACTAATGTATCATTGTTGTATTAAATGTTAAGTTGACTGCTCAAACCTTTGCTTCAACATATACAATAGCAGTTCATACATACCCATTTTAGCTCCTACAGTGAAAACAGCTATCAGATAAGGTATGGTCAATTGTTATTTATTCTGAAAACAATTATATTGGCTTCTAAGTTGACATTTTAGAAGTTTGGGTTAAAAAGGTATGACATTTCTTCCATGTCCCCAACGCATTCATCCAACTTTGATCTAAAATATAATAAAAACTATGTACGTTTCCAAATATTTCATTTCCGTGTCAAAATGTATTTGATCAAATTGGTGAGCAGGATGCTACAAAATTAGGTCACTCCACATGTCGGCAAGACCCTGTTGTGGAGAAAAATGTCAAATTGGGTTTTTTATAATAAAAACGTGTACGTTTCCAAATATTTAATTTCCTTGTCAAAATGTTTTTAATCAAATTGGTGAACAGGATGCTACAAAATTAGGTCACTCCACATGTCGGCAAGACCCTGTTGTGGAGAAAAATGTCAAATTTAGTTTCAACAGTATATTTATATTTCTGCACAGATTTCTGTAGACTTGGACATGTTTCTGCAGAATTATTTACATACGGACCCATTATGATAAGGCCTGCAAAGATGAAAGTGCTTTTGATTGAGCTCAGTAGTGTGTAGTTGGTTGGACCAAAATCTGGTCATATGAATGAAGTGTGTACCATTTGAAGCAAAAGTCAGATTTTGATCAATGTTTTTGTAGTTTTGATTGCAGTATTTCATTTTGCAGGATATCTGAGGTGTTTTACACTTTCGGTGTGGGCTTATGTAAATTGTCTTTAGTGTATTGACAAAATGAGCCCTGTTATCAAAATTACGCTTCAGCAATCGTAAAAAACTGTAATAGCAATCATACACTAAACACACATTTTGATGTCTATGTCCTAAATAGACATGGACATGACACTTTTGCTTTTTCATGGGCACCATCAGGAAGGATGATGAAGAACAAACAATAGTGTGCCCACTAGATAAGGCTTCCATGAACACTTTATTACCAGCTTTGACCTTTTCTGCTGTGTGAACAACTGTTGTAGTTGACAAACCCAAAATATTTTTGGCCAAAAAAAGGCCCCAAATGTGAAGGCATCTGTTTCTTTTTACGCTCATATTTAGGCTAAACGTGACAACCATCGTACATATATACATCATAATTAGAGTGTCATCTCTAGGTGGACTTAAGATTCTCTGGTAAAGGAGGCTGCTGGTTTCCAGATAAATCAATCATTGTCTGAAGGGGAAGGACAAAAAAGATGATCTTGTCAGATCTATAGAGCAGCGATAACTGGGGTTCAAGTCTTAAGACTCCCTGAGATGTTGATATAATTATAGTTACTTATTATAGGCAGGTCGAACATTCGATCGCCAGTGTAGTCAATACGAGAGCTTCCACGCTTAGTGCTGAAGAAAATTGCCCTGTGTAGCGTTTTAAAACTTTAAATGAAGAAAAATATTATATTTTTATAGGTCTGAATCACCTAAGTCATTTAAAAGTAATACCTACTTTCATGATATATTAGTGTTGATATGCATACAGCGTTTGCTAATTCATAGTTAGCTTCCAAGAGAGTAGGTTTTGTTCTTACTTGAAAAAAGCCGTAACTTTAAGCAGTTTATTAACAATATATAGGTTTTATTTAATATCAAACAATTGATGAACTGGTTTAGGCACATATTCTTAAACCACTGACAATTCAATCTTTCCATATGTCTACTGTTAATAAAGTCATTTTGCCACTGTAAAACTCACCACAGCGCGGAGGTCGAGAGCAGACTTAGTTAGAATCTCTCTTATTTGGGCCTAAACGGAACCTGAAAAATGGTGCGCACCTAGTGCTACTACCCTAAATTACATCCGTCGCATGAAAGCTTTAAATTGGACCTAGAAGGAGGTCTCATTGAGCTGTAATCAAACTAAGAATGAAATCCATAGCTGGACTTTAGAGATACGCCCCCTCAAATCATGTGATGCCCTTGATGCTGTGTTTTAAATATTTCAATTGCGTTGCTACTACCCTAAATACATCCGTCCCATAAGAGCTTTTAACTGAACCTAGAAGGAGGTCTCATTGACCTGTGATCCCAAAATTAAAGAAATCGATAGCTGGACTTTGGAGATACGCCCACTCATGTGAGGCATGCTCCTTTGAATATGGCCTACTTCATTGTCGCTGAACTGCATTAGAGCTATGTCTTTCTCCACTGTGTGACTAATTCGATTTGGCTCCTGACGGACAAACAATGCAAGACATTTTGTGTAGCATTTATGTTTTCATTGGTTTCTAGACTTTTGCATGTCCGGGAAGATAACGTGATTATTTCAGTAGAATTTGAAATGAGGCGTCTGTACCTGTCTCATAGGCTACAATCCTAGATCTTTTGAAACTTGATGTATGCCAGCACCTTTAGAAACATAGTAACCTAGCCTGCATGAATACATTTTTTAAATCCGTTCAATATTTTAATTGTTTAGTATTCGTATGGATCAGAGTTGCCGATGATTAAGATATAGGTATGAAGTCTCGATCCAATCAACACTTAGGCTAGTGTTTACAAATCATCTTGCCCTGGATTATTTAAATTATTCACCAGTAAACTTATTGTATAATATAAAAAATATAGGCAATATTCATTTTTTACTTTGGCATTATTTTAGACACAGCGATATGTTACGAATGCTATACAATTATATCAAATGTATAGGTAAATCGTTTCTTAAGGTATCTAATTTGAAATATCTATTAATAATTTCACAATTAAGAAGTATAACAACAACAAGAATGTTCATGCTTATAGACCCAGCGTCTGTCTAAACGGAAGTAACATCCCGGTAAATATAAAATCCTTTTTTCAACAATAAAACTGTCACTTTTGGGCAAACTGCGAATTTGTGAATTCGTTTTTATTCATAAACGTTTACTAAATAACAACAAATTGGAAGATAGGACTATTTAATCACTTAATTAAAAAAAAGTGAAAACAGGTTTGACCTGCCTACTAATTACGATTTAAATTTCCTAGAAGACATTATGAATAACTAAGAAAACAAGTTCTGGTACAATGGACCTGGATTCTTGCCGTACGGCTAAAGTCAAGTTTGTAGTTTTTTTTATCTGTCACCGTTTTAAGTGACAGATGTTTCCGTGCTAACTTGACGTTTTCATGATAGTTGGCTAATGTTAGCTAATTACGGTCGAACGGATACAAGGTAAACGAGCTAACGTTACACATAATTAACTTGGGTCCGAACCGAAGCTCTGTTTAGTATGAGAGGCATAATCAAACTCACATTGTTTCGCTTCAAGGCGATAAGCGGCTTGTCTTAGCGATGGACCGTCGCGCTGACATTGTGTACTTAATATTAAGCGGCTTCCAGATGTGCGTTTGAGCGTTTTTCAAACGTGTGTTCTTTTAATCTGGTCGGATGCGCCATACATTGCAGTCGCAAAGCATCTTATTTTGTGCATTACCGCCACCAACTGGGCATGTGTAAAGAGTATGATGGGTTGAGCCCCCGGGGCTTGGCTGCTACTGCCTGAATTTAAAAACCACGCCCCCTAATTATCATTTAGGGACACGGTAATCGGGGAATGAATACGGGAAAGAATATATACGGAAATGTATCGATCAATACAAATATAAAAGTGTAAATATGGAAATACAATAATTAATGAATTTGACAATCAATAATTATTTATATTTATATCAAATTCCATCTTTTTATTAACATATTAATGTGTGCATTTATTTATTTGTCATTTCCTTCATTTATTTATTCATTCATATATTTCTAAAAAATTTGGGCCGGATTCGTCATAAGGTATTGCAGATATCCGTTATAAAATTCTTCCTAGTCAATTTCACATATCCACAATGACATTCTTCCTATCCACAATCGTCATTTGAGATAACCACAACGTCATTTTTCCTAGAACAAATTGCGTCACTTTTGCCATTCATGTGTATTGGGCTTTCAATTTCAGATATCCACAATCCACACATTTTTGATATCTAGAATGAACATTCTGGATTTCTGCAATAGAATTCTTACTAGGAAAAACTCCCATTTCAGATATCTACAATACAATTGTTCCTAGTCATAATTTTAATATCAGATATGCAAAATGAAAAACCATTATGGCAAGCTGTTTTAACATTTAATCGCTAGACTGGAATGCGGAAATAAATAAAAAGATAAATTAATAAATACGGGAAAGAATATATACGGAAATGTATCAATGCGAAAATCAATAAGAGAATCAATGAATAAACCCGTGGGCTCACCACCTGCGGGAAGAACCAATGGGGTCGGGTACGCTGCCAGAAAGGTGGTAGTGAAGGTAGAGGGTCTCGACGGACCAGACCTGGGTGGCAGAGGCTGGCTTTGGGGACGTGGAACGTCACCTCTCTGGGAGGGAAAGAGCCGGAGCTTGTGCGGGAGGTGGAGCGCTACCAGTTGGATCTGGTGGGGCTTACCTCTACGCACAGCCTCGGCTCTGGTACCTCAATCCTGGACAGGGGTTGGACTCTATTCTTCTCCGGAGTGGCCCAAGGTGCGAGGCGCAAGGCGGGAGTGGGGATACTTATAAGTCCCCGGCTGAGTGCCTCTATGTTGGAGTTTATCCCGGTGGATGAGAGGGTCGCCTCCCTACGCCTGCGGGTCGCGGGGGACCCTGGATTGAGTTCTGCATAGGGCTCCTGGTGGGGACTCCGTAGTCTTACTGGGAGACACATGTGGGCAGTGATGGAGACACTTGGAGGGGCGTGATTGGGAGGCACGGCCGCCCGGATCTGAACCCGAGTGGTGGCTTGTTATTGGACTTCTGTGCTAGTCATGGACTGGCCATAACGAACACCATGTTCGAACATAAGGATGCTCATAAGTGTACTTGGTACCAGAGCACCCTGGGCAGAAGGTCAATGATCGATTTTGTTATCGTGTCATCGGATCTGAGGCCCTATGTTTTGAACACTCGGGTAAAGAGAGGGGCGGAGCTGTCAACTGATCACCATCTGGTGGTGAGTTGGGTCAGGTGGCCGGGGAAGCCTGTGGACAGACCTGGTAAGCCCAAACGTGTAGTGCGGGTGAACTGGGAACGTCTGGAGGAGGACCCGGTATGTGAGGCCTTCAACTCACACCTCCGGCGGAGCTTCTCTTGCATCCCTGTGGGGCCTGGGGGCATAGAACCAGAGTGGGCAATGTTCCAAGCCTCCATTGCTAAAGCCGCGTCTGAGAGTTGTGGTCTCAAGGTCTTGGGTGCCTCAAGGGGCGGTAATCCCCGAACACCCTGGTGGACACCAGGGGTCAGGGGAGCCGTCCGACTGAAGAAGGAAGCCTTCCGGGATATGTTATCCCGGGGGACTCCGGAAGCAGTTGCAAGGTATCGACAGGCACGGAGGACTGCAGCCTCGGCGGTGGCAGAGGCGAAGCAGCGGGTGTGGGAGGAGTTCGGAGAAGCCATGGAGAAGGACTTTAGGCTGGCACCAAAGTTGTTCTGGAAAACCATCCGGCACCTCAGGAGGGGAAAGCAGGGAAGCATTCAAGCTGTATACAACAAGGATGGGACGCTGTTGACTTCAACTGATCAGGTGATGGGACGGTGGAAGGAGCACTTTGAGGAACTCCTAAACCCGACAAATCCCCCCTCTATGGTTGAGGCGGAGGATGATGGGGGATCAACGCCAATTTCCCTGGTGGAGGTCACTGAGGTAGTCAAACAACTCCACAGTGGCAAAGCCCCAGGGGTTGATGAGATCCGCCCTGAAATGCTGAAGGCTCTGGGTGTTGAGGGACTGTCATGGATGACACGTCTCATCAACATTGCGTGGAGGTCAGGAACAGCACCTAAGGAGTGGCAGACCGGGGTGGTGGTTCCCCTCTTCAAAAAGGGGGACCGGAGAGTGTGTGCCAATTATAGGGGCATCACGTTACTCAGCCTCCCCGGGAAAGTTTACTCTAGGGTGTTGGAAAGGAGGGTCCGGCCGATAGTCGAACCTCAGATTGAAGAGGAACAATGCGGTTTCCGACCAGGGCGTGGAACAACGGACCAACTTTTTACTCTCTCAAGAATCCTGGAGGGGGCCTGGGAGTATGACTATCCGGTCTACATGTGTTTTGTGGATTTGGAGAAGGCGTATGACCGGGTCCCCAGGGAGCTATTGTGGGAGGTGCTGCGGGAGTATGGGGTGAGGGGGTCACTACTTAGGGCCATCCAATCTCTGTACTCCCAAAGCGAAAGCTGTGTCCGGGTTCTCGGCAGTAAGTCAAACTCGTTTCCGGTGAGGGTTGGTCTCCTACAGGGCTGCGCTTTGTCACCGGTTCTGTTTGTGACATTCATGGACAGGATTTCAAGGCGCAGCCGCGGTGGAGGAGGGCTGCAGCTTGGTGAGCTAGGGATCACGCCACTGCTTTTTGCGGATGATGTGGTACTGATGGCGCCATCAGCCTGCGACCTTCAGCACTCATTGGATCGGTTTGCAGCCGAGTGTGAAGCGGCTGGGATGAAGATCAGCACCTCCAAGTCTGAGGCCATGGTTCTCAGCAGGAAACCGATGGAGTGTTTACTCCAGGTAGGGAATGAGTCCTTACCCCAAGTGAAGGAGTTTAAGTATCTTGGGGTTTTGTTCTCGAGTGACGGGAAATTGGAACGTGAGTTGGGCCGGAGAATCAGAGCAGCGGGAGCGGTATTGCAGTCGCTGTATCTCACCGTTGTAACGAAGAGAGAGTTGAGCCAAAAGGCAAAGCTCTCAATCTTCCGGTCTATCTTTGTTCCTACTCTCACCTATGGTCATGAAGGATGGGTCATGACCGAAAGAACGAGATCACTGATACAAGCGGCCGAAATGAGTTTCCTCCGGAGGGTGGCTGGCTTCTCTCTTGGGGATAGGGTGAGAAGTTCAGTCATCCGGGAGGGACTCGGAGTAGATCCGCTGCTTCTTTGCGTAGAAAGGAGCCAGTTGAGGTGGTTCGGGCATCTAGTCAGGATGCCACCTGGCCGCCTCCCTAGGGAGGTGTTCCAGGCACGTCCAGCTGGGCGGAGGCCACGGGGCAGACCAAGGACCAGGTGGAGGGATTATATCTCCATGCTGGTCGGGGAGCACCTTGGAATCCCCCAGTCAGTGCTGGCGGATGTGGCCCGGGAAAGGGAAGTATGGGGCTCTCTGCTGGAACTACTACCTCCGCGACCCGATCAGATAAGCGGACGAAGATGATGATGAAATGTATCAATGATGAAATCAATGAAAATATAAATGTATAAATATGCCTATGGAAATACGGGAATTAATGAATTTGACAATCAATAAATATATTTATATTTATACATTTATATCAAATTCAATCTATTTATTAACGTATTCATGTGTGCATTTATTGATTTATTTGTGTATATATTTATTGATCAATTTATTTATTTGTCATTTCCTTCCTTTATTTATTTATTTACTCATTCATATATTTATTTAAAATTTTTGCAGGATTCGTCCTCCACAATACCTATCCAGTCTAGCGATTAAATGTTGAAACGGCCCCTTATACATTTTAAGGATTTAAAGATATCTTACATTTAGTTTTGACTACAATCAAAGTTGTAGATATTTTGAAATACAATTTCTACTAGTAAGAATGTTATGGTGGATATTTTTTATTACCATTCTGACTAGTGAAAATACAATTTTGACTAGGAGAAAAGCTATTATGGGTATCTAAAATGTAATAACAGATAGGAGTATGGCCTTGCCATAGTCGCCAGGCTGGGGGAAAAGATTGTTTTGCCCCACTCCGCCCCTCGCACAGTCAATACGCTCGCCACGCCCCCAACTTTGACGCGATGCCGGCTCTATCTATTAGTTCATTCTGTTTCCGTTTCAACCTGTGAGAGCTAGAGTGAGATGCTTTTCATATGTGGTTGCCCATTTTGCTCAATGAAAATTGTCCAATGTGAAATATGGAAGTCTAAAGCGGTCAAAGTTCAAATGAAAAGTCAAACTCGAAAACTATAATGCAATAATGGAATTGCTCTGGGTCATAATTAAAATCCAAATGCAAAAATGTAGATTGCATCTTCATTTTCATGTCGATGTATGGCCAATACATGCCAAATCTAAAATGAAATAGCAATGCCCATTTGACTTTTAGTTTTACATGTATTGTATGCAATAAACTCACCACATTGAGAATTCAAAAGTAAATGTTCAAATTAAAAATCAATGTCCACATTGACGTTTAATTTCCTCAGCGTAATTGTGTTATTTGTGACAAAAATCTATCTAAAACACAATGCGACAATGATAATGATATATCTTTGGCAGCATATGGTGATAGAGGGACAGAACTTAAAAGCTAAAGCTTTACACTCGTTTGCGATTTTATTTCCTGAGTAGCCTACCACTCGTTTTTTTCGACAAAACTCAAATGACTTCGCAATCCCATTTGAACTTTCTTTTTTGAAGTCAACACTTTTGCCTGTCGATCACTCCTGTGGGTGGGACGCATTGACAGTATATTAGTGGACGAAGTGATCGTGACGTCACCCATTGGTTTGTGGACCACCGTTTTGAAGCCTCGAGTTTGGCATTTTGAAAATCGCCATCTTGGTTTCATAGGCCATCGCCATCTTAAAAAAAAAAAACTTGAAGTGACGACATTGACCGTACTTGGACGAGAGGGTGGGGCTGGGGAAGAGCTGGGAGGAGCGAGGGGTGGATCTGTGTGAGAGCCCGTTGCTACGTCTCGATTCTGATTGAGTGTCAATCACAAAGTAGCCACGCCCTAAAGCATACCCTGCTTTATCATCTATTTTACTCTAAATGGGACATCATGCTGTATTGAAAAAGACTTGAAGCTAGCGATTGACACCATAAACTCGTAAGGATAATGTTTACTGATGTAATAAAGTGAGAGGTAGGGTCATTTTTTCTCGACTTCCATACAATCAGTTGCTTCTGAAACCAGTGGAGTCGCCCTCTGCTTGTTATTAGAAAGAATTCAAGTTTAAGGCACTTCCGCATAGGCTTCACTTTTCAGAGCCGGAACTACACCCTTGGTAGGACGTCACCATGTTAAACCAAAACGAGGCTGAAGAGGACGGAACTAACGTTAAACCGCTGGCTAACAGTAATACACCTCTTCCAAAAGATATACCCAAAGGTGTATAGGGGTCAAACCTTCCATCGTTTCCCCAAAGATCTTGTACCTCGCAGTGAATGGATTCACAAAATAAGAAGAGATCCTGGTCGCCATTTGAAGGTAAGATGTTAGCTAGGTTATTACTGTGCGAACTAGGCTAGCCCTATTGACGTTAATATAGGTGGACGTTAGCATAGTCAGAGCTATCTAGCGACACAGTTGGGCCAAAAAGCTCTGGCTGCATTAGCTCCCAATGGGTCCTTCTTTCGTTTTAACGTTAAAACAAGCGAGGGGCTGATTCGGAGGTGATGTTAAGCTATCTTATGTTCTCGGCTATCCTGGTCTTAAAACAGAAAGAAAACAAGAGGGGACCCTTGCCTTTTTTAGAACCATTGCTTGGCTATATTTAGTATACACTATTAGTCTAACTAGACTCTACGTTATGCATAACTCTAGAACAGTTACATAAATTGTGCATGTTACGTTACAGATCCACATGGACACAAGTATGTTCAGCACAAACATTTTTATTTAATTTTACTCATATTTGCTTTAGCAATACATTTGTTGTTAAAGGCCAGTATGTGCCATGTATGTGCCATCAATTTGCCTTTAAGCGTAATTGTCTTCTTTTTTTTTTATGAACATAGTTTTGAAGAAAAGAAAAATCATATACCCATTTAAGATATGATTGGTATCGGTATCATTCAAATTTTAACAAAAATTATGTATAGTATTGAATTAAAAAAGTTTGGTACTGCCCATCCCTAGCCCTTACTGGAGGACGTGTTGGCGGAAATCAAGGAGACGAATGGGTAACACCCCAAGTGACACCCCAACCTCCACCCACCCATACCCCCACCGCACCTGCTCTTTATTCAGTTACCAGTACTATATATTTGTTTATTATTTACAGCACTATTTACTATTATACTACTGTCAATACTGTACATATCAGACCTATATTGTATGCATACTACTGTCCACATTGTATATCTGATCTATAGTTTACACCCCTTATTCATAGGGGTATTATATACCAACCATACCAACCTTCCTATCTATATATAATGTTCACATCACTATTTATTGCCATACATGTGTGTGTGTGTGTGTGTGCGTGCGTGCGTGTGTGTCAATGTGTTGATCAATTCCAATATGGCGTTCGAGAGAAACTGTAAACTAGCTTATGCCTCCTTGTTTTGAAAGCACTTTCCCACATGCAAGAGTTAAATTAGACTATGGAAATACATGTGCAGAGACCTCTCAACTCTGAAATATACTCTAACAACAAAGCTAATTGCACCTAGGCTCAGTCCTGAGGTCCTCGATGGAACATGCCATGCCCGAGGTAGAGATGTTTTGCTTGCAGTTGGGGGGGACCAATGTAGGCCCCATTTTTTGTGTAGTGGGCAGTTGTGTAGAGCAGTCCCATCAGGTGATTGCACTATCCCATGCCAGCTTTGCAGGTGCATGTTGTCTTTCCAATGAATGTCTGCTGAAGGAAGAGCTGCACCTATAAGAATAATCAAACATGAGAACAGATTCACATTTACATAAGTATATCAAGTTATAGGTCTAATAGCTTTTTTGAAGAGTACCTTCCCTTCCCTTCTAACACTGCTCCAGGATCTCTTCTTATTTTGTGAATCCATTGGATGGAAGGTTTGACCTTTCTTTTGGAAGAGGTGCATTGCTATTATCTATCCGCGGTTTAACGTTAGTTCCGTCCTCTTCAGCCTCGTTTTGGTTTAACATGGTGACGTACCACCCACAGGAGTGATCGACAAGCTACAGTGTTGACTTCGAAAAAAAAAAGTTCGAATGGGTTCGCGAAGTAATTTGAGTTTTGTCCCAAAAACGCGTGGTAGGCTATTCACGAAATGAAATCGCAAACGAGCGTAAAGCTTTATCTTTTGAGTTGTGTCCCTCTAGCGCCAAATGGTGGCAAAGATATATCATTGTCATTGTCGCATTGTGTTTTAGATAGATTTGTATCACAATTAACGGAATTACACTGAGGACTTTTTTTATTTGAACATTTACTTTTGAATTCTCAATGTGGCGAGTTTATTGCATACAAAACATGTAAAACTAAAAGTCATATGGGCATTGCTATTTCATTTTAGATTTGGCATGTATTGGCCATACATCGACATGAAAATGAAGATGCAATCTCAATTTTTGCATTTGGATTTGAATTATGACCCAGATTACGCGCACACAACTTGAAATCGAAATTGCAATTATATTGATATTGAATTATAATTTTCGAGTTTGACTTTTCATTTGAATTTTGACCGCTTTAGACTTCCATAGAGAAATTACCATCGAAAGGGTTGATTCTAGTTAGCAAGGCTTTCAAACACAAACGCTGTGCTGTCTGGTAGCTAACTCCTAAATAGCCAGCTATAGCGAACGTTAGGAAGCCTATTCTTTTCAGATTAGAAATCTTGCCATTGTTATAAATGGAGTGCATTAAAGATGGATGGTTCACGGAAACGTGTAGTTTATGGCCGGGGCAAGCGATGAGTCTTCAAGTAGTGGAGGTCCTTTACCAGCAGAAATCCAAATTTCAAGATGTCATGGTTTTCAAGAGGTCAGTAACGTTAACTGTCAATTATGTCATTGAGTTAAATAGCTTAAACTTAAGTATACAGGTCTAGAAAACGTCGTTAATACTATTTAATTATGGTGCACAAGTTTAGTGGTTGATTAAAAAACTAGTCGGAAGTAGGCTATGAACTAGCTAGCTAAAACTGACGTTAGCGGTCCACACAGTCGTTGGAACCGTGTTAGCTTGCTAACGGAACATGCCATGGGCATGGCAAGAGCATGCATGAGTTACACTGGCTAATGTATCGATGACAGGGTGCTGTGCAGATCAACGCCGGCATCATGTCAACTGCTCTAAAGCCATTCTCCGTTCACTGAATTGACTGGCTGTTGTTCGGTTTTACAGCAAAACATATGGAAACGTCCTTGTTCTTGATGGTGTTATTCAGTGTACAGAAAGGGACGAGTTCTCCTACCAGGAAATGATTGCAAATCTTCCTTTGTGCAGTCACCACAGCCCCAAGAAGGTAGGCTTTATTAATTGATGTACTCTTGTTCTTGTTGGAAAAGAAAGGTGTAAAGCCAGAGTTTCGATGTTGTCTTGCTTTCCAAGGTATTTTAAGCATGGTGGTTTCTATGTCTTTAATTATAGGTCCTGATTATTGGTGGTGGAGATGGTGGTGTACTAAGAGAGGTAGTGAAGCATCCACTTGTGGAATCAGTGGTTCAGTGTGAGATAGATGAGGTAAGTACCAGTGATTGATGTGGAAGTAAGATCTTGGTATGGGTCTGGGGCTTGCTAAGTGGAGACTATTTCGGTACTGTGTATGCAGACATTATTCTTCAAATAGTTGTTTGCTTGTTACGATCATCAAGTGAAGCCGAAATTGTGTTTACTCATGCTAAGCATGAGGATGTTAAACCTCCGATCTACTCGGCTATACATAGAGATGTGAATTGGCAAAAATAGATAATATAAAATATAAGAAGTTTGAACACTGCATTTGTGTTCTTCTTTTACTTGAAAAATGTATGCCTTTGGTGTGGCAGTAATACCAAGTACATTTTCTTTCTGCTCTTTAGCTGGTTTACCTGGCTTCAAACCTAGTACCCTATCCACTAGGCGTGGGACAAAAAAATCTATACACCAATGTATCACAATACTTCCTTTTGTGATACCATATCGATACACTGGCACAAAGCATTGATATTTTGATCAGTTTTCACGCTCTGAAATCTGCCCAATTAAGCCTGGCTTGGCTTGAACCACTTTGATTTACCAGTGTGATTACTTCCTGATTCCTCATGGTGGCGCTTAACAAATGAATGAAGGTAAGCAGAACAGTTAACGTTTAGAGAAAATCGACCGTGTTGCCAATCTAGCAACTGATTCAAACCATCAGGGAAAAAGCGAGAAATCTATACAAATCTATTAAATTGTTATTTATTCCCATCCATGCTTCTCAGAATAATCGCAGTAAGCGCCTCTTCTGCCAGCAGCACAGGCTGCTCTCTCCTTTCCCCTTTCTTACGTGGCAGGCAGCCAGCCAGTCAGTGAGTGTTTCTGGAAGGATTGGAAAAGCAAGTTTCTATGGTTACATGGATGCCATTTCTCTGTTGTTCTGAAACTTTCTTGTGCTTCGAACAGTCCCCCTTCCGATCTCTTTCAAAAATGGTAGTCACCGAAGACTTAAGTTTACAGATTACAAAGAAACCCACAAGTTGCCTCACCCCCATTTTATCCCTCCTTTCACACCTACTACAAACGCTGTTTGTCTTTATAATGCCATTACAAAGGTGCTATAATGCTGTTTTAAATTGTGATGGATTGGTCTAAACATATATTGCACTGTGAGCTTCAAGAACTGCACTGCAGCGAGTCAGACATAGAAATGCGCTGCATATGTCAGCCCGCCAGTGTGTCCAACTACCAATTACTGATCACCATTTATTTCCCTCCTCGTTGCATTGTTTTTTCCTTTGTTTTACACTTAAACTACTGGGACTACATTTAAAACGTAATTTTATAAGTGTATGTTTGCAATTAATTAAAAGCTCGTCAGGCATTCAGTTTTCTCTCACAACTAGGGAATCGAGAACCGGTTTCAGTTGAGAATCGGTTCCCATGTCCAAACCATCGGAATCGTATAACTCCGAAGTTAACGATTCCTCTTATTGATGCCGGCATGTTTTTTTGCACAGTTGGGCATTGCAAAAACTTGTCATGACCAGGGCTGTAGTTCTACCTAGTTAACGTTAAAGGCAACATAGTTTAAGCCTCTGTTGTAATCATCTACATTACTTTACAGCACAGGCTTTGTTTTCTTCAGTGCTGCAATGTGCATGATTGAGACTGTAACCATAACAAATTCAATGCTGACCCGCTGACTCGGGTTGTGTGTGGGACCAATGTGCGGTCTGAATGTTTATTCGTTATTGTTATTGGACATTATTAAGTTGTTATTATTAAGTACTCATAAGGACCCCCAACAAAAATGCAATCAAACAAACACAACTAAGTCTCCTAAAAGAATTGTTGTATTTATGAGGAATTCATTCTAGCACCCCAATGCGGACAGCATCACATTCAACAACAAAAGTGAACAACAACAAATGAGAACAGTCAGTAACCAAACTAAATACAGCTTCTTGCTGTTGGACTACTGGCCACTTGCATTTTGCGTTTGCAGGACGGTGTGCTATCCGATAATGAGCGAGAGACACATTCACTTGCCTAGACTAAATTGCCGCTGTTGCAGCCCACTTATTAGAAAGTTTGCATACGTCTTGGTGGCTAAAAGTATTCTCTTGCAGGATAATCTGGGCACTAGTCAACAAGCAAAATGTCATAAAAAAGAATTGTAAGTAGTAACTGTAAGGGATGCTACCCATTATGTTTGGGGTGAGATAATTTGCGTTGTCGGGTTTTATGTTTAGAAATTGTGTCATGTCACTCAGATCTTTCCTCATGTATTTCTTCACGCTTTTAGGATTAGGATTTTATTAGGATCCCCATTAGCTGATGCAGAACATCAGCGACTCTTCCTGGGGTCCACACAAAACATAAAAATATGATAACAGATAAGTCACTTACAGACAAAACAACCACATGAAATAAAAATCTGAAAACTAACAATTTTCTTTCTCGCAAACATATGACTATACATGTTCTTATTCATATACACTTATATATATTAATATACACTAAATTCATAAGCACTGAATATACATACAAAGTGAAATCTTACAACATCCTCATATACATATTGATATTCCTATACATAAAAAGTACAAAATGCGGTTACAGGCGTAAGGCCATTAGGTGTTACTTCACTTGTTTTTTAAAGCTTGCTTTATTGTGTGCTTTAGTAATCTGAGCTGGAATTGAGTTCCATGCAGCCATACAATACTGTGCGTTGCTTTGATTGTGTTCTAGATTTAGGAACCGTGTAGAGAACTGTTAACCATCTAAGTGAGCTGTAATTTTATAGGTGGGTCTACCAGAGTCTCATTCATGGTCTCTGCTGTTTGTGTTTCTAATTTCAGGATGTCATCAACGTTTCAAAAAAGTATCTCCCCGGGATGGCCAAAGGATTTTTCAGTCCCAAACTTACCCTCAACGTTGGAGACGGCTTTGAATTCATGAAACAGAATCAAAATGCCTTTGATGTCATTATTACTGACTCTTCTGATCCTGTTGGTATGGCTCTCCTGTTTTAATTTGCGTGTTAAAACCCTGCACAGTCTTGAAAATCAACACATAAGTCTACCCAACCCATTCAAGTTTTAGTCTGCAGTGTAACTTAGAACACTGTCCGCATTGTTTGTATGATAAGATATGATATGATTGTTTGTCCAACCCAAACCATGTAATACAAAAGGGGCGTGAAGATTATTGTAGGGCTCCCACTGCTTTGGGCTGAGTAGAGGACCGCAAATGTCTATTAGATTTATGAAAGGAAAATGTGCATACTACAATCCTTTCTGAACAGTCTGGAAAGCCGCTTTCACCCTCTGGCAAGTTTCTAAGATGTTCAATAACTATGCATTTGTCTTAATGTATTCTAAATATTGCCTAGAGGTTGTATACAATCATCGTACCTGTGTCCAAACCTCCAGATCTTCTTTTGTCTCTCATTAAGTGTGTTTTTTGTGACAGGGCCTGCGGAAAGCTTGTTCAAGGAATCCTACTATCAACTGATGAAGACTGCCTTGCGAGATGGGGGAATTCTTTGCTGCCAAGGTTACAGTATTTCCACTAATTCTGTAGAATCATTTGAATTGTGGACCCTAATTGATTTTAAGTTGCCGTTCTCAATCATCACCATCCAGACCAATTCATAAATGGTCCCATGTGCAACCTAATGTCTTTGTGGGACAAAATCATTTGTTGCACTAGTGGTCTGATTGTTTGCAATTAAATCAAACTTCATCATCCTTGCCATTTAAGAACATATTTTCAAATTTGTAGCACATTGCTTAGTGATGCTTAGTAACATTTCTCCCTGTTTGTTGTCAAAAAGATATCCAGTTGTTCAATCGTGGTATAGTAGATTCAACATTTCTGTGTCACAAATGGCCTAGCCTATAGTGATTGCAATCTCGTGGTAAGCTATATTGGATCCGATTATCATATAGCCAAAATCAAAGCCTATTCAAAAAATTACATAAATTCAATGGCAAAATACTTACTTAGCTCCATAAAAGAATGACCAGACGCAAACGCTTCTTGTAGTTTGTGATAAGTTATTGTGGCTAATGTTGCTTTGTTATTGAGTGTAAGGGAGTGATTATCCATACATACAATGGAATTGTTTGATGCCAGACTTTCTTTGAAGAATATATGATACAGGTGCCCAAATTTGGTGGTATTTGCTCAGTTGGTGTCCTTTTCACCTTTTTGTTGAAAAACGGACCTAATCAAATTTGAATAGCAGAGCATTTTATGGGGACAAAACCTTTTAAACTTTTTAGTTTGTACCTCCACTACAAAGATATGACTGTGACCTGTTTTCCAAAACTTGAAGCTCTAGCCTACATTTGCCTTTTAATGTGCATTATAGGAATCATTGAGTGCCCTTAGATTTCCTATGAATTAATTCAATTTAAGCGACCCAAGTTTTGCTTGAAATCCGGCTAAAGATATCTAGATTGACTATTATTGGACTATGTTACTGTGATTGCCACATCTGGAACTTCATCTCTGGCTATCTGATAGTAACCTTTAACTTTCACAGCATTTCATTTTAAGTATATATTTACACTGTAGGAACACAGAATTAGTTGACTGAAAATCCATGATGTATAACGCTTGGTCAAGAAATTTTGCTTACTAAACATTAAAGTGGAGAAAATGCAACTGTAACTGAAGGTATTTTTGTTAGCAGCCATATATGGTGGTTGCAGCATCTCCAACTGCTGACGTGGAATTTTATAAAATGTGACCTGGTGGAGTAACAACAAAATGTGTTGCAAGTAAATAGAGACTATGAACTGTCAGCACTGTCAGATTTTGTTTTCAAATGGCCAACAGAGCATCTAGAACCTTACTGCCAATGAGTCAAGAACCAATACGCACCCAATGTGGAACAATAAACAGGCTTGCAAGCTTTGATATTTTTTTGTTGCTAACAGAGTACATAGCTATTTAAATTGACTGCTACACTCATAAAAAGCAAAAAAATGTATGAAACTTTTTTGGTGTACATTTGATTCCTACAGGAGAGTGTCAATGGCTCCATTTGGAGCTGATAAGAGAGATGCGGACCTTCTGCAAGACCCTATTCCCAGTGGTGGACTATGCCTACTGCACCATACCCACCTACCCCAGTGGCCAAATTGGTTTTATGCTCTGCAGCAAAAACTCTGTAAGAGCAGTTTTTTTTTCCTATAGGTCTGCTATCCATCTCACACCTCAATGTAAGATACACAATCATTGAACAAACAGACCCGCCTGCTGAAAGATTTCTCATCTGGATTTATGTAATTAACGCAGTTCTCAAAAACAACTTTAGAGAGTAATTGCACAATTGCTCTGGGTCATTTTGGTGAAATCTTTTTTTAATGTATTTGGTGGCTTGTACTCTGATAAAAACAAATATGGAAGGAACTATTTGAATGTGGGTGCTCTGTTTACAGCTAAACTGTGGTAGGTAGCTGGCAATTCTCTGCAACCTAGCATTGCATGTGCGCTTTAACAGATACGCATGTGCGCTTAAACAGATACCTTTTTAAATGGAGCTATCTAGATAATACTGGGTGCAAAGGATCTGCCTGAGGAAAATAAAGGCAACTTTAGCTGTGCACTTTTTAATTAACTCACAGCGGCACGTGCCAGTATAACATGCAGGGAAGTTTATCTTAACTATTGTACATTTATTTGATGGCTTTAAAATGTATTTTTGTTGCCTAGGATCGATGTCTCAGTACTTTGCTAATGTCTTTATGGGGATTTAAGTATTATTTTTTGTAAGTTTATACCGTGTGTGAGGAAAACAAAATTGTGGCATTAAACCAAATTTTCATAACACATTTAGCTTATATTTACAAAGTGTGCCAACATTAGCGTAGTACACTCTTTGTCTGCATGCTTTCTCACAAAATCTGTTGCAAGATGTCCTTTTCGACATTTTTCTGATCTGCTTTTTTGTCGTAGCAAACTAATTTCCGGGATCCAGTAAGAGAATTATCCGGAAGTGAGGTGGAAAGTATGCAGCTCAGATACTACAACTCCGATATCCACAGAGCATCTTTCATCCTCCCTGAATTTGCTAGAAAGGTAAAGAATATAACAAATATAATAAGCTTAGCCTATTAAAGAGTAAACTTTTACATTCTGTTTGTAATTTTAGAGGCCTATCCAAAAGGCCAGAAATGCAAATCTTCAAACATTTATAATGAATTTGAAACTAAGCCAACTAACCTGTTTGTTTCCAGCACTGAGGACAGTGTCCCTTCATTTTTAAATTGAATTTCACAGAAAATCAATACATAGCCATTGTTGAGATCTTAACTTACTGCAAATTGTTTGCTGTAGGGCAAAAAATACAATAACCAGTCCACAGGTATACTTAAACTTCTTGTGGACTGTCAAAGTGCCAGTAGTTCGGATTTGCATCGGAAAAAAAATGCTCTGCAGCCTTGTCCACGTTTTTTAAGCTTCCTGGATATGTGGTAGGCTTAATTCAACAAAAATTATGTGATGAACCGGACATCTGTGTGGTAAACCCAGTTAGTGCTTAACATCAGAGAATGGGTCTTAAAGGGATAGTTCCACATTTTGGAAAATAAGATTTGCTCCATCTAACCCCTAGTCAAACGAGAGGATTGATATCAATTTTATGTGCGTATGTCCAGTATTGAGTTAGTTACGTGGTAATCGTTAAAGTAGCCTAGCAATATAGTAAGCTCGAGGTAACTGCTAGCATGGCTCCCAAACGTGACTAAATACTCCTTAAAACAATTCCAAAGCTGTGTTATTTACATGTTCTGTGGACTTTGACTACCTGTATTCTCTGTTCTCCATAGAAAGTGCAATGGTAGAGGATAGGCTCATGGCAGGCAGGATACTTTAAGTTAAAGTTGAATGGTTTAAGAGGAAGCTACTGATGAAAGTGGTTTGTGCACCCAGATGACAGGAGAGGACAGTGTAGAAGAAGCAGGGCAGCATAAAAAGCCAAACCGATCACTTTAGCAATGATAGTGAAGCAGATACTGAACAGATACCCAAACATTTTTTTTTAGAGAAAATACAGTGTTGGAACATCCAGGGGTGGTTATTGTGAAATTGGTCTTAAATTTCATTGAGTGGCATGAAAAAAGTCTTAAATTCTTCAATCTAACCTGCCTTAAGCTGTAGGAACCCTGTGTTTGAGTATTTTGTAAATTAGGATGTGGACTGGTACATTTATTGACAAAACTATTACAATTTAGAGTTAGGCTTTGTCCAACTGTCATACCTACTGTGGACACAATGCACAGCCAGATAAACTAGTGGTATCATCTCTTATGAACTTTATCTTAACCTTTTTGCTTGTTTGCCAATTCTTTACCAGGTACTTAGTGAAGCATGAGCAGTGACACAGGAACCCTGACTCACTGCAACTACAGAACCACCAATTGGTATCACAACTGCTGCGCCTACTTTGCAATGTCAACACTGTCACACCCCATAGGATGGACCTGGTTAAGACTTGCTGAAAGGTAGAAAAAAGAAAAGACCCTCAAAGAGCGAAGTGTGCGCTGGACTTCACAGTGTGTTAATTCCTTCCAGTGTTTCCTTACAGTCTTAAATGTTCTGTATTTATTGGTTACTGTTATCCTATTATCTGTGTCAATCACCTCATTTGAGGAACAGTTTTGTGGGATGAGGGTTTGTCCAGTGCAGTTACACCTTACTCTTGTAAACTTACATTGACCTTTAGTACAGTATGGTTCCATAGTACTATTTACTTGTACCACAACACCATTTATCATCAGCACAATATGTACAATATAAGTTTTGGAGACTGATGTCTCCTCTGACTCATGCTATTTATGTCACCAACTTTTCAAAGGTGAACCCAATAGTGCCTGAGATTTGTTTTTCTTTGAAAATGGAAAAACATCTGTGATTTAGGAGTTGTTTTATTTTTTATTTTTAATGAATAGAATCCAAACATGCACTGTTGTGGGAAAGTACAGGTCCTGTTAAACAATTATGTTTGCTTTTATCCATTAATGTCTATTGTAAATGAATACATGATATGATGTATAAAACCACTTGCCACAATTTTTCGTCTGTAACTTGGGAAAAGGAGTTACTTAAAAAATACATCTTCTAATATTGTGAATATTTGTATACACAGTATGAATTTTATTTTTATTATGCAGTACATCACTCCTTAACTTGCCCAGCCTACCAAATTGGTCTAACCGATCTAGTATTCCTGCAATATTATAGGATTCAAAACACTTTCTCACTTAATATTGATTTGCCAAGCATTAAAGGAAAATGACACATTGGGAAAATGTTTCAAAATTGTCCATATACTGTAGGTTTTGTTCTTTTGTTTCAACATTAAACTGATCTGATCAGCCTCCATTCAGGGATGAATGCGTATATTAAATGTGCATGTGGGGATGGTATTGAGACAATTATCAAGCTAGTATAAAGATTGCCTAGTTTTTTATTTAAAATTAAACAAATTATGCCTTTACATTTTTGAGGGGGGTTGGGGGATGTCTAGTGAGTTGTCTCAAGCATACTTGTAAATTACTGTTTGTATTTAACCTCACAGATAATCTTATCAGTTGAACATCCATATTCTATTAAGGTCAATATAAGCTTTTGTCTTAGCCAACTACATGAGCAATGGATCATGTTTTTATAAAAATAAAAAATATATTAAAACTAACTTTTGTGTCTGTCAGTGCAATGTGCCAACAGGGCTTAGCTCTTATATCTGAAAACCTCATTGGCTGTTTGTAATCTTGTAAAGCAAGAAAGACAACAAAAATGATTGTTTCCACTATATAGTGATGGCAGTTGGTGTCCAGCCGATTACCTTTTTTTAATATTCATATTTAATATTTTGTGATGTTAATAGGCCTGCTCTGTGAGGGGAAAATTGTTATTTCAATGCTTTATGTCTTGCCTACATAAATGTGTTTCGGACATTGATGAATTGTAAACTAATGTTACATACTTTATATCTTGATTTTCAAGATAAAATGATGTAATTGAACCTGTTGTACTACAGTATCCTGCAGGTCATTATTTTTCTAAAATAAATCGTTTGTCATAGTGTTTGTAATCTTAGAAGTACATTCGCAACCTAGATTCATTCCCAAGTCATGGGAAGAACGCTTTAGACAGTACCTGCATGCCCACATGTATGAGTTATTTGAACAGAGCAAAAGGAAAGATGCCACGCAAAAGGGTGCAATAGCGCAGTGGAAGTCAACAAACTGACAAGGTTCTTAGTGTTAATAAAACAACCTTTCCAATAAACACAGTTTTAGTCAAGAGCCATGGAATAAACACCAATGACTATTTACAGAAATACTCATAACTTTTGAAAAGGTGCTGAAAGATATCAGCTTTTCTAACGTCGTATTAAGCAGTTGATATTGAGAAATAATAAATTGTTAATCGTGTTCTTATTATCATAATGCATGTCTGTCTCAATCGATGATTGTGTTTTGCGGACAAGTCTGACTCTCCCAATATTTACTGCGTGCAGGCAGCCAGCAGTAGCCCCATTAACACTGGTTGATATCAAAACCTCTACCTTATCAAGTGTGCTGCAATTCACAAGTCACTGTTGGTTTCAAATCTGGGTACCGATGCCCAAGCCTAAAGATTTTGCTACACAGAGTAAATTGATATGTTGCCACAGCTGTGAACAATCAGGGATTCGGCGTACCACAATTTAACATAAAATCCAATTGATTACATTTTGAAACATACAACTCTCAATTTATTTCTATGCGTAATTATTGACATAAATATCAACATTTCCATATTGAACATTTGATAATATAGCAATAATTACGCATAGAAATAAACAGATTTTATACTAGATGCAGTTACACTACTTCAGCACAAGATGGCATTCTGTGTATTCTAAAATTGTTCTAGGCCTGACGTTTCATACTCCCAAATGTAATAACAGAAATTATCACAATATGGTATCAATATAATTATTTGAATTATTGCAACTTCTATCTATCTATCTATCTATCTATCTATCTATCTATCTATCTATCTATCTATGTGTGTATATATATATATATATATATATATATATATATATATATATAAATATATATTTATATGTATATATATATATATATATATATATATATATATATATATATATATATATATATATATATATATATATATATGTATATATAAAACATATATATAAAACATTAAATAGAACCTATTAATTGTGACAGGAAAAAAATATTTTCATTTTGCCCGCATGGACAATTGTTAATGTATAGTGTAAAAAATGTATTTAGTAAACTCCAAAGTACCACAATACAAATCTAACAAAGGGTCTAAAGTCTAGAAGTTTTGTTAGAGCTCATCAATATCTGTGATGATCTAGGACGTGTGTGTCCTGTGGAGTGATTTTTCAGATTCCTGTTTGATGATTACACCGAGCTGTTGAGAGCTCTCTTGGGCTTGAAAGGTAATCGACTCAGTATTTATCATTAAGGCAGGAACATCCAGCTGATTTAATGACAGTGTCAGTATTTGTTCTGCTTTCGTGATAGTTTATTCCTCGTACAGAGAAGCAATAATTGATACGATAAGAATATAAATTACATGACATGTATAGTGTCATGATGGACAAACTAACACATTTAGAGGGTTCAAGAACAATCATTGAACTGAAATTAGTAGCAATATACTCTTATACTCTATAGTGCTTCATTTTTTTATGAAACTTCCCTATCCTCAGCATCTTCCTTACAATGCTATTCACTGTCCATTGCTTGTTATAGCCTTGTGGCTCTCAATTGATAGCCATTTTAATATCTATACAATTTCACTGGTACATTTTATTGGGACTCATATTTGAATGCACATTAAACAATGCTATGTAAGCTTCCTCTATGCTTATTCATTATTTTGCATAATCCAAAATCTACATATCAAACAGACACTATACAAATATCAACGGTGCAATGGTTTACTAGATAGTATGTTAAAAGATGACACATAAGTCAATAGAATAAGCAGAATACGTTTAACCAAATATAGGCAACAAAGCATTAGGATATTGCAGGGTTTGAGGAAACGTTTCTGATCAAACAAGAAAAGGGGTGCCAAAATGCTAGAGGCTATGTAATATTGAGTGAAAGTGGTGAAAATTGAGGATTCCATCCATATCGATTTAAAAGACTTGATAGGGTGTCCAGCTAACGTTTGTCCCTGTTTGAAGTCTGGGAAATGGGAATGCTGGGTGTATTCACTACATATGTCAGTTGCTGTAAAATCTTCAAACACACCGCATCAATTTGACTGCCAATTTCAAAAGCGAGTTAATCTCTTCAGATTGGCCTGAGGTCTTCTTCAAACCAACAGTGAGGATAAATCTTCAACCCAAAAGTCAACAATATCATCAAATAGCAAATATATGTACAAATAATATTGTTCACTTCCCTCTGAGACAATTTAATTCAATTCAATTTATTGTTATTAACACAATGTACAAACATGCTGTTTCAATGACAAGAGGAACGTCAACTCTTTTGAGACAATCATAATGCTAAGTTAAAAATATAAAATGTATTTGATGTGTGATACCATTTAGTTTATTTCACTCAACATGTCTTTGTAGGTTTTCAACAAGATGATGGCTATGGTTGTTTTTGTCAGGGTGTTTGTAAAAACGAAAAAATATATAAATTAAAATAAATAATATGTGTCGAACTAAATGTGGATGATGACGGTAAATAATTGTTTTTACAGAGTTTTTCTTGCAATATATCAGGTCATTATTTTTCTAGAGCTAATTGGAATAGCTGTTGCATATCTGTGACATTATAATTTGGATATTGATGTCAGAACCATTTTTAGCCTTGTGACGAGGTCTGCTGCAGATGTTCTCTTACGTATACCAGATGAATGTGATCCCAAGCGTTCCGTCAAGGGGTTAATGTTAATCGAGTCCATTCGTTTAAGCTGACCCCTCCATCTTGTCATCCTCATCCCACCACGTTCCGTCATACTCCCACCACTCTGAACGTCAGTAGCAGACGGTGAGAGGGGTATATAAGTGTAGGGGACTTTGGTGGGGGAGCACAAGAATCTGCACTGGTTTCAAATCTAGTACCTGAAACCTATCCTGGGTGATCACAACAACTGCACTGCACCTTCTCAACCAGCTCTCTGGAACTCTTCTTTGAACCTTTTTAACAACTCTCTGTACTGACACTGTGGTCTACCCCTGCACTCTCTCAGCATGCAGCTTCTGGTCGTATTGGCAGCTCTTATGGGGGTTCTGTTCAGTGTTAGAGCAGCAGCTGTGCTACCTATGGAGGAGAGAAGCCCCATCCATGCAAACAGGGTAAGTCAAATAGATTTAGTATTATACTTAAAACAAAGTTTTTTTTCTCAAAATATGTTAATATGTGAAGTAGCAAATTCTAAATCATGTTCTGAATTAAAAGGAAAATATGATTAGACTCTAAAATCAACGGACATTGATTGTTCTGTAACAGGTAAACCTTTGCAGGGAAATGTAAACTTGACGAATATAACTTTGTGCGACTCGATTCCGCAAAGCCTTTGTTTCACAAAGTGTGTTAGATGACATACAAAATCCTTAAGTTACGTATCAAAATGTTCTATTTCTTATGTGAAAAAAATCATTGTGCTCCTAAGCCATAACAACTTTTCTCCTTTCTATACTCTACAGGAATTCAGCAAAGAGCGTAAAGATCTGATTCTCAAGCTGGTGTCAGGCTTGTTGGATGGAGCGGCAGACAGCAACATGCTTCCAGAGGGATCACCTGTAGATCTAGAGGAGCCACTGGAGTCTCGTCTGGAAGAGAGGGCTGCTACCTACAACAGGCTATCACAGCTTCCTCAGCGTGACCGCAAAGCCCCGTGTAAAAACTTCTTCTGGAAAACCTTCACCTCCTGCTAACAGTGCAATTCAATCTACACATACTCTGCTGGTGTTTGCTATACCCAAACCTAACTTAAATAACATGAACTGTGGTAGACCTCAGTTGAACATATCATCCAAACTTGTCGTACGAACGGTCTCAATGGACTTCACGAACGCAGTCTGTTTGATTTAATATTAATGTTTTATTTACCAAATGTATTTATGTATTTATTTATCTATTTCAGGGTAAACAATAAAGCATGATTATTGTATTTGACATGCTGAAAGTTGTCTTTTGAGTAAATGCACATATCATAACAAGCTTGAAGCTACGATTTAATATTAATTTGAAGAATAAAATTATTTCACATTCAGCTGTACTGGATAAGTGATTGTGTTATTTTCAATAAACTCTAAAATTAATAAATCTTAGTAAAAAAGTCGGCTTAAAAGCCGAGACTAATCAGATGAAACATGAAAGTGTTTTTACAATGGAAAAAGGGTTTAAGGACAAACAAATGTAAGACTACAGTATGTAGTTATTTCTTAATCAATAGATAAATCAGCAGTTAAATATATAGTTAAATGCATAAATGCATGATTAGCAATCAAAGACTGAAATGTTATGACAAGTCAAACTGGACCAAAAAAAGTCCCTTGTCATGGAGATGCCCATGTTATTCCATGGTTTAGGTTGAGCTAGATGCCCACAATATTTTGGACATGAAACATGCATAAACCCAGTTACTAAACCAAACACCCTTTATGTCATAAGCATCATATTTTTTATTATTAAAATCTGGTCTGATATCTTATTTTTGCCTCTGAATTTTAAAGTTTGGAATGAAGTCAATCTTGGTATAGATAGTAACAACCAAACTAAGAAAATGATTCAGATCACATTTCAATTGTGTCAGTCATATCATTGTGAGAATTACACCAATTCACATTTGAAAAGGAACCACAGTGCTAACTGTAACACTAATGCGCCTTTTGATGCTGCATAAAGGTTGTACTGGTATCAACTTGTATTTTTATTCACTGGCTGGTCATATGGAAGTTACATAATGTACAATTAGTGTATGGTCATAAATAGACAAGACAGCTGTTCATCATAAATGTATTCGCCTGTGTGACACTTCCAACCTGCTATTTGATTCTCACAGCACAACACCCAACCTTAGCTGCTGTGGCTTGATGCTCGATCACATTCCAATCACAATGGCATGTACACTGCACTTTGGGACTGTAGGCTATTATGACTGCTTTTGAGACTTACATAGAGAGGTAGAACATTTGGTCATCACTCGATCCAAATATTGACCTTTCTTCATGAGCCTTAAACAGACTGATCGATTTCATGCCGTACATTTTGTGTAGGTCAATATAAAGTGTGATATATGCTTTGTTCAAATCTGGGGAGGAAAATGTAATTTTCTTGACGTGAAGTTTTAACTGGGACTAAATTAGTGTGTGGGTGAAAGTCATAAAATATTGATGGCAATTTTAGGGAAAGTAAGAAACATGAATTATACATGTTATGGTCATTTTAGCCTCAACAAGAAAAGTCCAATAAGGGGTATACCATTTGTATTACAATTTTGTTCAAAAGCTTTAATTATTTCAACAATTAAATAATGTGTGCTAGTTGTAGGTCTACTATGTTTCAATGGCACATTTTTAATTATCCAATTTCCTTATGTTGTCAAACTTCAGATGGGATTCAGCTTCAGTGGTGTTGCAGATTTATCAATAGTATGCTTGGTAAACGTACTGAGATCGTCCTGTGTATCATTCAATAGCATGTAGCATATAAGTAGTCTATACTATTTATGCATATCCTATATGTGTTATCCCAAATACTCAATAATAGTCACGCAGGGCTCATAGGAGTTGTCTAGGCTGGCGCATACTAACAGTGGGGATATTGAACAACGTCCCCCACAGGGTGAAAAATAAACATGTGAATCTATTAATGTTTGATACATTTTTACAAATATGATTACAACATATTGAGGAAGGAAATGCAATGTTGTCAGTTTGTAAGCCTGTGTAGAACAGTTGATAGTGGTCATGTGCGTTCTATTGCGTTCTAAGGTGTGTGTTTCTCAATAGCTGGACTGTTGGCTGGTATTAAAGTTGTTTTGTTTTCTCTAAATTCCGGTATAAAGCACTATTTTCCATCTTAATATGTTTAAATTATCAAAATTATTCCAAATGCAACATCTTCAGACTATTTATTGAATAGTAATATAATTGTTGAGAAATGGTTTCAATATGATCTTATGCCAACTGGAAGAGGTTTAGATGGGTTACAATGTCGCTGAAAGGATAGAGGATAAGAGAGAGACAGTACCTTAAAACAGCCCAAACCCATAAAGAACTAAGTGACCAAGGACGTCACCAGGAAATACGGAAGTAAGGTAAACATAAAAAATACTAAAATACTTCTTTCACGATTTAGCAAAGCCAACTTGAAGATGATATCACCCCATAGAAAGATGTTACAAAACATTCATTTATTAGACAGGGGGCAGCTATGACGGATATTCTATGCTTTTTAAATTTCTGATTAGATGGATTATTGATACCAATCAATGTGACACTGACATATGTTACAATGCAGAACAATTTGATATCGGTGGTGAAGCTGTCCACTCCTCACTTTGTGTCCATGATCTTAAATGAGCATGAAGAGGAGAAACATCAAAGCTGATGCCTGCAACCAAATCATTTCAGTTTTTTTCTTTTGATCTGAGGGAGGGAAACATTGCATACTCTAGCCTGACAGTATAATTTAAATTTCAAATGTAACTTTAGGTCTGCCTGTATTTAAAAATAGCAGAGTAATAGCTTTTGTTGGTGCCCATCTTAAAAAGAGAAACATGCAACATCAAAGACAGCTCTTTGAAACCATACTGTCAGACGGAAGCGATGGTTCTAAACTTCAGGCTTTCTTCTACTACACAAGATCTGATTTAAGTATTACACACACACACACACACACACACACACACACACACACACACACACACACACACACACACACACACACACACACACACACACACACACACACACACACACCATTTAAAATATACAGTGATCTAAATGTACTCAATTTTGCCACTTATAAACCAAAATGAGGATTTCCCCTGCAGGATCAGATTTTGCGTTTTTGAGCTCTGATCTGGATCTCTCTATATATCTATATACTAGCAAAATGTGAGGTAAAAAAGTACAGTAGATTGACTGTAGCGCAAATACATTTTAAAACAACAAAAATGTATACTTGGATTTTACATTACATCCCCTAAAATGCAGTTGATAGCTTCTAGATTAGGCTCTCACCATTGGTCATTTTTTGGACATGCATACACTGTTAACACACTATAGAAAAATAGAGCTTTTTGGTTTGTTAGTTTCTAATGGTCTGATTAGAGTCTTTACTGTGATGGTTAAAGAGCATATACTTACATTGACGTTTTATATGCTGAATGTACTGCCTTCTATAAATTGTGTCATAAATGAATGGCATAAAACGCCAACCCTGAATCCCATGCCAGGTTAAACAAGGTCCTGTGCTGTGTTTACTGGCATCATTGATCTATCCATCTTCTTAAAGCAGTGCCATCATTAATGACCCAGGTCACTATGGTGACCAACATCCCAACATCCCTTCCTCATGCTTGTGACACCTCATTTTCTCAGCCTAGGCTCTGGCATCGAGAAGCCAGATGACCTCTAATGATCTGCTTTTAGCCTGGTGTCGGGCAGCCAAATAATCACACTTCAAACTCTATCTGGCATCATTAGACCCTACTGGGGAAAATCTCTTTCCCATCTCTGGGGGGAAAGGTACGGATGGGAGGTACAAAAGCTCTTCAACCGCGGAAGCTTGTGCACGGCAATGGTCAATTGTGATGAGCACCATCCAGTTTCAAAACAGTCTGGTTTTAGGAGATACGGCTCAGTCAATGACTGTATAGTCGGCAGGGCTTTGCATTAACAACAATAAAAATTCAGATATGTAGCTAAGGGGAAATGTTCTCAAAACCCGTTTATCCTTTCATGAATTTGGTCGTTAATTTACTTTCAATCTTAAAAGAAATCTAAGGCCGGTTTACGTTGTTTTTGTTGGAATAAAATTAAACATGCTCTTTTAACGAGAACTTTGAACTCAATACAGAATAACATATCAGCAACATCACAAAGAGCAAGGTATTTTTCTGATACTCATATCAGTTTGTTCAGATGACATTTTCTTTTTATATCAAAATGCCCGAACTAACCAACCATACTGTGCTTGTTCATTGCTCTCAAGACAACCTAACTCAAATGTCAGAACTATATAAATTCAGCACAATGGACAGAGATAAATAGGATGCCTGGAGGTGCAATATCCAGTCTGTTGGTTAATAAACTGAAAGTACATGTCTACTGAGTAACTATAAATAGCAGTCCCTAACGGTATGCACCTTAAGACCCTCTGAAAAACAAGTTAACGTAAACAAGGTATGGGTTGAGGCCACATGTTTCGGTGGCCTAAAAAAGTTAAAGATAAAACATTTTTTGAATATGATTTGGATGAAAAGATATGCTGATTACTGAACTGGAAACTTCTCTGTGCCTTACATACATTTAAAAAAAAAGGTTTATTCTTCCATATGGTGGTGCTCTGCTGGGTAGAAGATAGGACCTCCTTAAAAATAAGATATTACTCCCCTATCTGTCAGTTCACACGTTACCCAGGAGCAAAGGCTACACAATTAGCCGTTAATTCTCTCATTCTTGCCTGACCAGAGGCAGAATATGGAATGCACTGGACCATGGCTGTTGCCTTTAAGCTCCTGCTAAATGATAATCCATTTGGAAAAACCTGTAAAATTAAGAAATGTACTTCTTTGTTTATCTACATCATTTCCACAAATATGATAAGCTGTTTTTATTTGATAAAAAAGTTATTTACCCTTAAGAACCATTCAATATTTTTTTTGCCACTAAAAAAGAGAAGATTAACAAAATTCACGAACGTAATCATGAAAAGGTCCCTAAGAAAGCTGTTGCCGAGGTGCACTCTGTCAGGTAGTTTATTTCTGATATAATGCTATGATATTGCCCTTAATCTGAAGGACTATATTGTTACCTGCGGCATTTCTCAAATTAAGTCTAACTCTAGATATTAGTGGTGCCACCTTCCTGTTCTTGTTCACTAAATGTCAAACTTAACTTCGCAAATTGATGGATGCTACAAGGAAGTAGGTGAGGAATACAGTATGTCAGTGACCACTCTTTAATTTATTTTATTTACTAACTTAGTAACTTGCTAATTATTCAATATATATAATATTCAATATTCCGTTGTGCATTTTTCTTCTTTTTTTTCTATTTCAGTTTCTCAGTAACAGCTTCCTCATAGCTACACATCCTTTAGACCCCTTTGATTGAGTTGTCTTCTCATAGTGGAAGGGTGCATAGGATCACCTGTTGATCTTTTTAGATCTTAAGCAAGAGTGGAGCTTAATTCTCTCCCATATCTCAAGGATAAAAACAGTTTATCAGATTTAGTCAGTTTTGGTGTTCCTCCAGGCATGTTAGGACTTTGGAGTCAGTGAGAGAGCGAAGAAAAGTGATACAGATAGATTTGATATTCTACTTTAGCATTAGAGGGTTTTATGTAAAAAAAGAAATCGGGACACACAAATTAATAACTTGTACTCAATTTAAATATCTCGTTCTGATACTGAGATATTTCGCCAGGCATCATTTGTCAGTTCTTTACTGCAAGTTAAGATACATTGTGAATGAAAATAAATCTTTACATATCACCATAAAGGAAATCAAAAGTAATAACGTATTGTAAATGGATGGTGACTATGATCAAGGGGTTGGTGGGGGTTCATACAATACATACATTTATGTTTATTTGTACTGTTAACAGGGTGGTTGATTCATAGCGAAAGAACCCTTTGTCCTTTCCTTCTAAGATTTCTTAGATGCCTTTTGGTATCGTTTGGTCTTTCTCTCGTTCTGTCTCACTGGTAATGAGACATCTCACTGGTAATACATTTGTTGAAAAGTGCAGCACCTGTGTGCCATTTTTCCTCATTGTTTTGCTGCCTTATGGCAGTGTACTGAATTGTTCAGCTGTTGTCAAACTTAAACGGCAAAGCAGTGGCCTTTTCTTAAAACTTATGAGACAAGGGCTAAATTGAAAGAATAATGGCCTGCGCAACATCAGCAATGAATTTCAATGCATTGAGGCTCAACAATAATTTATCAGAATATATTTCTCGATTCTTAGCCTTTATTCTAAAGGGTGGGTGCAGAGATGCAATTTCCCTCTTTGCACAGTATCGTAATATACACATGAAAGTTGCCTAATTGTACATTAGACGTGTATCATTTGAAGAAAGATAATTGATTTTTTAATATTTGATTTTTCTTTTCCAGAAAACTGACCTGCATAGCGTACATTTGAGAGTCATTCCAAAATTAGATGTGTCTGTTGAGAGAATTTGAAATATATATATATATATACATATTCACAAACAGCATTGGGTTTTTATCGGTGTTTCATTTAAAAGAAAATACTACTTCAAGCCAAGGATTAAAAAGCAGAGCTTTTTATCATTGTTAATGGGATCAGTAAATTACTTCTACATTCTTATCCCCAGACCCTTCAGTCCTCTGGCTGTGGTGGGGTTGAAGGATGTTTAATCCATCTTCATCTACCAGTCAGAATGTGTACAATGTGATGCTTTGGGGGAAAAAAGTGTTTAGAAACTAACTGCAGTGTGTGAGAATGTAAACAGCTTTTTAAATAATACGTTTTTGACTGACACTTAGCTTTTTTTACCCACCTAACTGTGACCAACAATTTTTATTGAAATAGCTTCTTAATTTAAACCTTAAAATGAGCAGAATTTCTTCTTCTTTGCACAACAAAGAAATGCTAATGTGCTCTAGACATGAGGACGTTCAATCAATTATTTTGCTTAGCCCACCTTACAAATATCTACCTTTGGGGCGCCTATACAGGCAATTATTTGGATCTGAAAAAAAGGAGACCCCTTAATTGACCTAAGGGGAAAACATTGAAAGCCAATTCTCTTTGTTTCAAACTGTGCCGTTTGTAACAATGTGACGGTGTTGCGAACATGTTTTCTCATTTATAATTTGTGGGCATCACATGAAGGGCAAGTTATATCATCAGCACCAGAGTCTCTGAAGCTATAATTAAGTACCAATGCTGGTTCCAGGATGTGTCACTTCGGAAGTGTCATAAGCGACCGCGGTCGAACGACTGTTAGACAGTCATACGTGAAAAATGTACAATGGGACAATGTGCGTCTTAGAACCTAAATATGTATCTCAAATATGGTCACATTATAACTTTTGGGGAATGTTCAATCCTCTGTGAAACAATAAAGGGGAGATCAAGATCTTAATTTGACCTGGCTCCAAATTACAGGCAGATAACAATTGCAAGCTTCTCATGTTTGTAATTCTTCCTTTAAAAGTGGTACCATATTATTTAATCAAACACAGTTTCCCACTTCTTCACAATATGATAGATGCAACGCTTTCAAAAGTATAACATTTCTGCAGTAAAAAAAATCAGAGTGCTTCAAAATTCAATATTCTAAAGGAATTGTAACTACTGTCTAATCACAGCCGTGAACTGAATTGGGGGCATAATAAACGAAAGAAAAATCTTCCTCGATGTTTGTCAGTTTGGTGATGAAGCTGCCTAAAAGCAATTAGTTGAATGAAGGCTTTGTTTTCTTTCATTTTGGCATGTTTTACTCACATCATAAACATAACGTTTAACCATATTAAATATTGCAGATATTGTAGAGAAAGAAAGCTTGGGCTTTGGCTAGATCTACTGCTTGTGATGTGGACTGGCATGCGTTTAGCAAAACATGTAGATGTACATGTTGAAAAGGGCAAAATATATATCATTTGAACAATTTAGCTCAATGTGATAACAGTTCAGCCAAATTCTGCAATGTCGTTAAATCACTTAAAGGCAGTATTCATCATGCATTCCCCAGCAAATAGTGCTAGGCTTCAGTTCTGTAACTAATTAAAAGATTTGTGATGTTTTTAATAATCATTTTATAAAATCAGGCTCTCTTTTTGAAGAATGCTGCAGGGTTGTTGGCACAAATGGCACCAGGAGACGCCATTGCCACTAATGTAGAAAAGAAAGATTCCCATTTTATTCCCATGGAAATAGTTGGGGGATGCAAGTGCCTTGAATAATTACTGACCCATCTCCAAACACCCATGTCTAGGAAAGATGTTAAAAGCTCTTGTAAATGAACAGCTTCATACTTTCAGTCTGGGTTCAGAGCTGGTCATAGCACTACAGCAGCCACACTTGTAGTCCAACATATAGTTACTGCTCTTGATGATGAGAAACATTGTGCAACTTTTTAATTGATTTGTCAAAGGTTTTCTATTCAGTTAATCACAGATTACTTCTGGATAGATCAGCCTTGTTGGGATTTGATTATGAAACTTTTAAATCTTTTTCAGCACTACCCTACCGATAGATAACAGCGCATAAATGCTAAGGGTTTGAAATCCAAAGTTGTAGTTATAGAGAATGGTGTACCATAAGGTTCAGTTTGAGGTAGAGAATGTAGAGAACAATGTTTACACTTTATACTAATGATATGTGTGCCTCTTTAAAAGACTGCAAAGTACATTTCTATGCAGATGATACTATTCTTTATTATTGTGCACCGTCCATGAACAGGCAATGTCAAACATTACAAGGGCATTTAATTGTGTATACTAACCCCTTAGAGATCTAGGATTAATCCTTTATGCATCAAATACTAAATATGTGTTTTTCTCAAGGGCCAAAAAGTTAGATTATAAGTCCTATAATATTTGCACCATAAATTGAACACAAATTTAGCGTGTCACATTTTATAAACACTGTGTAATTTAATATGTAGGTGCTTGAACTCACAAAGAAGAGGATCAGACTTTCTCTAAATAGGATAATAACGTGATTTTCTCTTAATAATAATAAATAATAAAATGACAATTGTAAAATCAACCCTCATGTCAGTCATGGATGATGGTGATATTGTATATTTGCATGCAGCCCCAACTGTTTCAAAGTCCCTTGATGCAGTTTACCAATGCTTTGCATTTTGTAAATGGGCGCAGTTTTAGAAATCATCAATCACCATATATGCAATTGGTCGGTTGATGGCAGTGTGTGCGTGTCCTGAATTTATTGTGTATGCATGTGTATGGATGACAGCCTGTGTATGTACCATATGTATGCACTTTGTTATTTATATTTTTAAAACAGATACTGCACTGTATGTGTTCAAGACAAACTTTCTTCGAGACAATAAAGTCTATCTATCTTTCTATATAAGAAAGTATGATGGTCTTCCCTTAGGAGATAAAAGCATTGATTATTTTTTGTTTACAAGGCATTGTTGGGCAAGTTGCCTTTTTACCTTATTCTCTTCTAAAGCACAGGTCCAGTAGTCATAGGACATGCTCACAGGACTTGATCACCCTTGAAAGTCCAAAAGTGAAAACAAAACTTGAAAATTAGCTTTCAGTTTTATTTTCCTCAGATAAATGGAACATGGTTCAACAGGAAGTAAAATAGAGAACTTTGTTTCGGTTGAACAATTATTGTTTTGTATTATATTATTTTAGGATATGGAGTTGAAGATTGTTCTTGATTTGGTTGAAACTTAAAAATTGGACTGTATTAAATTTTTTTTAACTAATTTGATTCGAGAATGGGGACTGGAGAGGACCCAATCGCAGACACAATAAGGCAATAATAAAAGGCAGCAAAGACGAAGAAAAGTTCAGAGTACTGTGTTTACTGAAAGATAATAATGGAACAAAAAGCATACAATAGGCAATACTATGCAGAACAGGTGCACACGATAAGCCTCAATCAAGGCAATGAAGCAGAAACGCCGTCACGCCTGTGACAGGACCCCCTCCCCGAGGAGCGACTCCTGACCCGACCACATGGACGGTCAGGCTAACTTGCAGTGGAAGGCACTAATTGTCCAGGATGTGACGCGCCGGAACTCATGACCGCTCCTCTGGACCGTAACCTTCCCAGTCCACCAGGTATTGGACACCCGCCCTGACCGTTGGGAATCCAACAACCACCGAACCATGAAGGCCGGATCCCCATCCAGCATCCGAGGTGACGGGACAGCCGGAGCAGGACTAGGTGGTGGCTTCAGCTGGGACGTGTCCAGCCATTGACAAGTCTTGGGTGGAGAGCCACACTTTCTACCAAAGGTGATAGCTGGGACCCCCTTGAAAATGCCAGTTAGCCTGGAGCTGATGGCGGCACGGTGCGGTCTGGAGAGCGCTGCAGGCGTGCCACCAGACACAGCAACAATGGCAAACAAAGGCGGCAGGCAAAGGAGCACCAAAGCGAGAAGCTCCTGGTCAAGTTAGTACATGGATGAAGTTGCTGATTGGCTGGACGGCGTTGAGAAAGGACCAGACCAACCCCAGACTCCTGACGCATTCATCTCAACGACAAAAGGCAGGGCGGGATCCGGAAGACGCAGAACTGGTTTCTCCAGGTTTCTCCCTGGAGATGTTTGAAGGCAGATGACATGAGGAGTAGAGGGTAGCGGCTTCATAGGGTGATACGGTTCAGGTACTGGTTGTCCATACACCGGCAACGACTCGTTTTTGCCCCTGTCTTTGCCCACGAAGAAGAAACCTGCTCCTGCGAGGGATGTGGACAGGCGAATGTGCCTGAGAGCCAAGGCTTCTTTGATGTAGGTATCCAGGGCCCGTGGTTCTGCCTCAGACAGGCTGAAGGCGCAATCACGCTGAGGTGGTGTGGCCAGATCGTAGATTGCTGTTTGCAGACGACTGCGCTGAGATCTTGGCATTCTGATGGTACTCCCGACAGGTCTGGCGTCACAGCAATCCGTTTCTCTACGGCTGACTGAGAGTCCAGAAGACAGGCCGTCTAGCAGTGAGACCAGTCCAGCGCCAAGGTTGTGGATCTCCAATCAGGAGATCCCAGGATCAATGGAAGGTTGGGAGAACTAGCCACATATAACTATCGTTTCTTGACACTGATTCAGAACCATGAGCTGCAGAGGTTGATTAACAAACCCATACCCTAAGGGTCTCCTGTCCAAAGCAGGGATGCGAGTTCCGAGGACAGGGGAATGATATGAATCCGGTGTTGGAGCGCACACTTGAGTTCAAAAATGTGGATTGATGCTTTTCCACCGTGGTTGAACTTGCTGTGAGTCTTGTGTTTGGACTACTAAGGGCTCCCACTGATGCTGTCGACAGCGCTCCTGTAGCCTGTTGTCTATACAGATGCCCAAAGATATCAAGTAATCCAGGACCTGCCAGTTCATCCGTGAGGCTCTCGGAGAGACCGTGGTGGAAAGCTAGAATTAGAGTCTCCGGAGTCCATTTGCTTTCAGCCGCCAGAGAGCGGAGTTCAAAGGTGTAGTCGGCAATGCTGCGAGAACATTGTTGGAGCTGGAGGAGACATGTGGCTGCCTGGTGGCCGCTTACTGGATGATCGAAAACCTTCTGCATTTTTCGGTAGAAGAGATCCCGGCAAACTGCGCCCTCACCCTCCCATACAGCGGTGGCCCAGGTCTGCACTTTCCCTGTTGGTAGCGCCATGATAAACGCTACCTATGTTTCCTCCGAGTGGATGGCCGACGGGCGGTGGGCGAAGGCAAGCAAGCATTGAACCAGAAAGCCTCTGCACTTGCATGAATGGATAAACTTAAGTATTAGTGATACCACAGGTTGTTCATTACTGTTTACACCACAGCATGGATGGCTGGCTAAAACTGCAATGGTTTTCCTAGAGTGTTTCTGAGTGTGTGCAAGACTGAGAAACTGATGGAAATAATATTTGTACTGAATTGACCAACCAATGTATAACCTTGAATAACTTCTGAAATATTTATTTAAACGGACATAATTTGTGTCTCATTCGAAATGCTAAGAGAGATTCCAAGAAGGAAAATGGGTCTGCTACAGGGCAAGCAAAGCGCTTTACCAGCGGCAGAGGTAACAAAAAATCTGTCCAATCTTGTTATTTCTCCTTCCATCTTCCATCTGTATGGCATTGATTGGCGTCTCTCACCCTTCTCTGGTACATCCACTCCTTTGGTAGGTTGGGAGAACATTGTCATTGCCGTTTGTTCTTTTCAATTGATCTCAACCGACATATCCTCTATTTAATGACTGGCTGATTTCTTATGAGGAAGCACTTTATTACCCATGGTAGAGCAAGCATATACTGTAAGGGTCAGCTCCGGATGGAGAGCCCTGCCTGGCGCATGTGAGGGATGAGATCCATTGCTGAAATCTGAAGGATCTATGTATCTGAAGCTACACTGTATGTACTGTGGACGCAGATCTTTCAATTGGCCAATTAATGGGTGCTCAGTCCATGATGCACCTGTGTATAGTTATTCATGGTCAGAGATTTATGATTATTGTTGATGTTGGATTTTTTCCTATTTTATTCAAAACAATCATTGCAACTATACCTTTGGCCGTCCAAGAGCGATACAAGATTTATGAAAAGAAGCTAAACAAGTATTGGTCAAATTTATGAAATTAATTATTCAACTGCTGTTATAATATCTGTTGTCAAATTTGGAACCAATATGTTTTTAAGTATTACCACTCCATATACTATAGAAAAGGTAATCTGCTGTGTATTCCATGTGATTCAATTTATCGGCCACTGATAGTAAACCAAACAGTGCTTAAGTCTGCAGTTTTCTGACCTTATATAACCAATCATGGTAAAGTATGACAGGGGAAATTACAACATAGAAGGTGGAAAATGTATGCCCTGAACCAATTTAGAGGCCAGAGAGCCTTTCCTGATGGGAAAGAGAAAGAGAGATAGAGAGAGAGAGAGAGAGAGAGAGAGCGAGAGAGAGAGAGAGAGAGAGAGAGAGAGAGAGAGAGAGAGAGAGAGAGAGAGAGAGAGAGAGAGAGAGAGAGAGAGAGAGAGAGAGAGAGGGGAGGGGGGGGGGGGGGGTAGTTTGTGGTGCTACACCAAAGTCATATAGTTCCAATCTTAAATACCCAAAGGTAAAAAGGTAAAAAATCTTCTTTTTAATAATTTGTATACAGGTGTTGCCAGACGATTTGCTAAAAAGGGCCCCGTGACAAGATGACAATGACTATAGAGCTAGAGCTTAGTTTAGTATCCAACTCATCTGGCTCATTTTTTTGTCTCTGTAAAAGACAGACATACTTTGTTGTAGGGATCTGCACCTCTGTAAAGTCTGCATGTGTGTCACCAGCTAGTGTACTTGAGGTGTTTGAGTAAAATGACATAATCATAAACGTAAGCATTGGACATACCTGTATATCCCCTATCTTGTCATCTTTCCTAACACCCCACCACCACATAATGAGGCAAAGAAGACGCTATGGAACCCTTTAAGGGAGCACAATCAGACAGGTCATTTGCAAGGGAAAATTACCCCTGACGTTTATGTGGATAATTATTATAATTCACTACAAACATCAGCCATTATTGCCGCAGTGCCATGGTAATGGAGGGCTGATTATAAGCTTACTTAGCACACATTTGTTGCTGGTTGAAAGGCTCATCACTTTTGAATAATAGCCAACATAGTGTTATTCTGCAGAATAATGCAAGGGATGAATAAGCAGCGTTCCTATTACAAAGGCATTTGCTATGGAATTTGCTTTTAAGATAATTGGCACAATCCAGGTGTAGGTCTTTTATTTTTATTATTTTGTAATTCTGTTATCTAGAATTTTTGGGGGGACATACCGTATACACCTGTCAAGATGTTTTGTTTTATGCATTGCTGACAAAAGATATTTTTCTCGTCCTTTAAACTGTAAACAAACGTGAGAGGATGAATGTTGAGCGGCAGCGCATTTGTGTTTCTCACAACTTTATTAAAATACCATACAGCCCAGCAATTATAATAGCGAGGTCAGAAATAATTAGCCACACAAGTCTAGGCTGATAACCATCAATGTCTATTTAGAGAGGGGGAACTTTCACAGGAGTCTGATGTGATGCAGGTGATGGATGATAGGTGTTTCTGTGGATATTTGTTCTTCCACAATGCTGTTGTGAACTTAAGATCACTTTGTCCTGCTTCAACCAAACCAAAGGATTGCTATTGTAAAAGAAAATGTCGAAACAAGGCGTCTACACACTACAATGTACACAATTTCTTTTAACATACGTATTTCACATGTATTTGCTAACATCATCTTAAATATAATACCAGATAAAAGAGACGTAAAAGAGACAGGAATCTGTAGACCATATTTTGTCATCACTCCACCATCAGAAGGTGAAAATTAACACTTGGCAAAAATTGTATTCATGCCAGAATCCAAGGCACAAACCACTTCTTGTTAAAAAGAAAGTTTATGCTTTTGATTAAAAAAAAAAAAAAATGCCTTTTTGATTAGTTTGGCCAGCAAACATTTTTAGGTTTATTTAGGATCATCCAGCTCCTTTATGTTTTTTTTCAGATAGCTGCACGGCTTCCCTCTTGCAACCCCGAGGTCATCAGAAATTCTCTTGGGTTTGGGATGATAGAACCTGTTTTCTGACAACTTCCGTTTAAAGACAAGACCCTGCAATTAAAGTAGTTCTGCACCGAAGAGTGTGCCTAAATGGGCTGTATAAACACAGATGGTGAGAAACAGCAGCATTTTCCAGATCAATTCCATGTGTGGGTGGGGTTTATGAGAGTCATCGGGAATCTTTTCTATTTATTCAACTCGTTAGGAAGGACACATTCGGAAAATAAATTGGTTTCTAACACTGCCAAGCACCTAGCTGACTTAAAATTCTTGCCGGACCCTTCTCTAAAAGTTGAGAAATTGTTCGAAGACCCATCCTACTTTGTTTACTTAAGTACCGTCTACTCTGGACCACCGTTCATTAACCCTGAAGTCACTGAGGACAAAGGTAGCCAGTCAACCACTATGGGAAAACTGAAATCTGCACATTTGGAATCAGAGAAACCTGAAACCGAAATAAAAAGGTAAATGTCAACTGTAATTACTTTAAAAAAAAAAACTCGATATTTGTTTGTTTCAAATTCTCTTAACGTTTGCCAGTGTGATTTGTGTGTTCTTTTTGCTTGCCCTTCCTCCGTTATCCTTGAGCGTGGAATTGACAGGACTGTTTGGAAACCTTACCTCCCCCAATTTCCCATACCCATACCCCAATAAGCAGCACATAATATGGAACATCACCGTCCCCGAAGGGCATAGGGTCAAGCTGTACTTCACCCACTTCAGTTTGGAACCTTCTCACCAGTGTGAATATGACTATGTTCAGGTAAATAAGTATTTCCGTGTAAGCGCTCCAATGATACTGTTCCTCCTAATTTGCTAAATAAAAATGGACGTGATACACTTTAGGTGTTAGCAGAAGGCAATGAGACCTTGCGTTTCTGTGGAGAAGAACAACGGGATAATGATGACACCCCAAGAAACACAGTGATCCTGTCGGCAACAAACATCATGTCACTGGTGTTTAAAAGTGACTATTCAAATGAGAGGCGATTCACTGGTTTCCAAGCATTTTACACTTCAGAAGGTGCGGCAAAATACTCATTCATTGTTGAGAATCTCTTTAACTATGTAAAACAACATTGCAAAAGGTTATAACTATCTAAACAGGCTCCTCTCTCTATCGCTTAACAGACATAAACGAGTGTCTGACCACAGTAGATGGGGAGATTGTGTGTGACCATTATTGCCACAATTATGTTGGGGGATATTACTGCACTTGCAGGTTGGGATACCTTCTATATGACAACAAAAGGTCCTGCACTGGTAAGATAAATTGTAAATGGGTCAAAATATGTTGATAATACATCTGTACACTGTATTATTTTAACAATAAAAAAATATCTATTAGACCTAAATTTACAAAACGTACTTGACTTGACGTAGGGCATTGTGTGGTACTATCACATGTCTGAATCTAGAATATTAAGGGACTGTAAACAATTGTATTGACACAGCATAGTATCAAATAATTAGGATTGTTGTAGTTGGCATGGAGCACAGTTTTAAAGACAAATTTAATAGCTGTTTTCCCACTTAATAAAAAAGGAAATCTGAATTGTTGTACATAGCAAGGCATACTGGGATGACAATGTTTGTGACTGTAACTCCATGCACCAGTCTACAACTGGGGTGATCCTGCTAACCAGCGTAATTTTAGAGCAAAGAAGCAGACTGACGAGCTAATACAATGGATGATCTCTGTCAAACAGTGCCAGACTGCCAGGCCAGTTTAATTACTGCCAATTCCTAAGGGAAAAGCAAACTGAAAAAAGGCCCACAAAATTGATACCTGTTTGCAGGACTAATATCTCGCTGATGCTAGGTAATTAATCATAATTACAGACAAGGACATGCCTTAAATTGCTATTCTTTCAGATAGAAAAAACTGACAATACAAATTACAGCTAAAAACAATTACGTGCTTTCAGATTACTCTCATTATATGAATTGTGTGCAATTCGGCCTTCTTGAAATATCCATTTGCTACACCTGCCTACTTGGTGGCACAATACTTTTACTTGGACTGAATGCTACCTTTTATATTGTCTGAAGCTTATAGACAAGCAAAAACAAAATTGAGCCAATACCCTTTCACAGCAAATATAAAATCAATACTACTTCTTATCGAATGCAGATGTGGTTCAATTGGACCTCTAAACTACACTCCCTACAGTAGTGTACCCAAATACAGAAACACTGGCTGACCAGTTTGATTTGTTTCCTGTTTTTCTGCAGTGCCATGTCCTAGCCAGGTGCACGTTGAGAAATCGGGCGTCCTCACCAGCCCTGGATACCCAGATCCCTACCCAGCCATGAGTCACTGTGACCACACTATACATCTCACAGAGGGATACAGGGTGGTCCTGGATTTTCAGGAACCTTTCGATGTCGAGGGACACCCAGATGTCCCTTGTCCATATGATGTCTTGACGGTTAGTTATGGGCCATGTGACTAGATCGCAACTAATTCAACCCCATGCTAACAAATAATCAATGTATTCCTCCTCATGCTTTTAGAGTGAGCTTTGTCATTGTCTGTCACTGTTCTCGGAGATACATGGCCATGCAGCCGCTTGCATATTTTAGCTGACCGTCCATCAGCCGTCAAACAACCAACAAGCCAAACCTGTCTGTCTTAAGGGTTCTTCTTCCCTTTAAGGTCACAACTGCAGGACAAGAATATGGCCCATTCTGTGGAGTATCACCACCAGCCAAAATTGACACGGGAAGTTACCAAGTAAACGTGAAATTCCGATCAGATGCCAATGGAAAGAACAAGGGATGGAAAATTATGTACACAAGCGTCAGTATCTGAGAGTATTATGCCACAGCTATGTGATTTATACTGTCTGATATAGATTACATTATGATAAATGCTTAATCTTTTGTTTTACCAGGAACTTAGTCTTGGTTGGTTTTTATTTGTTGTAATTTGAAAGTCACCAACAACACTTCCAGATGATAAAGTGCAGACCTGTTTGAAACAAAATCAAGGAATGCAATTTAATTTAGTGAGTCTCAACAGGAGACTAAAAAGGCTGTATTGAGAGTATATTAAGATGAGCTAAATATCCCCAAGAATAACCACATGAAAACAATTAGATTCTAGGATTCATTCCAAGTAGACACAATAATCTGCGTGGACATACAATTCAATCAATAGTAGTTTGAAAGTCAAATCAACTGCTTGTAGCCGTTTAGCCTTCATACATTATGCATGTTACTCTCAAGCTACTTCTCTATCAAAACAGCCATAATAAGGTTCTTCAGTCTGATGAAACAACCTCCCCTATGACACTTATCATAGGCTTCTTTCATTTGAGTGTCTTTCTTTGAAGGACTATTCCCTACCTCTTAAGTGTATCTTTCATACTCATGCAGTATCTGGATCCCCCGAATGTCAGTATTAACATGTAAACCAAACTAACATTTTTAAACAATGTGGCTAAGACAACCCAAGGTATGCTTTTGTTTTTTGAAGCCCACCACAACCCATTGGCACTCTACACTGACCCACTGTCAATTGAAATGCCACGAGGACATACTGTTCCTAACACAAGCATCCACCGGGAGCCTTCCTAAGGGCTCACTTCTCTTGATAGGAACGTTCCCCTTAACTTGGTCATGTAGGCTACAATAATGGAAAGTATCAATCCCCCCCACACACACACTGCATCAAGTCAGTATAGTAGCTGGACGCAATAAATTATACGTCAAACACCAATTACTTACTTGTGGTTAGTGTAGTTTCTGAACAAAAAACTTCATATTCATTACTCTATTTTGAATGAAAACCTTTTAATGTTAAACATTTTAATGTAAAATTTGATGTTTTCTTCTCAGTACAAGCCAAGGTAACTACTGTACAATGTTTTCAGCTGCAAAACACTTTACGGAGTTCGATTACTAGTGTCTGGTTATCACTATGTCCAGCAGATTTTTTATTTTATTTTCGTACCATGACAAGACTGTGTCAATACTTTAAAGCCTCTAGCTTGGCTTGTAATGTGTTAATTCAGTTGAGCAAGGGATATAGACAAGCTTATTTGGTAAATACTTTATAGTAATTATAAATGCTATTCAATCCAGTATAGCAGCTAACATGAAAGGGTTCTTAAAAAGTCACCAAAGAAAAACAGAGCAATCAAGAACCGAAAGAAAACGAAACATAAGCCTTTACTTAAACAAACGTCGGTTTTATACAGAATCCTACATAACATAAAAAAAAATATTTCCTTTCATGGCAATTGTTTATTGGCCAGTTTGAGACACAATTGTGCACCTTCAAGGACATCGTAAAAATACACACAATTCACATGGATGAAAACTTCTTAAATCATGAAGGTGCAATTCTAGTGTGGTATTCCATGCCATGAAAGGTTACACAATACCATATTCGCTCTCCTCTAAACACTTTAGTAAAAGGAGTTTAATCTACCACATTTAATAGTACCAAATCTATGCATGCTAGTAATGTACATGCATAGTATATCAACTAGAACCCACTGCAATGGAAGTCAGTGACCATGCTAATATCTTTCAAGTGTGGCCTAGTCATTGCGATATCTATGCATCAAGGAATCAATACTGGTCTGATTGTTTACTTACAAAATGTAGCCCCATATATTATGTTTCTAGTTATTTTCAAATAATAGCATGTTACATAGAGTGAAACTACTTGTGCAAAGTCACAAAGTGCAGTAATTTAAGGTAAGTATACAGACAGATCTAACAAAGGCTGTTGAATTAAGTTAATAGTTCAATAACGTAATATTTATTAATGTGTTAAAAGTTCTTATGAAGAGCTAATTCCAAGATTGCCAGTTGTTTATATGGTCCTAATTCAAATAGTGAAAGTACGAGGGAAATTGAAAATGTATGCAAGTAATGAGGACCAATGGAGATATTAGACTGAAGAATGGACTGTTTATCTTTCTCAAATAGTGTTACGGCCAGATCCAGATTGCCTATGAATTGTATACAAAAAATCTACAAGCTGTACAGCTTTAAGAAAATAGGCAAACAATGCCTTCTATTGAAAATTGGCACCGTTTTATTGCAACAGAGGCGAGTTATTGCAATGTAACAATCTAGCAAACCCACTTAATGTTATCATGGTTTATTTCAGTCATTGCTATGGCCTATGACTCTTATCAAAATTAGAGCTCCGTTGCCAGAGACCACAAGTGACTCAACCCAATCTAATCCAACAAAACAGAAAGTGAGATGCTAATATCCCTTATGTTGATCATGCAATGTGAATTCCTTGGTAGAGATAACAAAAAGAGTATGGGTCATGTAAGTGGCATATTCGGCCTTTGGAAAACATAATGCCAACATCATCATCATTCATGGATTCAAGCTAGTGGACATAATCACTCCCGCGCAGTTGCTTCCAGTGACAGTCAGGCAACCCTAAAATGCTCTCAGTCCCCTTCAGAGGAATCCTGGCCTACTTGCTGAGTTTGGCAGGTGTGGCTTGACTGTCAAACGAGCTCTTCTCTGTTGGCTGGGTGCTGTCGCGTTGAGTCTGGACGCTGAGTGATTGTATGGCCTGGACCTGCTGTAACCGCCTGGTCAGCTCTATCTCGCAGGCCTGCAGCAGGGCTGATGTCCTCTCTGAGCCCCAGCCCAACACCTGCTCCATGGTCTCTGCACCTTTAGTCACTACCATCTTTAAATAGATTTGAAAAATACACAACTTCAGTTGGATCCAATGTTCATAGTTATTTCATGTATTGTTTTCCATTTGAATGGAAATCCCTTTATTTCACACCAAAAACAATTGAAATAACTCAACTTGGTATGTGCTATGTGCTGAAGATAAGGTTGATAAAAGGGCCACAGAAATAACACCAACAAGTGCAGATGGATAATAGAAATCATTGCTAACAATTAACAAATGAGCTAATACATATAGTGTATATGACAACGAAACTTGAGACAGGGTCGTCCTGAAGACTTCAGTACACACATATACCAATGGTCGGTCAGTCCCATGGCTGGCTGGACAACTAGTTTGCAGTGCAGCAGGGAGGGGGGTATACATACATACAAATAACGTATAATAAATATAAAGTTTTGCCATCTCTCCTAACAAAATACAAACATAGCCATTATTACATTTTGAAATTGGACCATGTGTAAAGAGCACAAATATGGTTTATGGGAGGGGTTGGTAGGGTGATGGCAAATTACATACAGCGACTCTAAGCAAAACCGTGAACCAAATACAAACAAAAGGATATTCTGTCTAGTTAACGCAACAAACATATCAGAGCCTAGGGAAATGGAGGCTGTAATATGGTAGTAATATTAAACTTCAATCTTTCTATAGAAGGCATGCCTCTAACATATGTTAAGTGTTATTTCACATAGGTTCTTGTGAATGTGATTAGGTCCTTAAGAAAACTCTATCCTATTGAATGATAATTTTCCTCACATCAGTATGCTATTTTAAACTAACCTATACGTATCTAAATGAAAGAGTGTCACCCAGTGGTAAAGGCCATGTAAGCAATTGCCTTGGACAATACATTTTCCTCTCAATACATGCCCTCTTTACTTTGTGATGTCCTATCTTATTTAAATTGAACAAAAGATTTAAGGCTTTTTTCAACATTATTTAACTGTAGGTGTTGAAGATGTCTACGTAGAAGTCTCACAACCCCCATCAGATTTTCAGCATTTTTACATACTGTTAACACTGAATCTTAAGAAATATGGAACAACCTTTTGTTCAATGTTGTGGTGCTGTAGAATTTATGTATAGTTTTCTGCATTAGAATCTAGAACACATCGCCGTAATTGACAGAGTTACAAGTTTTGTTCAGTGTCAGAAAATGAGACCGGACAATGTGAGTGAGGTACACTGCCCAAAAATGTATGAAATGCCCTAATAGCACAAATCCACCATAAAACAGTTCTTTAAAAAACGGCGGTCTTGAATGCACTTTAAACAAAGATACTGATCAATAATCAAGGGAAGGTTGGTTAAAATGTGTGGTGAAGAAAGAATCATTTGTCTAAGGAGTGTATACTTTGGCAATTGGCAATCTGAGAAGTCGCTAGATAAATTAGTCTTCAAAATGTTGTTATATCTAAGAATAGGTTTAAGTGGATAATCTATTGAAACAATATGAAAGAGAGAGAGAGAGAGAATGAGAGAGAGATAGAGACACAGATTCAGTGACCAAGACAGCAGGCAGTAATACCTGTAGTTCCTCATTGGAGAGCCTTGTTTCCGGGCTGGTTTTTCCTTTCATGACCATCAGAGTCCTGGTCATGAATCCTGATGCTGCATCCACCTCAACTCCATCCGGGATATCCATAATACCAACATCTACTAAATAAACAAAACTAAGTTGGACTGCAGTTCATAGAACATTACCGTCTTAAGTTCTTGACAAAAAAGTAAGATGAAGAAGGCCTTCAACTTTATGAACTGTCTACCCAAAAGCCATGTCACAGGGTTGTATTTCTAAATTCTTCTTTCACCTCAATGAACTATAACCCAATAGTTACATTGCCTCTATACCTAAACTGCATGCAGTTTTTAATACGCTGTTAGAAAAAATTCTAGCCTTTATCATCTTTGTGTTTTTTTTTGTGTTCATGGTCTGTAATTCATAAAATCTGGGCCAGTTGTTAGCCAAAGCAATGGCTCCACCTAGTGACAAAAGAAGCCATTAGCCAATTAAATCACATCGCTCTTGATCTATTTCACTTAAGCTCATATCCAAGACCGATTAAATGCTTGTCTAACACAATTTTAAACCAGACAGATTAAGACCATTCGTAATCATACAAGATCCATCCTGTGTACAAATTTGAGACCAAATGCCTTAGATTGAAGCTGGTGCGTGGTTACACTTGAAATATGTGTGCCATTGTTAGATCTAGGGCAAAGGGTCTGTTTGTCTGCAGACTCTTTCTGTGTCTTTTGTTATACTTTTTATTCAAAAGTCTCTTACCTTCAACATTAGGTTCGGCCTGTTGTCCATCCTCTTTCTCCATAGCCTTAATGTAGAGCTTTAGCAGCTCCTTAGACTGCCTCTCCTCCTCTCTGCGGTCCAACACTCTCTGGAGAGTCTCTTGGAGGTTCTCAACCTTTTTCTTTTGGAAACCTAACACAGATGCTAGTTCTGAGCAAGGGATGTCCACTAATGTCTGTAACAGAGAGTAGAAGAAGGATATGATTTTTCAATTTTACATCATAACTCAATCAAATGATAGTTACAATTGAACAAAGCGTGGCTTAGAATGGCTACTGGGAAAAAAAGTGATGGGTTGATAAGAAGGTTTACCTGTAAGTCTGTCTCAGACATGAGTATAACGCTGGCAAGGTCTTGCTTCAGCTGTAGGGCAAGAAACAACCAGGACTCTGTCCCACCTTTAGAGGTGTCCACAACATCGGTCTCCAGGTCAACGGAATCCCTGCTCATCCAGGCTGTGCCCCCATCAACTGAAATGAAGAAAATTAAAGGCTTTGAGGGGAAAAATACTTGACTGTTCAAGGCACCACACAGAGATCATATACTGGCATCACTAAAATGGCAAAACTACCCAAATGAACCAAGCCCCTGACAGGGATTAAAGATAAGATAAGATTAAAAGAAAAAAACAGTCAAGTCTGTCGATTTTAATAGGCTGATATGGGCCTATAACAAATATACCTATATCGCCGGCTCTTGCTGATTATTATAGAATTTTTTAGCCCTTATTTAAGTATATCAATTTGATAACATGTCTACGACGATAAACACAGCTACAAAAACTAAAACAAAGCAGATCACAACATAGCAATAACATCAATTTGATAACTTATCAGATTGCTAAGATGAGTAAGATGGCCAAAACTGAGGTCACGGCCAAGTTGCCTAAAGGTTGTGCCCTGATGCCTGTGGGTACACTATTCCTCGCAAGGATACAAGCAACACTTGTTCATTGTGTCTGTGCTTGACGCATATTAAAGCGTCCATGGCCAAGCCTGGAATAGTATACAGAAGGTTGCAACAGTGTCTGGCCCCTGTCTGACCCCCTTGCCCAACCCATGTGCAGAACAGGTTCAGTGGGAGCTATTAGCCTAGCCCTCAATTTTTGGGCTTACAGAATAGTTTACTGATCTTTCCACTGCTGAGCTATAGGCTGGATAACATTAGCAAGATCCCTTCCAGAACTCTTTTATACGAATTAACCTAAGCCTGCAGCGCCAGCATGTTTGGTTCACTCATTACCTGCCTTGGCAAGACCGTATCTCTGTTGTTTAGCGGCACAGCCAGCCAAAACCTATCAATGAGAGACCTACAACAGACAACTATACAGGCTACACAGACACTTATAAAGCACAACATTTGCTGAACAGATCTACACTTCATGTTGCCTCTCCCCCTTTAAAAACAACAACACACCAGCCTTTTTGTGCATGGCAGTGATGAGAGAGTGTCAAAGATTAACACTTGTAAATAAACAACTTTGACCGAAAAGGAATCGATAGAAGTTCCAAACCCGCAGTCAGACGATGTGATGGTGAAAAGGAACACCTTTTCAGTCCACAAGAGGGCTCACCTCCTACTTCTGGTAAGATTGGTTTCATGTCTGGATCAGTGACACGTCACATGTTGCAGAGCTAAAGCGCACTGGGTTTTATGCACCATGCATGCGGGGTGGGGTGCAGGCTACAATTTGCCAAGAGCAAATGATTCTCGGATGTTGCGTCGTCATGTGTGCTAACATCTTCGGTGCCCATACTAAGAGAGGAAATAAATTCTCATCTAAGAAAATAGAAACATTTGCAGTCTGCTCACTTATCCAGGCAATGGAGGGGTCCTTCAGCTGCTATCTAATTGAACCGAATGAAGACAGTCATTCTTTTTTCGATCTATATGCGTTAAAAAAGTATCTGTGTTCAGGTTAAAAAATGCTTACATACTGCAAACTTTTCCATCCTATTTCCCCTCTAGATTAGTTTTCAACAGGTCGCTCTTCACATCCCTAGAAGGCTTGGCGAAAGGGGGTACCAAATGAGGTGGATCTTAAGGCCGATGAGGCAGTGTATCGATGTGGAGGGTGGGGCTAATCCATGACCAAACGTTATTCATAGTGTGTGAAAATGTTTGCCCATCAATAACTGAGGATTGGGTTTTACATGATAATAGACACTCAGTATCTCTCACACAACGGAGAAAACCTTTTACCAATAAAATGCAAACAAAATGATCAACAATAACACTAGGATTGCAAGATAGAGTATGTTTTATGTCTATGTCTTTTTCTCTGTTTAAGTAAGAGAAAGAGTAAGAGAAATTTCCAAATGAAATGAACTGTTACGTGAATGCAACCAACTACTGACATACGTGATCACTCAGTGATTCAAAACATGCAACATTTGTTTTAAAGGGTATATTTGTTTGTTAAAGGAGGTATCTGTATAATGTTAAGTTAGCTTACTTTTACGAACAGGAGCCCATATTTCTCTTTCATGCAGGAGCATGAATTTTGTGTTTAAAGGCAAGCACAAAAAGTAGGCATCATCTTCCACTATCGTCCCATCCTCTTCCAAGACCACGGACACCGGTGTGCTCGGGCTGAAGCCAAGCAATTCACATCCTGAGGGCAGAATATGGCATACTTTATATAAAAGTGTGAAATAATGTAGCTTTAACGTTGGGAAAATGTTGATTAACTTGTATTCTATAACACACACCAAAGTTAACAAGATTTTGGCCAGCTTGGCAAACTCAGGGGTGTATTTGGACATGGTTGTTTGACAGACTAGACCAGTTGCAGATCAGGTTGGGTGTCATACCATATTCAGCCCAGGCAAGTTTGTACAAGAGGAAAATGCAGTTATCTTACAGTTCAACTTGCACAAGTAAAATACAATGGACCCGACCAACCACAAACCACTGAACAAACCCCGTCTGGACAGATTCAATTTTATAGCCAGAATGGCATAACGTCATTCTGTTAATTTATTACTTAAGAAAAATCTGTGTTCAGGAATGTAACATTTGCTTGTATCAACTTTGCTACAGGAAACAAGAAACAATCAAAGGACGACATAACTTAATTTAAATTCAAATTTAAATTAAGCCATTTTCTAAACTAATGTTCAGCATGCTAAAAGGTGTATCCTAGATTCTGTTAGATTAACGTTAGCCAGTAGGTGTAAAGGCAAAACCGAAGCTAAGCCTAGCCTAGCCTAGAAGCAAGCACCCAGGTAGATTTCAGTCACTTACCATTTATCTTCAATTGTTCTAGAGAGGGAACAACCAATCCAACTGATTTCTGGCGCGTAAAATTACACACTTTACAAGGTTTCAGTTCTGCCATAGTACTGTCAAAAAGAAAACTGATATATTTATCTACTTAGCCTAAGTTAGATAACCAGCTCCATAGCTAGTTAACAGAACAGATTATCTTTTTCTACAACTTAACTTTCGTTCCACACAAGGAGGTATGAATGATACCGAGGTGGTGCCAGTAGTAGCTAGGATTCAAAGCAACCAACCAGGAAACATTCCTTAGAGTGTTTTTTCCACAAAGTGGCACGGTTATTCGTGTTGGTTCGGTTGGGTATGCTGAAGATAAAATCGCATGGTCGGATTACACTGTAATGTAGCCAAATAATTTATCGAAAAAACTTAGTTCCATAGGGGTAACAATAATAACAGAGTGGTGTTGCTGCCTGTCATAACTAAGGCAAAAGCAATCTATCGCGATTGTTTCGAGCCGACAGAAGGGCAAAAATGGCAGCAACTGAACAACCTGAAGCGCAAATACAGGTCTAACATTGTTCTCTTGTACAAATTCCGCCTGAATACACAAAATTTAAAGTTCTCTTGCTTGCTCTATTGCTTTTTTTTACTAAGACGGGAAGACGCCTAGCCTAACTTGAAATCCTGAGCTAGCTAGCTAATGTTATTGCTAGCAGAAAGTTGCTTTCACTAGCTTGCTAGCTTTTCGTGTTACCGACAGAATAATGACTGTTAATACATAGCGGTAGTGGTGTTGAAATGTGTTGGCCAATGCTCATCAATGTCAGGAGTTGATTAACTCTCTGATTATGGATCAATGCAATTTCTAGCCATTATTAGTTAAATGATGATTGTGTTACGTTGTTATTTCACAAACTGATTCGTTTTGCAGGTCAAGTACCGTATAACGTTATATATCGTCAACGTTAGGTAACATTATTTTGCCGCCCTATTGTAATATTGAATTATGATATCGCGAAATATTTGATATATTTTCATTTAAGATACGTTTTTCCAATTTGCCTGCTATTGTCCTTGATGAATGAATACACAGTCACAGCCTGGTGATAGTTGGCATTTCACTCAGGCGGAATCTACTTTGTTATAACCAAGTCCAAGAAGACTGAATAATCAATTTCCGAATAAAATGTTTGTTTTTAACATTTCTTCCTTTTGGTTGACAAAGATCATATTCCTCGCAGCCATAAAGGACAGTGATTTTACCTATTATTCTTATTAAATTTAAATACATTTTCTTTGCAGCAGATTAATCCAGCATGTCGTTCTTCTATTAGTATTAGGCACGTCTCTATTCTATTTTTAATTACCATTACAATATGAATACTTTTTTTTTTGTAGGTCTAAAGGCTTATATATAACCTACATATCTAATCTTTAATATCAATGATAATATTTTATATAATTTAATATTGGTATTTGTAATAAATATTCATCAGCAACTAATTTTTCACTGGCCAGTGGTAAATAAAGTATTTAAAGGGATAGTTCAACATTTTGGGAAATATGATATGCCCCAACTCACCCCTAGTCAGACGAGATGATAAATATACATTTTATGTCCGTATGTCCAATATTGAGTTAGTTACGTCAACTTACGTGGTAGTCGTGAAAGTAGCCTAGCGTAGCATTAAGCTCGAGGTAACCACTAGCATGGCTCCCAAACATGACTAAACACTCCTTAAAAAACATTCCAAAGCTGTGTTATTTACATGTGATATCTTCTATAATTCGCACCTGTCGAAATGAAAATGTAAAAGCAAGACGTCGTTTTGCCAATATACTCACCAGCCACTTCATTAAGTGCACCTTGCTAGTACCGGGTTGGACCCCCTTATGACTTCAGAACTGCCTTAATTATTCATGGCGTAGATTCAATAACGTGCTGGAAATGTTCGGCAGAGATTTTGGACATGAGATTGACATAGCATCACGCAGTTGCTGCAGATTTGTCGGCTGTACATCCATGATGTGAATCTCCCGTTCCACCACATCCCAGAGGTGCTCTATTGGATTGAGATCTGGTGACTGTGGAGGCCATTTGAGTACAGTGAACTCATTGTCATGTTCAAGAAACCAGTTTGAGATGATTTGAGCTTTGAGACATGGCCCGTTAGCCTGCTGGAAGTAGCCATTAGAAGATGGGTACACAGTGGTCTTAAAGGGATGGACATGGCCAGCAACAATACTCGGTTAGGCTGTGGCATTTAAACGATGTTCAATTGGTACTAAGGGGCCCAAAGTGTGCCAAGAAAATATCCTCCACACCATTACACAACCCCCACCAGCCTGAACCGTTGATACAAGGCAGGATGGATCCATGCTTTCATGTGGCTTACGCCAAATTCTGACCCTACCATTTGAATGTCGCAGCCAAAATCGAGACTCATCAGACCAGGCAACATTTTTCAATTGTCCAATTTTGGTGAGCCTCTGCCAATTGTAGCCTCAGTTTCCTGTTCTTAGCTGACAGGAGTGGCACCCAGTGTGGTCATCTGCTTCTGTTGCCCATCTGCTTTAAGGTTCGACGTGTTGTGCATTCAGAGATGCTCTTCTGCATACCTTGGTGGTAACTAGTGGTTATTTGAGTTACTGTTGCCTTGCTATCAGCTCAAACCAGTCTGGCCATTCTCCTCTGACCTCTGCCACCAACAAGGCATTTTCACCCAGAGAACTGCCGCTCACTGGATATTTTCTCTTTTTTGGACTGTTCTCGGTAAATCCTAGAGATGGTAGTGCGTGAAAATCCCAGTGGATCAGCAGTTGCTGAAATACTCAAACCAGCACGCCTGAACCGGGCATGGTTGTTGGTGCCAAAGTCACTTAAATCACTTTTCTTCCACATTCTGATGCTTGGTTTGAACTTCAGCAGACCGTCTGGTGGTGCGGTGAGTGTATACGTCCATGCACTCTATCTCAGATGTCCCTTAGTCCCTTAGGTCCCTTACCTGCCAGATACAAGGTGAAACCAAGGGTCTCCCCAACCATCTATCTGTTTCAATAACAACAATGTCTTACATTTTAGTTTCGACACATGCGAAATACAGAAGATAAAACATGTAAATAACATACCTTTGGAGTTTTTTTTAAGGAGTATTTGGTCACTTTGGGGTGCCGTGCTAGCGGTTACCTCGAGCTTACTGCTTTCGCTAGGCTACTTTTGCGGCTACCATGTAACTAAATCAATACTGGACTTACGGACATAAAATTGATATCTATCATCTCTTCTGACGAGGGGTAAGTTGGGGCTATCTTATTTCCCAAAATGTTGAACTATCTCTTTAAAGTGTAACAAATCTTTTCTTTTATATATAGTTATGCTTATTAAATGATGATAAAATATGCTGTCTTTTGTTTCGAATTAGGTTGATCTGATGAGCATCCTTGCCATTTTTGGGGCTTTTACCCCACCATAGGGGAATAAAGGACCTAGGTACTAGAACAGAACTAGAACTAGTTGGACTGAAATGTTGACCTTCCTATTATCCTTGCCATTATTAGGTTACACCATTGAGGCAAAAAAATTGCAAGGGATCAAAGGATCAATCTAGCAAGTATTGTTCCCTACTTTCTTTATTCAGAGAGGATACAATATGGAGCAGCACAGATTAGTAAAGAGCAAGATTGTCAGGATAATAGAATTGGGTCAGCAGCTGGCTAAAAATGGCAGAGTTAGAAGTCAGTTAAAGTGTGACCTAATCAGTAGCAAGCAGGTTCTCATTAGCTAAAGTTTAGCATTAAGTCTGCTAGTTACCAAAATACTTTAAACTTGGAAGCTAAGATATTATTGCTGAAGAAATTATGTTAACATAATTTAGCAACCTTTGGAAATTCATCACCAAAAATTCTAGGATATGATAAAAGAAAAGTTTTGGGGAAATCTGGATGTCTAGTTTATCCATCTCTGTTGCAGCCAAATTCTATGCCAACAGATGGAGCTCTAATCCAAGTGTGGTTATGGTTTTCAGCCTGGTGTGCCAACCAGAGAGGATGCTGTGGCACCGGTTCCCCCCAGAGAGGCCCTGGTAAGGCTTCACCTACTACACTAGAATAACCGTCTGTATATGTTCTCTGTTAACAGCAGGATTGTCCCATCAGGCTATTTCACAAAATGATTTAAATACAATCTCACTATTTGATCCAAATAATGATTAATCTAGTTTAACTAATCAGCCCTATATTTTAAAACCAACTTTTGAACAGCTACACTAATCAATATTTTTTCCCCCCATAATTGTAACTGCCTAGTGGAAAACCAAAAATGAACAAAATAGAGTGTGCTGAGTTTGTAGAATATGCCACAGTGATATGCCATGTGTTAATTGTTTCGGTGGATGAGTAGTTGATGAGAATTTGCAAAACATTAAAGAAATTGATCTATTAAGACATTTCTGAAAAGCTAAGGAGGACATGCTTGATTTGTAGCTAACCAACAGAGATAAATGAATGTGTGGGCAACAGTAGCACTTGTAGATAATAGAATGCACAGCAGTGCTATGTGCATAACAAACTATGTATAGAGTATAAGCCAGGGCTAGCCAGGGCCTGGTAAATTACACAGAGAGTAGATAGCAATAGCCTTTTATCTCTCACCATCATCTTACCCTTGTAAAGAGGTTGACAACAAATGTTTGAGGGCAGTAGGATATAACAGATTCACCGTAACTTTTTCTGTGGTTTCAAAATACACAGGATGCGGTGTTATAGTATACATTATTTGTCATGGGATTTCTAAGTGGGCACCTTCCTTTCTGGATCTTTCATTGATTTGACCCCACAACATCTTCTCCCATAGCTCAACAAAGAGCTTTGAAGTCTCTGAACCCCCTCTCTCTCCTCTCTGCCTCAGATACTTTATATATATATACAGTGGGGCCAAAAAGTATTTGGTCAGCCACTGATTGTGCAAGTTCTCCTACTTAAAAAGATGAGAGAGGTCTGTAATTTTCACCATAGGTAGACTTCAACTATGAGAGACAAAAATGAGAAAAAAAAATCACATTGTAGGATTTTTTAAGAATTTATTTGTAAATGATGGTGGAAAATAAGTATTTGGTCAATAACAAAAGTTCAACTCAATACTTTGTAACATAACCTTTGTTGGCAATGACAGAGGTCAAACGTTTCCTGTAAGTCTTCACCAGGTTTGCACACACTGTAGCTGGTATTTTGGCCCATTCCTCCATGCAGATCACCTCTAGAGCAGTCATGTTTTGGGGCTGTCGCTGGGCAACACGGACTTTCAACTCCCTCCACAAATTTTCTATGGGGTTGAGGTCTGGAGACTGGCTAGGCCACTCCAGGACCTTGAAATGCTTTTTACGGAGCCACTCCTTCGTTGCCCGAGCGGTGTGTTTGGGATCATTGTCATGCTGGAAGACCCAGCCACGTTCCATCTTCAATGCTCTCACTGATGGAAGGAGGTTTTGGCTTAAAATCTCACGATACATGGCCCCGTTCATTCTTCCCTTAACACGGATCAGTCGTCCTGTCCCCTTTGCAGTAAAACAGCCCCAAAGCATGATGTTTCCACCCCCATGCTTCACAGTAGGTATGGTGTTCTTGGGATGCAACTCAGCATTCTTCTTCCTCCAAAAATGACGAGTTGAGTTTTTACCAAAAAGTTCTATTTTGGTTTCATCTGACCACATGATATTCTCCCAATCCTCTTCTGGATCATCCATATGCTCTCTGGCAAACTTCAGATGGGCCTGGACATGTACTGGCTTAAGCAGGGGGACACGCCTGGCACTGCAGGATTTGAGTCCCTCTCGGCGTAGTGTGTTACTGATGGTAGCCTTTGTTACTTTGGTCCCAGCTCTCTGCAGGTCATTCATCAGGTCCCTCCGTGTAGTTCTGGGATTTTTGCTCACCGTTCTCATGATCATTTTGACCCCACGGGATGAGATCTTGCATGGGGCCCCAGATCGAGGGAGATTATCAATGGTCTTGTATGTCTTCCATTTTCTTACAATTGCTCCCACAGTTGATCTATTCACACCAACCTGCTTGCCTATTGCAGATTCACTCTTCCCAGCCTGGTGCAGGTCTACAATTTTCTTCCTGGTGTCCTTCGACAGCTCTTTGGTCTTGGCCATGGTTGAGTTTGGAGTCTGACTGTTTGAGGCTGTGGACAGGTGTCTTTTATACAGATGACGAGGTCAAACAGGTTCCATTAATACAGGTAACGAGTGGAGGACAGAAGAGCTTCTTAAAGAAGAAGTTACAGGTCTGTGAGAGCCAGAAATCTTGCTTGTTTGTGGGTGACCAAATATTTATTTTCCACCATAATTTACAAATAAATTCTTAAAAAATCCTACAATGTGATTTCCTGGATTTTTTTTCTCATTTTTGTCTCTCATAGTTGAAGTGTACCTATGATGAAAATTACAGACCTCTCTCATCTTTCTAGGTAGGAGAACTTGCACAATCAGTGGCTGACTAAATACTTTTTGGCCCCACTGTATATATATATATATATATATATATATATATATATATATATATATATATATATATATATTTTAACCACATTCTATTCCTGCTGGTGCTCTTAACCTAGCCCGCTCAGCAAGAAACCTACCCTTGCTGGATTTCCCTACTCAGTCTGTGCTGGCACACTTAATCGGTCTGAGCTGGAAGGTTACCTTTGGTTTGTTATATTTCTCTATTCAATTCCTGGTGGCTTGTAACAGCTTGCTCAGTAGGAAATGTTCCTTGCCACACTGTACTGACAACTGCTGGAATCGGTAATAGTGTTTAGAGGAACCCATTATCCAAGAGTCACTTTGGGACTACGGAATGTCTCCTGATGTAGCCAACTAATGAGAGGCTACTTTGTGGCATGTCTTTGAAGAATAAAGCTAACTTTATAGAAAGGTTCATTTGAACCCCCTGTTGCACTGATCCCTCTCTTCATAAGGAAATCCTTTTTGATAGGATGTTACAGGCTTTGAGGATTACCTTTGTGGCCCTTGCATTCAATGTGATTTTATTCTTTTGTCTAACTTTCAAAGTTAAGAGAACCAGCCATGCCTGTTGTACAAGTAAATAAAGTCCAATTCAATTGGCAGTTGACAGGCACTATGCTAGAATATGAACCATTTTGCATTCAAGGTTTTGCTTAAGGTACATCTGTCTTCAAAAGTGTGTGTCATTAATGCATTATCTTTGTGATGTTTATCATTATAACTGGTCTGAGCCTGTCTTAATGTGCAGTCAGGCATTCAACTCACAATTCACTTATACTCCCTCTGCTTGTCTAAGTATTCAGGATCAGGATATATGTTTTTAGTCTTTATAGTGTTCATCAATCTTATGTACTCTTTAACTATCACTAGCCTTTTTCACTAAAGCTAATCTTATCCTGACTGTATTCACTAATGTGGGTCTGTAGGACTCTACAAAGCTTTATTTCAATTTATTTGAATTTCAGCATCCTAGTATGCAGGAAAATCGGCTTCTTAAAATGTGTTTCAAAGGTCCTGATTTGAAACTGTCTGACAAGTCCTCCGCTCCAAGCCGATCCTGTTTTCTTCTTCCCTTTTTTGATGAGCTGCTCCTTTCCAGTTAAGTGGATTATTACAGTGGGGATAATTCTTGTCACATGGCATTATTTGGATGAGGTGAATAATTGAAATTTGTGTCTGAAAGAATTTTATCTGGATGAGAGGAAAGGAACTGCTGGCAGGGTTGGAGGGAGGCGTGTGTGTGTGTCTTTGTGTTTTTGTGTTTGTGTGTTCTTGTGCATAGACTGTGTGTGTGTGTGTGTGTGTGTGTGTGTGTGTGTGTGTGTGTGTGTGTGTCTGTGTGTGTGTGTGTGTGTGTGTCTGTGTCTGTGTGTGTGCGCGCGTCTGTGTGTGTCAGGCTGGGGACACCAGTCATGTTAAGAGGTTCTGACTCACCTCCCCCTGATTGGCGGGTCCTGGCTCAACACACGTCTTGCCTCTCCTTGATGGCCAGTTGGGCCTGACTCGCAGCAACAAAACACACTGCCTTTGCAACCACTGCCACAGGCCGCACAGGAGCGGATGCAGTCAGCAGGTTCAGTCCTAGAAGTAGTCCTGGGCGTTCTGGCACACCGAGTAGGCTGCTGAGAGGGAGGAAGCAGACCGTCCTACAATTGACTGGTTTATTAGTTCCTCCCAGCTATCGCTACCGCCTGTGGGAGATGTCCTCCCTTTTCTATCTCTTGCATTTTTCCTCTTCTGTCTTTACCTCTTTCCCTATCTCTGCTCTTCACTGTCATTTGATTTCTAGTATGGTACCCAGATTGTAACTCGCAGCGTTTCTGTGTCCTCTACACCCAGAGCACTCTTAGTTAATGAAAGTGATGGATGGATGGGTGGGTGTGGTATGTATGCCTACATGGTCCTTCCCTCCTAGCAGGACAACTGGCCCTCAGCAATTGAAACCACGACAACATGCCCGATTTTCATGCCCTTTATACTCTCACTGCTTGATAGGTAATAATAATAATAAAAAATAAGGTCCATCCATAGGACCAAACACTGCATGGTAGGTTGGGGTTTGAGAGAAAACACGGTATGTACCTGTAAGTATGAACAAACTCGTCTGTGTATGCCACATTTTTGGACAGTGTGCATGTTTGTATTTGTGCGTAAGGTGGAGGATTTGACAGAGTAAAGGGAGGAAGGTAATGGGAGGGGAGAAAATAGTTGTAAGATGAGCAACCCGGTCGCACATCAACTTCAAAAGCTCCCCTTCCCCAGGATATTAAGAGACTGATGAAAAATTTAGCGAGCGTTAAATAAGGCGCTTTGAAGTGATGTGTTTTGGCTCAGCAGTCTCTGAATTTCCGTAGCCTTTCTGCTGTTACTGATTGTGTAATGGAGAAAATAAAGTAAAACTTGTGACGCACAGGAGTTCGGGGGCTGGCTGTTTGGTTTAGGAGATTCCCAACAGTACGAGTGCAGCCAGTGGTATGGGGGATCAAGTTTGGGACTCCTGCTACAATCCATTTCTTCCTTTATTCGTTATCCACCTTCTCTGAGGATTTTCCAAGAATCTGAGGCAGACAGATGTTTTCCAAATGTCTATTAGTTTGAAAAACAAATGACTCAACACACCAATAAGGCGTTGTCCTGAAAGCATAGACATTTTGGAGTTTAAGTTTTGTCACTTTAACAAAAAATAAAAGTACAGTTAGGTATTCTTCAGATTTGATCTTTAGAGGTTATTATAAGGTCTGAATTTGTATATTTAAATTAGATTTCTTTTCAAACATTTGTTTCAGTTGTTGAGAATAGATTTTTTACAAAATGTCTGTCCCAATAATTTCTTATTATTAGAAACGGTAGGCATTAATTAGGTAGGGCAACTGACTTATCTGTCAAGAAACTAGGTTGCAGTTTGGTTAGACATCGGACCCTTCCTTAAGATTTTCTTTTTTTTTTTCTCTTAGCTCATTACTTTAATTGTAATTGTAATCCTTTATTAGAGCTGTCTGCAGTAAAGAAGAGTTATGCTTAAAGTGGGGGCACGAGCCAGCGATATACTTCATGATTATTAGTGAAGACGGTCACTAGGTGGCAGCCACTAGTTCGGCCTTACATGATTACTGAGTAGGGCTAGATTTAAAAAAAATGAGTATGCTATACTTTGAATGTGTGTTGTTTGGCCTAGAGATAGTTTATGTTGTTGTTAAATAGTTCATTTGTATGGTTTTGCATATCAAAACCAGTAATTCTACGATGACACTCGTTTCTATAAAGAACTTTGTTCTTCTATCCCACTCCCTGGAGCTTTTTATTCTGCGCCACATTGTCTGTTTGTAGTATCATAGGAAGGATCCACTGTTTAATTGTTGCTGTGTTGCATTTCACCCTAGTCACCCCCCCTCTCACACACACACACACGTACAAGAGCACTATCTTCCTTAGAGGGCTCTGTATGAAATCTCTGTCACGTCCAAGGACGATTGGCGCAGGGTCAGCTAATTGCTTTTATGATTATGATTTCACGTCAGATTTATTGGGCATGATGCTCATAGCACATTTTCCAGGTACTGCCAACACTTCTGGCTTGAGGAAAATTAGTTTGCCTCTCATGGTTTACATTTTTTTGCAGGTACAGTGTAGGGCCCTTTTTTTGGTTTCACTATTAAAAGCAGAAAGGGCTGACTTACTGAGGCTATTCCTATGAATTCCTCCATATTTCTCTTCCAGGCAATGCGTTGTCTTGTACAACAATTCGTTTTTTCAAACTTTGTCCTCAGCACAATATATACTTTTGAAGTTGTGAGTTGGGCATATTTGTTTTTGCTATTTCCTAAAATGATGTCATTATAATTTAATTTATTTCATAAAAGTGCAGCAGTATAAACGGTAAGAGTTAGCCATCGATGCATAAGTTCAGCTCATTACAGTACTGTTTTTTCTAGACTGGCCCTTTTTAGATGTTCACAGTAAAGTCACATGCTGTCTAAGAATTTGGAATTGAAAAGAGTTTTAGTCTGAAAAAGAATGCCTCCACTATGTTTATGGAAAATTGATTTACTTTCAAGGCTGAGATTATGCAGGTTCAATAAACTTTAATGAATATGTAGGACATTATTTGCCGACATTTCTCGGCAAACAGATTAATGTAAACATGGTAACAGCTTTCATTTCCAATTTTCGACAGATTTAGTGAACTGTCACAATATGTTTACTTCGGAAATGATTGAAATAAGACACCCATTTAATTACATTGTTGTTATTTTCCCTTGCGATACAGTGGCATTGGAAAGTATTCAAACCGCTTCACTTTTTCTACACTTTGTTCTGTTATAGACGTAATTAAAAATAAATTAAATGTCATGTATGGGCTGCCAATCTATACAAAGTAACCCATAATGACATATTACACTTTTTTTAAATGTTTTGCTAAAAGAGATATGATTTTACATCCTTTTCCAGGTTTATACCTCTACGCAATTGTTTTTGAAGGTCAATAAATTGTTCCTTGGAATTTTTTATTTTGGGACATTACAGTATACCCAGTACAAATGTGTTTGTCTTTTTCAATCACGTCCAATCAATTGAAATTACCACAGTTAAATTGTAATTGAGTTCTAGAGAGATTTTAAAGATAATCAAATCAAACAGGATTGCAGTTTGAAGTTTCATTGCAAAGTTTCTGAATGCTAGTATACATTTGTAAAAACAATCGTGTATCTTGGTTTTCTCCGTTAAACGTTAATTGAATACAATTTGAATCAAGTATATAACAAGGACTTTCCTTTTCCATTTGTCTCAATACTTTTAGCATACTCTTTTTGAGTCTTCATCAAGTTTTGCTTTCTCTTAGTTGTTATTAAATTGTGCAATACCTAAGTTTAGTTTAAGCTATTTTTTTTCATTTTAGTTAGGTTATTTAGGTAAGAGTGTACCTTGGGAGTGCACCTTGGTCTGAGAAGACCTTGTCTCTTCATAGCCAGACTGGAAATCTCCAGATGAATCTAAGATGTCTCCGCTGTCAGAACTGCTCAAATCGCTCTCATCCTCCAATGTCACTTTCAAGGCATAATTACACAAGTTGTGTTGATTAGTGTGAGATGCAATTACGCTTGCTTTCCGCTGCAAATGGGAAATGTGATGGCTCTTGATTGACAGGAAGCATACTAGCTTTAATAAGTAAATGACTATGGTAATTCAGGTACTGAGACCCTTTGATTTGTCAGCATCTTTCTCATTTTGGTTATGTCCTCTGATTTTAATGAACAGGAATTTGATTGAACCCCTCTCTGTCTCTGTGCCTCTCCCTCTATCTTTCCCCTCACTCTCTCCCCTGTCTTTCTTTTCTCTCGATCTGTTTTTTATTTATCTGACATGAACGTGGCAATAAGGGAAGTCTTTTCTTTCCTGTGCTACTGCCTTCATAATCCCTAGGCTATCCCTTGGCTGATTTCAGATTTCTAAATGGTTTGATCAAGTGTATAAAAAGTGCCCTCTGTGCGCAAAGTGGGGGAATTTTTTTCATGGTTGTGCTACTTCTGTAGAACATGCGATTTTCAAAGTTAGGCATATGAAAATCCGCGTAAAGTGGTTCATAATTGATACTTTGGGGAGTATTTAGAATCCCTTTTCTTTTTAAAATCCTGCTTCCCAGTAAGTTATTAGCTGCTAATTTGTCCGCTAGCTCCCCTGCAGCGGCATATATTTGTTTCAATGGTGGAATTCCCTTTGTGCGTGTGTAACTAACTACACTTCTCACGATCATATCAATGGAGACATGATTTTTCTTTTTGAGGTTATAGGCTTATTTTCTTTTAATGGAAATATATTAAATGAATACGCTAAAACTTGCCACTAGGCAGCTAGCTTAGTAGTGAGTCAAGTTGGTTCTATCCTGCATGTCTACTATGGACAAAGTAAATGGTCAAGTAATCGGTCCAGTGAATTTTAGGTCAATTTTGGCGCAAGATGTACTGTATAATATACTCATAATATACTGTATAATATACTCAAGAATGCATAGGTAGTATATATGAGTAGAATGCTTTTTGTAATTGCGACATAAGTTTCCTGATCTGATCTACACTAGTAGTAACTCCTTGTTTGTTCCATGGTCTATAGAATCATACATGCATAAATATAATGCAATAATTTGCACTTGCACTCACTACCCTAGCTGTAATTTATATGGATTGAATGAGTGCTGCATTGTGGAAAAGCATGAGTGGACCAAGAGCTCGTTTGTCACCTCTAATAAATGTTGGAATGTAAATTATGAAGTTATGCTTCAGATGTAAATGCACTTTATTTCAGTCCCTTAATGCAAAGACTCCACTCCAATATATTAAAAGGAGGGGAGGCAGGAGGGGGAGTTGACTTAGAATTCTGTCTGTTTTCACAATCAATAATAAACACAAAAGAGCCTAAATAGGGAACATTATAACATATCTGAAGTTGGGTTCATAAATTATTGCTTGAAAGCAGGCTTGTACACCAAAAATGTAAATACATTAATGTTATTAATAATGTAGTGACTAATAGTTCTATCAAGACTGTAATAGCAGTTTAATGGAATATGACAGCAAGAATGTATTACACTTCTTACATTTAGACAGGACCGCACAGGACATTTATCAAGAATTTCTGAAACATGTTTTTTTTTTGTTAGGCTAATTGCTTCTTTTTTCCCCCAACGTCGTTTCTAAGAGAGGAGAAAATGTAATGGATATTAATTAAAATGTGTCAGTTTTCTGGGTTTGATTAAAAGAAATGAAAATGCTAATATGATTGTAGTATTTGTGTGTGGGTGTGTGTTACCCTGAAATTGTGGCTTTATCTAGCGTTAAGATAAAACGACTGGTTGTAATACATGGGCCTTCATTTTTTTTTACCTTCATGCTCCTTTTACATTGATTTCTTAAATGTAAGTCACAATCTTGTATGTGCCAGTTGGTGTTAGTTGTGCAGCAAAAGTAATCCTGACAGTTTTTCTCAGGTTTCAAAACGGAAAAGTATTTTATCACGGTTGTCCACTCTTATTGCACCCTTTACAGTATGCTAATAGAGGACTCTTGATGGGCCTCTTGCCTTTATACCCAGCTCACACAACTTAGCATTAACATTGACATAGTCAATGCCAGGAGTTCTTTGTGCCCACAGGCACTTTGCAAAGAAACAACAGTGTTAATGGCTATCATTTAATTGTGGGACATGTGTAGAACAGCACTGATGCAGAGCCTACGCAATAATAAGACAATGTTCCAACACCTAGACGGGCTCCCCTTCCTGGTATACTTTCAAGATTCAGTAACTCCTCTTACCATTATGTATCGTAACCTTTTAAAATATGATACATGGGCTACTGCTTTGCATTGAACATGATGAGGGACAGTAATTCAGAGCAAGAATGGAAGAACATGAGAAAGAGCCAATGCTTTTTTTTGTTTCAAATTCTTTTAAAAATGTTTATTTCCAAGATAGCACATTGACAGTTTTGTGTAGACTAATGATCAAACTTTTATATTTATTAGTTCTCGCTGAGACTGTCATTCATTTTATGTGTCATGGTCGACATGAAATGTCAGAACAGGTGCGTGTCTGCACCTGAATCGTCTGCCAACTCAGCCCATTTTGCTGTACCAAGCCACCCTGTGCGACATTATGGTGGCTCCCTGTGAAACGTTGGCCTTCCCCACACCGTTAGAGAGGCCCAGTCAATTCAAAAAAGCCCCCCCCCCCTCGTTGATTAAGGAAAGGTTCTCAGTGATGACCCTAGCACCCTTGTGCCTTGCTCACAGTTGAGACATCCAATGATACTTTAAAGTATCCCTTCATTGTTACAGCCTAGTACTGCTCACTTAAGAATTCAATAAACATCTTCTCAGAGTGGTCAGAAAAGCTAAGTATAGAGATATTACCTTGTTGTCTGTATGTGGCTGTTCTTTATGTACCATGCTTGATTTGCCACAAAATGTGCTCCGATTACTGTACATATTTCATTCAACTTTTACGATTAGCTTGCAAAACTTAAAGACCAGCAAGCCTCGATTAGCTTGAAATAATCTATTAACTCACTGGGGCTTCATAAAAAACAGACTGAAAGTGAAGTTTTCGTCTAAAGGCAGTAGGCTGCTGGCCACTAACAGCTAATGTAAAGCTTTATGCTGTGCCTCTCCGGTATAGGTCCACTGGAGTGCTTGTGTGTGCTTAAACTTAATGCACTTTTGTAAATTAACTACTGACAATACTTTACAGTTTGATGGTTATGCACCCTAAGACAGAATCATTTTAGAAAAACAAAATACTTTTGATAAAACTAAGGTACTATTTTGTAGTTTAGAAATGTTGAGCTCTAAATAAAAGTGAGCTGAGCACACAAAAAAGCTATTGTCAATTCACTTAAATACTTTGCTTTTCATCCATACTCTAAAGTTTGGGGTCGTCTTCTGCCCGTTTAGACTGTACAGAAATTCATCACCATACCCTTTTCTGTTACCAAGCTGGTGTAATGTCTCTTGTAGTTAATGTCAAATAGCTGTCATTCTTGACACGGTGGTCTGACACTCTTAATGTTTGACCGATTGCTGAATTTCGAAATCTTTTCTGAGAGCTGTCAGTGAAGAAAAGCCTAAATAAACCATCTCCAGAGTTTATTCTACCATTGCACGTCTACCACCCCTAACCAGTAGATGGCGATGTTATTCTTCTGTGGCACTGCTTAAGCCTTGTGGGATTGGCTCCCAAATATTTTGGATCCATCCATCATGTACTGAGGAAAAGGGGTTCACCTTATGTGGAGGGTTATGCCACCAATTCCTAGCTCCCCATGAAAATTGGGAAATTGTTGATCCAAGACCCATTAGTGTATTTTGCCATTGACTGGAGTGGAGAGATACAAGAGTGGCATGTCGCTAAAATATCACAATCTGTCTCGCTTGTCTTTCTGGGCGTCCCCTCATCTAGTGTCAGAGTGCACTTTGAGAGAAACACATGATCTACATCAGCACACCTCTTTCTCCCATCAGCAGTCTCTGTTTACTGTTTATTGGGTGTATTGGCAGGCATATGAGCTGACTGTACATGAATGGCAACTAGTGGCACCTTCAGCAATGCATCTATTTCAATGCCTGCAGTATCGCTATCTTTGGTTAAGTTGTGTGTGTTGGGAATTCCGCTGTAGTGTTGTTGCTGCCGTTTGCATCTTCAACTTCTGTGGCCTGTCACTGGAACACAAGCTCCCCTTGGCTTGCCATTGGGGTAAAAAACGGTTAACTTATAAGATGTGATAGGCTCGAGTTCCTTGGTAATTTTAAGGACAAGATACTAAATAGTAGCAGTTCAAAATTGCCTTTATTTATCTATTTGCTTGTCTTAATGTGCTGGCATTTAAGGGAGGAAATTGTAAATTTATGAAGAATGGCACATGCTAGTTTATGCTTCCTTTAAAATATGTTGCTTTTAAATGAGTAATATTATATTTCACATGCAGTCCATTCATTTTGTGATTTCAGTTTTCATCAGTTTCTTATTTTATATGGAAAAACATCTACATACGCTGTTGAAAACTGGAACTGGAAATGTTAACTTACTTATTTACATATTTATGTATACATACAGGGAACTTGTGAACATAACTGTATAACTACTTTTTTAGTTTCCAGGATTTTACATTTAAAGTTTTATTATGTCCATCTGGTAATTCAAATTTTCAGCACTAAAAGACACACAAAGCTGCTTGTCACAGAAAGTCATCATTGACTGTAAAAAAAGCTTCAAATTACAGGAAAGAGGCACTGCATTAAAGAACAAAGGAGATCGATGGCAGTACATTAAACTTTATGCGATTGGAAAAAAAAATCAACTAATTAAAATTGATTACTCCTGCTTTGTAAAAGTGTTTCTGAATTAAATTATTGTATGAAAACATTTTGACCAATCGAGGAGCTGAGGAAGTATCCATTACTGGATTGCTACTGAGAAGGGGTAGAATGTTTGTGGTGGCTGAGTAGTTTGTTTGGCTCCACCGCTGCTCTCTCCCCTTGCTAAAATGCCACAGTTTAATCTCTGATGACCCTTATCTCTCAGAGCGGCCCTGGCCTCCTGATTTGGGCCCTTTTACCTGAATTAAAAGGACTTTGTGGCCTATATCAGCTGTCCTTTTGGCCAAAGTAAGTGAAAGTGAGGTGTCAGTGACGGACACCCTGGTCTTCAGTCATAGGTTTTCTCTAGACCCTATGGGGATGTCTTTATCCAAACAGTCATCTGTCTCGGTGGTTTAGAAGGGGCACTCCTAGCCTACAGGCTTGACAGGCAAACTTAATAGCTTTAAGCCTAATAGCTCACAAGAGCCTTTTAGAAATTGGTTGAATACAGATGTTTCACAGATGGATTTCAGCCTTTTGAAGTTTATCATTAAATCGCCTACAGTATTATTTTACCTCTTATGTATTTTGCCTGTACTAACGGCAATACTGTAACACCATTATAATAAGACCCACACTTCAAGGAATGGCTCGTTTAGATATTGTAACTTATTTCCGTGTCTCCCAGGGATGTACCAACTTGTCCAGATAGTTTTACAGCCATTTGGGGTGCTGTAGAGTAATTCCTCCATACACCGTTCAACTACAAACCTATGCACCACTTCCATTCCCTTTAAAGAGTAATCAACCACCAAAACCACTTTTGTCTGCTGAAAAACTATTAAATTGGGCTAAACTGAGTGATAGACAACAATCCAGCTTGCAAAAACAAACATTTAATTGCAAAGGTTTTATCTTTAATATCTTTGTGGACAATCTGACTCCTGTCTGCCCTTTTAGGGTTGAAACGAAGCCATTACAGTTTGTACCTACAGCATAGGGTGGTTGAACGTCACCGCACAGTGCATCGTCACCAAAGTTTTCAAATATGCAACGCCCTGACACCCTTCTGCCACACCCAGCCACCGCCTTCAATATCAATGTGGAGTCCACGCCCATCAGAGGTTGTGGCGTGTGCGAGAGGCATGCGATTTGTAGACTAAGAGAAAAGAGAGCCATTGTAATCATCAAAGTGAGTTTTGATATCTAGGAATGTCATTAAAAAGTATGTAATAACGGTTGTTGTAGTAGAATTATTACGTTTGTTAGTATCGGTTAGTTAGCTCATTTAGTAGTGCACTTTTTCTTAACTATTTGCTAACTCAC
>CM030174.1:21622660-21641242 GCA_017639675.1 Aplochiton taeniatus | reverse complement strand
CACTTATTTTTAATTAGACTCACTGTCACTACCCTCCATTACATAAGGTAATTCTATGCCAGCCAGGGGGCATGGATTATTAAAAAGGTACATCCCTGACCCCGCGATTTTGGCATCTTTCAAAATTGTCAAGGAGGCGGTAACTAGGTCTACTGGGGACGTCGGGTTACTAGTTCCTAGATAACTAGTGTTACTGATTCAATTCAATGATGTGACACTGAAAGTAAAACATGCAGATTTTTTATTTACTGATTTTAAATTAACTTGGAATTCATGTGGGGGAAAAGTTGGTTCTGATTGTGCGCTGATCACAAAAGAGCCATGAATTCCAAACAGCACAAAGCACCCCCCCCCCCACCCTGTAAAATTGCGTAATGTTCTTTCTATGCCATGTTGGTAGCCTTGCCCATGGGCCTAAAGCTGTCACACATGCAGCACTGTCTGTTATTTTTAAACCTTTGGTAACCAAACATCAATGAAGTTTTCCATGGCCCTTGTTACACATGAAAACGTTGACCTTTCATTTCAGACGTTAGGACTGGTCAATAAAGATGAACCACATTTGGAGATTCTAAGGCTTGGAAAGCCAACACTGCATATTGCATCATGCATATTTTAAGCCTTTAAACAGGTTTACAACCAGTACAGTGTTCTCTTTTCCATTTTCATGGGTAGAATTACATTTTACCTTGGAATTTGTTTTGTTTAAAAAAAGATTGATAATTCGTACAGTCAATGTATTTACAATTTTATCTGGCTAACATATTGATAAATGTGTAGTATCAGGTCGAATGTTTTGTTAATTACATTTTGACCTACCAAACCCATAACCTAGTTAAATAAGCGTGGGTGAACTAATAATGAATACGTTGCAGTTTAGTTCCAAGCTGTGCAGTCTGGCTGGATACAATATTTTTTTGACTTTTACGGCCTGCATTTTCAATGCAATGTTGGTTTGGCAATGGTACCCGATGTCCCCCATACTACATCTTGCTTTCCTCACCTTTGTCTCTCTCAAGGTAATTTACTGCCCCCATAAGGGTGTGGTTCCTGCACGAAAGGTCATATTTAAGTTGAAGTGTCAGAAAAATTAATTCATTTAAAGATATGTTTTGTAAAGATCAAAAAACATTGTTTGCTAAATTAATCAATCTAAGGACAAAGTGAAATTTATGATTGGTTTCTGCTACCATATCAGCTGTGAAAGGACCTAATTAACACAGAGCTCTATGTCTTTTACGTCTCTCCCAGAGTCTTTTTTACTTCTTCAAGCTATTGTTTGGAGGAAATTTGAGACCAGCCTAACATAATCTTCTTGTCTATTAGCTTGTTATTATATCAGAGGTGCTTCTTTGCAAATGTACAGGCCAGTGCAATTTTAAATGAATTGATTCACTCAGAGACTGAATCCTATCCTTGCTAATGATTTCCTTTTAGACCCTCTATTGTTGCGCCCTTTGGCAGCTAGTTCTGCTATTTTCTCTTGGTATCTTCATTATTGCAGACAACTGTACACATACATACACTAATCTATGAAAGGAAAAAAAATGAGGACGGGCAAATGAGCTTTTATTTAATAGAAATTTGACTATTTGTAGAGAAGTATCTGTTTTGGTTTTTGTATTGGTAGTTGTGAGATAGTGTCAAGTCTTTTTAATTTAGAGCCTTTTGTCGAAGCAAATTGCTGTTGCTCATTTCGTTGGGTGGCTCTAACACGCCACCTATAACACATATATTTCAAGGTGGCTATTGTGATCATCTTGAGCCCAACGTATGGTAACACAAAGAGTTCTATGTTTCTGTCAAACTTTCCTCACTCTTAAAAAAGTGAGCTATCTAAATATAGTTTTCTTTCTCTTGCCATAGTTTATTTCTGAGTTTTTATCGTTACATTTCTAAGAAAAAAGTTTGGAAAAAAATTCTAAAGACGTTGGTCAAAAGTTGAAGTGTCTTTCTTTTAGTGCAATGGACGCAACATGTAATTTGATCTCATACTCATTTTCTGCCATTTTAAAATAAAAAAAAAATAAAAAAGATTGTAATTTAGAAATGTCTATAGCAAAATCTGGGTCCAATTCAAACTTAATAACTGTTGTAATCCTGTCTGTTCATCAACTTCACTCTCTTTAAGTGTGTTGGTTAATGTTCATGATTGAGTTTTAGTCTCTTTTTTGGCTTTACCTGACACTTCATTGGTTATTACATTTGTAAAGATTATTGGTCAGTACATGGTGCACTTTGCTGCATTAGCAATTTTAGCTTTACAAGAAGCATTACAAAAGAATTGGTATACTAACCAAAAGGTATTTACCGGTATTCGAAATGACAAGACACACCCATCATTTTAATTTCCATTGATATGCCTTGTACTAACATGCAGCACACCTCTTAAAAGCCCAATTGTGTGCTACCCTACACTGTTACAGGGAGGATCTATATGTCAATAACAAGACAAGCCTGAAATTTTTGCAATGTTGTTATAATTGATTGAGATGTCTGGGTGGAACTTGCACAAAGCAGCTAGGCTATGTCATCTTCTAAGAAATGCACTTTTCGCTCCCTGAAGATTCTCTTCTACAATTTCCACCAAATAGACATTAGTGTCCAAGCTTGAGCTAGCTATGTATTAGTCTGTATTAGTATTTTTTATTGACAAGGACCAAATTTGGTGCTCTTGGCCCTATATAAATGGAAAACAAAAAGCATTAGGATGTCCTGATCAAGTTTTTTTTTGTTAAGGGTCCCAATTCAAGACTGTATAGTGAATATCTGCCAATACCTATCTGATAATTGTAATTTCTTAAATATAGTTTTTATGTTCCCACTCCAAATATCGTGGACTTGAAGTTCGAAGTGCATTGCAGACCTACATGCTACTTCTTTATAGTAACAATTTAACTGTTTAGTAAATTATAGAATGCTGAAACGTGCTGTAAATGTTGTACAGTTCTTTGGTAAATGGAAACAACGTGGAGGTAGTCTAGCTTTATTCAAATCAGTCCACCTCAACAAATAACAAACCAATAATGATGTTTTTCCATCTCAATGAGTAAGAATTAATGTTATTTTTGATGATTTACGTTTGAATTGGTTTTCTTGTGCCATGACATTTTTGATAGTTAAGGAGACTATCAGAGCGGGCCTGGCTCGGGAAGTGTCCAGTCAATATGTCTTTCATATTTTAAGGATCAAATTTAGCTTTTGGAAATAGCAGTTTGTTTTAATTAGGCAGTAAACTACTAAAATGAAAAATGCAGTTTATGCTAACACTGTAAACAGTTTATCATGTCCAACTTAGCGGAACTGTATTATTCACTAGCACCACAAGCATCAACTTCAATAGCATACCAATAGTGCCAGCTGTAGCCACTTTGTACACACAACGTTCTTCCCGGCATCTAACCCACTCAGGGTTTTTTGTACTTTACTTCACCTACGTGACTACTTGCATTGACGTCACACAGCAGAGTGAATTCAAACAAACAACTAGAATTTGATCCAATCGTCTTTTGAAAAACTTCAAGATTATCTCAATACCGATTTTTTTAGGGTTAGGCCATCTCTAAAAAGCAACCCAGCCAACAGACTGAGGTTGTCCACCATTCTTTCATAAACAGGAATAAACACATTTTACAATCCCATGATTTCTGTATTTAGAATTGAATCATGCTTAAGACTTAGCTCATATCATTAAAATACTTCTCTGACTTTATGGAGTAAGTAAATGCTGCATACCACACAGTGTTTTGTCACAGGAGGATACAGTGGACATTTATATAGTTTCCTTGTCATGTGATTCCCTGCCATCGCCTTAGAGGAGTTTTAAAATACAATTCTTTTTGATTGAAACTATTTAGTGTATGCTATGCATTATCCAGGAAGGAATTACCACTGGCAGCGCACTCAATCACTTTGTATCTTTCAACACTAAAGGAAAAAGTAGAGTAATCAAAACCTTTCAACCTATTAGAAGGATGACTTTCACAATTGAATCACAAGGACCACAGGAGCAGCAAGAAGTCATCTAAGCCCGTTCATGTATTCTGTGTTTCCCTTTTCTTTATGTTATTTCTTGTTCATCTATTTTAGAAGGGGTGCTACTTCACTGCACCTACTTGAATTTATGTTTTAATGCTGTTTGTGGATGATATCCCCATTGCCCACTCCTCTGATTCTTGGAAATGCATACCGGGGTAGAAAATGAAGGTGCATCTCGAAGGAAAACATAATAGAATCGATGAGTGCTCTGCACTTTAAACTACTGATGTTCTGATGCTATTTAACGTTCTAGTGCATTAACGCTTCAGGTCATTACAACATTCAAGCTGGGTGATTTGATCACAGTGCGTTTTGAACTGGAGGAATTACTGAAGTTTTTGCCCTCAGATTCTGAAGTTATTAGATACAAATGATCACCTCTGCATTAAGTATAGATTTTCTTCTCTGTACATCTAAGGGTGGAAGTTTGTCTTTAAGAGGGTAATAGCAAATTAAGCTCCATACTCCATTTGTCCAGCACCATTTGATGGGCTAATTTCATAACTGCTGATTTGGTCATTCCCTTGCATTTAACTGGAAAGTGGTCAGGTGTTCTTTCTTTACTCATTGCAAGGGGAGTTACAAAAGCAGCTAAACAATCCAGGAATGTTATATGTCTGGGTTAAAAAAAGAAATTGTATGCATTATTCATTCTTACTGTCAAATGTATGCTTTTTTTTGTGTACTTTACAGATTCTCACCGCTGAGAAATTTCTACAGAACCAGAAAGTACGTCAGAGTCCATTGTCCGTCAGAAAAGCCTTCTTGAAGAAAAAAGGTGAAAGCAAATGTTTGTAAAAAAATTGTAACCAAAAGTCGGCTACTAGGCCTCTATCAGGCTTAGGTTTGCACCAAATCAATAGCTATGCTTGAAATACTCTATCACTTCAATCATTGTTTAGAGATCCTATCTTATTTCTTTTTTTTTTTAGGTTTAGTCTTTCAGGGTCAAAGGTCAAATTTAGCTCCATGTCCTAGTGGTTGGTATAATGCATAATTTAGCTGCATAGTGCATAATGTCAAGTGGGGACAAATGACCCGTTGGAATAATGCTTTGGGTTCAGGAAAATAAATATTTTAATAATCCTGACTTTCAATAGAATTATAAATGATTTTACCTTTCAGCAATCTAAGCCCTATTTTTATTAACACGTTTTTATAAAGACATGCACAACCTTGGGATGCTAGTTAACAGTAAATATAAAATAGTCAAATCGGCTGATGTTTAATGGATTCCTCAATCTTTAATCACTTGTTATTATTTATTTGGATATGTTGCAGTAATTCCATTCTAGCTATATTCTCAGATAACATTTATATCTAGAGTAAACGTATACCGTAACCTTTTATTAAGAGTTCATCATAAGCAATATAAGCTGTTTGGCATGTCAGTGTGGCACTTTGCCTCCTTTACAAAAGTATTTGAAAAACTAGTGCCTTTCTTTCGCTTTTAATTCATTGTGAAAAGTGATGTTGTTGGGGGACTAATTTATCGCAGGAGCAAAAGGATTTGGCTTCTATCATTAGACCAGCAATGCAGTGAAAAGTGAGCCTAAAAGCTCAATGACTAGGTAAGGCAACCTGAAACCAAATCTATGGTTGCCGGCTGTTGCTAAACATGTCAGCTGGCTGTAATGGCTATTGATATCTTCAGACATTTCCATTTTTTTTGTCCCTCGTTAGGTACAATTGGGGTATATTATTAATCGAATGTACTTTTTGGAAATTTTCAACTAGCATTAATAGCCAATGAGCACTTCAGCTAATTTAGGTAGCAAATATCTAGTCCAGCTAACCTTAGTAACACTACTAACTCTTCAAGCATTCATTTGGCTGTCGTGTCTAGTAGGTACAGCTGCCAGCAATCTTAGCTGACAGGTTTCTTTGTTTAGGCAACAAATATCGAACAAAGCCCATGCTTTAACTATTTTAGGTTCTTCCTTACTAAATTAGACATCTCAGCCAACCTCAAGCGAGCTAGTGCGCTAGCTCTGCCCACAGGTACCATCTTTTTTGGCATGTGTTGGTGCCTGCTTGGTACAAAAAAATAGCACTCACTGATGCATTTTCTGGCTTCAACCGCCATTTTAATAAACTTGCGTGATTGCATGAAACAGGAGATTCGATGTTGCTACCAGGTTTTTTATAGTTTGATTAAGAAACCATAATCTGTCCCAAGGTCCTCTGATTCTGACCTGATCTTTAACAGTTTGCTTAATTTAGGATGATTGAATCAAATATTCGGATTCCTTAACACAAACTAGCCATCTAATCCTAAAAAGTAATTGTTGGCACAGTCTGCATGTGCAAAGAACAAGGGATTGTATACACACATTTATGTAGTTTATTTATTTGTTTTTTACCCCTAATATTGGTATCAGCATCAGCCCCAAAAATCCAGTATGGATACAATCATTTTGTTTCCTAAAAGAATCATGTTTACCATTGAATTGAACTTGTTCTGTTTTGTTTTGTTCTCTGTTTTCAACCACATACTTAATCTGTTTATCGCTGAAGCCTGATTTCTGAAGGTCGACAACCTCTTTATTCATATCATTTTGGGATTCTCTGTTTTCCCTATGTGGATGGATGACTTAGAACAACGATCATTGGTGTGCGATCAAGTTTATTCCTACAACAGACATTTTGACAGTAGGCCAATAGGCCTACTTTTTGGGGGCTAATTTTACCAACAGCGCTACTGCGCAGAACTATTATTTTGCAATCCTGCTTTATTAATCAAAAATTGCTTTCCCCACTGTGTAATTGTTGTTCACCGCCTGAGTATTTACTACTTACAGTTCTAAGTTTAGAGCGTGTGGGTCTGCTGTTGCTAGAAAAGGTTGTAATCTATTATAATGCCTTATATATAATATACTAATATCGAATATATTTACTAGAAAAAATTGCAGGCAGGGGATGACACAACACAACTCAAAATATGAACCTAACCACTCTATAGAAATATGAATAAAGTGAATAAGATTTGTACATTTTTTACCTTGTTTTCAAAAATTATGGTAGATATGGTGATGGAAATGTTGACAGACTAAAAGGCATTGCTTCATTTCTCAATGTATACTTACTCTACCATACCATCTTCACAACCTTTTGACCCTGAAACTCAATCACCCCATTCAGTCTTTCGCAAGTGCAAATATGTCGGTCTTAATTTTTAATACAGCTTAATGTCATATTTATGTAAATTCTTTTTGATTTTACTCTATATTAACAGCTAGAAATGTCAAAGCGCACATAAAATGAAACAATACCATCTCCCTGTAGAGTGGAATTTAAATTGGATTCCTCTTGCTGCAAGTACTTATGCTACCCAACTGATGAAGGGGAAAATAGGCAGCCTTTGATTGCATGTTGCAGTTTCTTTACACAATAATCTCGCCTCCTGCATAATATTTTCTTGCACATTTGTCTCTAAATCTGCGGATAATAGGCAGGATTGTTAAATTTTTTCCTGAAAAGCTTGATTTGGTGCTTTTCTTACTGCGGACTATGGCAGCCACATTTATATACTCCACATCAGATTTATATACTCCAAACATTTCTTCAATGCTTACTTGTCTTAGTAATCTTACATATTTACACTACTTGTACATCCTCAAAGACGAGCAAAAGCTGAGATGTGAGGTCAAGGAAGCCTGAAATGTGAGTTAAATTACCAAAATATTCAATTAAAGTATAATTTTATCCAAATTAGTTGATTTACTGAATACCAACCTTACTGAACATTTTATGTAATCAGTGGTTAAAAAGCTTTTGGGGAGGAAATCGGAAATAAAAAAATGAGTTTGCTTTACGTATTTCTCATCTTTGCAGAACCATCCAGGCTTTGTAGTTAGAAATTACAAATGGTTACAAAACATCTAATAGTCATCTAATGGCAAAAAATCTTCAATGTTTCTTGACCTGTTACTCAGCTGAAGACATCCACAAGTTAGCAAGTTTTTGTCAAACTAAGTCAAGACGAAGAATACAGTGCTCTGGGTTCAAAAAGTAATGTTAATAGTTTTCACCCTGAGTAGGGGGTCATTGACAGAAGGTCATGGAAAGCACTGGTAGACTTTTGGCTTATTACCATTACTGGGATGAAGGGAAGGAGATGGATAAGGTTCTTCGTACCAGATATTAATAAGATGTTGTTTGCAAGTACGGTTATGTGACTCACCTCTTGGACAAAAATGACAATGACCAAGGCCTGCATAGAAGGTAAAGCGATTGATGTGGTTATAAATTAGTCCATGGCGCCACATAGCCCAAGCCCTCGTCCCACTTTGTCATCAGTACAAGGCGATAAAGCAGGGAAATGAAGGCAGAGTCTTTTCTTTAATACATAAATTAATATGCGATGAGAGTGGTCATTATTTAGGACATGCCATTTTTTCAAGCAGCAGTAACGCCATTCTCTGGGACGCATGTTGGACTTCCCTAGTGCCAGCACAGCATGAGGAACAGTTGAAAGTTGCACCCCAGCCCTCAATAACCCACTGACCTCGATCTATTCCTGACCCCTGACATGGTATCTTTTCAAATCTGATATTCAAAATGTAAGTAATTTTCACTGAAGGGCAACCTAATCGTTCAGACTCTGGAGGACAGTAAAGTAGGTGTTCACCTTTGAACACCCAAAATATTTTAGTAAGCAATTTTTATAATTGGCTGTCCGGGCTGGGTCTCAACCCATTAAGTTCAGAAGTGCCAGAATTGGAGAAAATCATTTTATAGAAAGGCCTTGCTGCCTCTTTGCCCTTAAAAAAATGGCAAGAGAATAAGAGCTCTTGAAAATGGAGCCGTAAATAACATGTCAAGCAATGGGTTTTCCTTTAAATAAATACCGATCAGGTTTATGTTGAAAGACAATAGAAAAGGTAGCCCAGATATGCAGTTTACAGTATTTATAGCTGTAATATCGAGGTGCCAGCACTGTAATTTCATGCCCCAATGAGAATGGCAAGGTCAAAGCAAATGCTTCAGCTGAGCATCTGCTAATACGGTGACTCGTAAACAGGCGCTGCATGTATCAGGTGCACCAAATAATACAGTATAATGAAATACAGAATAGCTTTCCATTATTGTTATTTTTATGGTGTCGTCATTAGATGTAATTTATGTCTTAGAAAACATCATCTTCTTGCAGGTCAATCCGAAATGGGGGTCCAGGGGTCATTCTACAGGTTCCAGAACCCATAATACATTTCACAATCCCTTTTGGTGCAATTTTCCTTTTATATGTAAAATTCATTTTCACCTTGTTATCTCCCTTTTTTATACATAGATCTGAGGGGGTCTTTCATTTGTTTTCGTCTTCCCTGGTAAGCTGATCAGAGCACACAGCATAGCTGACAAAATAGCTGACAAAGCTGTAATTCAACAACGAAACTGCTTTATGAATTTTCATGCTTTTTATTTTGATGTAAAGCAAGAGAGCCTTTTCATTCTGCCACACAAATGAAAACTTTAAAAGAATGAATATCCATTAAGATCTAATGGACATAAAATGCATGCATACTAATTTCTGAGTGTACATTCTGAATGTCAATGGGCAAATTGAGCATTGTAGTGTACTAAAACATTTTTTTGTGCGTGTGGGAAATGGAGATCTTGCCTGTCTCACTCAATAGTCTGCCACCGTGTAGTCTACTGTGGTCAGATGAATTAGGAGTCCAGGGACACATTATTGCTTATTGGACAGTGCAGCCCTCAGCACATGGCGCTTTCCACTTCCTGGCACTCAGTACCTGCCGTAGACAACAGGCTGGCCAATATTTGCCTTTAATTATGCAACAATTTTCACGGCCATTTAATGTACTTGAAGCTTTAGATGTGTGACAGGAGGGGGTCTTGGCATATTGTCTAAACCTTTTTATGTTTTCGAATTTACAAAATACGATAGATCAACATTAATCCTGACCTATTTGGGAAAGTTCCAGATTGTTTTACAGAAGCTCTAATTGAAAATTCGATAATTTATTTCACAGTCTTGTGTTTTCTCTATAGTTAATACTAATCAATTGCATGCTTCATTTTTTAAAATAAGTTCTACACAGGTGCTATATTTAAAATGAGTGTGTACCAAACGGTTCACCCCCACCTTACACATTTTCTTATGAAAGAAATGATGTACTGTACGAACAACATAGAGAAAACTCTTTAAACATTGCTATTGAAGCTCCATGTCTTAACACACTCACAGACTTCACAAAAAAAAAAGGGAGACAGGAGAGGGACTTGAGTAAAATGTGCTACAGGCCAAGTGGTCAATTGAAATCCCTTTCTTCAGGAAACCCCCCCAAGCAACTGTTTTGGAAAGGAGGGTCAATTATATGCTCTTTTTAGGCTACATAAGGCCATATTCCTTGCACTTAGCATTATCAGCTCATACCTGAATTATTGATAGTAAAACATCTTTAAAAAGTGAATTTAAAGTGTGGATTGACCATATACAAAGTAGTTAGATCCACATCGTGCCTTCTTTGGCAAATTTGTTTACATTTTTGCTTTAGTTTAGCTTTGTGCGTTTTCTATGAAGCAGCATATGGCAGCAAAATAAAGTCCTTTGCCTCTTTTTAAAGGGAAAAGATCATATTCAATTTTTCTCCTACGATTTCCATCTGGGAGTCTTTGATCGTCTCTAAAATCATTAAAAAACCTCTCAACATTATATTATCATTTTCGAAATCATGTAATACATTTACCCAATGAAGAGATTAAAATAATGCTTTATCCCTCGGAAATTCACCACCTGGGAAATATAACTGTTGAAGTGGACAGACTCTTAAATTCTTAGCCTTTGGTGGTAGCGAACATGTCCTTCTTTTTTCAGGACAGATTTCCACAAACTAGTTGGACTTTGATAAAGGAATTTTAATTAAATAAATGTTTGTGCAACGTATGATAACTGAGCGTTTCCTTGTTATTGTTTCATTCCTTGTATATATAGGAGCCAAATTGTTGGGTGCTGATGGCATGTTAAGCCCCATTACACAAAGACAAGCAAGCCATCTGAATTCACTTGCTGATGGTAGTTTTCATGTCCTTTTATTGTGTAGGTCTGACAGACGAGGAGGTAGAGTTGGCTATCCAGCGCTCCGGAAGTACCGAGAAGCCCCTGGCACTCAGCCCTGTGGGACCCCCACACATACTGCACACCTCCCAGCCTGTCCCCTTAAGTTAGTGTGTGCATACACACTCGCACAACTCCACACACACACACACACACACACATACACACACACACTCTCCACCCCTGCAAGTTACTTTTATATGTGACCTTTACTATTTAGGTGCTGTATCATCTATCTGAAAAAGGAGACTTGATTTTTATGACACGAGAATACTTTGAACTGAGGCCCATGTTCACCTAAAAAAGGTTGAAACGGCTGTCTCCCTGGCTTATCTGCTTGTAACTTGAACTCCTCAAGTCTTCACACCACACAGAACAAAAATGTCATTGGACACACACCCAACTTGGTGTTTTCTATCATTTACATCAAAATGAATGATTTCAGCCATATACATGGACATTTGCCTGTCAGGAATTCTGTCACAAATGCGAAGACTTGAGAAAAAGCTAAATTGTCCGTGCTCCAATCTCCACTGCCATTCCGTACCAAGAGGTTTCACCCCAGCAAGACCTCATACTGCAACCTGTATCTTTATTACTTCAGCAGGTTATGGGTGCTGTCCACTGATTTACCAATGCAGAATGAAGTCCGTATAATGCTTAACCCGTATGACAATGATTCCAGATGTATTCCACCCTCATTTATTACCACACTGTCCTTGACTCCCTCGGCATCTCATGTTTTGTAATGAAAGTGATGTTGATGGGATGGCCATGTAGTTAGGGGGACTCGCAGCTCTCCGTCCATAGTGGGGGGGGTTTATATCAAAACTGCTATAAGGAAGCTGCATAATGAGGTGAGAGCGGGGAGTCTTGTACAGGGGGTCACGCCGAAAAGAGAGGCTACCTCCCTTTGATGTCCTTGTTATGGGGACGGCGCACAGAGAACCGCATCCATCTCTGTCGGAGTAATGGATACTCTGATCTCTATTTCCAACCGTCGGAAGGACAGGAAGGCCTCCACTGAACCCAATAAATTTGAGAGGAGATTGGAAAAACGGGGGATGGAAACCACAGCTCGGAGGCTTAAGTGACCAAATAAAGAAGGAAAGATGGTAAGGAAGTGGAAAGGGGAAAGAGGGAGAGAATGGAAGGTCCTAAGAAGGGGAAGAGAGCAAGTGTAGACCTATGGCGATGCAAAGCGGCTCAGGCAGGGTCAAGCATCCACCCCAAGGACTCGTGGACCTCTCACAAGAATGGCATCCAGGGATAGGTGACCATTCCCAAGACCCATAATGTTGATGAAGATCCCAATTTATGTGGTTACCATATGGACGTTGGAGAGTGATTTCAAATTTTTACATTTTGATAGGAGAGGTTGCTGGCCTGTCTAGTAGCCTAGTGTGTGCCCTTGAGCTGTAAGAGTCATATCGTATATAACTTGAAGTTGTAATGTACGGAATAATGTTGGATTTACATTGTCTGGAAGGAGAGCTCAGGGCTATATTGGTTGCTTTTTGGCGAAATTTCTGCTCAGATGTGGTGAATTGTACCTATATAGACGGATAGCCCAACTAGAAGACAGCTCACACAATGGTACACTTCAACACTATCACTCATCATCACAGCCTCAACAGCTTTAGAAACACTGTTTCTTTTGTAAGCACATCTCACTATGCCTTACTATGCTAGTTGAAAACATAAATGCCATGCAGAGTTCATTACCCCCTAAAGGGTTAATGTTTTTAAAAGTTTGGTACGAAAAGTCAATGGGATGGCTATGTAGTTAGGGGGACTTGCCTGTCAGGAATTCTGTCACGAATGCGAAGACTTGAGAAAAAGCTATCATCTTTGCGTTCAAATATTCTTTTCACCCTTTCCTTAGGTCCACCTGGGTATAAATGGAGAGACTACAGTGCCCTAACTATCATAATGATGGGCATGGCCTTTGGGTTCTATCATCTTTATAAGGTACGCCATGCCTACAATACATGGTCTACACAGGATAAAACCCCCCCTCAGTTTTACTAAATTGACATAACCTTACATCATTTTTTTTTATAAATAGTGATTTTTCTCTTACACAGTTTACTACCATCCGTCAGCACGGTCTCCCCCAATATTGCATTTTATTTAAGTGGTATTTGTGGGTGCATCTGTCAGTCCTGAGTTACGGGCTTGAATAGGGCCACTCTATACAACACCACTCTGGTATGGTCGTTAAAGCTACCCTGCTATATGTCAGAAAATGATCTCATTTTAAGTCCTCTATTTAAAGGGGGGGTTTCTTCCTCTCTACCATCTTCTTCCATCTTTTTCTTTTGGGGAAAAAATTAAGCGGTCCCCCAAAAACATGTGACCAGCTTTTGATTTTGTTTTATAGCATCCAAAAATAAGTGCTTTGATTTTTAACATGCTTATTAGGGCCTGCACATGGGTCTCTCTGCCCATGTAAATTCCCACACAAATTCAATTGAGCGACTACTAGTTTAACTGCGAGTGGCATGTGAAAGTACTATCACTTTACAACAGGAGGGAGTCCCTCAGTAGCTTACTGTCTGACAAGCCCATTATGACCTAGTGTTGCTGACTTTTACCCTGTTTTCCTTACCCACCCTACATGTCCTTCTGATTCTCCGTGTGTTGCCATGGCCTGCAGCTCTTAGCAATAGAGGTGGCAGTCCCTTGCGTGACTGTGCGGCTGCTGTCATGTCACCTGAGCAGAGCGCCAGTTGCACCATATGCCCGGGCTTCTGCCCATCCTTTATTAATGCTATAGAGCACCTTGTAAACATAACACTCCCAGCAGCCTACTTATTAATTACCACGTGTTGACAGTCATTTAATCTTTTTCAACTTAAAGGTGTTAATTACTGGAACTGGTGTCACCAGTCAACACTGCTGGAGAGAAATGCAAGACTGGGCGGTTTCAAGTTCAAAAGCAAATCCTGAAGATATCGATCAATGGCACATGCCTTTTAAAATCTGTGATCATCGTTTTCTTTTTTTAAACGTAGTTTGGTTCATTTTGTTCACATTCGATGCAGACGAAATAGCCAAGCTATTTTTCAGTATGTCTTTAAGGTCACATAAGTTTGGTTACTCTCACTGAGCTCTGAGCATCTCACATGGTTCCGTCATACTCTCACACTCTCAGACATATCGTGTGAAAAAGACACATTTGAATTACCCCAAAAATAAAAATATTTGGCTGAGCCTTTTGGCTGTAGACTTTGAATATATAAATAATAGTTAAATCCATGGCCAAGCTGATGGCAATTCTGGGATTACGCTTACTTTGAATATGATCATGTTTTGTCCTTCCGTATGTTTCCTCCTTGTCTCTTACTAATCTTCCCTGTTAATTTCCTTATTTAATTAAGTCTGTTGTTTTGTGCATATTTATAATATCCATTTGCAACACGCTACAATGCTAGACAGCTCAGGTTATAGGTCTCAGTCCAATCAAACAATGCCTTTGACCATCCCTATTCTCAGCTAACCACTTTCTCCTTTTTCCCTGCTTTCTATCATTCCCGACGGAGAAGTGTAATAGCGTGTCATGTTTTTAATTGCAGAAATACATCCTTCCCCTCATTATGGGCAGCAAAGAGGACAAGAAGCATCTGCAGAGGATGGAGAGCAACATTGCGGCAATGAGTGGCACGCTGACACAGACAGGTGAAGATTAATATCTTCATCACTTTCTCCCTCCTTAAAATTTTCCTTCATTTATCTGTCGCCAAAATCGGGGGGGCCCCGAGTTTTTAACAAATGACGCTGCTGTCATTTTGCTTTAATTTGAAATTGCTTGTTTACTGTCAGGCTCGGGCTCAATTAATTACGTTTCACTGAAAAGCTCTTAACCTCGGAATATTAATGAGGGGTTGGGAAATGACAACTTTTTTCTTTTTTTTCTATTCTCACTCACACCCCCACTCCTCCCGCTCCCTGCACCGATGTGTGCCACAGCCCCATCAGGCCCCCACCCCTTCCACAACCCTTCCCAGTGGCAAGAAAGTTCATTTTAATTTTGCAGTACGAGTGTGCTTTATCTCGACGGGGCTCACCACTGGGCCTAGTGTGATTAAGTGCAGTGACAGGTGTGGCTCCCATGTTGGACAGGTGAGGAATCTCAACCTGGTTGTCAAACAGGAGAGTTAGAGTGAAGGGGGAAGGAAAGGAAGAAGGAAAAGAGGAGAGAGCAAGTGGAGAAAATAAGAGATTCAATTCTACTGTTGCTGTCATTTCTTTTACGGACATATGCTATAATGAAGAAGTAATAACAAGTAAACAGTTTCACCTTTAGGTTTTGTTTTGTCATCAGTGGAAAAACATACTCAAATACCAACCACATATTTGAGCGACACTGTCTCTATCTAAATAGTAAAATGAATCAGTCCACCTGTCAATTGTTGGCAATAGATGAAAAAAGCTGGCAACGCTACTCTGAGAGATAGGCTGTAGGGTGTGGTCCCACAATAATATATCTTTTTCAAACTAGTTCCAACTACAAAATTCTATTAGCTTTACAACATGTTCCCTCTGCTTGTCCAAAACACTTTCACTTCAATCATAAATCAAGTAAAACATAAATCAAGTTTTATATATAAATATGCGTATACATATATTCCCGTTGGAGCCCTATTGTGTTTTCACGGCAGTTCCTGAAAATTCCTGGATCACATGGGAAAACCCAGAGCCAGGTCACTACTACCCCCTTCCCTCAGTCACTACCACGTTAATTAATTTGGTGTGACTGCATTAGCCAAGCTGCTATTGTAGTTAATGACTGTCGCAGTTAACAGTTGGTAAGAGCAAGTTGCAATTACACTGAAAGTTTTCACTTCATTTCAATCTCTCTCGCCCCCTTTTCTGGCAGCTGCCAATTGCTCCAAGTTAAAGTTCATGTATTCCTCCAGTGCCAGGGCGCAAAGAAGTGATGTATCTTTTTGAATGGAACTGCATTACTCTAGCCCCCACTCTAGAGTAGAGGCCTTGACTCCTATTATGATTTCCCTACAACTTCACAAAGACAATTAATGAATGAATCTTGGAAGCACTTCAGCACACACTGGCTGTAATGGAATTGTGCGGGTTTTTGGCAGCTCTTGGTAGGTAGGAGCCATATTGGTGACCAGCTGGCCATTAAAGACAGAGACAGGACCGGACATATGTAGTGTATATTATATGGAGGTATTTACTGAATAATTTACTGAATACACAATGTTGGGCTCCTTGCAGCAGCTGCAAGCCTCACTCATCATCCCCTCCTCAGCTTCATTCTTCAGATCCTGTTGCGCGCGTACACACACACACACACACACACACACACACACACAACTGCCACAGCTACAAAGTCTGCCTCTGATTTAAGCTCAGCCAAAGTCATTGACCTCATTATTCTTGGCCTCACAACACTGATAGTGGAGGATAAGAAGTGCATTTTTTTTTTATTTATTTTTTTTAAACATTTGTTTTAGAGTCAGAATGCTAGGTCAAAGTAGGGGAGTGTGGACGGAGTTGAAAAGCGTGAACAGTTTATCCTGCGGTTTCTAACCCAGTGCCGTGTAACTAACACCTTTTTAAACGAAGTTTGGTTTTATTGCATTTTGTTTTTTTTATCTCATCTCCAATGACCAAATAGACTTTAGGCTTTCCACATTTTGAAATATCAATATTTTGAAACACAAACCCACTTGGTTCAGGCTATCATCAGTTTTAAGTAATTGCACATACATATTTGGCATCTTTACAAGGACAAAACTTTTCATAACCACACCTTTTGTTTGTTTTTAGGTTCAACTAATTCCAGAAGAGTAAAAACAAACTTAACACACGAGAAATCTGTCCTTTGTCTTTCTGAATGCTGTTGATGTATAACTACATTCTGTACAGTGGAGGCAGGCTTTTAAACATTGGCTGACAACCTCAGCAGTAGGCTGCCACACTATCTGTTGATGTTAATCCTATTAGGCTTGATTTAACACTTACATGCCCATGATTTATATGAATGCATATTGGTTTTCTGTAATATAATCAGTTGGGGGAAACTTAATGCATTGTTTGGTAATATACGCATGACTGGAAGCAGGGGGCAACAAACTGTACCCAGTGTTATTTGAAATCATACACCGACTTCTAACACCAACACTTGAACTAATTCAATCTTCAAAGTCAATGGAAAAAAGAGCAATATTTATTGGGATTAGTAGGGACATTTTGTCTGGCAGCCTCCTCAAATGAGAGCCCTGTTTTTCCCTTTGTTGATCGTTTGAGGATTTAAGATGCATTAGAAGCCAGTGTCTGGGTGGATAATGGAAGGTTAGAGACTGTTATTTGATTTAAATTCAGACACAGGAGATTAATATCTTTATCCTATGCACAAATATAGACCTTGCACTTCAATGACCAAAAAGCTGTGACTTAAGTTACTACTTAAGTTTGATTAGAGGCACCCGGGTTTACCTTTGATGTAAACTTATTTTTTATTTCTATTGGGATACTTTCATATTCTTACATTTTACTAAATGCTTACATATTGGCTATTTTATTTCTATCGCTGTAGCTTGGCGTATATTTTTGTATACTGTTTTAAGTTAGGCTTAGGTTGATGTCATGTTGTAGCAGCATTCATACCTGACTTCGAGACATATGTTACTAGTATAAAACTTTGAAAACATGCTCTTGAATTATCTTGGTATTTCCTTGAACTACTGATATCTTCTCTTTACAGTTACACAGCTCCAGCAAACCCTGTCCACGGTTCAGGAACTTTTAGTCCAACAGCAACAAACAATAAAGGAGCTCTCCCAAAATCGCTCAGCATCAGAGGTAACGCATCATTGCACATTTCGTTGCATGTGGGATTTCTCTGCATTAATTACCAAACCTGTAGCATATACCTCAAATAAACAGCAAAGAGACGTCGGCCTCCTCTGGTATAAGAGTTGCAGCAGTGAAAATGTTATCTATGGATTTGTTTCATATATGTACACTGTATCAAAGCATAGCAAATACAGTAGCCTAGAGCAGTGTGTATTTTTAAGTAAACTTTTTTGTCTTTTATTTTATCAAACATCTAAATCGTTAAATATCAGCTTCTTTAGATTTTATACTGGTTGAAAATTAAATAATACTGTAGAGATTTTAATTAGGCAGCACCGTGTGACTGTAAGCTAAGGAGAACAATGTCCTTATTTTAACCCATTTAAAGACAGGCTGCAAACCCTATTATCCATCTCATGAGTACTATTATGTTTTGCTATAACTGTGGTGTTCTTCACCTATATTTTTATAGGCCTTGTTTGTGATCTGCAGTAAATGGTGAATTATAACCTTTTAGATGCTCACTATTAAGGGATCGTTGTAAAGGTGCTTCACATCAAAAACATAACAACAAATGTTTCTCTCTTTCTAACACTGCCATAAATCGTGTTATGATCCCTGGACTAAAACATGCTGTG
>CM030174.1:21591710-21622460 GCA_017639675.1 Aplochiton taeniatus | reverse complement strand
ATGTTTGAATTAAAAGCAGCAATTGTATATCATCTCTGGCACTTTTCACCCCACAAACGGGGCAACTTCTCCATATTGAGTCATACAATGAAAAAATGCAACAGTGTTTTTTTTTCCCCCCTAAATCAAGAGTGCCGATGCCAACATCTGCAGGTTCTCAGGGCTGTTAAACAAGGCCTGAAACGTCCTAATAACAATTACGCCGTTAGAGGGCTTTAGAAAAAAAAGAATATATCTCAGTCCTTCCAGGCTGGACTGCTGCTATGCGTTGCCTGCGCAATGACACCTTGAAAATAAGCAGATGTAAAAAATTAAACAAATCCAAAGGGGGAATATTCCTCAACTCTCTGCATGGTACTAGAAGATGAAAAATGTGTAGTTTGTATAAACAACTAGGTGAATTTTATCCATGCCAATTAAGGAGCGAAGGAGACGAGAGGGGAAAAGAAAAAAAGAAAAATGTGTCTTCCCCCTTTCATTTTTTCTTTTATTTACTTTATTACACCTTTGTCAATTGCACGAAAAAGGCTCTTAAATGGCAATTTGAGCTTAATGGAAAAAGTGAAGGAACTGTAATTCCCTTTTATAGGTGTACTTAAACTGTGTAGCTCTCAACCATCTGCGTGTGTCCTGTTATGCCACAGTGGCCCAGTTTTCCTAGAATCTGGCATTGGGGTCTGGATACTCCAAACTTCCTTGTACAGTAGGACCAAAGAGATTTCCCTTCCCTGTGTGCCATCTTGGTGAAACGACTAAATTCCTAATCCTCCGAACTTCTCAAGGAAAGAAATTATGAACCTGTGCCGTGCATAGTGAAGGCTGACAATGTGCTTCACATTCTGTAGTGCAACATTCAACGGGAAACAACCCCACTCTTTACTCTATATCTGAAGCACTGTTGTGGCCCTGAAATAAATCAATTATACATGACACTGTAAAATTCTATTTCACAGGGAGCTTTAGATCGGTGTAGATGGTGTCAGCGGTCTACGGTGTCTGCTAGTAACGGGCCATGTGTTTGCGTTTGTGTTCAGCAGTAGTTTACCTGCATGCAGTGGTAATGGGTGCTCTTCCCATTGAGGTGGCAGCCGTGGTAGTACACGCTGCAGTCATCCAGGGGGCTGAAGCGCATGAAGCCATGCTGCAGGGAGTTGTCCCTCTTCTTGTGCATGTTGTAGTGCCTGATCACATCCTGCTTGCTGGTAAACCTCTGCCAGGGCACACAGACATACAGCAACAGGTCATTGCATACCAAAACATCTACAGAACCATGAACCAGTCCCTTTGTCACATTGGAAGCGGCTGTCAAGTGAAGAAGCCAAGTGGAAGAGGGTGCATGTTACAGGACCAAGGCCAAACTCTCGTTAAGGGTGAAATATTTGGTTGTTATTGGTGCACTTTACATGTTTTCGATAAGCCATGACCTATTCAAATACAGCACCACTGAGCTACGTGGAAATACCGAAACGTTGTGAGTCTAATAGAAGCCCTTCCTACAAGCCCCGTATCTCTATCACTTTTTAGTCCCTCCATACATTTTTAATTAAGATGGATCACTTGACATGCAAGATCACCGTTCTGATGTTCCTGGCTTTGGAAAAATGATGTTCCATGCAGATGGTTTTTCAGACGTGCGCAAGGGAAAAGGAGACAACAGAAACAAACAGAAAACAAGCCAACCAAAAAACGTTTTCCCTTTCAATTCCCTTGCCAAGATATGATTCCATTTTTAATTAAAGCATTAACGCTCGCTTTTGGTGCTGGCTTCGCATGTAATAATGAGGGGAATATGCTAAGATATCCTGCCTAAAAAAAAAGCTTGTACTCTGAGAAGCCAGGAAGGGAAACGCGTCATTCCATAGAGGCAGAAAGCAACCAAATCTGCTGTAATTGGGCTTAAGCTGATGTTACAGGAACAGTAACCAGAGAGGCACAAATCAATGAGACGGCAGCAACTTTAATCCATATTTATCTACAGTAGAGAAAAGATCAAGAATAATAATTCTAAAACTCAAGTAATTGCTGTTCAAAGTAGGGTAATTCTCCTGTGTGATATGTTCCACCAATGCACAAAGAAAAACCTAGAAACATGCACAGCTGTTCATTCCTCAGTTCTTGGCCTATGTCCCACTCCATTTTACTGAAGGATTTCACTCCTGCATGTGCCCAAGCTCAAACACTTCACTGGCCTTTTTAATCTCATCGTAAAAAAATCTAACTGATGACAATTTATTCAATTTCAATAGGTCCTTGCTTTGGGATCTAGTGTTCTGGCAAAGTAGGTAGTGTGTGACAGTCAATGAAAAGTTGTAGATGAGTTAAGCAGTGGTCACAGTATACTCGATCAATCACGGAATCCAAAATAGGCCGTGGAGAGAGCTGACTGGGTAAAAGAGCTCATTTTCTGTTGAGTGGTGATGAAGGTTGGGAGCCACATTTATTTTAGGATTCCCACTACTGTGGTGGGTTGTACACTGTCTCTCATACACACAAGACCATGAAAGGAGAATGTCCGGACTCAGCCAATCACCCAGAGGCTGGCAGCAGGATAATATTCCAGGACTGTGTGTCATGTAACATTTCATGAATTATCGCCTGTAAAGTGGCTGCTCATCTAGGCTGTTTTCTGCAGGATATTGACATAAAGAAAACTGAGGTCTGATACATATCTGTGCCTCTATGTAATACAAAATAAGGGTTCTTGAGCTTGAAAATTGACATGATAACCTGAACCTCTATTCTAATAAATACACCGTATCTATCCAAATTGAATATCTTGATCGTAGGAAGACTAGAAAGATTAAAGTTAAAGACACATATATTTGGCAAAAAATAGAAAAGCAAATGCAGATTCTTGACAGCCCACAAGGCTTTTTCTGCCGTCAGCCAATCCCAACAATATGGGTATAGAAAAACGGTAAATTAACAATAAATTAACTACTGTAAAATTATTCAGTTTAGCATTGCTAATCTAATGTTAGGTTTGGTGCTAGGGAGGTACAAAGGAAAGGAGAGGGTTTGGTTCACGCAATGAGCTATGGGCATTGTGGTGTACAGTAAATGAACCCTTTAAATGCAGGTGGTCAGAAAAATACGCGAATTTCACTTATATTGATACTACTACCCGAAATGGTCCGTTAGCATGAACAACAACATATGTTGTTTTAGTATCTGAGCGAACTATCCCTTTAAGATTTTTTTTGGTCTTTGACAGATCTGCCTATGTTTACCTTACTCTTTTTACCATATGCTATTGTACAAACAACGGCAGTATTATGATCTGCTTAGTGTTTGTTTTCCTGTGCCATACAAGACAACTCTTGGGACCAGGACATGATTAATAATGTGAAAGGGGATTAAAAGCAGCTCTCTATAAGTGCCAGATGTCTAGAAAACACAGAGCCATATTTAAACCCTACCTAATTTTAACACTGAAAAAGGTCCATTTTTAAAAGACCTGTTCGAAACCCGAAAGACCTGTTAAAAAACTGTTTGTACAGTTTAAAAAACTGCCCAAAAACATTTTTTTTTTATTAGTGCCAACAGCCATAACCAGTTTGACAGACCAACGTCAATAAGGTTACATCCTACCAGTCACTGTTGGGTGTGGCCAGATATGTAATAAAAGACAAAATACTGTTCATGTTTGGACATTTTACGATCTGCCACATTCCTTATGTGAACCTGCTAGACAAAGAAGGCTCATCTTAAAACCGACTTTAATCATTTCCATAGCCAATTCTAGTCGCAAATTCCAATTCTAGTCACGAAGATTGTGAACATCCTTTCTCTCCGATTAACCACTTGGGGTGATGCAGGTGGCTACATACATATAGACAACTATAGTTTAACTATGAGTTAGGACTACAGCCTTTGTAGGACTAGCTCTTAACAGGGTTAGGGTTCAAGTTATCTCGCTTTTCATGGTGACGCACATTAGAGCTGGATGTTTGTGAAATAGGAGAAAACTAGTTGGATGCTTGGGAAAGGGTCCACAACAGTTTTTAGTGCACACACTCACCTGGTAGTTGCATTCAGGGTCCATACAGTGGTAATGTTCTCTGTACTGGTAGGCACAGTGTACATGTCCGCAGTGCTGGCTGCCAGAGAACCTGTAAACAAGAGGAGAGACATTTTCCACAGTTACACTAAAGGGCCATGTAGACTGAACACTGATATTCCACGAGTATTGATCTAGGTTCCATGCCTTTTTCACATGGAATGTTCACAGATTATAAAGACAGATCCCCAATAAATAACATGTGCAATGTGAAGGTTAAAAAAGATGTTTGTTACACAAATCTTCAAAAACAATTCACAATCCTGTGCTACACTGGATATGTTCTATTGTCTTTAAATGTTGTGGTAAAAATAATAAAGAAGATATCGCTGATTTACCACCCCTTAAATTACATTTCATTTGTTTACAATTAAACAAAACACTGGCATTCAAGGGATATCTTTTAAAGTTATACAAAACTACTGAAATACCTCCTTGTCTCAAAACAAGACAGCTTAAATTGTATAGAAAACTGTCTGCTTTTCACACCACCACGACAATGTATCAGTCTGTCACGCCAATTTCAACCAAATTAGCTCAATTTATTTCCAAAGCAGCCGGGAGACAATTCCCTAAACTCTAGCCCTCTCCCCTTACACACACAAATACACACACATACCATCCTTCATGTGCCCATGCTTTTAAACCCTTGCCAAATCAATGTGCAGTACTCCCAGGTTAACTACCTTGCTTTAATCAGAGAAGAGGTTATGTCTGCTTAGAGGCTGAAGTGGATCTCTCCACGCCTCACCTTTAACGTCACTCCATTGGCAGTCGACTCGACTCCTTCAGATTGGCACTAGTTAAAGTGCCAGTTTTCTACAGTAGAGCCCAGCGTGATTACGAGTCTGACAATGATTACTGTTAAAAACCTCCAATTACCACTCAAAACACACGAATAAACATTTTCACTGCCGCTGCCAAGAGCTCCATATGCTTGGAGAGAGGGGAGAGGGGAAAAGGGGGCTAAGTAATAGATTTTTTTTTCTTTTCTCTCTTCTTTTTTGTTGCCGTAAGGATTATCCCAGAGCTGCATTCACAGATCACTATGTGGAGTTTATTAAGCTAATTGAAGGGCAAATCCACTACCTTTTAAAAGTTGGTGGTGTGGAGGGGGGCTCAGGGTATGGTGGTGGTGGTGGTGGTGGAGGAAGAGGAGGGGGCTTCGGTAAGGTTTGACAGCTTCTTTAGAGAAAAGACAAAACGGAGCTAGCATTACACACACACACACACACACACACACACACACACACACACACACCATCACCCCACTAAACTGTGCCCTTTGTGTATACTGTACAACACATTCATTTAAGTACACACATACAAACACACAAACACACGTGCGCGCACACAACCACACACACACACACACACACACACACACACACACACACACACACACACACACACACACACACACACACACACACAGAGCCCCCCTGGGAGTGTGGCCCACCCCTCTGCTCATTGCCCAGCTGTATCACTTTGCCTCTGGACAATTCCCACTTGCCGCGTCAGGGGGCCTAATGGGCCGCTGCTATTCAGCGGCAGATTAAATATTAATATCACCACGATACAGAGATTGCAGCGCATCTCTCGTTACAATAGAGACACACAGATCAAAGTGCCGAAGCAATAGTGGGTGCATGAAAGCATTTAAAGAGGGAAAACTGCTACTAAACACTACCAGGGAAGCTCTTTAAAACATCAAACTGCGGCACAGCGAGAGGATAAAGAACTTTTTCCCTTTTGGTAAGAAGGGGGAAGGTGGGAGTTGAACACGTTTACAAAGCTGGTTTTTAGCATAAGTATGCGCTCATTAGCCATAGCTCCAGAGATGATCCTCCCCCTCTTCTCCCTCTACCCCCTCTTCTCCCATCAGCACCCCAAATGTACTCGTCTACATTTGCCCTTTTTATGAGCCCTCTTTACTCTTTTTTTTCTACCTCCATCTCTTTCCTTTCTCTTTTTTTCCCACCACAACACGGAAATTGAAACAGTATCTGGGCTTATCTGCAGCCTCCCCGTGCATCAACTGCCGAGATGTTTAGACAAATTTTATGCATTATGCAGCGCAAATATCAAAACAGTTCTTGGCAGTGCCAGCAGAAGCCTCATTAAAAATTCCTTAATTAAATCTTCTTGCAAAATGTAATCAGTCCAAGGAAGAGGTTTTGTGTGTATGTGTGTGCGGGCAGATGAGGATATGTGTGTGTCTGTCAGTGCCAGGTCTTTGATTTGTGCCCTTCATGTTACGGCTTGGAGGAGTAATCATTAACGCCAAAGCCACTTTGGCTTTTCAAATGCTGTTTTTCATTCTTTTAAACTGAATAAACAAACAAGTGATAATCACCATTCTAGTGGTGGCTCAAAATTAATCCAAAAAAGGGACATTGTTGTGTGTCCACTGAAACGCAAGCTACCTCCCTCCCCTGATGTTTTTGTCTCTGTGAGTGGCCGTCTGAGTGTGAATGGCTCCCTTTTAAAGTAATAAATACAAGACTAAAACTATTGCCTGGCTTAAAACTTCTGTCTCACTCTCGCATGGCTAAAAGCATAGAAACGCCATGCATTCAAAACATTTAGAGCTGACAGTGAGCAGTATCTCATGTCTATAGAGCATTTTACCCCCCAACTATAACTCTGATGTTTTTTATATTATCCTTGTTTGAATTTCTCACATCCCATAAATGTAAGTCTGTCTTAATTTCTTAGCTAAACAAAATAAGAAGGCATTATACTATTGAGTTACATCCCTGGCTAAAGTGCACCATCAACCATTTTAAAGGTTTATCAGTGTTTTTCCACTGGCACAGGGAGGATTTGCATACCTGGCGATATATTTCTGGTAGAGGTTGATATCCTCTGTGACGGGCTTTTCTGGTGGCAGGCCGTTCCTAGCACAGCAAACACAAAAGAGATGGGATTAATGGTGGAGTGGTCCGCTCAACGTTAATAAAAACAAACTGACACAAAATTTACTTACAAGCCGTTTTAAAACTTTGGGCTATCAATATACATTTTCTGCAATGTAACAGCGTTTTCACGTGGTTATGAATCAGGGTGGAAGAAGAGCACTTTGATGCATGGTCTACCAACAATGAAAGGCAAAACGCAGGGGAAGAACATTAATCTTTTATGAGGAATTTTGGAGAGTGTTTATATGCAAAACTAAATCATGGGAACGGGGGAAAGCTCTGAAAATTACTTTTTTGATTATCCCTAAGGGGAAAGGCTCCAGAGGCTGGTGTCAGATTGTCTTCAATCAATTTGGACTGACTCCAAACCGGTTTCAAAATCATTTAGATGCTTAGACTTGATAGATGCATGATAAAAACGTTTGTTTTAAATACAAAAACATATAATATTGTATTCTCATTTTACAAAAACTCCAACTAGCCATGAGTGAAAACACTGAGTTTAGGGTTCACACTTGGAAATACGATGCCTATAGAATTACATACAGTAATGGTCAAATTTGGCTTCTTTCAAGGCCGGCATTTAGTGGCACATGAGCAGTTCCACAACAGGGGATGACCTGAGGTTAATCTGCCCAACAGGGGATGTTGTACAGGCAGAGGCTTTCCCTAGCATCACTCCTGTTCTTCGTGCGTATGGACAAACTAGCTTAGCATGTAGCCAAGCTAAAGCTTAGCCTGACACAAACCACAGGGAGAACTGCCTAAGGGTACTGCAATAAGGGCTTTGATAGGTTGTGACTAACTGGAGACAAGGTCAAAGCCAATCAAACAGGCTTTGGGAGCTGTATCCTCGTGCTAGCGTGCTACTGTAGGGTAGCTCCCCAAACCCCTTGTTTGTGTGCTTCAAAGTGCACACGGCAGGCGGCGTTGAGCCGACCCCTGTGACTCTCGGGGAGGTTAGTCACAGCTCCAAAGTAATTAAAGGGAGAGTTGTTACACCCCAGCCGAACGGAAGAAGTCAGTCACTTTGCGATGACTGTGCTAAATCAGTCTCCGTGGAGGGCTTCAGCAAGTAAACACTTCATGGGCCTTCGCAACTCATCATGTTGTGGATCTATTGGGCGCCATGCACTATTTCACACTACATTCGCGTCGGCTGTTGTTGAGGTAGCAATTACCTTTGCGTTAGGCTAACTGACTCACAGTGGCAGTTAAGTGTATGTGAGACGCACATTAGCTTCAAGGTGTCCCACTGAGAGACAATCAATGAGAAGCAGTAGACAGCTGAGCCTGGAATATTTTCAAAACACCAGCGAAATGTAAACCAGTGGGTTAGAGTAATAGATTATACAATTTAATAGTTAAGGGATTTAAGTATGCATGATTGCGGACAATGGTGTCATTCTGTACTCACATTTCTTGTTTTTATTTAACGATCTAAGTCATATTTATTGTGTGCAGAGTGTTTTACGTTGGAATAACCATTTCAACCGCTATCCATTTTAGGCATTTATAGCTCACTCCTCCCATACATAGTTGTACTTTTGTACTTCACTAAGCATGCAGTTCAGCAAACTTACTTAACAGAGGACACGGTGCCTGTGGTGATGGAGTCCGTTTTGGAGAAGCTGGACTTCATGTAGTCTGAGGTGTTGAAACCCATGTGCCCTGCCTGCTCCATGGTCAGACCTGTCGCACCTGTGGGTCCAGCAGAAGCGGCAGTGGGGCCACCAGCAGAGCCCGGGTTCCCCTGTGTGACCGAAAGGACACTGGGCATCAATGAGGGCTCTGGCTTCCCTGGTATCAGCTTCTGGATGTTCCTGACGTCATACTTGGAGGGACGGCCCACTTTGCCAGTTTTGAAAGCAATGGCGCCACCCATGTCAGGGTTGCCTTCACCAGGCTTGAAGAGGTGTAGGAACTTGACATTCTCCAGGTCATATTTAGAGGGCCTTTTGTAGGCGTTTGTATTGCCATTTTGTTGCCGCAGGCTCTCACCCATCTTGAGCTTCTGGATAAAGAAGTCGTACTTGGAGGCTCGCGAGGCCATGTTCTGGATGTGGGAAGAGTTGGGTGGAGGGGGGCCACCCAGCTGGGCTCCTCCAGGCTGCTTATGGTCCAGGTTGGATGGGTAGATCTGGCCTTCAACCCCAGGAAGGCACCTCGAGGCCTGGAGCATGGAGGCACTCTTCTCCTGGGCCAGTTTGTTGTTAAGGTCCTCAGGTTTAGGTGGGGCATGCAGGGGCCAGGGCATGGTCTCACCTGCTTTCAGTTTACGGATGTACTCTTCATATTTGGAGAAACGGGCCCGCCGTGAGGCCTCGTCGTTGCCTTGATAGGAAGGGTCTGAGGTAGCAGCTTTGAGCTTTTCGAAGCTGATCTTCTTGACCAACTCATCCCTCACCTGTTGGTCGTCATAGCCAAACATGCCCAGGAACTCGTTCATTGTGTTTGCTGCATAGTCTCGCAGGGCTGTTGCTTCTCCTACACAGAGAAACAAAGAGAGAATTGTAAGACGTGTTAGAGTAAATTGGCAGATATTCTTTTTTTAAAGTTAGGTCATTTCATTTCAAATTCTTTTTTTTTTTACTGAGCAATAATAACACTGAGAAATTCTTAACTGATAATATTTCCTCTACAGTGCATTCAAAAAGTACTCAGACCCCTTCACTTTTTCCACATTGTAGAAATCTTTGCACATTTAGAAAAATATCACACTGAAATATCACACTTACTCAGACCCTTCAGAGTATTCAGACCCTTTCCTATGCCACTCAAAGTTGAGCTCATGTGCATTCTGTTTCCATTGATCATACTTGAGATGTTTCTACAACATGATTGGAGTCCACCTGTGTTAAATTCAATTGATTGGACATGATTTGGAAAGGCAAACCCCTGTTTATATAAGGTCCCACAGTCGACAGTGCATGTCAGAGCAAAAACCAAGCCATAAAGTCGAAGGAATTATCCGTAGACCTCCGAGACAGGATTGTGTCCAGGCACATATCTGGGGAAGGGTGCGAAAGATTTTGCAACATTGAAGGTCTCGGAGAACACAGTGGCCTCCATCTGTCTTAAATGGAAGAAGTTTGGAACCACCAGGACTCTTCCTACAGCTGGGTTCTTGGCCAAACTGAGCAATCGGGTGAGAAGGCTCTTGTTCAGGCAGGTGACAAAGAACACTATGGTCACTCTGACAGAGCAACAGAGTTCCTCTGTGGAGATGGGAGAACCTTCCAGAAGGACAACCATCTCTGCAGCATTCCACCAATCAGGACTTTATGGTAGAGTAGCCAGACAGAAGCCACTACTAAAAGGCAAATGACAGCCCGCTTGGAGTTTGCCACATTTTAATAAATGGAAAATGTGGGAATACGTTTAAGAATGACACAAGTATTGTAAAGTTAATGTGCCATTAATACTGTGCATGAAACAGAAGGCCCAGCACTTCCTTATCTGTAAGAACTAAATACAGTACGTGACTTTATTGTACATGTTTGTGAGTTGAAACATTGCTTTTGATTTTCAAAGTCCATTAAATTGGGCAGTATTCTCAAGGACATCGGACAATGTAGTAAACGTGTTCTAATTGCATTATGTGAAGATTAATTCTGGCCCATTAACTTTCATCCAGGTTAGTTCAAGGGTCAGAGAGTGGGGAGAGAGATTTCTCCCACCAAAAACAACGGCTTAAAAGAAGAAATTGAAGGTTTTCTGTGTGTGTGTCTGTGTGTGTGTGTGAGAGAGAGAAAGAGAGAGAGAGAGAGAGAGAGAGAGAGAGAGAGATGTTGTATTTTCTTTAGTTGTGTTATAAAGAAACAGAGACAGAGAAAAAGAGAAGTGAAGGAGAAGATCTGAACCCATAGGTTTTCAGTACATATCTTTTCCAAAAATGTAGAGTGACACGTCACTGAACATGTCAACCTAGAAATCTGAATGCCGTCCTACCCTTCAGATGACAACTTCACTTGGATATCATGTAAACCTTTTGGCCTTCTGTGCTCTTTCTTGGCCCAGTCCCAGGATCATGTACCAGACCGTTTCTTCATTTATTTTATTGCTTGTTTCATCGCTAGCCTACACAAGCTGGCCAAAGGTAATACCAGCCACAATCCCAGTAATTAATACACAAACATTTCAGCTCTTGTCTCATATTTCTCTGTTATTGCTAAATTGGTCACCCTCCCTTCTGCTTTTCACATCGTCTGCTTGGTGTGTAAAATAATCCCCAAATTTCCATAGCGTTGGGGTTACTCCTCTCAATGACACATCAGTATGAAAGGAGATCTGGCAGATCGAAAGAGCATGAAAAATTTAAGAGAAATAGATCAGGTATTTGAGAGGAAATACCTGCTGTGTGCTGCGGACCATTTCATTGAATCCACCATGTTTGTACATGTCTCCGAGACCACAGAATGAGACAGACTGCTCGATAACATTTAGAAGACGGTTTACTGTGTTCAATGTTAAATCTGGTTAACTTATCCATGTTGAATGAAGCATGATGACTTCAAGTGAGGTGCCACATTTGATTTTCATATATAAATCATCAGTTCATCATTGGTTTTGATGCTGTTGTCATATTTATATCACAATTGTTATAATTACATATTCTGTTGAAGTACAAGTACTATGCGGAGTGTGGAGTAATTTTAGGTTGACATGAACCTCTCATGACAATGTTCAGTACTGGGAGCATTGAAAGTAATGTTACCATAATCTTTGTACTGCCTTTGTATACTATTGTATGTTCACAAGAGGAGTTGTTAAAGATTTCGGCAAGTCGCATTATTTGGCTGTGAAAGCATGTGACCATGCTATCAATGGCAGGCAAATGATTGGGCTTGAACTGAAAGGATTATGGCTGGAACCGTCAGGAGATAACCTTTCTAAAACACCATGTAAATGAGTTCTCTTCTCCAGTCTTATCTGGCCGCCTCTTAATGATGCCATGTGAACACTGTGAAGGAACCCGCGGCTTATGGGTTAAGGTGATATTGGCCCTGCTACTCTCTCTCTCTCTCTCTCTCTCTCTCTCTCTCTCTCTCTCTCTCTCTCTCTCATCTCTCTCTCTCTCTCTCTCTCTCTCTCTCTCTCTCTCTCTCTCTCTCTCTCTCTCTCTCTCTCGCTCTCTCTCACCCACTTACTTAATTTCCCTCCTCACTCACTCTGGTGTCACTGGAAAGTATAAAAAGAAGTAGGTCCTAATCTAGCCACTTCATACTGGAAAATTTCAACAAACGACATACACCACACTTGTCTACGCTTAAGGCAATTAGGCCACAGTTTCCCTCCAACATGTGATAACAAATAGCATTTTATCTCTATTTCTGACCAAACATGGACATCAGCAAGTCTGGCTTCAGTGCTCACATACTGAGGTGTCGTTGATAATAAAGGTGCACACAAGCTAGAGGTTATATATGGTCTTATCTTGGACTAAAAATACTGGTATTGAAATCAAACCTGAGCCACATGCTGTTTCCTTCTGATGTCTTTGAACATAAACATAAGGGTACTGGAATAGTTTAGGCAATAGTACGTTAATGAGTAAAACAAAAAGAAGAAGTATAAGATAGCTATTTGTCAGGAGACGTTTGCTAGTAATATATGACAATTTGACCCTTTCCCAAGTGAGTTTTGAATAGTCCATTGGTAGGACCGTACTTACTAAAGGGTTAAGGAATAATGTTTTACAAAACAGTGGTTTTGGTTGACTCTGCTGCTCTCTCTGTAAACGAGGTCACAGAACGGGCTCTGTAGTGCATTTAGTGTGAACTAATCTCAAATGACCGAGACACAAAACAGCATTGAGTGCCAAACTTTCTCACTGTTTGGCAAGTTAATTAACAAACAGTAAATAAAGAGCACTTTAAAACGGTTTGAAATGAACCATAACCTTTTAGAGTGAAATCAGAATAACATTTGGAAGTCATGGTCAGCCTTGTTTGATCCTCAAGAGCATCTTTATCATTACTTTAATAGTTTGTATGCTGCAGTTTTTACTGGCTAGCTTATGAGGGCTCTAATAATGTGACATCTAAATTATCTAGGAAAAGTATTCTGGTGTTTTGCACTGATAGGAAATCCGCACGGTGCCTCGATGTGAGGAGTTAAATGTTTTGAAGGTCGCAGTTTCTCTCATTGATCTTGCAATGTTTGTTAATTACATTGTCACTGATGTTGTGAGAGATAATTAAGCCACTATGTTTATATGCATAATTATGCCCGCTCCGCATCAGCCTTTGAAAGACAGCAGCGAGAGAGAGAAAAAAATGTTTTAATTGTGAGCCACACAGAAACATGGCAATATAGATGCCCTAGTTACAATCAACAAAGAGCAACTCTGAAAAAAATCCAAAGACAAGAGTTGCGACTAATGCAGTGTGCTCTCTCCACAGTATTCAAACAGTCTGTCTTTGTTGTGAGATGTAAAGTATTAGGGGACCCAGCGGAGGCAAAGGTGTAAGCCTGTTCCATAACACAAATACATATTTACAGACAGCTTTTTTTTACAGACATGAAATACACACAAAATGACTAATTAAAACCACAGAGCCCTTAGTATTTGCCGGAAAAAAGGTTGATTTTCTGAGAAGCCCTTGGCCCCACTTCTGTGTATAAAGCCACAGCTACTGCTACTCCACCAATGGTGTAAACAAAAAAGGAAATAAAAAGGCTAAGAACAAAACATTCTGCAGCCTGCACATGACGAGGTACACCCTACATGAGATGAAAGACTTGAAAAAGGCTGCAAAAGTGAGGTGAGCAAGCAGAAAACAAAACCTGTTTTCTGTGTACCACACTAACCAGGCTCCAACTGAAAGTTGTAAGGCCATGTTTTCTGTTCTCGTCTGTGAGAATGGGCCTTATCTCTTCCTTTTATCAAACTTTATCTTTTCTCCCTTTTTTACTGCTTTGTCTTGGAAATGCTGGCAAATGTGGTTGCTTCTGGTTACCAGGTTTAACAAGTGCAAGCCTGTAACAGGGACACGGTTTGGAGACTGCTGTTAACACTTACTTTTGCTACTTTGGGAAGGCTATTTAAAGACTGTACCACTTATCTGTTAGAGATTGTGCCCAAATTGATAATATGGATATCACATAAATTCACAACTTAGTCACACAATTTGATTTACTGGATTTAACTTATATATGTGAATGTGACCACCCTACAAATCCATGCTCCTGATCTGTAGAAAGTGAATTGGGTGTAAATCCAACAGGATTAAACTGAGCACGGTCTAATGCTAAGTAAATGAGCAAAAAGACACTTTAGAAATGTAGAAAATTATAAGAAGGCGTGTACCTTGGGAGGAGAAAGGTGCTGGGCGACATGGAGCCTCAGTCAATGGCCTGTATATGTCCTCTTTGTGGGGTCCATCTTCAGAGTCTTTGTCGTCATGGTAACTGCCATCCTGGGACCCCTGCAAGAGATCGGGCTCGTCCATGTTGTCCTCGTCATCACTGCAGCCTTTGGGCTGTACCATATACACACCCTCAGGGGGGCCATCTTCTTCATTTCTGAGTTTGAGTCCATGCTTATGTTCGACCTCACAGTCTAGGGGTGGAGGCTCTTCCCCGTATTCACCATTGACCCATTTTTCAATGGCCTCACGTCGCTTATGGTCCTCTTCTAGGCTCTGGCCCAAAGTCAGGCTTTCAGGAAAGTTGGTCTCACTGTCGTCATAGTGGGAGCTCCCACGTTCGCTGTTTTCTGCTACACTCAGGTCTCCTTCAGCATTCTGGGAGCTACCGTCAAAGACCACCTGACGGCTCAGCTTGGCGCAGATGGCATTGAGTTTTAAGCCACCTTTCCTTTTGGCGGCCATCTTGGATTTTCCTGAGGTCGTTTCAGTGCATAAACTCCTTTCAGCTGTTGGCGGAAAAATAGATATTTAAAGGTTAAGAAGTTGTTTATCTATTTCTGTTAAAGTACCCTCCAAATACAGTATATACAGCATTTTCAATAAATATACCATCCGATAAGGGCTGTCTCCCGGATTTAAGTCATACCCAAAACAGTAAAAGACGATTTTAACCCATTTATGGAATAAAGGAAACAAAACATCGACCAGCCGAATAGTGAAACCAAAGACAGATTATTATCATATCCCTCTATGGTTCTACCTGCCCAAAGTACTGTGCATGTCTACATAATGTTCACATGACATCACTTGAGAGACAACCCCACAATGCTGTATTCTCTTCCGCCTAAAGAGTCTGTGACTCTGCCATTGAGTGAGGTGCTGCAAAGCTTTAAACCTGTCATGCTAAGTGTGAAGAAACTGAACACTTTCATAACATATATGACATATTCTGTGCATTTGACCTTACAAAGTCTTTGCTTCAATAGTGTTTGCTGGTGTCTTCACAGCCTCATTGTACAAGGTTACTTGTGGCTTACAGGCGTTCCCCTGCTGTACTTAAATAGACAACTAGTTGCTTCTAACCACACTCTGTAACGCTATTGTCTTCTTACATTCATATCACCAACATTTTACCTTCCTTGTTACGAGCGGAATGCTAATACAACACTTTAAAGTAACTTTTTTACAACAGTTGAGACCGCATCTACAGTTTTGAAGCTGCTAAAGCTTTTACTGAACAATAGCTATGATCGAGTGTATGTTAGGGCAGGAATTGGTGACATTAGTTTACCCTTGCAGGCTATCTTTAAAACATGTCCTCTGATGAGGCAGGAGCAGCTGCCTCTGGCATTCCAGATCCAGAGCTGCCTTTTTAGGGCAGAAACTGTTCTGGTAACTCTGTTACCTTTCATTTGATTATCACCAAGTCACGAGTCACCAAGAATACTTTAAAACACATTTTTCTGGGAGCAAAATCAAGGGAAGATTTTTTTACCATGTAGTAAATTGCATCACCATTCTATAATCCAAGCATAATAATTGTTGATAATTTTCCCGACCTTAAGCACAATAAAGCGCGATGCAGTATGCAGATCATGTGCATTTATTTTGCAAAGTATTCGAATCATTAAAGTATATACAATTTGAGTGAGTTTACAGATTACTACTGTGCTACACAATGCTACCCACACATGCTTTCTCAGTTACAGTATTTACATTGTAGACTTCCTCTTTGAAACAATGACTTCAGGAATGATGTAGTTTTTTCAGAGGGCCGTATATCAGCAGCACATTACTGCGCAATTTGGTGCTAGACAATTGCAGGCTGGGGTGAAAGGGTCACCTTTTAGAGGACAGCAATTTGTAGAAAAAAAATCAGCTGGAAAAACTATTAGGAAGTGGAAGACATAAATTTTGAAGTATTTTCTCAGAAACGCCCTCCCGAGGAAGATTGAGGTCATTTGGGCGTTAGAGTGGAGGTCATTTTTCTGTTTACTGTGCTCAGTATTTTATACTTTAACTACCGATTTCCTTTGCATTGCAATCTTTAGCTTCTTGTAGGAAATGACCCCATTGCTTTTTTTATCGTTAGTGCCTAGTCACATTTTTTAATAATAAGACCACAAGACATAAACCTGCTGTCTATTTATTTCAGCAGAACTGTAAATTAATTATCTGAAAAACTGGGGCACTGGTTTCTGTATTTAAGTTGACTACACATTGTAGATAGAACAAAGGTATACCTGAAAAGATAACATAAAGAAAGAGAGCTAAGCCTGTACACTGTTCTGAAAAATAGCTCCCATTAGTGTTTTATGACAAAGGCACTGTGAAAGAAAGAAAATATAAAATAAAGATACAAAGCTTTTCATCAATACAAAGTGTATTTTTTTCCTATTTAATTCAGATTTGTCTCTGCTCCACCATATACCTGTAATCATAATCAGATGTTATGCTTTCTCTTCTAGAATTCATGCCAGTCGATTAAATGAAACTGTAGATGAACAAGCTCCACGGTTCAGAGAGTTTGGAAGCTGTCTAACTTGTTATTTACCATGGGTGAGAATGAATGGCCACAGCAGGTTTTTTTTGCCAACGCTTACAACAGAAATTGCTATGGTAACACTATGCTGTTTACCTCAAGTCATTTATGTGCATGATAGCGTACAATAAGATCAAATCTGTGGAGACCTACATGAAAGAACAATTTTTCCCTCTGGGAACAACTCCCCCACTTTCCAGTAAGCATACTCTCCTATTAATGAATTCGAGAGACAAAAACAACGTTGGCAAACTCATTCTACAATATGCATTGTGTATTTTAGAATAATGTGTAAAGAATAATCAGTTAACAGGTGGAGTGATAAATAAAGGGAAGGCTTGAATTTTAACAGAACAATTTCAAATGATTCTGAACTGAACTGTTTAACAGTTACGAAACTACTGTGCATGGCTGCATTGAAAACCATTATAGTTACTCTATAAGGTAAAACAAAACAAAAAAACAAGAAAACATTTTGAATTTGTCCAATTATATGTGCTATAGCAGGTAAGCAAGTAAACGCAATAAATAATATGTACAAATGTATTGTTGGAAAATGCCTTTTCAGGCTTCAGACAGATTTAATCCACTGGCTCGATCACCTTCTGCCTGGAAAATGTTTTGACCTCAAATCCAGCCCCAACACTCTCTATTGGCCCAAATACCACACTGTCTCATTGTTTTTGATGCAGGGCTCCTATTTATGTGCCAGAATGATATCATGCCTAATCAAGTGGTGTTTCAAATCTTAATAACGCTGTTGGACGTGCATTATTTGCGGGAACGTGCCTAGACTGTAATTAAAGCTGCCACATGGACATTGGCAGTGTGGACTACTATGACTGGCATTGTCAGAGCTCCACTCCCTTTTGGATAGAAAAAAGCAAAACAACAAGCAAGACCTTCTGCAAGAAGGTTAGGGGTCTGTATCAACATGATATTAGGAAATGGACCAAATAGTTGCTAATCCATTTATCTGCATGAAAAACTAAAACTCAAAGCCCAATCCACATTTACTGTTGTGGTGCTTTAAGTTTAATGATCCCCTTTGCTATTATTTTCTATGGAGAATGCACTGGGTGGCTTGCCAGAGCTGACTGTTATTTATTTACACTTTCAAACATAGGAAGAGGACTTGCTGAACGGTTACACCACCTTGACTGACACATTTACAAAACCTTGGTAACACAGTGTCTGCAGTAACTCAGCTTAATTAATACAATGCAGGCCTTGGACAGCAGACCCTAAAGGGTGCCTGAACAACTCTGGTTTATTTTTCAATATGTAACCAGGAGCTTTTTGGCTCTTTAAAAGCCTGGTAATAACTTTATAAGCCTTTGACATATTAATAGACAAAGCCTGAACTCCCAGTGTGTGGTTAGATTACCTATTTTTGTTTCCGTGCAGACACACACACACATCATGAAACAAAAACGGCTTTGGACTTTATTTTTGCCGATTTACAGCAGTCAGAACGCAAGCTTTACCCTCCTTCGTCTCTTTCTTTCTTTTCCCTCCGCTTGGTTGAGGGGCTGTAGAAGCCACGACGAAGCCGAGCGGAAAGCCACTGATGGACAACCATGCCACAGCACCCGGACCCCTGCATCTGGCCCCTCTCTCATTTTTTATTTCACAAGAATAACAATAAGCAGGTCGCGACCCCACCGAGAGATTTTACCACAGTTTTCCAACAGTCTGTGCATTCGATGCTAGAAAATTTCCATTTTTCCGCATGCATATTTAATTGAGTTTTGTCCCAGTGGTGCGGAAATGATTTGTTTTTTGCTCTCTGTTCACTTGACTCCTCTTCGGAGTCGCTAACCCTGATTAAGACGTTCCCGTTAATTTCCCAGCGCACACCTTTTTTTTTGTGCATTAATGGTTCTGATCGTCTAATTAAAACTTCTCAGCTCGGCTGCTGATCACCGCTCGTTGTGCCTCTGACCTGAAGTTTTAATTGCCGCATCAGAAGCGATAATAATAATTTCGGGGTTCTGATGATTAAAAACAATGCCATTGCCAACTTGAAGAGAGATGGGGGAAGTGAAAGGGGAGAGACAAGCCAGAGAAGTTGATGTCGAGCGGATATAGGGGGGATGAAGGGGGATGTACAGTACTTGGGGGTGAGCTGGGTGCGGGAGAGATCACTGGGTGATTACTCCAAGAGAGAAAGGGGGTTTATGTGGGCATATGGAATTTTCCCATCCCTCCTCTTCCCTCTGGGGTTTAGCTGAGGAAACAGGTTTGGCTGCATGAGGCTTGGGGCTGAGCTTTCCCCATCAGAGCCACTTAGGAAGTGGACTCACTCCGCAGGTTTGCCAGGTTAGAAAGGAGATCGAGCGAAAATGAACGATAAAGGCATAGAAATATTCTACAGTCCAACGTCCTCCACCTATTTTCATAACGCGATAAAAGTCAGGGTGGAACAAAAGGCACTCTGTTTAGGAAGCAATGAATGGAAAACAGTAACTTGCTTATTACCACCATCCCATAGATGCCTTTAACTATGATCTTTCTGGCATAATGATGTGTGTTTAAAGAATACATGAAACATCGCTGACCTTAAAATAGGAAGGCAAAGAGGTTGCACACAGGGGAAACTGCCACAAGCCCCAATCTGTCACAATCTGTTATTTTGGTTTCTAATGGATTTTTTAGATCAGGATCAATGTTCAACTGTGAAGATACAGAACACAACTGGACGGTTCAATGGTAGATAACAATCAACACTTGCCTTTGGTCTTTTCAATACAAAGTAAGGAGAATAGGATATATTTAGTCTTTCTATTTCACACACGCATACATACATACACACTAATACACACATACACACAGGACAAAGCTTTCTCATTTTCCCCCGCCCCCTCTCCTGTCCCTCTCTCGCAAATCTATTTTATTATTAATCAGTTGGTTGCACATCTGCCTGCTTGCTGTGTGTTTTTTCTATCAATAAAGCACTTATTGCTTTTAGTCTAGAATGTGACCTTGCACATAGCGTGCTGTCTTTTGGAAGGCTGACCTTGAGGGACCTGTTAGGACTTAGCAGCTCTGTCCCCGAACTGCTATCAAACACAAGCCCTTAGCCAAGTGCCACACTCCTACCATACGGACACAGACACAAACAACATGCCGGGAGAAACACACGCGCACACACACACACACACACACACGCAAAGTTACTGAGCAGGACAATGGTTTAAGAAAAACAATGTATATTTCAAGTGAGAACGGAAGAGGAAAGACGTTGAACTTGAGCAATCAGGCAGGAAAGTTAGAATCTAAGGACAAACACGCCCTCCGGCTTCATCACAAACAGGGTAATTATGGAATTTCTTGAGAACAGAAAATCTGCACAATAGTCTCTTAAAATGGGTGAAAGGGGGCCTGGGATTCTGACATGAATTTTTTTTATTTTATTATTAAATCAGTGTCTAGGAGGATGAATTTACACTTGCAAAACAGGATTTGTTTTAAAACATCAATTGACAAAGACAGACTGAATGAATATAAAAAGTGCACAAAGTCCTAAATCTTATTCTGAGGCTGCACGCCACAAAGTTTGAGGGAAGGTTGATCCACCACTCTAAATGAGCTGCCAGCCTTGCTTCCCTCCCTCAAGGTGGTAGTCTATGACACTGCAGTCGGGCACTGTGGGTAATACAGCGGAGAAGGGGCTCAGTGGCGCGCCACTCGAGGGCCCTTGAGCTAATATCTGTACAGATTAACTGCTTCAGTTGTATTTTGGTCACAGGGATCATTTTGCCTTTGTGGCAGATGCTTTTGGGGAGGGAGATGAGGGGATGGTGGGTGCCTCCTTTATGGTAAAGAAGAGACACTAGGCGGGGAGGTCGGAGGTCCCCAGACTGGTGTGTGTCGCTCCAAGCTATTATCTTGTGAAACATATAATTCACCCTTTTCGGGAGCCCCACTGCTGAGCAAGTCAATCTCCCCCTCTTCGTCTTACTAGCACCTCTCCACTCTATCTGTACTGAGCGTGTGTATGCACGTGCACACACACACACACACACACACACACACACACACACACACACACACACACACACACACACACAAATTGGGTTCCTCCTCCAGGGGAAACCTAGCACACGTCGCTCCATTAGTTATCAATTAGGTGTGCGGAAATCTCCACCTGTCTCACACACTCGCACACACAAACACTCACACACACAAACACACACACACACAAAGAAAAGAGACTTGGATACGAATACAGTACCAGAGAGAGAGAGAGCGAGAGAGAGAGAGAGAGAGAGAGAAATAATATATATATATATATATATATATATATATGGGGGTCTTTGTGTGTGTGTGTGTGTGTGTGTGTGTGTTTGTGTGTGCGAGTGTGTGTGTGCGTGTCCGTCTGTCCGGGTGGCACTTTTGTCCATGAGGTTAACCTTGATATGAGGCCCTGTCAGGCCAGATAATGTCAATCAATGACAAGCCCTCGCAGATAACCCCTAATGTGAAACCTAAAAAGCAAGGCTGTTTAGATGTTTAGACATGCCCCCTTTCAGCAGCATATGAATTGCATTACAAGAAAATGAGTTGTGGCATTTCTTTAACAAGACTCTTAAGACATTTTGACAGCGTATAAGGCACTTTGCAGTTAAAAAAATTAAATAAAGCCTCTCAACAAAGCCTACTTGCGTAAGGCAATGTTCTGACAGGCAGTTCACTGTTAAAGGGGGAGGGGAGTGGGGGGACATTGAAAAAAAAGAAAAGGAATGTAGAAGGGTGGCCTTTGCTTCAAATTTTTTTCAGGTCCTGAAGACTTCTTAATTGATTTCCAAGGTGATTTTGTACATTTGTTTTTTAGATACAGGGGCGTCGGGTGGGAGAGAGCAAATGAATGTTTTTCACACAACGTCCCAAAATGTGCCCGCTTCAGATTATTCACATTGGTTCTCCTCAGAAGACTGTGCTACACTGTTCTCCTTGAAACCAGATGAGAAGGTGACATTAACCGAAAAGCATACATTTCCAGACAGGATGCCTGTGCTGACAACATCGATCCCTGGCCACCATTAAAACATTTGCTCTGCTTGACAGACTTTTCCTCCTTTTTGACTTTATGTGTGGTGGAATAAATCACAGATGCCCCCTAAAAGTCATCCACGTTAGGTACCTTTCTACCGAGATTCTATACTCTACTCATATACTTGACTTGGACTAGAAATAAGGTAATGTTTCTATATGGTGCAATTTATTTTTCAAAGTAAAAATATCAATGTTCTTTGCACGGTGTATTCATTATTTTGCAACCTGTCAACAGAACTTTTTGTGGGTGAGAATTGGTAAAGAGAGAGGAATCTGTTTGGGTTTACACCCTCCAGGGTCTGTCTGACACGGCACTGGGGAGCCGCCCTTCCAGGGGTTTGGCCTTATTTATCTAAGAGACAATCGGATACTGGGCCTACTGTTAGTGGGAATGTTTGTGTTTGAGAGTAAGTGTATGTGCAGGAGGTGGGTGGGGAGGGGGGGCATATTGTGCTGGAAACACATATGCTGTCTGTTTTACAGCGGACGTGAAACATGTGTGTGTTTGAGTAAGTGTGCGTTTGTGTGTGACTTCTTCCTGCTCTAGAGTGTGCCTCCAGGGCCTCAGACAGCAGGCTGTTCTGATCTCTCTCTCTGCTCTGGCTACTGGCTGTAGGTCACATCATCTGCTCCCAGACACACACTTTGAAATATGTACACTGACACTTCTACAGACTCAGGGATAACTGATCCAGATACAACACTGTTGCGACAATAGGAAAGTGTAGATAGCACTTTCCCAAAATGTTTCATTTGAACTGGCATTGGAACTAAATGCTGCTGTTTTCCCCTCAAACAGAAACATTTATCATGAGTTCCTTCAAAGGTGGAATGTAGCATGTATTTGAAAGTGGGAAAAATATATAGCAAATGAATAAACAACCTTGACCACCGCACCCCAAAAGTGAAGACATAAGAGATGTCTTACGAAAAAACGTATTTCTGGTAACAGTATACAAAAGACAGAAGCGTTGCGATGACTCAAACAAATAGGTTTTCAATGTATAAAATGCTCAACCACACTCTACGCCCACCTTTACCAATGACATGTTATCTTTACGAGAACTCGCATAAACAACCAAATGCCACTGCCAATAAGGCACTGTTTTTCGTAAATGTATACATTTCAGTAACACTATAGAATTGAATATTGGAATATTTAGGCCACATCCATCTGCCCGTTTTACATTTCTGAAAGATTAATATTCCTCTTATTATTATTTTAAAGTGAAAACGGATACTCTGTTGAAGTGCAAATCTGATGAATTACGGGAGCAGATTGCTGCAATTAATTATTAAAACCTATTTTATAAATATTCAGGTCTGTCATGCATCTAATAATGAACGCTTTAGAGAAGGTTACTTCCCGTGCGCAACCTAACGTGTCAGAAATATCACTTTTAATCACGCTTGAATCAACGAGCGCTGGGTCTGAACTCGCCGAAAAAACTCCACTAAATCGAGGAACTCGGCAAGGCCCACTACTGTGCTTATCACAGCTTTCCGTTCTCGCAGCTTTGCACGATCTGAGTGCGGCTCCTGCCCCATCTAAAGAGGTGGCGAACACCTCGCGACTTCCTGCTGGATTGGCAGCGTGGTAATTTGAAAGAAGAATAATGCATCGGCAGCGCTCTACCTTCTGGACACACCTAGTCCCAGCGCTACCGCCACCATATGCTGTGCTGATGCATATTCATAGCACTCTCTCCGAGTGTTGGCACGCAGCGAGGCTTAAACAAGTGCCTAACAACTTCAAATGGTAAGAGAAGAAAAGAGAGAAGAACAAGATGGGTGTACAAAAAAAAAAGGGGGGGGGGGGTTGGCCCGCACTTTTTTCTTCGTCCTCTCTTTCTTCCGTATTCTCTTGTGTGAGGAAGACGAGTATAGGTGCTGATAGGTGCAGTCCCAGTGCAGGGCATTAGTGCAGAGGACGAGGGCATGAAGAAGTTCTCCAGGATTGTCTCCCGCTGACAGAGAGAGGCGGGAGTGTCAGCTCCGCTGGTTAAACTGTATTGTCAGGTGGTCTTGACGGTCTTAGCAGCAGGGTAAATATCAGGGACACCCCACCCCCACACTCAAACACCCGTACAGTATACATGTACATAGACACATACACACACACCGAGTGTTGGAAGATTAATGCTGTCAGGACTGCAATGCAACCCCTTCATTATCTGCACACGGGGCCCTCTCTGTGTACTTACCTCACTGTCCCCTCCACTGCTTCTCTATGGAGGTAGTAATTACTAAAGCTAACATCCCTGGCTCTCGCCTCTTTGCTCCTGCTTCCATCCCCAGTCTTATGCCAGTCCATGACACAGTTGATGCTGTGCCAGCGGTGGTGACAACACGCGTGTGTGTGTGTTCACTAATATGTGTTTGTGTGTTAGGGTGTGCGCGTAGTTAGTATCATGTGGTGTTTTGTCACAGGAGTTTGGTACCCAAAAGATGTGTAATAAGGACGCAGTGAGATGTCTGAGGTCCCCACACATCCACCCAGGGCCTTGGGACTTGGGCTGGCTCAGCTGGACTGAAGCCCCAAAAGCACAGCCTTCCAATGAGTCTTACCAATGCTCTATACCCTGGATCACATCCGGTATGGATTGTCAAAATGGTGGTACGTGGCGGTATAGTTTATCAGTGGTTTTGGTCTCATGGTTACTATTCCAAACGACGCTGGGCCTTAAGCTGCATGTTACACAGTGTGCTTCATGTGCTTGGAAGAATGTCGATTTGACACTCTTAGTGTAATAAGCAGGTTCAGGAGGAACGCTCCCTTGCACATGGCATTTTTCATTAACAATGTTCACTCTTTCTTTTTCTTCCTCCCCCGATGGCACCATGTCTTTATCAAAGGTGATGGCTTGCTAGGGTGCATTTTCTCAAATGTCTTTTTCTTGCAGACATTTCCCTAGCCGCTCTTGGGTGAGCGTCACTCAGAAAAACGAGGGGAGATTTGATGGTGAGATCAAAAAGAAAGGAGAAGGACAGCGAGAGGAGCAAGGAGACAGGGGAAGGGGAACTATACCTCCCCCCCACGCCAGTGAGCGCTGAGGGTTATTCCTCCAAGCAGGGCCCCCTTTTTATCAGCTGCAAATACAACAAAACGCCAGGGCCGTCACAAGGCATCAAAATGGGCGAGTTTGACTTCAGAGGGTCTTTAGATGCTTGAGGAGTTGTCAGTGTGGGCTCTCCCCAGACCGGTGGGACTAACGGCAGAGAACAGAAGGTACCGGCAGTCAGATCATAACCAATCCAGCAGCGGCGCAGCAACGACTGTCTCTGCCCAACTACTGATCGAAACCAGATTAGTAAACATTTAGACTGCGCTGATTCCTTGTGACACAGTGGTGTCTTCTGGCCTTTCATCTTCCACATCGAGAATGGTTTCATTCTCTCAGTAACGACGCGCCGCCTGCTTTATGAAACCTTTTCTAGAAGTGTATTGGGTGTCATTCTTTTCTTGACAAAATGTTAGAGATCCTCGTTGAGTTGATGTGAAGAGATACTTAGAGACCCCATTGAAGATAAAGCACAGTACATTATCTTAGATCATCGCTGTAAAGCCCACTTCACAATGGCTATCCAATTAAAGAGAAATGCTGGCCACAACAGGTGGCTTGAAAGTCGTTCTTATCTTCGTTTGCTTCTACAGAAATCCTCATCTCAAAATGAAAAGCTTTCCTCATTCTTTGGGCTAGAGTTGTGTCATGACATGCAAAGGGAGAGACGTCCGTGTTGTTCTCGCTCATTCTTTGAGCATTAGACTCACTCTAAACAGCCTGAAGGAGATTAGGTTGGCTCATCTTTAAATGTACACTTCTCCTCAGAGGTAACCGGTAAAGCAGACGAGAACTCTGTCACTTACAAATCAGCTGCGAAAGTCTGAAGGACAGAGATTAGAAAAGAAAGAGAAAATGAAAAATGGAAAAAGAGAGAGGGGAAAAGAACGAGGCAAAGACAATCAAGCGTTGGCTCTGCTATATGAGTTAGACAGAGAGTAAACGTATGAGTTATGGCTAGCAAAGGGCTGCGGGATGTTGTATTTATGGGGCAACTGAGTGAGTGTTAAATCCCTGGTAAGAAATAAAGTCGTCCCTGAGCGAAACAGGGAAACATTTCACTCAGTCTAAAAGGTGTCTTGAAAAAAATGGATGCCATCCCTCTTCTTGGGGAAGCACTATTCCTTATTCCACATACTGCAAGAGCACCGTAGTTCACATTCAAGTGAGACTGGATCTCCAAGCCCTAGTTGAAAAGGGATTCCCAGAAAAGATAATATCAGTGGGTTCAAGAACAAAACGGAAAGTTTCTGATTCCTCTAAAATTGCATGCAGATTTTCAAAGGCTCTTTGGCTAAGAGGTTGCCAAAACACATAATGCACTTGTTGAAGCATGGGAGTTTATAATAAAGCATACCCCTAACATACACAGATACAAAAAAGGAACATCCTTTTTTTCTTAAATAAAAAAAAAGAAAATGGTTCAAAACTGGGGGAAATGCCACATCAACCAGTCAGAAACAGAATAATGGTTATGGCCACAGAAGGAGGAAAATATCTACTTTGCATGCACTTCAATTAAAACATTTTGTAAATCCATACAGTAGTAAAAACAAGCTTTACCTAAAAATAGAATTTTTTTTGCATTAACTTCAAACGATTTTTGTTTCTTCCTTTCCAGTCTTTGTGGACTCACTTACCCTAAGTATCTCAATAAATCCCCAGTTACTGTTAACCTAGACTCTACGATTCAGTCATCAATCTCCTACCAGGTCACAGTGAAAACAGAGGGGGAAATGTCTGCTTAGTAAAAACCTCGCTTTTGCAAATGGAGCCACACGCAAACTCCAGCAAGCAAGCAAAATCAAACACACATCCACAGCACACACAGCAACTAGTCCTCTGGGACGCAGGAGCTGTTGCCAGATCGCCACGGTAACGCAAGCCAAATTCAATTCTGACCTCACCTTTCACTCGGGGAGCCGGTTCCGTTTGTTATAAAAACAAATAAACAACTAGCGTGAAGATCAGCCGGCCAATTTTTTTGTTTTGTTGTTTTTTTCCCCTCTTTTTTCCATCAGTGGCCTAGTCTAGTGATATCAGGCCCAAGCTGAGCACTGCCACGAGGCAGTATCATTTAGTAAGAAAGAGAGAGGGCTACATATAAATCTGTGTTTATCTTCGGGGACACAGTATTTATTTAACCAAATGGGGAAAATTGAATTGTACACGAGGACGATTATTCCTCTCAGAACAATGTCTCCAGAAAAGAGGAAAGAAGAGTTAGGACTCATTTACCCTTCTCCACACTCTGTTTACACCAGCTTTGTGGAAAATCCCTTCGCTGACAAACCCTTCCTTCCCAACAGCAGTATCTAAACAGTTTGATAAACCTCTATCAATACTACAAGTCACCCACTTCAGCTCCGCAAACAATTCGTGCAACTGAAAAAAATCTTTATAACAGATATGATTCTTGCCAAAAGAAATGTGGAAAATAAATGCATGTAATGCAAATTTTTATATTTTATAAGGTTGAATATTATTTTTCTCCGAAATACAAACGTAGGTACACAATTTTACTATTGCCTTTAAAATATATTGTTTAATTGCAGGGAATAAATATGTTAACATTTTTTTATAAAAAATAAAGAATGATTTGTATGTTTTTGAACAACAGCAATTTTTTTTATTAACAAATATATAAACTAACTAAAAAAGAATATTGGCCAAGAAGCAACACTTCCTCACAATCTGCGACCCCTCTCTCTTTTGGCCCATCTCTCTCTGTCTCATCCACACAAGTACACACAACCTTTGACACCACCCACCACATCACTACACATGCGTGCCTGACTCACAGTAAGTGCCACTAGCAGCAGTAGACCTCAGCACCTTCAGGTTTCCCTACTCAGTAGGAGAGAGGGAGCGAGAGAGAGAGTTTCAGTGAGTGTGAATGAGAGAAAGAGAGTGAGATAGTCTTACCTGGCAGGCGACCGCCCTCTGTGCTCTGTCTCACCTCTGCCTCCTGCTCTGGAAGAATTCTCTCCACAAAGCAAGGCATTTTCTCTTCTCAACTGATCTCTGAGTGTGTTGTTTGCAGTGTCTCTCTCTCTCACTCTCTCTCTCTCTCTCTCTCTCTCTCTCTCTCTCTCTCTCTCTCTCTCTCTCTCTCTCTCTCTCTCTCTCTCTCTCTCTCTCTCCTCTCACTATATCTCTCCTTCTTTCTCTCTCTTTTATTTTCTCCCTCTCTTGTTGTTCTCCTCCATCCTAGTCTCTCTCCCAACCCACCTTCCCCTCCCCCTTCTTTTCCTTCTTCCTTCCCTCCCTCCTTTCCGGAGCACAGATGTCAAGGCTGCGCGAGTTTACCCACTTTACCAGTAGGGGTCCTTCATCACCCTCTCCACCCCACAGCCACAGTGGAAAAACAGGCCCCGGGAAGAGAAGCCACTTAACTGGCGCCCTCCTGTCACTGTTACAATGAGAGCCTGTGCCGTGCCGCGCTGCTGTGTTACTTTGTGTGTGTGTGTGTGTGTGTGTGTGTGTGTGTGTTTGAGAGACAGGTGTGGAGTGGGCGTTGCCCACAGGGAGCTGCCCGTTGGCCCTGTTCGGCCCTGTTTGTCCCGGCTCAGACCTGACTCCCGGCCCCCCTAGTGTGCTACAGTGGCACACACAGATTGAGTTACACTGTATCAGTCACAGCCAGCAGCTTGAGAGAGGGGACAGAGGGAGGGAGGGAGGGAAGAAGGAAACGGGTGCAAGCAAACTTGGAGGCACTCGTACCCACTAACATAAGAGTACACACTGCTGCTGCAACTGAAGCTGTTGATACCGATAACATGTGCCACGCGCACATATGACCCTGTCAGCATGCGCACGCACAGGCACTCACGCACACACAAACATAAACACACACACACACACACACACACACACACACACACACACACACACACGCACGCACACACATACACACACGCACACACACACCGAGCGGACATTGGTCAGGTTTTATGCCTCAGGTTTCAATCAATTTTTTTTTTTTTTATGTCCCAGAAGGATTGATTTAAAAAGGAAAAGAAAACAGCCCTCATTGACATAGGCATGCTACATTTGAAGGCTCTCAGCTATTCTACAGTGGGGAATTTCTAGTTTCTCTCCTACTTGTGGGGCACTTTTCACATTGCAGTACTGGGATTATTAGCTGTCCAGCTGAAAAATTTGAAATCCTAAATAGAATTGGTGCAGAGTAATGAGAAATCACAGTCATGGATCAAGATCAGCTGAGACATTGTACTAACAAAAGAGTTTGCTATCTTTTTAATATTATTTATGACAAGAAAAACACAAACAGGAGAGTGGGATGACTGTACCGAGTTCATGTGAGACTGTGAAACTTAGTAGGAACATAAACAGACTATTTTTTAACACAAAAGTGTTTGGCAATATCTTTCGAAAACATCTTTGTGCGATCCTGCTCACAAAATAACAATAAAAACTTTATCAAATCTTTCTCAACTTTGTACAAGGCTTCTATTGTAACCATGCCATGATAACGACTTTGTAGATGTCATTAAAGATTATTGAGTAGTGAGTATCAGCCAAAGCTGTGTGAACTTTTTATTTTTTCATTTATTTATTGCTTTAAGGAACAGGATAAGAGTATCTGAAGTTAAGACTTGATATCCTGGAGCAACCGTTGCCATCATTTGAACAGAGGGTGTACCGCCTTTATTTTACTCAAACAAACCCTTTTAATGACACAAAAATAGATGTAAGCACATTTGACAAACAGGTCCCACGCCCAGCCAGGCCAACCTGAAAACGTTGACAATGAGCAATAAATTAAATAGGATGTCAAATAATAGCACACGGATGTTGAATTAGGGCAACAGAAACTGTACATTTGATAAGCTAATAAGGTTAGACGAATGAATTTTATAAAGCCATCTGAAAATAGGAACTGCAGATTGCTATCACTGTTTGCATTTTCAAATGGTCTCATCATGTGGCAGATACAGCTGTCCCCTTCGTAGTAAGACCCAGATCCTTACACAGGAAGGGAACCCATAGGACTTTAGAAGAAAAGGATAGTTTTATGGTTATTCCCTAGCTGCTTAGTCTAGTGACACTCCCTGTGTTTGACATGGCAGAACAGCATGAAGAAAACTAAAATATACCTTAAATAGACTACAAATGAAGTCACTTAACACCCACCCGTTTCCCTTGCCACCCCTCTGCCCTATCTGTCTTCAATAGCGAGAAACAGTGTTTGACTCTGTCTTTCATTGTTGTCTTTTCTCTCTAAACAGACACCTCGGTTGTCATTGTGCAGGGATGGGCACATTCCCCTTAAATGGCTCTTTGACAAGTGATCTGTAAATACAGCTAGATCTGCAACTTCCCCCGTTCTCTCCCCCTTTCCGATGCTCTCGCTTCCAAACTCCAGCTAGCCAGGCCCCACAGCGTCACACACACACACACGCAGCGCGCGTACGCACTCACTCACACACACACGCACACTCTCTCTCTCTCTCTCTCTCTCTCTCTCTCTCTCTCTCTCTCTCACACACACACACACACACACACACATCCATACACTTGCCAAACCTCAACCCCCTCTAGCAAAGCCCTCCCTGTGACACCCTCTGACTCCCCTCTCACTCGCCCCCCCCAACCCCCCGTAACTCCATTCCCCTTGCCACTATAAAAACACAAATATGCCATAACTCAGGCAGTACTGCCACGCAGCCACCATCTTGCCCTATACCGGGGGCTCTGGGGAAGGTCACCA
>CM030174.1:21574210-21589210 GCA_017639675.1 Aplochiton taeniatus | reverse complement strand
TGATCACTACAATCTGTCTGCGCAGTTGATTTTGATCTGTCTCTTTATAGATATATTTTATATTGACAGAGCTCTAAGCATTGCTCTCTTCTGTTAGCAATAGTTGGGGAGGTATTGCTAGGTCTGCATTGTCAGTAGTGCTCTTTGCTATTAATAATGGTTGAGTCTTCGAGTCTAATTTCTCAAATAAACGGGGTCATCAAATTAGACAACTGTCCAGTTGGCCAATTCTAACCCATTTCTAATCCCTTCAATTGTCGGCCAGTGCATACATCAGCTAATTAACATGATGAGAGGCTAGTGTTGGCTGAAACACACTTCATTGATACTGACTCATCTAGCCAGGCCTTGCCTGAGACATAGGAAGCAGTAAACCATGCTATCAATGTCCGAGTCTCTAAAAAGCACAATCACTAAGAGGCTGGTCTGAATTATTCAGAATGCATCATTATTGACCTCTATCTGAATTCCTCTGAAAGGTACATTAAGATATAAGGAAGATGTGGAAGGAGCTGCAGGGGAAAGAGTGTGTCTCCCCAGGCTTCCCTAATGCACTCTCCTGCTGTACTCTAACTTCCTGTGGACCCCTAATGTGGCCGCTCGCTGCCTGATGAAGACTGCAGTTAATGAGGCCCCTGTTTCTGAAATGAAGTATCTCTAAAACCATCAACAAGCATTACTATCAAGAACCCCCGCACCCCCATACACGCACACACTAAGCCCCTACACGCACACTGACAGACGCAGGCACACAGACACAGGCCACCAACCCCCAACCTTTCAGTGCCACCAAGGGTTCAGGCAGCTGGACCAGACAAGGGATGGGTGGAGGAGAGGCACGGGGATATCTGAGGGTTAACTGTCCCTTTGGGGGCTATCACTGAACTGGGCAGCCGTCACTACTGGTGTCCCCAGCTCACAATTGACAACCAGGCCCTAACAAATTAGCACATAGTCAGGGGGAATCCATTTGTGAACAATTAATATAACAATATTTCATATATATATATTTTTTAATAAACGTGTGTTAGTCTGTGTGTGTGCGTGTGTGTGTGTCGGTGTGTGCGAGTGTGTGTGTGTGTGTGTGTGTGTGTGTGTGTGTGTGTGTCTGTGTGTGTGTGTGTGTCTGGTTTAGGGGTGGGGGTTCAAATACTGGCTTGGGAGAGGATACAGGGAGATGAGGCCTTTTTAATTAAAAGAAAATATTTGTGTTTGCACACAATCATGGGTAAAACCCTGAACAATTCAGAGCATTCTTGAGGTCTAATCACTAGCTCTTTTAAGTGAATTGGGAGTAATTCAAAGCCTCTTTGCATACAGTACATACATTTTTAAAATTTCCATTAAGACATAAATTGGTTTGAAGTGAAAGGTCTGGTGGAATAGAAAAGATTTGCCAACTCAAAAATGTGATCATTGTAAAAAGGTCACTGCAAAAAAACATTAAATAACATGATATTGTGAATGAAAATATATCAACAGATCTTTCAGTGTGATATTCTTACAAGTAAGGATAGAGGCCACTGAAATAATTAGGCAAGTTCTGCGGTATCCTGAATGCCAAGGACAGGTGGATTAAAGTATTAAAACAATCGCATTTCAGTCTTGAAATAGTCCTGCGCACGACTCAGCACCCTGCACATCCGTTCAAGTTCAGCTGCCAGCCCCATAACACCAGAAAAAAAAAGAAAAAACGCAATCCCATTAGCTACATATGCATCTCAGCAGACCAGCTAAAAACATGAGCAAATCTCAAAGATGATTATCACTGCATTCTCTAACGACAATACTATACATAATTGAGAGGTAGAGTCACAAGATTACACAGCCCGTCAGGAGGTATCTGGGCAAATTCAGTTGAAACGGTATCCATAGAAATTAAATGGAAAACACTGATGGCGTTTGAAAGCTGTCCTCCGATTAGCAAACGGTGCTTAAAGTTCTAGTGGAGGAATAACATTTGAAATGCACAGGTTAGGCCAAATCTATTTTTATTCCACTAAAATGACAGGGGAGTCTAAATGACAAGAGAGTAAACTACTATGTCTGTGTGTAGGAAAAATGGCACACATTTACCAACACTTTTTTGAGAGTTAGGTTAATTGTGTATTAGTAGGCTTATTGCAATCATTGGATTTAATTTGACCCGGAAAACAAACCCCCATAGAGTAATACTAGCTATTTCCTCAATATCCTCAGAATATGATCTACAAAAAAAAAAAATCTCCCAGCTCTCTCTAATTTAGAAGGCTGCAATGACAGGAGAGGAATTAAAACACTCCTCTTGAAAAGAGTCCTTCTAGATTCCTGATTTGAATGAGCAATTTCATTACTGCCAACAGTGACCAGGTTGCACAGAAAGTGAAGACTCCACTCTTTTACAGTTGACAATAATTTAGGTGAGCTTTGATCAAATCTAAGCCTCTTAGTTCAAACTCTGGCCATCTGTGATTACAATATTGCACCTTGGGAAGAGCCTACGTCTTACTGTCCGATAAAATCCCTTAAGAGCTTCAAGTTGTAATGTCTCAGTAATATCGATGCAAAAAACTGTGGAATTTGGACATAAAACAAACAGAAGGAGAGAGGAGAAAGAGAGAGAGAATAACAGCCAGAGAGAAAGAGAGAAACCTGTGCCCTTCAGTCTCCCCAGTAAAGACGCACTTAACCAACTCTGACAGCTGCCAGCTCCTTGACAATTGGGGTCAGTTAAAGGAAAAGTAGCTCAAGTTTGCAAAGCTTTGGCTCCAGAGACGTTCAGGAGCAACTGCCCACCGCAGCATCAAAGGGGATTATGGGGACAGGGCCATCTGTTGCCAGAATAAGCGTTAGCCCTTTTATGTCTCTGCCTGCGTGTGTGTGTGTGTGTGTGTGTGTGTGTGTGTGTGTGTGTGTGTGTGTGTGTGTGTTTGTGTGTGTGAGAGTGTGTTTGAGAGTAGAGAGAGAATCTCTAACCCTGAGGACTATACAGTACCTGCACATGTCAGTGGAGGGAAGCAAGTTAGCTCGGTGTTAGGGGGCCATGAGGAATCTGCTGTTGTTGGCCTGGACACGAGGGGTTAATGTCTGGCCCACAAGGGTATGGCTATTGCAAGGTGATGTCATCGCAGAGCCTTTCAAAGTGAATGGCAAAGGCACGGTTAAGGTCAGAGTGGAATCAATGAGCTTGTACATGGCAGATGTGTTAGTCATAATTGAAATATTCCGAAAACGGAGCGACCTTATTATATTTTGTTTTCTATGTCGTCTTGGCTGGCTCTCATCCACCCGTCTCTCTGTGTCCCTCTGCCTCGTTCTCCGTGGGAATAATGGCAGACAGTGTGAGCCTTTTCTCTCTCACTTTTCTAATTTGTTTTGGGTCCTGTTCCTAACCTCCCCCATCAATGTTTTCTCCTCTATACACCACTACCTTTTTAACCGGCAGCACAGCACTTGACCCGGAGCTGACGCTTATTTCCAGTACACTAATTGTCGTTTAATCACATATCCACCTGTCACTTAAAGACCCCGTTTTGGAGACCCAGTGGAAATTTGCATACTGTGTAAAACTAATTTCTATCCAAAGCACTACTGGCTGTGAAAGCGGGTGCTCTGTTTCTCACCCTCTCTCACTTTCTTTCACACAAAGGTGTAGACTCACACACAGGTAGAGCCTTATAGCGGTGGAAAAGAGAAAGGCCACATTATGTACCCATCATGAGATTGAGATTCTCATTGCAGGTGCTCTTGTCACGTTTGTTAACAGTGGAAGCTGACACATAATGTGTTAGAATAGGGGCAGTGACAGAATTGATTTGGGGCACACATAGCAGTGGAAGCCAAACTGGAGGTGACAGTGAACGTATAGTGTTATAAAGAAATCAATTAGGGTTAATAATGTATCACTTTCGGATCTAACATTCATTTGTTCACACTTAGAAAATGCAATGGCAAATAGGCTGTGTGAGTTAGCCTGGCTAACTACACTACATTTACATTATCACCCTCATACATCATTGAGCCACGTTCCACTTGAGCGGGGGCGAGAAGAGGAAGAAGCAAGAATCACATTTTGGGGCCCATGGAATGCCAGTCCTCTGGAGATCCCCCCCTTCTAATTACAGAGCGGGAGAGGGAAAGCTCTTTGTTCTACCTTTTATGACATTAATTGATAAAAGGGGGTGCGGGTGGGAATCCTCTGGGCAGATGAGGCTGGGTAAGGCGCTTCGGAGCCCGGGCCTAATTTTCAGAGGGCTCCTAATCCTGTTAGGGGCCCCGGCGGCGGAGCACCCGGGCATTTTGCTTTCCCCAAAGGTCCTTTGCGTCTGGAGGGCGGTGGCAGCAGTGACAGTAGGAACAGGAAGCAGAAGTGGCTGTGCAGCCTCGCTGCTCCGTCTGGGCCCGGGCCTGCCTTAATTAAGTGTCTCTTCAGGGGGTGCAGAGGACCACACTGAGACCCTATGTCACCAACGCCAGCCACAGTCTAGAGGCTTTAAGAGGAAGTGGCATTCTCACCCTCGGTGGAAGCCTGGGGGAACCCTGCCGAGCTTTAATACGGACCCCATAGGGGGCACAGGCATATAGATGCCACAGGACATTAGTAGGGCTCCTTTATGACTGGTTATTAGGTTTTGACAAATTGGTAGGTTAGACTTTAAAAAAAAGATTGTATGAACTTGTGCTCGGTTTTCTACCGGTTTCTACCGGTTTCTATGTCCTTATAAGCAGATATTTTGTACATGTGTTAAATGTTTCAATAATAACTGTTAAAGAGTTATAGATTGCATAGGATTTCTAAGTCTTACTTTGCGGTTTAAGTAGGCTTTGTTGTGCCTTTAATCTGCTACTCATCCGTTGGCTAAAGACAACCCCAGGCCAATCAGAGAAGTTCTGCTACCGAGCCACAATGGAGGATGGGTAGGGACAATGACACTGTGACAAGTTAGAATGACAAGGTGTGTTTGTGCAGGTGCATGTTTAGGTGTGTATGTATCTTTGTGTTTGTGTGTGTGTGTGTGTGTGTGTGTGTGTGTGTGTGTGTGTGTGTGTGTGTGTGTGTGTGTGTGTGTGTGTTTGTGAAATGTCAAAGGTGCTAAGCCTGGCTGAGTGTGCCTCATTGAAACGTCCATCTCAAAACATCCAAGATTCCTGCCTCCCCCCTCTCGCACCCCACCCCACCCCACCCCTGATGACCAACCAAGACACTTCAAGACTGTCAAAAGCATTTTCCACAAAGCTGAGGAGAGAGAAAAAAGATCTGCCAGTGTTATGCGCACACACTCTAGCGAGGCTGTCAGGTAAATTAGATCTGAAAGCTGACAATTTCTGACCATATTTCCTTGATTATTTCGAACAAATGCACACCAGCCGCTCTAAGGAGATTAAAGTGACATAAAAGTCCCGAGTGGGAGGAGGGAGGGCAGAGAATCCAGGTCACCCCCATTTGTCCCCCTGCCTGACAGCAGCTATATCGCTATCCAATCCAATAAAAGTCCCCCCTCCTTTTGCTTTAATTAATTTTACAGCTAGCTTGCTTAATTACTTTCAATCAAAATCCTCTTGCCATCACAAAATTAGAAATGGTTCAACTCCATTAGTCTAAATTCTTCATTTACATACACAAAGACTGTCAGCTCTTGCTAAGCAAACGGCCTCCTGCTTGATGAGATTGTTTTTTTTTTTTAACACATTCTCTCTCTATCACTCACACACACACAGCAGTGCGAGGGCACATTTTAATAAATAAATAAAAAGTAGCATAACATTATGTCTTCCCTTGCTTGAGATGTTCTCTATCTAATAGGTGTCCAGGTAATCTATTAGGTCCAAGGCATACAGGGTAATGGAGAGTTCAGAGGCTGACGTATAACAATAGACGCACACACGCCCAGTCCCTCTGTAAGAAACCCCCCAAAAAACTCAGCAAAAAGCGTCAGCCGCATTATACCTACTATACAATATGAGGGATGAGCAGAATTAGCCAGCTCAATGGAAGGCCAGCCAATCCCATGTAAATGAAACCTAACTAGTTCTTCGGAAGGATTAACTATTATTTCCCGAGCCATAGACAAGCTACAGATTACCCTGTGACACCTTGTGCCCTATAAATCCTGGGCCCTTTGTGGTGGAGTGTCACCAGCTCGCTCTTCACATTGGGCCCAGGGCCACACCACCACTGATCAGCTGCTGGGAGCTATGCGACGGGTAGATTTAAAAAAGGGAGGAGGGGGGGGGGGGGGTTCGCGCTGCGCGATCAGTTCAGCTCACCACGCAGGCCTTCTCTCCATCACACACACTGCCCAAGGCCTGCACATCATCAGGAATTAAGGACATGCAGATACGTTTTGTGGGCTGTCCAAAGTGTACACACACACACACACATCCTACACTGCCACTTAAACTAGGTCCCGGGACGAGGGCATTAAACTCGTGTAATGGACTCGCTGGTGCGCTACACCACCAGTCTATTGACGCTAAACCCTACAGTACACGCAAATATCTGACCCATTGCCATGTTTCTCTATATCCTACTTATAAAACGAGTCTCGCGCAATTCTAGCGCATAACCTCAGAACACTGTTATTTATCTGTCACCTGCTGTTGTGTTCACCAGAAAATCGCCCCTCATAGCCAGCCCACTATTTTAACGTTCCCCTGACAAATAAAAGGTGTGGTGAAAACGGAGCACCTTGAAATAACGGAATAGATTTGTAGTGTTTCGACTCCCTAATGGCACACAGCACTCTGCGGAACGCTTAATCGCTGTAAAACAATCCCTCAAGTGACCACTGACTGACTCCTCGTAAAAACGTCTTCTTGCTATTGGCGCATGAACTTGAGTACAATGCAGGTCTGACCTGATCCCGTTTTCCATGTCTGCACTAACCACTTCTCCTGACCCCTTTAACCAGTCCCCATTAACACTGTTAATTATCCAAATCCATCATTCCAGGGCTAAATGAAGACTGCCTCTTTAATTCAATTCAATAGGATAATTTCAAACCCCGCATTTACTTTAGGCCCACCTATCCTCCCTCTCACCCCCACTTTCCCCCTATCATCCAGGTCCCGGGCCGCCTTCATTGCCCACGCTACCTCCTATTTGTGGAGCGGAGGGTAAGGCTGAATGGTGAGCTTGTTGGCAGCAAGGGGCAGACACACTGTTGCTCTCCTTATCTTAGTCCATCTTGGCTCGGCTGGTGGCGAGCAGCAGTTGTGGATCTGACGGGGCTATGCACACTGCCTGCCTATCTGGCTGCTTGGGCTGCTGGTTGCTCGCTTACACACACGCGTGCGTGCGCATACACACACACACACACACACACACACACACACACACACACACACACACACACACACACACTCAGGCTCAGAGTACCAGTCATGCTCACCGGGGCTTGGCTAATCCTGTCACATCGGGCCGTGTCGACCGAGCTGAGGCGGCCCCCCATGCACCTCCACACTTTGCCATCACTTCTTCCTCGGTCTCCTCTCCTTCTCCTTCTCTTCCTCTCCCCTTTTCAATTGACAGCGTCACGGGTGGGCAGTTACGGCACGTGAATAGAGAAAGTGGACAGTTGACCGAGTGTCTGTGTGTTGCAGTCCTGCAAGTGGGATAGCCTAATAGAATAGCGTAGCGGACTCTCAGAAGCACTTGTTTTTGTTTGTTTTTAGAAGCCAAACATTTCCCCAGTACCACACACGTTTACAACTGTGTTAGGGTCAAGCATGCAGGCATAACGTTCACACTGTGTGTCCATTAAAATGTTGCTATATCCAGAAGCTTTCATGTTAGGCAGGGGATGCACACTGGGAAGCTAGGCTATTACTTAGAAACATTTTAATGTCCTGTAAGATTCTAATTCTAAGGAATGAAATGATCAGATCTCTGTAAAATCTCTCTCTCTCTCTCTCTCTCTCTCTCTCTCTCTCTCTCTCTCTCTCTCTCTCTCTCTCTCTCTCTCTCTCGTTCTCTCTCTCTCTCTCTCTATATATATATATATATATATTTATGATACACCCCTGACCCTCAAAAGATTTAACCGCATACAAAAATAGATACAAGTAAACCTCTCTTTCAAAAGCCAAGAAATAGTAATAAACGGTGGCTCCTCTCAGCCAATTATTCAGTGTCAAGTTAGATTTGCCCCAATTTAAACAGTGTATGCTTCACCCCCATCCCACCCCCCGTCAATGGACACACAGATATATGCACACGCACCAGGTCGCACTGAGCGGTTCCTTTAAATTTCCCAGACACTCATTGTTTAGCCATTTCAGACAGACTCTGGGAGAGTTTCAAATGATTTTAGCCATGATTTAATTTGGTTTGTTAAGGGGTGATGTCAGCACAATAGGGGACGAGCCTCTAAATCCACTACATTCACCCAAAATGCCCAGATGAGATAATCACGGGTGACGTCTACGAAAACACTTATTATATTTGCCCATCGCCTGGCTGAAGCTGTTAAAACTCATTAGTGTTATTCCCTATTTTTTTCTTTGGGAAAAGCAAAAAAAAAAAGCAAAGCATATAGTCAAAACTGTCACCCTTGTTAAAGAGACAGCGAAAAATTCTGTGGATGTGAGAGTTTGTAAAAAGAATGAGAACTGAGTTAGAACATTAATAGGCCCCTACTCAATACTCATTTGCTAACACTCAATGTTAATTTAATAAAAGAATCACTACTTTTAAATTAGTTTTTGCTAAAAATCTATATGCCTGGTATTTAGGTAGGTGAACTTGTGGAGACACGTTCAAACATGTTATATATACTTTATTCACTCATGCACATACATAAATAGGGTATGTTTCTGTGCCAAAGATCCGTGAATTGTCCCTGTCCCTTTACGTCCACGTAAGCTTTCCTAAAGTCCCATAAAAGGCTTGGAGCTGACAACTCAGCAGTAGAGATAAGAAATGGATCAACCTGAGCCTTTCTTATAGCTTAATTTATTTTAAATCCAAGCCCTATTTACACACTGTAAACTGGCAGGCCATGTCAACTTCAACTAGCAGTGAGATATTTGAAACGATTAATGCTGCACACCAACAGCCCGAGCATGTACGACACAATCTGCTGAGTGAATCAAAGCCAGCACAACTACAGCCACCACTTTGAATACAACATAGGAACATAGCTGCGGATGTGTTGAGAACAATGGTAACACATCAGCGGAGTGTTTTTTCTATGCCATTAACTAGCGACAGAACATTCTATGACAGTTTTAAAGTGTTGACATGTACGTAGCCTACACTGTATGATGAAAAAATATATGAGTATATGTTAAGGAATGTTCACTGCATGGAAAGCTTTTAAGAAAGGCTACGGTATATTGTCAGTACAGGCTGGTCTATAGAGGCAGAGGTCGGGTATGAAACACATAGGCTAGCTCTCTGAGGCAGGATATCATCTTGTATCAGCAGCGGCAGCCATGTTGACCCAGCCCATTATTAAAGAGGCTAATCTGTTCATATATGTCAATGTTAGCACTTTCAACCAATATTAATAAAAGAACACCCCAGTGCTGTATGTGCTGTGCAACTGCCTGAGGTTGCTTTGATTTCCTTTGTATTTTTTGAAGTTTTTTCCGTCTTTGTTAATTTAAGAGTCCCTTTCTTGCCATTCGTATAAACAGTTTGAATAATTAAATGTGTTAAAGAATCCTAATTGGCCTTGAATCCTCAGTTGTATCTGGTTTTGTATTATTTTCTCTTATGCTCTTGGCAGTGAGGCAGTGCGGTATATCCTAATAGCGATTGCAGAGGTATTTACATATCTTAAAGTAGATGACCGTCAAGTATGTTGGAACTGCACAGGGAAGTGTACATTAACGCAACAAGGCTAACACACCTGCCTCAGTTATTCAATGTCACCTCTGACAATGTTTGCTAAGCTTTCCTTACCAACAACATGGGGTCTTATTTTCTTTAAGAAAACACATTATATAGAAAGCTTTTTGTGAAATACAAGAGGGAAGCAAAGCATGACAGGAAGACGGGTTAGGGGTGGTTGTGAGTGTGTGTGTGTGTGTGCGTGTGTGTGTGTGTGTGTGTGTGTGTGTGTGTGTGTGTGTGTGTGGGGATGGGGGGGGGGGGGGGGGGGCTTAAAGGACGTGATTTATCAGGGCTTGATTGCGTGTTAATCGAGGTTACGTGTATTAAGTGGAATCTAATTGGAACAGACACTGGCAGTCTGACAGATCGACATGATGCAGATGGATTGAAAGAGCGAACAGGGAGAGGGAGAGACAATGTACGTTATACATTAGAGGTGTGCAACTACCACACACTACTACCATACATTCAAATTAAAACAATGAAGGAGAAAAAAACAACATTAACTGGGCAGCGATGCAGAGGAAACATACAGCCACATACGTATTTGCTGTCTGTGTCCTGATTAGAGGTAGATGAGACATGAAACCCTACGCACCCTAAGAACACAGACCAACCCACTGTATTGTGAGTGATAAAGGTCCGCATTGGAGCCATCCCAAAAGCCCTGCAGTTGGCGCAAACCTTCATTTTTGCTTTATGGGAAATAAGGAAAATATAGCCGTCTAAAAAAACACAGGGAGAGTGTGACAGCTGCAAGGGCATTTCTCACCTCCGAAAGGGACGAGCAACTGCTCTATTTGTCCTCCTCCCTCTGAGTTCCTTCTGACAGGCGACAACTGGTTCGAAGGCCCTATCCCAAAATCACAAGTATTTCACAAGGGGACTGAAAGACCTCTTTAAATGTTACCAGGGGAAAAACAGCCACCTGTTTTAGCAGAGCAACTGCAGGCCGATGACTAATATCTAGTAAATGTAGCTAGACTAAGGAGGGAAGAGTAAGAGTTTTTACAGAATGATTACCTACATTTAGTATTTCCAAAAGGATTGCCCCATTGATTGTCTGAATGGAAACAAGTGGTCTTACTAATATAGTAAGTATAAATTGCTAGACTGACGTAATAGCCCGGTACGCCCTGATAGGAAAAATGACTGTCATACTTCAGTTACCTAAATCAGATTTAAAAACAGTCTACTTCTGAATGAAAGGGTCAGTTTTACTGATGGCCAGCCAAAACGAAGGGCTTTGCCAATGGTGACATTATTTACTTAATGTTCACATGTGTCTGCTCAGATAAAAATAGAGGTAATTTAAGTAAAATGAAATAGATGCAGAATGCCAGTGAGGGAGGGGAGGAGATAAACTATGGGCATCATTTAAGGGAGGGTTACTGGATACTGCAGCACTTGAAACTTCACTCGTCAACACAGAATGCTCAAATAGTTTCTGACACGATCCCGTCACAGCGCAGAGACAGAGGAGTTACTTTGGTCAGCCGTTGATTTGATCCGTGCTGACTGTTACACTAATGGCATTAATAAGGACAAAATTACTATTTAGAAACACTGAATTTGTGTCCTCTTAATCTGATTAACCTTATCCGAATACCCAAAAGGGAACTCACTATCTGTGTATATATGTGTGTATGTGCTCGCCCTGCTTTGACAATAACTCTCTGTTTTCGATGCATTATACTGCATAGCATGTCATTCTAATTGTGACACTGCACACTGTTAAAAACTGGATAGCCAGGAGGTTTGACCTTTTGATAGTTTGACTGAGCAAAAAAAAATGCAATACCAGTTTAGCCAATGTCCATGTTGAGATTGACTGGCCTCACAAAACAAAGGCTGTACAAATATTGATATCTTATGAAACCAAAAGCACTGTTTTGTAAAAACCAAGGATTGTCTTAAAAATGCATTATATTATGCTCTTTTGTCTATTTACATTATTTTATAATACCTGTGTAAGCCTCTGCTTTCTAATTTGTGCAGTAATGGCGTTTGCTTGCATTTTTGTGTATTTGTGTGTGTCTCGCCTGGCTCATGTTCAGCTCCTAACATTGAGAGGAATGACACTGTGATCAAGGACATGAATTGCCCATTGATTTTTAGGGGCCAGCTTAACTATCTATTCCAATAGATTTTTAGCTTTGCTGGGGGTGCAAGTTATGGCAGTTTTAATGCATCATCTGTATGTGTACTCATCACCGACAGCAAGAGGATTTACAATTGTGTTACGGAAATGCAAATACAATGCCTCGCTAAATCACACAAGGAGGCTTTTTCTCTTTTTTTTCTCTGACTGAGAAATGAATATCATAAAATCAACTATTGCACTTTACTCTCTTGTTATGGAATATGTGAGAATATTTCACCTTAAATAACCTTGCCCTCATTTGATACCAGTTATTGTATGACTTCCCTTTTCATACTTTAGACCTTGTTTGAGCACTTGGTAAATGATCTATTGGGAATAAACCATAACGTTTTGATATCTACAATGAAATGTGATGAGAAACTGGAACAAAGCACATATATACCCTTTAATACACATTTTGCACAACCGCTAACCCTTGCTTGTTAGAGCTGAGGCCCAAAGCTACATGGACATTCCCACAAAAGAGTCTGAAACTCCTCCAAGAAATACACAATGAAAACAATGCTAATTATCTTTATACTATTCTTCCCTTGAAGGACTTTAGTGTGAAGGTAGGAAATTAAACTGATGTTCTATCAATTAAAAACTACAATCAATTACAAATGGTAAGATACAGCTTAAAGACCATAGAGACCAGGGAAATTGTCCAAAAGACTTTTGGAATGTCATCTGTCGGTAGAAAGTCAAAATAGTCTAATTTTCCCCTGTCTAGCTTGTGTTTCACTCCATCAGGAATAGATTTCTGTTCTTTAGCAAAAGCCTGCATTCTCAAATGATATCATCTCCTTAATAGTATTAGGCAATTTTAAGTGGCTTCTTTTTATTCCCATTCAAGGCATTTGAAATTGGTTTGGGTTGAAACAGCTGCTGTGTGAGGTTGATATCTTTTATTTGGTGAAAAGAACTGAATAAAGGACACTTTACCCATTCCTTTAAAAAAACATGGCCGCTTAATTATTCTTTTACAAGTGCTGCTGTATTCTTGTTCAGAAAAAAAGCCCCGATCAAAGCCGACAGGTTCAGATTACGTACGCTAATTGAAATTCAGAATTTCTGAGCCAACTTTTTTTTTCCATCTCTCTCTCTCTCTCTGTCCTCTTGTGCACATGATGAAGCCTACATTTTGTAGTCCACAAATTATACCAAATAATCAAAGTAATGTGTGCTTCTCTTTTTCGCCTGTATTTGTGTGCTCGGCAAGTGGCTTCATGAGACAGCTTAATAAAGCACTGAATGTTTGGGGAAGCATGTGAGCCGTGTGTGTGTGTGTGTGTGTGTGTGTGTGTGTGTGTGTGTGTGTGTGTGATACCTCCACAAGGGATTTTCAAGCAGAAGGCTAAGTGGGGTTCTAAACTCAAGCAGATTTTCATAGAGAAAAAAAAGGTATTGAATAAAAAGGAGCATGATTAATACAACATCAAATGAAACCTACTACCAACACTACCTCGGTTAACATTGATGGAGCTTGTATTAGAGTGGTTTCAGGTAGATGAATACAGCATATTTCACAGGTATGGCTGTGTATTGAGGGTGTCAGGCCGGACAGGCTGTGTGAACAGCTGCAGGTGGGAGCACACTCGGAGAAGGAGGAACCACTCCATTGGGGATGGATACATTGATGATGGAGATAGCAAACAGCACACCACCGTGACCTCACTGCCACCTTACAAAACCACAGGCCTGCAATAAGGTTGGAAGACACTATACCAGTAATGACCAAATGCCTCTTATATTGATAGAACTGACAAGGGATGTAACTTGATCGTCCAAAAACTATGTGCAATTTTAGTCTGTCATATCAACTTGATATCAAAAACGCTGATTAGACTATGTTTTTTTACAGTCAATTTTTTCTAATGATGTGTCTTGCATAATGACTGGGTCACCACTGGACAAGAACACGTCATGGAAAAACATCATAACCTTTGTTCCTAGTTAATCACAGTATTAAAAAAAACAGTCTCTCTAATATTTACCTAAACTCCCTCTCTTTCCATGGGCATTATTTTATTGGTTTGTTTTGCAGGACAAGGCATAATAACTTTGCATTCTTCTCCCAAGGTCAGTTTCTAGTGTGCCACGTCAAGAGTATTTGCTTATGGGGCTTTTCAGGTCACTTCTATTATATTTACATCAAATTATTTGTGATAAGGGATGTAAAATACCTATAAACCAACATCATAAATGGAATAGGTGCAGCAAAAAATAAGGACAAAAGATCAACTGCTGCCGTACTTATCTTTGACACATGGATATTTTAGACTAGGCCTCTCTCTTTCTCTCTCTCTCTCTCTCTCTCTCTCTCTCTCTCTCTCTCTCTCTCTCTCTCTCTCTCTACTCTCTCTCTCTCTCTCTCTCTCTCTCTCTCTCTCTCTCTCTCTTCCTCTCTCTCCTCTCTCTCTCTCTCTCTCTCTCTCTCTCTCTCTCTCTCTCTCTCTCTCTCTCTCTCTCTCTCTCTCTCTCTCTCTCTCTCTCTATCTGCTCGAGCATAGAGCTCGGGGATGCTTGGATCCTGGTAAAATTTACTCCAATAGCTCCCAGTGTGGCTAGTGAGCAAGCTCTTGTTTCATAGAGAAGTACCTCCCCTGTTATCTCTAGCACTATAATCACTTAACAAAGACTGGGGCATTTGCACAAATTAAAACATCAATAATGCACAAGTGCTTTTCTGTTTTGAACCATGGGCTTCCTGCATTGGCATGAACCCCCCCCCCCACCCCTTCACGAACGCCCCACCCCCCACCCAAAAAAACGTGTTCACTTTTATATAGTGAGGGCAACAGTGATAGGGAAATGGGCGACCATTGTTACGGGGTTGGGGGGTGAGCGTGGGGGGTCACAAATAGTTGTTTTAAAAGTCGGTTACAGTAAGTAGTAGTGGTGTATCAACACAAACAGGCAACACCCTGGAGTTGCATCCTTCCATAAACAACATCACCACTGTGTCCCCAACGTTTATAATTTGTGGTCACACAAAGCAACACTGGCATGGTTTTAATCCAAGTCTGCATGTTTGCCC
>CM030174.1:21530565-21574010 GCA_017639675.1 Aplochiton taeniatus | reverse complement strand
TTCAGGTCACTTCTATTATATTTACATCAAATTATTTGTGATAAGGGATGTAAAATACCTATAAACCAACATCATAAATGGAATAGGTGCAGCAAAAAATAAGGACAAAAGATCAACTGCTGCCGTACTTATCTTTGACACATGGATATTTTAGACTAGGCCTCTCTCTTTCTCTCTCTCTCTCTCTCTCTCTCTCTCTCTCTCTCTCTCTCTCTCTCTCTCTCTCTCTCTCCTCTCTCTCTCTCTCTACTCTCTCTCTCTCTCTCTCTCTCTCTCTCTCTCTCTCTCTCTTCCTCTCTCTCTCTCTCTCTCTCTCTCTCTCTCTCTCTCTCTCTCTCTCTCTCTCTCTCTCTCTCTCTCTCTATCTGCTCGAGCATAGAGCTCGGGGATGCTTGGATCCTGGTAAAATTTACTCCAATAGCTCCCAGTGTGGCTAGTGAGCAAGCTCTTGTTTCATAGAGAAGTACCTCCCCTGTTATCTCTAGCACTATAATCACTTAACAAAGACTGGGGCATTTGCACAAATTAAAACATCAATAATGCACAAGTGCTTTTCTGTTTTGAACCATGGGCTTCCTGCATTGGCATGAACCCCCCCCCCCCCACCCCTTCACGAACGCCCCACCCCCCACCCAAAAAAAACGTGTTCACTTTTATATAGTGAGGGCAACAGTGATAGGGAAATGGGCGACCATTGTTACGGGGTTGGGGGGTGAGCGTGGGGGGTCACAAATAGTTGTTTTAAAAGTCGGTTACAGTAAGTAGTAGTGGTGTATCAACACAAACAGGCAACACCCTGGAGTTGCATCCTTCCATAAACAACATCACCACTGTGTCCCCAACGTTTATAATTTGTGGTCACACAAAGCAACACTGGCATGGTTTTAATCCAAGTCTGCATGTTTGCCCTATCGTTACACGGCTCAATCTGCCCAGCCAGGTCTCTTATTTACCGAGATGAAAACACCAGACATTTTGAATGTATGGCAAAGGGCTTCACCCGTGCTACGGAAAGATGACTCGGGAAAGGGAGGAGGCATTAGTCAGACTTGGTGACACCAGCCACCAATACCTTTTAACATTTTAGTCCCTTAGAAACATGGTCATCAAGAAATACCATCATCTAAATTTTTTTTTAGTAATTTGTCATTGCTTGTGAAGAGGCAGTATGCTGTACAGCATGACTATTCTAGCATGCCAGTGCTCTATTCAAGAGGTAGAGGCTGTGTGTCAATGTAAACTCATGACCATCTCTGTTCTAATGTCAATAGAGGACAAGGCATTCCATACAGATGGCCTCAAGGACAATTAGCAGTAATGATTGGCTGCCAAATAAATGAGGGATATTCTATTTCCCACTGCACTCTTGCTGATCACGAACCAAAGGCCTGCAACAGTATTATGCATTGTTGCTTGAATGCTATTTTTGTGTGCTTGTAGGATAGTTGGAATAGCAAGGAAAATTCAAAGAAAAATCGATGTAAAAAACAACACTAAATGAGACAGACCGAATTGTGTAGAGAATAAAAAAAAGTGCAATTAGTAAGAAATTCGAAAGGTGTATTTAGTGTATTTGTGTGGGATAAAAATATAAGCTCTGTATATTGTACTTTTTATGAAAATGAAAAGAATCATAAGAACAACGATATTTTTTCAGACATCATATATTGCCTTCTCTCTCAGTTACAGTTAGCCTGGCAAACAATCCCCTTGTTAGCAAACTGTTAAGACAGCCGCTTGGTACACAAATTGCGCTCGACCAAGCGAATTTGTTTTGCAAGGGTGACCTGTTTAATCATCTCATTTTCTTTGTCGGACATTTATTCATCTGGTTTCCACGGTTACAGAGAACATTAAGGGGCTACAGTAATAAGGCTGGAGAGTCAAACAGGTAATAAAAAAATTAACGCCATTTTCCAGCAGCCGAGGACAGTGGGTGAAATGAATCAAGGGAGAGGGAAGGGAAGCAGTGGGGGGAGTAAGGGGACCTCCAATATTGTCCAAACAATAAGCCTTACTGCTTATTTTACTCTGAAGATCAGGTGGTGCCGTTATGGACATGACACTCTGGGCACAGAGCAGAAAAGATAAAGGTATTAAAGTGGCTCACCTCCATTTTATTGTCATTTTGAGATTACAAATCAGGCCAGTTAAAAGGTTGGTAATTTGTAGTAAACTTTGCTCTTTGTTAATTTAACCTCTTATTCAAAATTAAAGTAATGTGTGATTATGGGAATATGTTGTTTAGAAAGGTTTTTTGAAATGGCAAAAAAATGTATAGCGAACGGCCAGAAATATTTCAAAGTCTTATTAACTCGGGTCGGATTCTCAATTTTCTTTTTGCATTAAGTTAACAACTGCAATAGATACTTGGCCTTTGCCACACCCTTTCATTTTTTTATATATATACACATTTATTTTATGGCAGAAAGAGATCATTAAAAGCTGAGTACTTGCATAATTGTTAAATAAGAAGTGAGACACACTAAATAATCCAGAAATGCCCATGTGTACACGTAAAACAATTTAAAAGACTCATGGGATATTTTGGGCAAGGACTTGACTTAAGAAGACAAACAGCAATTTGACCCAATACTCAAAGCACACCCGTTTCTTAGATAACTTTATCAACAGTAGGGTTGTGGCACATTCACAAATCAAACCAAACTCGTTTTGTCTGGTATAACCTGAATCTGGGCACATTTAAAGGCGGTGACAACAACTGCCTCCCAATATTGTACAAAATAAAACAAAACAAGTTCTTTCCTTTTCTTTCCTTGCTTTGTGAACAGCTACTGGTGTGCATTGTATAGGAGTCAGCTCGACGAGTGACGACGTACAAGATGTTGGCTGTCTCTGTCTTTCTTTCTCTCACACTCTCCCACACACGCACTTAAAGGCGCACACATACTGTCACTTTACAAACCCAGAAAAGTACCAGAAATCTTGAACACAAAAACATAACATACATAACAAGACACAGTGCCATTTAATACATTCTGGTCGGGCATTACAATCTGTGCACTTCTCTCCTCATGCCTCACTGAGGCAAAAGCCCCAAGGATTGAACTCATGTCATACATACAAGGAAAAATCCCCAACAGGGGATCCAGAATAGAGAGCAGCAAAAAGCCTAAGCTCTGACCATGGGAGTGCCAACTGTTCCGCTAACAGCCTTTTAACAGGTGTGGGCCTTCTAGAACCATGTAATCCTATCAAGTTACTAAGTTAAAAAAAATTCAGGCAAACGGCAAACTCCTGTTACTCCCTCCCTCCCAGTCTCTCTATCTCTCTCTCCCTCTGTATGTCTCTCTCTCTGTCTGTCTTTCGGCAGTGACAGAATTGAACAGCTGGGCTTCAGATTTATCATGTACAGACAGTAATTATTGCTGGTGCTGCCTGCTGCTGACCCAAGTGACTAGAATGTCACATGAAAAATACACACACAGTATTATCGAAACCTGTGGTTGAGGGGTGGCATGATGGGGATTGGGCGGAAGGTGTCTGAAGTCAGAGAGGAGGAGGAGGAGGGAGGAGTGCTGTTTAAACGATGCTGCGTCCCTGTTTGCAGTCAATTACTGACGAGGACAGGAGTATTGGCTCTGTAGCTCAGCAGAGCAAACAATCCGTCCCTCTGAATGAAGGTAACCGAAAGTAGAAGTGCATGTTTGTTGCTTTTTAAACATATTTTCAAAACAAATGTGAGATTGGTTTAAAAAAAAAAATTATTGTTCACAGCAAACCGAAAGTGGAAGCAACCGTCCTTTGTCGACAACATACGTAAGGAGAAGACAAACGCTTCTCCCTGATTGTTGAGGTCACCTTGTGCACATTACAACTGACTAGTATTTTATAAATCCCAACAGGAGCATGTTATTAAGCCTGTCCAGATTTCACACACACTGCTGTGGAGCACCTTAGGTGTTCCCTTCATTATCTCAAGCCTGACTGATCCAACTCAGCTGTGTTTTCAGACATAGGAGGGTCTAGATATTCCCTACAAGAGATAAACGTCTTCCCAACAGTCGCTGTCCATATCATTAAACTGTAAGTTCCCTGCCTCTGCTTACTGTAGATTTTATTCTGTCATATCCCTTTTAGCTTTCCTCACACACCTTACTGACTCTCCCTTAACCTCTGTATGGACTGGTTCACACCTTAAAGACCCTCTACCACATTTAAAAGGATTAGTCACCACATTTTGTGCCGGCTTAATCTCTCTTTCAGACAGCCTAATAAGTGCGCTTCGATAAGCGGAGCATGCAAATTCATTCGTGGCCAGTGGAGCCCATGCTTTCAGACAAACGCGCCAAAGTCTTCCACTGTGCTAATTGCCTCTTCATTTTCCTCCTTTTCTCTCTTATATGGCATATCGACAAGCAGAGATTATTCTTCTTCCCTACTTTGCATGAAATTATAATTTCATATGTAAGATTATAAAATGAAAGCGCAAAGATATAGTTGTTGCGAGACTCTCTCTTGACTCTGCACAAAGAAATACATGACATGGCATAACTGTAATAGGCTTTCACAGGAAGATTATGAAAATGTCCCAAAAACTGAGCGCATATTCAAAGAAAAAATACATTCACACGCATAGAAAATTACAATGTTATTTCTCTTTAGATTCTTTTTTCATTTAATTTATGATGCTTATTTTTCCGGTGAAATAATAAGAATGACCATTATCCCTAAGGATACATAACTTTTGCTAGCTCTTCTTAAATTATTTTTCTTATTGTTTCTGTTTTTTAGGTCAACAGCAACCCTTACATTGAAAATAATTTTATTTTTGAAATACTTGAAATAGTGAAGGCAATAAAAGCCCATAGTGCAACCTGTTTATTATTCTAGAGTACTTCCTATCCGAGTATTAATTAGGTCATTACTCCAGATTGGTGACGGGGAGCTTTGAGGTTTTAATTAGGTGCTGGCCACTGCATGAGTGCACAGGAGTGAAGAAAGGGGTGGTGATGCCACTTGCCCTGCTCCTGGCCCATATCAAGTAGCTCTGAACACTTTGGCTGCTGCCGTGAGGTGTTAGGCAGCCCACGTGCATCTGGAGCTTATTTGATCGTTTGATCTATGATATGTCTTCTTTCTGCCGGTAAAAAGGGCAGTTGGTGTGATTTGGGTATTAAGGGGGGTTGAAGGTAATTATGGTGTTGGGTGGCTTGTGTCTGATGACGGGGCACATGCTCAATCAGGAGTCAGCTGTCCCCCTCCCTCTCTCTCTGTTGCCTGTTCTCCCCCTTCTCTCCCTGTCTGCTTGGTAAAGTGAGGCAGAACACACACAGCTTCGTGCAACATCAATCAAATACTCACTCAGAGCGGGCATAAAACTACATCAATATATATATTACAATTAAATACTTAACACCTTATTTTAAAATGCTTGAATTAATTGTATTAAAAAATGTAAAGATTAAATTTGAGTTGTAAACTTGAAAAATTTAATTAAAACAGCAAATATTTTAATAAAACTTAAAAATGTGAAAATATGTATATATATTTGCGAATAATTTAAAAATAAAATCGACATATTCAAATGCATGTGGTTTCTGGTTAAATAGTATTAATAACAATAATTAAACAAACTTTATATGTAATTTAGGCCAGTCAAAAAAAAAATAGAAAATGTCCATGTTTTTCTTGGTTGACATGGTGATTCTAATCACTTCTTACTGAAAAGCACTCTTCCCTGACAAGCCTCCATAGAATAGTGATCCCCAGGAGAAATCGGCATAAAAGGGGTTAAAGACAATAGCTTGTATTTTGTCTCTAAACGTTTCCCTGCTAAATTTATTTCAAAACTCTGTTAATCTATGGTACACAACATTACCATTAGCATAGCCCAGCCCCTTCATAAAAATTCAAACTAGTTTAATTAAAAAATGTAAATTTACTGTCATTCGAGGAGTGGCAGACTATGCACAGCAACAGAATTGGTTATTGCTTGAGATATCAAATTGATTTTGTATATTGTTAAATTGTGCTAAAAGGTTACTGAAGGCTTCAGACTTTGGGGTTATTGTCCCCTTCATTTCAACCTATTTTCTGAAGGGCTGGAAAAGGTGGACGGAGCAATGAAGGGTTAATGAAATTCGCATGAGGCGAAGACAATCACTACTGTGACTCACAAAAGAATCAAAAGGCATTTTAGGTGATGAAAAAAAGTTTTAAATTAGGGTGTGTCAGGAAAGCAGAAATACTTGTTTACAGTATTTATCCCAAAACTATAATTCTGAACAAGTGAGATAATAATCTTATTTTGGTTTCTAGAGAAAAGTTATCGTCCTAGTGTTATAAACCAGGTGGTTCCCTGAGTATGTCACATAATAAGGAACATATTATTTAGCATATTTTGGTAACTTTAAAAGCATAATATGTAAAAAAAATCTATATATGAGAATTGTATAGTTAAAGGATAAACAACACAAGTAAGGCAAATGCCATGATAAAGTAAGACGTCACAAAAACGGAGAGATCTAACACAAATTTTAGAGAGCGTTACTGAGGAGTAAACACATTAAATGGGGCCCTGTAGCTACCCTAATTTGAATTGGAAAGAATTGATAGAAAATGGGCTGTATTGCAGCTGTTCCAACAATTCATTTAATATTGAAAAGTTTAACAAAGTTATATTGGTACAATACGGAATGGGATTAGGCTATATGTTAAGATTAAAGATATAAGCTAGGTAAACATACAGGTTACTTAGACATGAGAATAGTAAAAATACTAAACTTATAGGGAGCCTTTGAAACTCAAGTTCATGCAGAAAAGACAGACATGCAACACACACTTACAATCAACAACATACACACTACTTGTAAATGTGAAAACACTTCGACAAAAAACATAGATTTTATAATAACAGCTCAGTCTGGGACAATGAGGTATGTAAGGTATGTTCGAGGCATAGTGCACTACCATTTGATGAGTTTGTCGCCCAAGTGAAGATTTAAGTAGAGAAGAGTTACATTACAAAGTCAGGGAAGTTCTAAAGCAGGGCAAAAAGTCTATTACGAGTTTAACATTATCTCTCCAGAAAGGCCAGGTTTACCCCTCAAGCTTGCGCATACAGTATTGTTTTGCATTACAGTATGAACGTATATTCTGTATTTATGGTTTCTTATTAATGTACTGTATATAAACTAAAGTGGAACTGATCACATGTATTTAATACCACTTCTCCTGTTTTATTGTACACGTATGACACCACAACAAACAAATTAGTTTGTTTTCTTTGTCACCTTGGCAACAAACCCTTAGGCCATTCAAGACAAACCAATGGCATTACATTTACCTACGTGGGTATACCTATTACCTGTAATTCTAAACACACATATTCAATACACAATGACAGGCATGCAAAAAACAAATGTAAAGTTAGAATACCTCCAACTGAGTATACAGTACTGGCTTCACCACAGACAACAAAAATAAACTTACAGGGGAAAATGAAACTGATTTGGTGAAGTTTTTCCCACGAGCATGCTCAACACAGTTGTCAGTAGTATTTTCTACAGAACTGAGAGATCATATTAGATATTACATTTACCCTTGAGCACTGTCAAAGAGCTATAAATAAGGGTGTAGCACACTCAAATATCACGGCATACGTAGTTTAATCACAAGCAACTTCCCCCTGCTGTATATTTAGTCAGTAATAAAGGCGCACCTTAAACTGCCAACTAATAAAACATGTCAGACAAAGATATGACAGTAAGAGTACTCACCATATTCAGGGAAGTCGAAGTTAAATCCTCTCAGACATGTAACTTTCATAATATTACTGAACTCTGTTGAAAAATCATTAAAATGTTGGTAGATGGAGGGGGAAACAGAGCAGAAAAGTAACTAGATATGAAGGCTTCCTTCAATCATGCACTAAACTCCTTGACATGTAATCTGTCAATAGTTTGTTGCTGAGATAATGCCGGCTGCCACGAGTGGATTTGATTGGCAGCTTGGGTCTGGCCCCTCCTTCCCGTGGTTTGACGGGGGGTAGGTGAACGAATATGGAGCCTCCCCTTTGCTTGCTCTCTCTCCCTCTCTCTCTAGTGCGCTCGCGCTCTGCTTCTGCTTTGCTCCCTTACACACGCACACACCAAGCTGTTGGTGATGTTGTCTGAATAGGCTGATAGGAAATTACGGCAGAGGAACAGGAGCAGTTTTTTTCCCTCCCTCAGTGGGCTGGCCTTTTCCATCTTTGTGGTCTCCTAGCCTTTCAACCCTCTTGGGGTGGAGCCTTCTGCCTCTATTCAGATGAGGAGATGCAACATAAAAAAGGGGCTTTGGAAGAAAATACAATTGTTCCTACAAACACATAACACATTTCTACTATTAAAGCCTCGTGACTTTGATGTTGTTGCATTTTGAATGAGAATAAAAATCATGCAAACATACTTCCCATGTATTCTTGAATGTACTTGATTCTGCTTATTTGCAAGTTTTAAATGAATGTTTCATTGCTTTTAAATTAAAATGAGGCTGTTTATTAAAAATAGAGCAAATGTGATTAATAAGTATGATAACTATTCCCTATTGCATAATATCTTTACTGCTTACAGGAAGCTATAAGGATATTGACCATAGTCACAAAGACGTGTAATGCGATCCGGAATTGCTACAAGCATAAAATGAATTACTCTTGCACAAAACGAAATTCACAAAAATCCCCTCTTTTCATTTTAACCCAATAAACCTTCCATTTTTCTATTCCTTTTTTTCTGCTGCACTCTCTCTACTCCCCTCCTACTGATAAGGTATCAGTTTTCATTGTAATTTCAGGTGAAATGATAAACGACAGCCGTTACCAGGTGACAATGAATACTTTATAAGACAAACCCCTTATTTGCCTGGCAGTTTCTTCCGCAGTGGCATGCAAAGTGTCTCTGGACCTTTAGAACATAATAGTCATATAGGCATGGTTCTACTGTACTACATACAGAAAGTACATCAGTACTGTAAGGTAACACAGTGTATCTAGGCTTTATATTGCAATATTGAATGTTGATATTATATTGAAGTTTTGTTGTTCAAACTATCAGCAAAACTAACAAGGAAGACAGCCCGCGAACAGAAAGGGAAAATAAACTAGTTTATGCTATAAACTAATAAGTCAAGGCTTTAGTTCCTGAATGCTGACAGCAAAGTCCATTTTGTAGATAAAACAGGTTTTGGTAATACTGTAATTATGATGAGTCATCCTGTTTGATAATGGAAAACCTCCTCCATACAAAACATAAAAGAAATGCCCTTAAAGGACTCTGATCATTAGCCTCCACCCTTATTCTGCCATTACAAGACATTTGCTTTCACACTCATAGATAACAACAAAATTGTTTTAAAACCAAAGACAACAGCCATTTACAAGTTGGTACCTTAATACCTGCCAAACAACTCAAGCTAGAATATCCATACAAAAGTTAATTATGTGGATGTCAAGGCAAATATTACTTACCACCCCTAAAGATATGTAGAAACAAACAAACAAACAAAAAAACATCCCATTCAGAATATGTTTTACTGTTAGGCTTAAGGCTAGGGGTAGTAATCATTTAAGGGTGACAATAACGCAGTGTATGTCTACAGTCATTTTAAGGCTAAAATGGATATGTCTCTATATATTATTCCTAGGTGTGGTTCAAAACAGCTTTATTCAGCATTAGCATTACAACTAGGGAGAGGCTGTTTAGGTCAAGCTCTCTTCAGTCATGTTTGGCGCATAAAACCCACATTTTTCAACAGAAACAGCAAGACAGTTTGTTTGATGTGGCCAAACAAGGTAGGCAGTTAGGTAGGCAGTCTGTGAGTGAGTGTTTGTCCGTTTGTGTGTGTGTATGTGTGGGTGTGTGTCTGACATTGCAGGGGTACATAAGTCAAAGGGCCGCTTGGCCAGACGTTTGCCCGCCCCTGACAGTGCACTCCAGGTGGGGCTGGTCTGTTGCAGGGCCCACTCTGAGTCCTCCATTTCCCCGGACAAAAGCAAGGGCCCAGTTGAAAGATGTGAATTCAGTGGCTTTTGTGCCCAAAGCCGAGGGACATACCGAGTGAAAAATCTGACCTTTGCAGAGAGTTAGATTGTGTTTTTGAACCCCTCTTGCTGTCTCTGGCAGATCGGGGCAAAGAGTAAGTGAGCTAATGTTAAGCAATAATGTGTATGTCTCTTTATGTGTGTGTGTGTGTGTGTGTGTGTGTGTGTGTGTGTGTGTGTGTGTGTGTGTGTGTGCGTGGGTTTGACTGTGCTAGGGAGTTCAATGACGAGGGATAAAAAGAGGAGGGACAAAGGCAGTAAAATAAAATCATGTTGCGTTGTGAGTTTTGTCTTTTGTCATATGATAATATTGTTTGTTTATTTTTCATTCTTACTTTCATGGTGTTGTACATGTAACAGGAGATTCAACATGCAAAATATATACCCTAATAGGGTGCTAAAGAGGGTTTCCACTAAGCTATTTGCCCATGCGTTGGGCTAGTAGTGGTGAATTCTATTCCATCTCATGTCTTTTTCTACAGCATGATTCTATATTTATTTGTAAGCAGAGAGGCCACTGAATATTAAGCTTAGACCTAAAAGAGTCATGAGCGCAATGCACCATTGTCCACCATTGTGGGATGATCGTAATTTTTATCACCTGCAACATAAATCTTCTGAGATTTAATCTGACATTCCTAATTAAGGTTGTACGTAGAAATACATACAATAATTCTAAATAGTTCTAAGACTGTTTTTTTAGAGAGTACTGTTAGCATGTAAAAGATATTTTTTGTGCAATGTTGAATAACATTACACAAATGATATCAATGTTGTTGTACAGCGGTGTGCTGAAAGCAGAGATTTCGTAGATAGAGAATGTTTTCCAGTCAATACATTTTTCTTGACACTGCTTTCATCCCCCGGCCTTAATCATCATATCTCTCCCATTGCTCTCCCGGATGCAGACATCCATAATGCAATCTTCCTAATTTTGATCCCTTGCAATCTGGTTTTTAAAGGGAAGAGAAAAAGGGGACATATTTCAGAAGGCTCGGTCCATAATCATTTTAGACAGATAGCCTTTCCCATCGCAGATGAGCAAATATTTGTAAACCAGCTATCTAATGGAAAATTATAGTGAAATTAGAGTGAAATTCATGACAGAGAAATCTGATTATCCATAATTCTATTATGCCATCTTAGCCCACACAGCATATTTTTGCAGAGTTTTTTTCCATAAATACCTTTGCCAAGGGTCCTGCTAATCAAATAAAATTGAAATTCATCTTCCCATTAAATTCAATTAGCTGCAATTTCTAAAGCCTAACAAAGATTTTAATTACTAAATTATAAAATTCTCCCCAGTCAAATTGGGGAGAAAAAAAGTGCATATCTCCATCCGAAAAACAAAACAACGAAAGGAAATTGTTGATCAAAAAAGATATCCAGGGGAAAATAACATTAAGGAGTGCACTGGGGCCCTTATTCAGCGAGTCTGGGTGGGGAGTGACGTGTGCCAAGCGTGAGGCTCCTGGGCTGGAGGAAATGAACTTAGCTGAGGTGCTCTCTGTCTCTAAATGTCTGCCCTCGGAGTTATTACGCCGTAATTGACTAATTGACACCTTAATTTCATTTATGGGGCTCCTGTGTTTGTAAGGCAACCTCTGGGTGGGGCAGTGGTCTTGAGCGGGGAAGCCAACATCTAGGACACAGGTGGGGCCCTCGGCCTTCAGTCCTCTCCAAGGCTGATCATGATTATGCCTTTGATAATGAAATGGTTAGGAAGAATGTACAGACTTAGCAGAGGCTTAAGGAACAATGTCCTCCAAAGTTTAAATCCCTCTGATTCATGCTGATGGGCAGTAGCAACACTTGTCTGGATTTACAATCTGTCGCTGGCTACTCAGCTGACCTTCTTAACATTCAAGTAGTCTATTTTAAATGGAAAAGTCAAAGTCATTTTGGAACATTGTTCTAGTAAGGAAAGTCAGAAAAATCCATGTACAATTTTTCATTGAATACAACATGCACGATGCACTTAATTTTTTATGCGAATAAAAAATATCACTACTATTTCACAAAGCCCAAGTGGGGATCGGAGCGAAATTATGCCACCTCCATCACCAAAGAAGTGCTAATGGGACAACACCAGTCTAAGGTCATTCACTAGGTCCACGTGCCCGCCACCCCCTTTCCTTGCCGGTGGGCACAAAAACAACAGATCAGCACTTTCTTTACACTACTATACAACGAAGCTTCATCTCAAAAGACACCTGCTGCCATTATTCACTATAGGCTAACTCTGTCAGTTTAAGAGGCAAACAGGAAAAGGGGAGCCTTCAGACTGAATTAGGCGATGATGAATTAGGTAAATATTACTCCCACTTGTTTCAAGGCAGACATCTTGTTTATTTGTTGAAGACAATAAAGAAGGGTTTTCTGTAAGGAGGTCTGTCTGGTGGGGCACATAGACAGCCTAATACTTCAAGTGGTTGGGTAAATATGACCGAACTGAAACTTTAATCTGCTTTTTCCATACTCAAGCTGGCTGGGTATTAAAGATAATCTTTTTTATGTGTCATATGGTGAGCGATATGGATGGAGCTAATTTTTAGAGACAAATCTGATATTTGTCAACTGGTTGAAAAAAAACCTGGGGATTTCTCCTAATCCTCCCTCGGATGTGAAGGCTCGTTAACAGCAAAATGCAGATGGTGTTCTGTGCATGGAGAGAGCCCAGTTCTGAGCACAGTGCATACGGGAATGCACAGGCTAGCATCACTAGGGCTCAACGCAACCTGCAGATAGCTGACACGGCGTAAACACAATTATCAAGCCAATTATTTAAGTAGTGGCCTATTCATATAAATCCTAATCACAAACTTTTCAGAATCAGCTCCAATGTTCTTCCTCTGTTTATGTATCTTTGTCGACAAAACATCCTTAGTTCTGGGCTGTGTACATCAAATATTCAGTTGCAACTCAATTACGATAAGGAAAACAAAACAAATTATAAATAAAATCGTGGCATAAATCTTTCAGGATCCTTATTTTAACCTTCCCTTGAAGTATTTTTGTCTTTATTTTGTCACATTAAGCAGTTTTACTTTCCGTTCCAACTGCTAGGCGTAGTTCAGCTAACACTGGTGGGAAGCAACCTTTCTTCCGTCAACCTCTTGTTTTGCTTTTATGATGTCGATTCTTTAATGTAGAATTACTATGTGAGTTACTTCTAGTGCTCTTTTATGAGTGAAACAGAAAAGCATTTGCTGCCGGTTACAAAGGTCAAGGCTACAAATACACCTCAAATATGAACAGCTAAAACTAAAGCTAGCAATTATAACATTATGTAAGTTTCATTAAGATACTGCCTTTCGATTTGCTTCGATTTCTTTGAATACATTCCTGAACTGATTTGTGGCCCTCCAATACATTTAACATTCTACTGATAGTTAGTCCCTGGTTTTACAGATCATAGTCATGTATAATGCCCTGTCTCTGATACAGTGCCTAGTTGAACAGCAAATCACAGATTCAACAAGCTCCAAAAGCTAAAGCTATTGCATATTCATACAAATAATATGTAGTATTTGCCATAATGTTGACTAGGCCTCATATTCTTTCAAAGAGCTTTGTTAATACACATCTGCTTTACAAGACATATATTACATCCCTCTGGCAAGTGCTTGCTTTAACCATCTGTTAAATATGTAATATGGCTGATATAGACAGTAAGGCACACAGCAAGACAGTGTCATAATTTACTCCATTGCTATTTACGTCACCTATAAGCATAAGGTTTAGGGGGATGGAGGTATAGCGACAGCACCATTAACACAACCATGTCAATTCATATTACATGATCTGATAATAAGAGACATTGCATCAAATTGCGCACTTTCAATAATATATATTTTTCTTTTGGTATAATTATGATGCCAAGTTGGTAGTTAGATACAAATCTTTTTTTTTTCTTTACACAGGTTTACACAGTCACTTGTGAGATAGTATGTCTACTGTGTCTACTATGTCTATGCTGTGGCAAACAAACATAATACAAACAAGCTGGCTTACAACATTACTTTCATATGAACTTCAAATAGGTCAAGTCTTTTTTTCTGTTACTGTATACTCTTTTAACCAAGGCACATTCTCCAAATAAGTATAGAGGGTACAGGTCTATTATCACGTTGTGACATTCTGTGTTCTTAGTCTGGAATTATATGAAAAAAGGAAAAAAAACGTAAAATGTAAGAGGCAAAGAAGCCCTAGTACTTTATATCTATTGTCTCTGTATTTGTATTGTACAGCCCTGACAACTATTGATTAGCTCTTCCAAAGGAAAGAGTTGACATTATAAGCACTATGAAATTCAGCATTCTTTTAACCTTCAGCTATGCTTGCCATTCGTTGGTAAAAAAAATAAATAACTGACCAACAGGAGACAGAAAAAAATTGCTTAAGCTCTTTTGGTGTAATTGGCTGAATAGCAAGGGCAGCAGAAAATTTACTGGGAGATGACAGTGTGAAGGGGACTCGGTCACAGGCGGTGCGAAACTAACGCTGCAGCACCAGGTACACAAGTGTGCCAGGGAGCGTTGGGGCAAAGACGCAAGCATAACGGCCTATCTGAAAGACTTGAACCAGCACAAGCCCCTGTTTACTCTCAGATGCTTTTCTGTAAATACATGTTTACTGGGTCTACTTTAAGCTCCAGATCCGGGTCCACTTCTGAACAAGTTAAGTAAATAACGAGCCAGTAGGCATAAGACAGTGACAAGGAAAGAGAGATCCCACAAAGTCACAGCGGTGGCACTCGGCTAAATCCAATCAATCTGAGGAGTGAGAAGGAGCGGGGGGAGGAGATCCTCTTTACCGCCTGTGTGTGTCCAACAGCATTGGTACAATAACACCTCTTTCAGTGTTGAGGCCTGCTCAAAGGACAGGCAGGGATAACACTTAAAACCCTGTGGCTTTATCTCTCCCGCAGATTTTCCATAAAATGCCAAGCCAGGGAGCCTGGGCCATGTGACTGCCATGTAGGTCAGTGTAGATGGGGGGTAGAGCGAGGGAGAGGGAGTTGGTAGGAGAGATAGACAGAGACCGAGAGGACGGGAGTTTTCAATGGAACTGTCGAAAATAGCAACCAGTAACCAGATTAGATCAATAAGGATTGTATCTATATCTGTCGTTAAAAAGGAGAGGCAAGGTCAACTCTAATAGCACTGTGAGGAGAGAAGGGTGTAGAAAGAGGTTGCTATCCAAAGCGTTTATTGGCGGTTTTAAGGGTAAACTTTTGAAAATAGGTAAATATCAAAACACTTACTTAAACACCAAAACATCTCACGTGCAATTCTCTATTCTACATCGGCTTGTCGGTTTGCATGTACTGTGAAATAAATTGTTGAGCATTGTGCTTAACTTTTAAGAAGAAGCGGTAAGAGAAGTGCAACTCAGTGTGTACATTTGGGCTGACAGGTTGCTAGGTTATCCAGGGCCAAGAAACAGAACACCAAGTGTTAGTTGTATAAATAAAAGTGTGGAAAAAAATATCTCTTTGCTCTGCATGAACCAATTCTATGAATGAAACAGTAACACCATGAGTGGTTCGATGAAGTATAATTGCTAAGTGTAATGTGAGGCCTAGATATTGTGAAACTGGTCATGTTGGCCTGTTTAGGGGCAACCATGAATAGAGAACCAGTCTACTGAAGTGAAATGCATTTTCAACAGGTGATGGGCATCCTTCAATTCACTTCCTACGCATAATGATAAGAATGAAACCTGGCAAAGAACCCAATGTATCTTCTGGGTATGGGCATTGGACAACCTTGCTGGCTTTAGTTATGAAGACACCTTACTGACTTCAGGAACTCAAGTAAAAGAGTTTGTACAATTGAGGTCAAATGTCTTGCATCTTAGCTAGAAAGGCCAATTTGTGACAGGATCATGCCGTTGGACAGCTCAAGCTTATAGTAAGATCACTTCCAAAATGAGAGTACTGTTAGGGTTAAATGGAAGCATGAACTGGTTTATCTTCATCCATACCATTTTCTAATAGGGAAATATGTCAATATTCTGTGACCAAACGGTATAGTGTAATTGAACGAGGACCCTTGTTTTCCATATGCTAAGGGCATGCAGTTTCCCTGTGGAATACTAGTGAGGCTTGATGGAATTTAAAGATGGTCTGGGTAAAGGTTGGTCCTTTTACCTGACCTTGACCCACATATCCTCTCAATCACATGACTCGATTTAGATCAATACAATACAGGTGAATGTGCAAAGTGCACCACCTATTTGAAACATATAACAGGGCTTTTGAATTCTTACATTTATACACAAGAAGTTTAGCATTTCACTGAAACGGTTGTTTCTGAATAGCCAGACTAACCCGAACGCCTCATACATTTAGAGACCCCTATTGATCAGAATTGCAGCTGGTTGTGCATAAGGACAAATTTCAATAGATTTTTCTTTCAAGCAAAAAACAATATATTGTGCTGATATGAATTATGGGTGTTTAGTTTCGATTAATCGAAGCACCAAGACAATAGTTGTTGTTGCCAGGGAAACATGATAATACAGTTTCTGTCTGCTGCTCAACAATCAATTACTTTAATGGCTTTATGCTAGTGTTTACAGAGAAATACTTTGGCATGACATTATGTATATGTGCTCCTTTGTAAAGTTCAGATTTTCACCAATATTAACCCAAGAAAAAAATATTAATAATGGAAACTGAACCAATAGGGGCACAATTAAGACCTACTTTTGGTCCCCCCTGATTGCATTGTGCTGTTGTTGTTTGCTGTACTATGTACTTGTTTTAAGCTTTTTTGCCTTGCTTACATGTTGACCTTTCGACTTACAATAATCTTCTGTCGAAATATTGTTTTTTAGAGAGGGAAGTTTAATATAACGGGCCAATTAGAGATCCAATTATAAATTAGTGTTTTGCCTGCCAGAGTCATTTCTCAATAGCCATGCTGACTAAAAAAATCGTGGCAAATCATATCGTGCATTGGTCAAAATGCTAAATACCTATTCAGTTCAAGAATAACTGACTTCATTGTCCTGTTTATAGTAGACTAACTAAAGAAGTGTAGAGATGGTGTTGACCAGTGGTGATTATCCTTGTCCTTACCAAAACCGCACTGTAGTGGAAAGCACAGTATCGCAAAAATATTGTAGCAAAACTGAATATACCGTATAGCTGACCCTGTTGGACATGCTTGTGCAGGTGCATCATTTTCATCAAGATAAGAGGATTACAACAGAGCTCTTACACAATTTAGATAACCCTTATAAATACAGTGCAGGCAAGCAGCCCTCTGGTGTACTTTAAGATGGAAATATCAACACTTGTCAAAGTTTCCCAAAGCCCACCCATCCTGTGTAGCCTGTTGGACTGAAAATAATACGATGCTCCATCTTTCAAAGATGTACTTTTCCTAAAGCATTGTTGATTGCCCTGTGTCCATTACTTGGAGGGATTATGATAATATTCCACATTGTGCTCGGCGTGATGCACAGGAAATTCAATACTCAAAAGGTTAATGCAATCAATTAGGATGACAAAGGAGTAAAGTAAAACCCTCCTGCTCATGGAAAAAAGAGAGGGGAGAGAGGGGGAGAAAAAAGGTATTGAAAGCTTGAATGGATCTTCAGAGAGAAAGGAGGCACTCGAAAAGAGAGGAAAATAGCATTTATTTTACGTGTATCCTTCAAAGCCAACTGTGTAGCACAGACAGACATGAAACAAACAGACACAGAAATAAACACACATACACACACACTCGCTCACTCACTGAGAAAGCAAAAATAGTTCTTAAATGGTTAATGATATCATTACGCACTCAAACATTTGCAATTCAAAACTACAGGACCGATATCTTTTATTCACTAACAGGATATCTAGGACAAGAAATAAGCTTTCAATGTTCAAAACTTCAATTCATAATGTTAATGGTTCTATGGACTTTTCCTTCTTATGAGTTAAGTTTGGTCTCAAAACTACATTCCCATGTGTATTGTTACAAGACTTGAATATTAACAACACTCCTGACTGGTGCATTCGAGGATAGATGTAACATTGCTACACGACACAAAAGACCCTCATTATTGCAGATAAATGAATAAATATGGATGACAGCATTGAGCCCTAATCTATATTACCTTTTTAGACATGTATTAATCACATTTTAGCAACCCTCTGTGGCTAATGGTAATGTTCCGAGAGTCTGTGTGGCAATATTTAGTTAACTTTTGTTACGCCTATTCTCTGCAGATAAGTTGTGCAAGGAGAAAAGCCTAAAATCTTGTAATCCAGTTAGGTAAATCTGCAAGTCTTACCTCCTTCCACAAACATACAACTTGGTGCATCAAAACTGTACATAGTAAGTCTGACACACTCTCAAACACAAGGGATAACACACTTAAAAAAGACTAAACACGTGGAAAAAATTACAGCAGATCTGCTTTGTTTCAAACAACATGGAGAAATCTTCAACCATTTCACAATTCAAAGGATCACATACAGGCCCGAACAGCACTAACATACATAAAAACAAGCAAATCCTTTTAAAAAGCAGGAATATATAAAGTCTCCTATCAAACAGAATTTATTGTGTTAATTTTTTGGGGGGCATAAAAGCCTTTAGACATTCCATGTCCTGGTATTGCAGTTTGACACTGAAAGTTGGGAATTGTCTGGATTTAACAAGGAATGCTTGCCTGTATTAACATTTTCCAAGTGTGTTTAGTATTTAGGACAATTATTTTTCTACAGGCAGCAAACTAAAACTTGTATGCTGTTCCATTATTCAAAAATGCAGTTGGACAAACGAGGACAAAAGCTTGGGCCCAGCGGTAACCAAGGCTCTAAATGTTGACCATAAGAATTCTACTTTTCAGAGGCACAACTGCTGTAATTTGACCTACATCGCATTTTTCTGTTATGCCATTTTTTTAGGCCGGCAGCCACGTCACAGAAACAATGGACCAAACTGGGCTTTGAAGTTGGGGCTGAATGAAAGCGGAGGGGCCGACACATGAAATGCCCTCACAGCTGGGCAGCCCCCAGTCAAAAGAAAAACAAATACTTTGTACGAGAGGGGGACACGCCACTCCTGTCTGAGCTTACTAAGGCTCTGAGCTGCCACCGGGAGGTGGGCTTTGACGATGTGCCTGTAATGATGGATGGATTCGCTGGAAAGTCTATTCACATGGAGATGTTACATCATAAATATTTACACAGGGCTGCCGTTTCCATGTAGCCTTTGCTTGTTTTGACACACTGGAAAAATTGAAAGGCCAAAAAATAAGAGAGTAAGAGTAAGAGAGAGAAATGAGGGAAAATTAGAAGGCAACCACTTCCTTTGACTGTTTTTGTTTGAAAGGTTTTGCTCAGTAAATGAAAAGTGTTTTTTAATTTTTTGCCCCACATGACAAATTATCCTGTTAGTAACTTTGAACTTTTCTTATTGATTTAACCTACTTTATTAGAAAAAAATCTGATTTGGTATGAATTTAACCAAGTCTATCAACAGAGAGAGAGTAAATAAACTGTGCTGACTTCTCATGGCCCAACGTTCATATCAATCATATCATATGAATATACTGTAAAAAGAGAAAGGTTTGGGTTGCAGTACACACTGTACACAGTGTTACACCTTAACAGATGTCAAAGGTAAGTTTCCAGAGGCTAGTGAAATGAATTAGTATATCACTTGCTGTATATGAAAGCTAAAACAAAAAAAATTACAAATCTAACTCATCCACATATAATGAGAATCAGCTTATGAATCTTTTACGTAAAACATTTGCTCACTCTGTCTGATTTTGCACCAACAATAAGATGACTAAAGAGAGAGCTGGCAGTTTTGTTGTTGGTAAGCAGCCCTACATATTTGTACTCAACGAGCCCAATTAAAAGACTAGAAATCCCTGAGGAAGTCCCAGAACCAATGAAAACAAATTTGGCAGTTTAATTTTCTTCCCACTGTCTGAGAAGGAATTCAGTCTGGGACTGTTATCTAGTCCTGGTCTCTGGGAGCAGGGTGGAGAGGCAGAGAGGCATGCAGGCCCCATGTTGGAGCCAGTTGGGCTTTCTGATTAGCTGAATTAAATATATCAAAACACAATTAGGCAAACTATACTCCAGCTATTCAGATTGAGGCAAGGGGAGTTGGGTCATGATGCGAAAGCTGCCACAATTGCCATATATACATGCCTACATGGGCCTCAAAAAGCATTCTGATTATTGGTGTGAAATGGCAATGGGTGGGCGAATGCTGGATCTTGGTCTGAACAGCGATTCAAACATCAATTGGGAAATTGCATTAACTCAAAAATTACTTTGGTAAAGTTAAATGCCTTGAGAATAAAGTTCTGTAGCTGGAATTAAGATGTATCGACGATGTAAAGGAACAATACACTCCATAGAAATGACAGAGCCACTCTCAACATGTGACTAACTCCCACATTGCAAACATACCACTGTTTTAGAGGACAAAAAAGACTGACAACGCTTTCTATTAACCAACTGATTGGTGAATGCAGTACATCCCCTCCTTAGTCACAGTTAGCACACCTAGATCTTAACTTTATTTTGATTGTGACGGTGAGTGGTGGTGACATTAACAAGAAATAAAATACAATTATGGCCAAAAATATTGGAACCCTTGACATTTTTGGAAATGTCTTTGGTTCAAATGTGTATTGCGATTGTTTCACATTAATATACACAAAAGTGTGAAAGCTAAATGGAAGTGCTAAATTGATTCTAGTTCAAAAAAATATATTTTCAGGATGAAAAAATTGGTACCAATTCTAATTGTCATTGTTTCATTCATTTGTTCCATCAACTTTTTCAGAATTCCCTCTTAATATTAATCATGGTACAAACGTATACAAAGTGGCACTAACGCAGTACGATTATAAACTTACTTCAAAGTTGTGGTAGGCTTTGGCTTTGGCTTTATAGTTATGTGGATGCTTGTCAAGACATTCATTGTGGCATTTTTTAAGTTAAACCATTACATTTTTCTCTCTCCAGAATTTTTACAAAAATTAAGGGAAAAAGTGAATGGAAAAGTTAAAGGCAGTGCCAATAGTTTTGACACCACTTCTAGAATACCTTTGCACTACCACATTACTTTCACACATTGAGACAATTTTTATTGCATATTTTTGGCCACATCTGTACATTGTGACATTCGAGTTCTTGTTTTCAAAATAAAGACATGTACCTGTTAAAAGAATGGTCACATAACTGATGAGATAGGATGCTTCCCAGAAGTTATGCGTAATTATAACAGCCGTTTATCTTGTGGGTTTTTACTTTACACGCCTTTGCCTTTGTGTTCCATCCTCAGCGCTGAGGATTTTATGTTCCATCCTCAGCGCGGTGGTGAAGTAATGTGTGGATGTTGTTAGTGCTCTGATTGATGCTGGGAGTGTGTCTTCTCTCTGGTCTTTGAGTGACGCCACCCGGGACAAAGGACCGTGGTGTAGCCCCCCGTCTCAATTCACAGGCATGCCACCCCCCGGTGACAGTGAGAGTCCCCACTTTGACATGAGACAGCCCACAGTGTCACTTCTGAATGTACATATCCCTCTTGACTAGGAAGCCAGGGGCAAGGGTTGTTACAGGCATTCTTCTGACAGACTCCTACATCAGCATTGTGTTCCTACCAGCTAACATCATTAGCACAGAGGGTTTTAACTCGGGGAAAAAGCAACCCAGTTTCTTCAAGTCACAAGTAATTAATGTCCTCTCAAGAGACAAACTGTCCCAAGTTAAATACTTTATCTGCAACAAAAAGGTGTTACAGTGTTTGATAATTTGATAGAGGATATCCAGATTGCAAGGACCAAGATCTAAAGTAATGCAGGAACATATGACTTATTTTTGAATAATTTAGAAAACATCATGGTGTTAACAACATTAACACTGAAAAAAGGAAGCGTATTTGAACTGAATCACTGGCAGCTTGACTTTGAACGGATATGTTTTGACTAGACTGGAGTGCTCAGCCTAAAACTATTGTTGATTCACAATAACACCATTTTATGTACTCCATAAAACTCCATATTCCAGACAAATACGTTTGTGTCTACAAACGTTTTACTCAATTTGTTAGAATATACTTTGCGTTGAAAAAGGAATGTCAAAAACATTCCTGGGAACAAAGTGGATCACGTTGATCTAGCATGATAACAGTAGTGTAACTTATTACTTGTGGAGTGACAAAAGTAGGTTGCCGATTACAAATGTTCCCTAAAGTTTCTTATCCCAGTGATATACGAGTTTGTTCAAGCCTTCTTTCGAAATACAATTTTGATATTTGATAGTTAAGCTTGCAAGCCACATGCTCACTAACTAGAGTAGAAGTCTGGCATCCAGCATTTTCCATTGCTATCTTACACTGTGAGAATTCCTAGGAGTGAGACGGCCTCTTTGGAAAACAGATAGAGCGGTGTGTCTGTGTAGACTCCACGACATCACTGGGAGTTCAACCGTTAGAAAAGAAAACGGTAGGATTCTAATACGTCATTTGTACATTTTGAACCACCACCAGACACATTGATCCATATGGATTAATGCAGATGTTTGGCATCTTCCTCTGAGCTAGATATGAACAGCAAAGATGGCCGGGACAGTAATCAGAGGTGGTAGATTTGTCTTACCTCGCTTTTTTTTGCCCAGGGCCAAAGTTACGCCATTATGAGACTCAATTCATCTAGATGTAGAGAGAAAAAGATACAGTAAGAACAATGCATTCACACATGCAAGCTAAAGTCATTATACATTTCAATATACATCCAACTATTGGCTTTTATGTAATTATTTTGACCCACATACACAAGCAAAGGAGTGAAAAGATGGAAAGGGGATGGGTTGACACAGTCTGCCGCACCTTTTCTCTAATTCAGTCGTAGGGAGCAGGTGACACCTTCTCAACCATTTTTAAGAACATGTATGGACAGCTTGCCAAAGCCCAATTTCTTTAATATCAGTAAAATCTGCTAATGGAGATGACTTTTGGATAGACAACATAAACCAATGTTTCTTTTAGCTGATGCCAGCTCAAAAGATATGTAAATTGTAGAATGAGTCTGAATTTATTATTAAAATAAAGGGATGTAGAGTTTGATGATCTAAGGAGTTTCAGGTCTACATCAGACAGGGTTTATCCAAACTCTACTTTTTAACGTTTTCATGTACCTCTGTTAAGTTTTACATATTGATGTGGTTGTTTGAAGTAATGCTTAAGCACAAATAGTGACACTAATCTAGTCCCTGGAAGCTGTCAATATAGAAACTTACTTTGGCAGAACCAGTTGAGTCACGCTCAAAAAGTTCCCTAACCTTGAGAGCCCAAGCAGCTTGGAAAAAGTAATAATAATTCTAACCTGATCTTCTACTTATTTCATATCTCCCCTCAGCAACCTAACTTCTACTCGGCAACAGTGCAGTTATTAATTCATGAGGCACTAATTAGTTCTTTGTTTAATTTTGTGTTAAACAGACTGACCGGAATGATAACGACTCGCGCTGTAGCGCTTCGGTCCCATGCCGATCCTGTTTGCTACAACAAGGGAGCATCGTGCCACTAGCATGATGAACCCAATTCCCTTCTAAGTTGCACTTCATTAAGTCAAAATGTGACAAGGAGCTTAGAGGAAGAACTGGCAGATCTGATCATACATAACAATGCAGGCCCAGTAAGTTTAGGATGCGTGTGTGGGTGCGTTTGTGTGTGTATGTGTGTCTATGTGTGTTTGTGTGTGTGTGTGTGTGGGGTGGGGGTTTAGGGGGGTCTCAGCATGCATGTTGCTAATTTTCTATTTTTAACCCTTGGGGGCCATCTTTCATTTGTCTTTAATTGTTTTTGTTTGGGAGCTGTAGTGTCCTCTTTTAAAATTGCAGCTCCTATCAACTCCCCTGATCAAACCCCTGTGAAACATCGCAGGCAGACAAGTAAACAACAGGGTTGCCCTTTTCCATGATGTGGTGCGGACGGAATGCTTCACTAAATGGGTCACACCTCCTCCAGACTTCCATACAAAAATGAGAACTAGCGTGAGATATCAAGGCTACATAAAAGATGAACCCCAACTTGAAATCATTGGCTTTGTAACTAGACAAACCTGCTAAGCAACATCCGTTATAAGGTGCACACGCAGGAATACAGCAAGGTTTTCTATCAAGTAGTAAAGTGTTTTTATCGCCATTATTCCTCCTACCATCACAGCTGCAAGTCTACCGTTGTTGAACTAAGATTTTAAAATGGCAGTCTTTATACAAGCAAGTTTAAGGTCTAAGATACTTCATAATTTCATAAAATGTTGTACAGTAAGTATGTCTGTTGCATATGTCAGAATTATGCATATCAGTACGCTGCCTCATACAGCACTCCTCTTTCTGAAAGTCTTTAGTGTACAATAATAACATCTAACAGGTAAAGACTACAGTAAATTGCACGATCAATGACTTGATAATTGCTGTTGATAAAGGTTTGCATTGAAGCAAAGAAAAATCATCTTTGTTGCAAAACACTACAGGACAAGCTCCGCCGAGATGTTCACTCTCTTAGATGAGCTCGCCACTCGCTGAAGATATGATAAAATCAAAAAGCAGACAAGTAATTACACTGTATAATAGGCAAGATTGGCATTTTCAAAATCATTTTCGTGTGGATGGAAATGACATTGCAAAGACTATTCTGTATTCACTGGTGCAGATAAATAAACAAGGCATGGAGAGGAAGGGGGTGGTGGTTGGGTGGTTGAGGGGGGTTGGGGGGGGGTGTGCCATAAAGAACGCGCAGTACAATGGCAAGCAGGTCAGTAATTAGAAACTCTGTTTGCACAGTAATAATTTTAATATATTCATCAGGAAACAGGGCATGCCTAGCATGATAAAATCCCATCAAGGAATATACCCCAGCGCTCTTCTAACCTTTTAAACAAACTGACAGCAGATGCCGTAGTTGAGAATTTCTAAGACTCAAACATTTTTTTATTGTATTATAACACGTATCCTAGCCTAGTGGTAGCAAACATAAGAACAGTTGACACGATAACATGACAAGGATGGGCTGCCTTTCAGGTTATTGATCAGGTTCATTATGCATCTGTCTGTCTTTGTCCATTTCCTTTGAATGTAAACAGACCCGGGTCTTTCTCTATCAAAGCCAATTCAACGAGGATTTGAATGAGTCAAAAGCACAATAAGAACTGTATAACCTTGTTTGTTATTGTGGCCGGTGGTGATGCTATGGAAATTATTGCAAATTACTTAAAGAGTCCTGACGAGTAAAAACCTTGACCTCATGAAGCCATTTCCTGAAGACAGAAGAATGCATAATTGGAAGAGCAACTAAAGGAGTGGCAAAAGGTAATCAGCATCAACAACATTCCTCCTATAAGATTACTTTGTACAGAAATAGCTCAAACGCGTTCAGGTGTGAAGTATGGGTACACACACACCCAAAGTGCATGTTGTGTTAATGTGATGAACACACCTTACGCAAAACCAAGCTCCATTAAAGATTGAACTGATTTTTGTCAGTTTCAAGGTTATTAAAAGAGGCCTACAACTCAAAAGAAGTTGAAAACAGGAACACATGCAGAGTACCCCATTGAGCAGTACAATATAAGATTGCTGTAATGATTTCATTGTCTGGATTTCCTGGCCTAATTTCTCACACAATCTTAGTAACGTATGACTTTACATGACCCCATTCCAAATACAAACAATAACTAATTACTTGAATTGTATGCGGTTCTTCCAGACAACTATTTTCTCAGCAAACTGACAACAATCAATTGTATTCAGTGTCTTTCTTTTTTCAACTTGCTTTTTAAATGGACATGGCACAAATTCTACAATTTAGTAACTGACACTGCTCATGCATATTGGACAGGGACCTTGTAGGCCCCTCTTTTGTACTGCTACTTCTGCCTCCCATTCAGGCCTGTGCAGGAGGAGGACAGAAGTTGGGGGCTTGAGAGCAGTTACCTCCACAGTCCCGCTGTCCCCTCCTCGCCTAATTTTTGTTGTTCATCCCTTTGAATCCTCAGTGTCACACAGGACACTAGAATGGTGAGCCATGTGCAACAAGTGCTGGCACCATGGAAACCTCACTTTTGCACCAAAAATATTTCTTTTTATTCCCCTTGAAGACCTGTCACTGGGCAAAGGAGGCATCACATGACCCCGGTCCTGGCCGTGACAAAGCCTATTTTCTGCCTGCTCCATGATTGATTAAAAAAGACTTTCCTGCAAAGCTGTGTTAAAGGACAAAAAAGTGACACATTGAAGAAAGGGCCCTGGGCGATGGCCCAATCAGATGGTTTCCTGGGTAATACTGCACTAAAAAGGGAGAACAATATAATAATCACCACAAAGGAAGGGTCAGGGTAAGCATGAAACTTGACAACAATAACTATTTCGATGATGATTAAAAGCTTGTGATTTGGTGGGTACGTGGAGGCAAATAACATTTCACACTGTCACGTGAAATCATTTGCATTAAAGTAAGTAATTATCGTTACGTGTGATTTTTGTTCCCTATTACCCGAAATGCATGTGTTTTACAGATTAGATAAACACAAATAATGGGTTGAATTGACATCTGCATGTAAAGCCAATCCTTAATCTGTGTCCCTTTTATGTGTGATTACTAATTACAAAATACATAAGGTACTTCCAGGAACCAGAGATTATGTTTGACTAGTTTTCAGTAAATTATACAAAGGATGCTATTCCTATGTGAAGCCAAATTCTAGATGGCAGACTATTAATTTAAATTAAATTAGTTGGGACAATGTCAGCAACTTTTGCATTAAGGTGGCCTAAAGTTTAATTAACAGACTGCAAAACCCAGTGTCAAACCTCACTCTAGAATACTAAGCTCTACTCAAACTATAACTCAAATCTCCAACCACATATTCATCAGAAACCCGTGTGACTGATATGAGACTAAGACTGCTCACTTATCTTACAAGCCCCTTGATATGGCTATGTGTCTATTATTTAACAAATTGGTGCGGGACAAGCTCTATCATTTCAAGTCTAGTATCCCCTCTCAGCTTCTTGGATTTGCTCCCTCAACACTTGAGAGGAAAACCATACATGCTCTGTTGTGACTTGTGTATAATATGGGATCAATATGCTATGCACTGAACATTTCAATATTATTGTTGGCCTAAATGACAGACCCATTTAAAAATGAGAGAAACCAGCTCAGCTGGAGAACTTTGGAACACCAAAGAGAGGCCATATTATTAATTCATCCCAAAAGCACAGGTCAATATGAGCAGATCCAAGCTTCCGTTTCAGATGCTTGCCATTTTGGTTTTTAAGAGTTAACCTTCGTGTGACATATTTTAGGAAATTGGTTCTGATGCCAATATAGACCTATTGGCACCTGTGCCGATTAATGTATCCTGTGTAAGTGGTCAATACAGAAGTATTGGATGTATAAAATATAAAACGGCTTCCCCTTTGTTTCTGCCTGGAATGGAGATGGCTATTTAAAAGACGAGAGGGGGCGAGCAAAGTAGGAAGCATTAAAAGCGTCCACAGATAAGAAATTAGTATTCCAGATCCTTAAGGTTCTAAACACAAAAAGGCCTCACCAAATCCCCAAGGCGGAGGTGTCAGACGGAAAATGACGAAAATCTGCTCCTTGACAGGGAGTCATTTATATTTTAGCTTCGTTCCATTATCTTAACGAATCCATCATCAGCCAATGCAATATTAACAGCAGAAAATCAACTCATTAGATCCAGGGGGATTTAATCAAGATTGCAATCATGTATGCGGTTCCTGGAGAGTTAGCTCCTTTTTTTTCTTTTTGGTCCTTTCCACGTAATTGCCGCATCTCAGATCTTAATAAATTATTCTCGATCTGAGATTGATGCCTTTTTTTCCCTCCCTCACACGCCATGCACTCATCGTCTCCGACTATAATATTTACCATAAACATTATTATGTCATGGGCACACAGTTTAAAATGGCCTTTAGCTAACTCAGAGAAGTAATTGGCTTCTCTATTTCTCGCTCCATTCCTTGTTAATTGCCCAGTGATATTGCTAACAATATCCTCAGAAATAGAGAAAGAGGCTTATTTCGTACGAGCTGAGATGTGTTGCAGAGGTTCCTCAACCTTTACTGGTAGGATGTAGGGAAAACGTCGGTGTTTGATATTGTTTAAGATATCACGCAAGATAAAAGACTTCTATGCTTTTTTGATCAACAGAAATGGATTTGAAAGTCCGGCACCATAGAGATAGAGATGGTGGAGACTTCAGGTAGTAATACCATGTTAGTCCAATGTGAAAACCAATAGGCAGGATATTAACTTTGCACATAATTAGATAAATGGCCAATTAAAGTGAAGGCTGATCTTCAATGGACATAGGGGTACAAGCTATACAATTAGGAAATAGTGGAACTTGCTTTACCTTCCAACTCCAGTCTAATTGGCAGATTCACAGAATACATCAATCTGATTGACACATTGCGTTCCATTAGCTACTTGAAGATACCTATTTAAAGCATGATTGTCTTAAATCCAACATAGACCAAACAATCTGCTAGCAAGCCAACCAGTTAGTTAAGTGTGCAGTCATTAAAGTCCCAATAACACTGACCTCATTATTAAAAGACTAACAAGATTAAGGAACTATAGAATGCAACAACATAGAGCTCGTTGTCTACAGGTACACACCTAGGAATATAGAAATATAGAAAAATCAAAAGACAGTCTCTAAACAAGACAAAGACAATACAATTGTTAAGTGCCATAAGGACTTATTTAAACATGAATGTGAAGATATCTTTTGTTGCTAAACTTTGACTGTTATGCTGTTTCACTTTCTAGCATGTGTTCCACCCAATCCTTTAACAACAGGGCTTCTTCCCTTGCAGGCAGGATTAACCACTTGCATGTTCAACAAGATTTAAAAGTGTAAAAACTGTCGAAGGCCCCTTTAATCTGCCTACAGAACAAAGCTTTTTGTACAAGGACTAACCTGACCTTGTCACTTCAATTTAAACTTCCTGTCTCTTTGGCCATTTAAACCTCTTGCCAGGACTTCTCCTACCCCCTACCGTCCTTTCCTGTTTCACCCTCTTTTCCCCAAAGACCGGGGCCTACGTAGCTGCAGCAGCAAGTCAATTGGTAATCCATGTCTCTCTTAGATGGCCAATAGAAAATCGGATCCTTCAGTAAACCGATCCTAGAGTTTTTATGCAGATTTATTAGATTACCAGTCCTGGGTGCCTGAGTCCCTGCTAAGCATACTAATCCTAATCTGAATAGACAAGTATTAGCCCAGTTCAAGGGGAGCTAAACTGGTAGTGGCCAACTTTCAGAGCAGGGCTTCAGACTTCTAGACAGGGTGTGTTTTATCTGTTTCTCTCAATTTACATTAGCAAAATCAGTGGTTAATTAAATACATCAATTCTGACACACAAATCCTCAGAAGGCCAAAGAATCACTGAACCCTGTCCAGTTTGCTATTTTTTTCTCTAGCACAATAAAATTACTCAGCCAAGTCTGATCATTTGTATGTTTCTCTGATTTTTAACAGAGAGCCACCGAATATCGAGTGAGTCCAAATGAAAACATTTGCAATAATTAATTTTACATCTCAGTGAATTCTGTCAGGGCTTCCAAATCATGAGCTATTGAGGTTTAACACCTTACACCCTTGATTCAGTCGAATGCTCTAAAGGAAAGCTCAAGATAACACTTTTTATATGAATTTGTATGAATCAAAATGTCCAACTCTTTTTCAAAGTGTGTTCATGTATGACATGTGTGTGTGGTTGTGTGTGTGTGTATGTGTGTGTGTGTGTGTGTGTGGGGGGGGGGGGGGGGGGGGCGTGCGTGTGTTTGTGTGTGTGTGTGTCAGTGTGTATAGAAATGTAACATTCCAGTATCATATAATGTTTTAGAGAAAGTCCTGTTGAATTTAAATTGTTGCAGAGAGAGGCTGGACTGGGTCCATCTGACACATGAGGCCCAGGCAAGGGAACATTCACAAGTGTCTGCTTGTACACTAATGCTGGTGGCAGCTGTTGGGCTGCCAAAAACTGCAGCAGCAGCAGCAGCAAGGATATCCTGAAATACTATTGAAAACCACTAAACCTCCTTCTCGCTGATGTAAAGTTATACTACTGCTCGGCGCCAGAGCAGTCAATCACTGATCAATCTCGGAAAGTTAAAAATGGAACAAGGAGCACTTGCCCTAAATCTTCTCGTTTTCATTGTGGAAAGGTCAAATGGGTATGGAAAGAAATATATTGTTAATAGAACCCGCTGAAATCGTAATTTAGGAAGCTTTGAATAAATGTTTCAATGAAAACATCTTAATGTATGGCAGTGTACTGAAGATATTATGATCTGTAGGTCTGCTCCTGTATATGATGACTAGCCTGTCTAGTTACACCTACCCATTGCCTGCAACCCTGGACATTTACTGGGGCGTTCAGGACCATAGCCACATCTGCTCCCTACCTGGGTTATCAGTTGTTTGTTTGTTCTTGACTCTGAAAAACCTCATGGCTATGATAAGCAGTAAAACCTTTAATAATTTGAAATTAAAACTAGTATTTTTAACATTCAAACCAAAAACAATGTTTGGTTTACAATTTTTCTGAATTACGCCATTGTAAATAGTATGCAATTTGGTATAAGAAATAAAGATAATGTGTGAATTACAACAGTGAAATACGGTACTGTAAGTAATGTAATATTTGATGACAAAAATATGATGCAGTACTTATGTAAGCCGAATACAAGTGTATAATAGATTCTCTTTGCTCTTGTGCCCTTCAACTTGAGTGTCACCAAGTGTACTTTGCAAGGAATATTCATTTCCTTAGGTAGACCTCGTCAGCCTTGTGACCCAATCCATATCCATTCTGTCCTGTCTGCCCTCCCCAGTCCCTGCTTCTTTTCTGTAAGTGGCAGATATTTCACCGGCCTATCGGTTACCCTTTAAACATGCTGCTATATGCAGGAATGGCGCCCATGAAGGGTCACTGACTCCTCTACAAGGCCCTCTTTGAAGCTTCTGTCTTTATGGTTCTGCCTTTCACACCTTTCTCTGGTACTATGATTTGATGTGTGGTGTGGACCTGTGCTCAAAAACAGTTAGCAATTATTATACATGCAGTACAGGTGTGGCTGTACTTATTAGGGTTCTTAAACAATGATTGTTCATATGAATTACTCATCAATTTCATAACTAGAAAAGATAGCACAGTCTGATTAGCTTTTTTGAGCTACCGTGTACCAGAGTGTGTGTGTAACAGCTACCACAGTAGCCAAGGTGTCAGCTAAGACCAACATTCGAACATGACAATGTGGGGTACGGAAAAGTGCTGAGTAAGTGTAACTAGTTACAGCATTTGGCCTTTAAGACTTTTAGCTGGTCACTCGGAGCGATTGTGTATGGAAAGAACTGGCCGAATACAAATTTAAACTATGCTTCTCAGTCCCATATCGGGCAATGAGGCAGCTTATTGTAGTTTCTTAGTGCACATTTTCTTTGTAGCCAAAACTTGAACATTACGAGGTTAGTGCTGAAAATACTTAAGTAACAGTTCTTCCACCATGTCTCTGAAGAATACGAACAATCTCATTAGCTCCGGGACTAACAGATCTACAATCTGAATTATGAAATCAGATTTAAATTTGCTGTAACGTTTTAAACCAAGAAGTTAGATTCCCTTGTGTTGTTCACAACAGCAGAAGGTAGAGTATCTTTATATGCAGCCCACAGTCAAATAGAGATTGCTACCAAATAATAGGAATCAGTCATTTCCATGCAAATGTACACAAAAAGGAAAGCAAGCAGCTGCTTCCATGTGTGGAAGGCAGAAGGAGGTTAAAAGGAGTCAATAGAGGCTAAAGAGACAGCAGGTCCACTGATGACAGAAAGAGTAGCCAGGGACTGCAGTTCAGGAATTCTGGAAACCACATCAAACAGGCAATGGAGTGCTGCCAAGAGGAACACACACAAACTGAAAAAAAAGGGGGAAAAAGAGGGGGCGGGTTGAAAATAAAAGGGGACGATGGAGCAAGAAAATAAATAAACAAATAGGAGAAAATACACTCAGAGCGGAGTACTATGAACATTAATTTGCTGCAGCAAAAGGGACAAGTCAGACAGAGGAGAGAGGAGACCAGGGAACTGGTGGTGGTTTGTAGTTATAGGAAACACAAACGACCCACTGCTCATTGTTCCAATCAATCTACTCCCAAAATCAATCCAGCAGCTAGGCCTCACTGCACCCAGCCCGGCCCCACTCTCAGGCCTATCAGTAGCTAGCCACTTGTTTAGAGGAGCACCTGACTAATACCCACTACAATGTCACTTCTATATTTGTATCCTGCTAATCTACTCTCTGGGCTCCAATCTTTTCCACTTTCTTGTAAATTTATCACTAGACCGAAAGGCCGGTGCCAGATCCTGAGTGCCTCACCCTTTTAAATTAAACAGTGGCATTTGTGATAAAGCCACTAAATTCCTTATCTAACTGCTCTGAAGAGTCTTTCAAGGGAAAGTGTCACTTTTCCTAAAACGGAGCGCTCAGTACGCCAGAGCCCTTACTGCTCCCCTCCACACACACACAGTCTGTTTCTGTCCTCATTCTGAAGAAGACACCTCTTTCCTAAATAGTACAACGCAAAACAACAGCACATTTCAGGAGAAAGCGCTAGCCTAGAAACATAGAGTTGAAGAACAGGCAAACTTAAATTCTCTGTTGCAATACCAATTATATGGCACGTTATTTAATTTCAGAGTCAGGTGAAGTGTTAAGGTAATCCTTCAAAACAGAATAGGTCTGACTGTACTCTGTCTAAGTAGTCAATTCCATGAAATTCACTCAAACTAATACAATCATGCTTAAATAAGTTTATTCTCAGACAGCACCAAACCGTGAATTACACAGCTGAGGTTATGGTGTCCTTTCAGTAGACACGCATGTACAGTACACAGGATTGTCAATACATTTCTCTTTGTTCACTGGTTTTCCATTGCAGATTCATTACCTAATATGGCAGTGACGGCATTCTAGGTTATTTTGAGTATGTGTGATAATGCTCACTCTAACCTTGTCATCCTTATAGAGTCCAACAGTAGGCAGGCAAGAGGCTCATAGAGACCAAAATATTTGTCAGAAGCAACAGAACAGCTTGGCTAAAATAGTCAGCACTGTACTGAGAAGATATGACTCAACCCATAAGTGATATCTTATAAATATTATTATATATTATCATCATTGTTAATACTTATTGTTATTTCATTAAATATTGATATAAGTTACATAGCAGGCAATAAAATATTGTTTTTTTGGAGTACAGGACACAAGTCAAACAACCAATTTCACCTTTATGAGGCTTTGCAGATCTTGTTTGAAATGTCAGTTTGTTCTAATGTGTTTGTTGACTTTTTTTTGTCAGCCTTTCTTAAGTGTTGTATCTAATGTGAAATGCTGAGATGTGACTTCTTACTCTAGCCACCAGTTCTATTTTTTTCTTCTTTTTTGAAAGAATGAGATTAAAAAACCTGTTCTTATGTAGAAGGTAAGCATGGTTACAAACCACAGAAAATGAGACCCAAGGTGAATACATACAGCAAACACATTTGTTTTATTTGTGCTTCTTTAAACTCTGTGGCAATACACCTGTTGATGGCAGTGTTTTGTTTTTCTATCAGTTTGCAAAGTTCTCTGCTGACTATTATTTTGACTGGGCAGAAAGTATGATATCTAATGAGATTCTCTTCTCACTGGTTAATGAATGACCCTTCACTTCTTAAGTAATAATGCCTTCATAACTATTATTACACACATAAAAGCAAAGCAAAATAACATGTTCAGATGCCTTAGAAGTATTTACAAAGCAATAAGATAAACTGCAAAAAACTGGGGTAATGTAAAAAGCCTTTCTATCTTTGAAGTTTTTTGCACATGTACTTTAAAATAGAACTACTGCCTACTGCCTATTTGGCATTTTTAACATAATTAAACACAACCACCAAAATATGTTGTTAGCAAGTTTCACATAATAAATAATGTCTATAGATGCATGTTGAGGTCCCCCTAAATATAGCCTAAAAACCCATCATATGCACAAACTAGTCACAGCCTTCACTATATTCCAAAATATATTTGGCAAAAGTAACCTTCTGACATATCCAACAGTCTACCTTTGAACTGTTTTATTTTCTTTCTAAGACATCAAACTATACAAAATATAGGTATGTTAAAGTAATTATTCCTCATGTTAAAGTAATTATTATGCGCACACATTTTTTCCATGCTTAATTTTAGTTCAGTACACACAATATTTGAAAATGTTATATAACTAGTTAGAATATCCAAGCAAACATGAAGGTCTCAGAATAGATGGAATTATTACCCATTTGTCTTTAAGTCACTCCTAACCCTTTCCACAAATGGTCTCCACCTAGGACAAATCCCACAATTTTTAGAGCACAGAAAGGTTTGTCTTGGACTCCAACACTGATTGCTCAAGATTTAAAAATAAAAACAAGTACAGATTCTGAAACTTTATAAATAATTTCAGTATGTCTTTTCATTATCCTACTTCCTGCTAACAGGATATGCTATTTCAATGCGGCTTGAATCACCAAGAAATAACACAAAAGATAAGGAAGTATAAAGCTAAGCTTTTTGTGAATACGATTTCTCTGACATTTAGAAAAACTTTTTAAGAAAGCACACCAATGTACTGTTTTACTGATTTACTACATCTTAGAAGTAGGAGGAGTCAGATGGAGTAATCCTGCTAAAGAGATCATTCTGCTACAGTGTTGGCATAGTTGCTTTCATTTTCTCTGTGAATGACTCTAAACTTCAGAGTTGAAGGTCTGAACTTGTTCGTCTAAGTGCACAGATGTCCACAAATGATGAATAAAGTATTATTTAGCATGTGCTGCTAATAGGCTGCCGGCTTTCAAATCAGCTGATAAATTGTTCGGAGTTCTTTCTGAGAAATAATTAAGTTTTGTATCCCAATAACTGGGGTTATGGCATTGGTATTCTTCAGGCCATGACAAGTATTTTAAAATTCCACAATTCAACACAATTCAAGTTTATACTCAACCACATAATTAAGTTGTCTGTAGACTGCTCACTAAAGACAGTTACCCCACTTCTCATATATATTTCTTAAGTGGTGTTTGGGAGCGCACTAGTTAGACTCACCAAGTCAATAAATCCAAAGCCTGTCAGGGGATGGTCTCTGAAAGCCTCACAATCAGGCAGTACATAAATGACATTTTATGCTGACTGCATTGTGTCTTGTCTCTGTGTTCTGGTAATCTAATGTGTTCAACGTGCTCTTGGTCACCTTGACTTTGGTTGCCATAGTGCTGAACACAAACATATCCCCACCCAGAAATACACCAAATAAGGCTTAGGGGGAAAAAATCTCATAATCAGAAAGCTCAAAGGAAGAGTGGAATATACCGTAAAATACAGAGTAAACAGATCAAAACAATTTGAATGTGTACATACTAGTGAAGAGGTTACTGGTAACAGGCATACTTGCTTATACAATGATAATTATGCGAGATTAAGCTATTGTTGATTCAAATATATATTATAATTGCATTGGCATCAACCAAAGTAGACTATCAACTAAATATAGACTAAAAATATCTCCAGACTATAAAGGTCTTTCAGGACAAGTCTGTAGGTACTGAAAATGACCTTTCGACACTTTCCTCCAACCAGGCTACAACTAGGCAGCCGTTCTGCCTCGCTGTCGACCCCGGCAGATGTGAGTTCTGAAGAGTTCAAAAGAATTCTGCATGGGGGCATCACCATTTACATAATCCTCCAGATATATTCCCCTGCAACCTAATCAAATTATTCACAAGTCTAGTCCCTAACCATGTAGACCCTGCGATTCATAGCCTTTCCATTACCAGCCTTTGTGGCTTAATCATATCGTACCAACCAATGTCAATTTTCTCTTTAGAATGTCTAATAGACACAGCAAACAAAACATGGTTGTCTCTGACACAAGAATAAAACATGTCGTCGCTCTCACCCATTTTGTTTGATATCCAAGGTAAAATTACACTGATATTCTACTTACTTTACAAGACTTATTTGTGCCTAACATTTGTACAAACAAATCTTAGCACAACCAACAGATTCAGGAGAGAAAGAACATGCCTCCTGGCAACTACTTGCCTTTTTAGATTCCTTTATTGTAACTTTTTTAGAGGTAGTTATCCCCATAGTTCTAGCACATAGATGCAATTCTTCCACTTGGACAACACTCTTTTGGCAGCATAACAGCGTAGTAAGCTAGTTTACTCGAATCAAGCCCTTATGTTGGCAGTCAGCTAAAGCATTGATGAATCACATTGAAGAGGAGGGACATTATTTAAACAGGAATACATTTTCATAAAAGAACGCAAGAGAAATATTAAAAAAAAAAAAAAAATGGATGATGAATCGTAAAGATGGCTTTAGTCACAGGGTGGAATGAGAGACCATTTTCCATAAAATCTTAGTCCAATGATTGAATGAACAACAACAACAACATAATCAGGAAGATTGCAAAACTGCCTTTGATACATTAGTAATAAAGAGTTACAAAATGTTTGCTCTCCAAGATAAACATGCTCAAAATTAACTCTTTGAGATACAGCAAGTAAGCAAGTAAGACCAGAAAAGGTAAAGATCCATTCTTGTTTGAATTACCTGTGTACACTGACGGTACAACCCCAGTCATAAGCATTGTACTTTTTCCCCTGATTTGGACTTAAAAACAATTGGATTGATTGTAGCATTGCAGAGTTATGGTTGCAATAGTTTATGTTCCCTCAAAGTTTAAGTTTTAAACCATTGTAATTCAGTCATTGCATATAGCTTTACATTTATGGAATCATTTCAAGCTTTTTTACATGGTTATGTTGCATATTGTTATTTTGTGTAAACTATTACCATGGACTAAAAGGGTACATTTATCACAGACATCTAGTCGATGTATAAACAGTATGTTATAAACTGGTATGGTCAATTTTGAATGCCTTATTTTCTCACATCACAAGAAAGTATTTTATGTCTCCAAATATGCAGATAATTTTGCTTAATGAAAGATGCTTGACATCGCAGATCCAATTAATATGCAAATGCAAGTGAGGATTTATTTGCGACATTCTGTATGGGTGAGAGAAAACAAAAAGGCTTCTTAACAGTAACACTAATTGCTGTGACTGATTGTCACATTTCATCATTCCCTCTGAATCTCCTAAATACCAAATTTGATATAAAATGCTTACATACACTTTGTATGCGCTTATTTACAAAGTGAAAGTTCATCAAAGCAGCAAGCTCAATCTAATCCTCACAAGAGCTTAGACATACCATCCGAAATACTCACATATTTTGTATTGCTCTAAAGTTCCACCAAACAAAGAAAAATATCACCTGAATAAGTTAACCTGTTTTAATTTTTCATCCGTGAAAATAGACAAATTTCTTGAAGAACATCTACCTGATTGCTTTTCTTATTTTCTTTTATTTTCTTTTAATCATTTCTGAGGTTTTGCGTGGAATTAACCTTCCCTCATTGTATTATAATCGTTAACATTCTAAGTGGGTATGAAAATGAGATCATTTTGATTGAGTACTCTACAGTATGCAATACAGTACTTTGGAAACATTAATGTTATGATTTGAATTATAGTAGAACATTACAATGGATACTCCATATTAATCCTTAAATTACTTTATATCTTTGAAGACTTATTTATATAGAATAAAACATTTGAATTCAGATACTCATTCCTTTACGGCCATAAAAAATTAAGCCCGTTAAAAACAAACCAATCAGGAGAGTTGTTGCAAGGAGGCAATTGGTTAACATGGGCACTGAAAGGAAAATTTCAACGCTTCAGGCGCTTTGCCATTCGCAGCTGGTGGACACCCAGCGTTAGCCTTCAGGAGGTTGGCTTTTTGGGCTGTTTGAGAAAAATGTTGCCCAATTCTCTAGATTTACAAAGACCCCAATACACATTTGTAGAGTAAAAATATGAATGCAAATTCAGTCTACAAACACTTAAAATGTTCTATTATCTATGTCTGCATAAATGTGCTTAGACAGCTATGCTGTTTCTCCCATTTAAATATGTGTGTAGCCCACTGGAGCGGAGGTCTGTTCTGGCTCCATTCCCTGAGAGCTCGACGTACGTCAATTTTCTGTAACGCGAAACTAACACAATGCGCTGTTACACTAATTTGCAACGTGAAAGTGGCCATGCCGCCAAGTACACAATACGTGCTGCGATGCTAATTTGCAGTGTCAAAGCGGCACCTGCGAGTTGCTTATTTTCATACGTTTATAACTTAAAGTGATACTTCCCAGATTTTTTATATTTTCATTTGTTTTCCATCATCTACCAGTGCTGTGTAGGTACATATAGCATCATTATTTATTGTTTTGCAATCAAACAGCAGAGTTTAAAACATTTTTTCGTCATAGAGAGTCTTTCCTGAATTTGAAAAATGACAGCCTCTCTAACCAGGCGGCGGGCATTTCCTGCTTCTGAGTAACGTATATCAAAATGCGGGTAATTCAATTTAGGGTTGTTTGGCTGTGATCTTATACAACTAGATCATGACAACTTGGATATAGAGGATATGGATATTTTATTGGACAGGGAAATTCAGCCGTATTTATTTGAACTGGATTTTAGCAAAGAGGAACTTCCATAAGAAAGAAAGGCAACAACAGTTAGGCTACAGGCTGCGGGTGAATTAGCTACTCTAGGGCGGAAGGGGAGTGTGTAGCAGCTGGACTCGAGCTGCTGGTATATAACTTACCGATGGCTATACGGAGAAAAATGGCACATGCTGAAATGCAGAGTGGGACAGCACAGTTTCTGCTGGGAAGTATGACACCCTCCAGCCAAGAATATGGACAGGAAAGATTTGCCGCGCATATGGTTGTGGAAGGCTGTACACCTATTTTAGAATATCGAAGTTGATCTGGAAGAGACAGCCGAGACCTGCTGGGCCAAGGAGGCAGATACAGTTGAGTGAGTAAGTAGCTAGCTAGCTAATATAATATGTTATGTTGAATAACAAGCATGTAGATGTGTGGATCAATTTTAGGCAGTAGATGTTGGTGTAATGTTTGCTAGCGGCTCCTCCTAAATTTGTCTCAGTGCCCAAGCTAACATTAGGAAAGATTTTTTGGCTTGTCGGCTAGGTATCATTAGCTAGCAAAGTTTTTCTTGTACCTGCAAAGCAATAATGCAATTTTCTTTATAAGTTTTGCAAGTACAAGCGTAGTATTTTGCGATGGGAACCGAGGTTATAGCGTAATGTAATTCATGCCCAACGCAGGCTCATAGCTTTAGTGGGGCGTTTGGTTCGCGCAATGAGCTATCTGCACTGTGGTTTACAGTTAATTCACAATTTAAATGCCGGTGGTCAGAAAAATACTGTAAATTCACTTATGTTGATACTACTACCCAAACTCGTTCCATATACTTACTTCATTTAGCATAAACAACCACATATATTGTCTTCTAAAATTGGTGAAGAATGGCTTCAAGGTTTGTGTGGCTTTACGTTAGCCAGAGATAGCAACATTTTGGCTTCGTTATTTGATCATGGAAACAACTAGTGGACACTTATCGTATACTTTCTATTTAAAAGAATGTCTGTATATAAGCTCCTGAAATATACTTGCCAGTTGCCACCAAGCCCCGCTCCTCCAAGACCCTGGGCACCACACCCACAGTTTAATACTTGCAGAGGCATCACTGGTGCTGACGTTTAAAAAATGTTTAGAAACTACAAATAAAACTTCCAAGTACTGATATGACAAGAGCAATTTGACAGGTATGATTCCAAGTATAATTGTTGGCTGCGCCAATCAACACAAGTCTTGCATCATCAAGAGAATACCCAATAAAATGTGACAAATAGCAGTTACTTTATTTTAATACTATTTGTACTCCATTGAACAACATTTTACCATTTCCTATAACTCAATGAATTGGAGTGATGATTTAGTGCATCTTTATCGAGAAAAACTTCCGCGGCCATAAATTTAACAAGCAGCCTCTTTGGATTAAAAGGCTCTATCTCCTTTAACAACAACCAAAATAAATGCTGACTGGCAGTTGGGTAGGTAAAATAAAATGATCCTCTGACATGTTATCTAATGCTTTTAATCCTCTAGTGATAGCTTTATTGCCTCTAGCCTTTTAGCTTTTGGAGAAAGGCACAACCTCTCTGCTTAATTCAATTAAATAGAAAAGGATAAGGTATAAATATGATCAAAAACATAGCTAGATTTGATTACCATATATTGTTTAATTGACCTAAAAAATAAGCAAGAAACAAGAAACATAAGCAAGAAACAACGGTTCAAGAATTTTTAAAAGATGATTTGAATTTTTTATACTTCATCAAGCATGAAGGCCACTAACAAATAAAATGAGTACTTAATTTTAAAATTAAAATTTGAAATATTGTAAAATAGAGCCCAGTTGCTCATATCATTTGTAAAACTTTTGTACATCTTATAATACAAAAGTAGACAAATCTGAGCATGTAACAACCCAGCACAATAACTGTAACATTCAGACCTTGACGACTTTAGATAGATTTTGTTTAAATAACTTGGGTTTAATAACACTTTACAAAGTCTAGAGTAACCCTATTTCTCATGTTTGAATTTGTCAGTGTTTGTGTATTTGATGTCTGTTTGCATGCCGACCAAGCTTCAGATTGCTTTTGGAGAATGTAATTGCTCTGCTCCTCTCCTCCTCAGAGTGGCCCAGGATGGATCTGCTCGGGCTGTTTAGCAGTCAATGGCCAGTGCAGATTGTAAACAGATCTCCCATGAATTGCGGGTTTAGCGGTTTTGTGTGTCTCCAAACAAGGTTCTACAGATAACAGCATTCTCTTCCTGACAAAATCTGCCACTTTGCACTAAGGATGTGATTTGAGAGCTGCCAGTCAACTTGACTGACAGTGTTAATCCCCCACAGGAGCAAATAGGGAGAGAAAACAAACCATGCCCTTATAGAGAGCATGTCCCTGTTTAAATCCCAATTTGGGTAGATATTTCAACCATGTACTGTAATTGCACAGATAAGTGCACCGCTGTTACACAATTGTTTTTATGGGAAATCTAATATCTTGAAAGGTACTTTATTATTCAATGATGACAGAAGTAGCCACAACTCTGCAGTGTTAAATTAACACACCAAAGTGTCTATCTGTTTACAGTGTTGAATACACCCCGGTTTAACACCAATTGTAGCTCCTGAGAAACACTGCCTGTGGTAGTTCAAAACTATACAGTGTTAAAACAACACCAACCCTAAAATGGTAACCCTTGAGTGTACTTATCTAGACATATTTAACACTGTAAAGTTTATCTACCCTCTTCGGGATGTTAATGTAACATTGGGGATTTTGCTGTGTACACTTTCACAGTGAAACAGTGATTTCTCTAGAATAATATCACATTTCATCTCCAGATTTAGGAAGGATGCATCATTTTTCCTTGGAAGATCAGCCTCCACAAATAATTTTCATTCAATCATTGTGTAACCATTGCCTTTTAAAATCAACATTTTAAACTAAAATGCTAGATTGTACAGATGTGACTGTTTGATGAAAACTATCAAAAATGTATACACAAACATTATATACACATATGTTGATGTACATTTACATGATGAAAGTGTGCCTGGAACGAAACATGTCTGGTAAATGTGTCAAATACTGTACAAAAAAACTGGGGTAAGATAATATCCCACTACTAGATTAAAAATGAGTTAAACTACTTCTTGACTACTTCTACAATATAGTTAACTAGAGTAGGTACTTCCCCCCAGATAGATTCGCCCACCACACTGCTAGAAAACCAATACTTAATAATATCCCTGAGCAACAAAACTTCCTACATAGCTTAGCTAACTTGTTAAAGATGGGGATTTGGCACTTTGGCGGAACAACTTCAAAGCAGGGCCGATTAAAAAGCCCCCTCCAGCCAATCAGAATTGAGAATTCATGATGCTGATATATAAAGTGAAATAAAATAGGCTACTGCGCCTGGCAGAAATGGTGAGCACCCCATTTCAACTTTTATACATAGGTCATGATTTGGATTAGGAAAACATGACTCAGAAAAATGTAATTTAGTTTAGTTCTATTGAAACACAATGCAAAAAGAACACAATCCCTCTCTCCAACTTCACAAATCCTGCATACTGCATAGAACATTGTTACTTTCTGGTGCTTATTTGCAGATCTATCTTCAGCATCTGATTCATTTGGATAAACAAAAATGGTTTTGCATTTTTACCGCTAAATTGTCACTTTTTCGTTGGATTTTAAAGCTATATGCTTGAATATTTCTACTTGGCGAGGGCAATATATTGCCCAAAATATTATTAACGTCCTTTTCTCACGTAAAACCACACCACACCAATATAGATTAGAAGAGAGTTTGCCCTTCACACAAGACCTGAGTCTGTTAAATTATTTCTAAAGTATTGTCTATACATGGCTACTGAAGAGGGTCGTTACATTGCTACATAATTTAAAGTTGTTGTTTTAAGGCAATGTTCACAGTGGGTTACAGTTCATAATACTATATTTTACCATGCCTATCTTCTTTTATCTTTCCTTCCCTCAATTTCTGTTGTTCCGGCACACTGGAGCTATCGGAAACGTGTTTTCCTGATATTACCCTGCATAGACTAAACTGCATACCTATTTTCATACCACAGCCATGCAGTGTCAGAACGAGGACTGCAGATCTAGAGCAAAGAAATCCAGTTTTACCCATTCAGACAGACTACCTACAGAAACTACAGATGTTCTACTACCCTAGCCGTAGCTTTGAGTGAAAAGGGTACTGGAAACAAGGTAATTTGTGTCAGAATACATGTTTTCTTTTATCTTTAACAAAATGTGGATTCTTCATACTAAAAAATAAAGCAACGACGATAGGGCTTAAAAATCCCCTTATTTATCTTTTCTTTTTTTTTCAACGGGTTGAATCCGGATGGATCACTCGTGCCTGTGGACTGAGCTAGTGAGCAAGATTGCTTTTGGTGTGCTAGGAGGTCAAATGAAGCTCGGAAAACCCATAAAACAAAATCTCTTCCAAAATGTAACATGCACAAAGAGAACTGAAAAGCAAGACTAATAGAATTTTTCATTTTTGGGATTTGGCGGTGCACAAGTGACACTCAACAGCACAGATTCTTCTTTAAAAAAAATATTTGAGTGGCTGTCACTTGGGAACAGCATTTATGTCACTGGCAGTTGCACTTATTTACTTTGAGGGGTATTATTTTTGCCTCAAATACCACTGAATAGTTGCAAGTCTGGTTGACAGCAAGTCTAACA
>CM030174.1:21286416-21484847 GCA_017639675.1 Aplochiton taeniatus | reverse complement strand
ATGGAAAAATCCTATTGTTTTTTTGTCGAGGGAAGGTGATGCTAACTTCCGGGTTAGCCTACAAAAATACGTTATCCCTGACCCACTCTTGATGGGAGAGCACCCAGGTAGTAACCCACCTGTTATTGAAGCTCTGCCCCTTTCAATACTTGATTGGTTATTTTTGATTTGTAACAAGTTGCTAGTCTCCACATCCTACATTTACTTTCACTTGACATTTGACGTTTACTGTCAAACTTCCCCAGGCTTTCGAACCAATGTGTAGAAAGCTGGAACCGAGGCTAATTCGATACTAACTGACGGCTCCTAGTTTTTGTTGTGTTGTTCAAGTTACGAAAGGAGAATAAGATCACGTTGCAAAAGCACATGACCGCATAGCTTACAAAAAGCTAGACACCAATGAAGGACTGCACACGCATTGGTGATGTCTTTTTTTCAAGTGTCACTGTCTTTTTTGATATCATAGTTAGTAGTAAAACAAGAAGCCCTCATTAAGGACAAATGTGTGGCTGTGCATACTGGCTTAGACTGCTTCAGAACTTTTTTCAGTAGCAATAAGTATTAAAGGAATAAGTATTTGCAACAAACGCAATGCTACTGTTGGCCTCAGTCAAAGCAATTTTTAACTTCTTAATCATATCAATCTGGTATTAGGAACATCTGCTCACAGAATGAGTCTAAGAAACATGCCCTCATGTGCTCATTTCGACGTCCAAAAGAGACATACGACATGTGTTGACATCTTCACTAACCTTGGCCAGGGTTAGGATTACCACGCAACTCCTTAATACTTATTGAGAATGACAATGAGCTTGGAAAGAAGCAACATGCCCCTTTTTCGGGCCTGGGACACCACCAGCCCCTTGCCCAAACACACATGCACATGCACGCGAGCACGCACGCACGCACACACACACACACACACACACACACACACACACACACACACAGAAAGAACTCTGCATGCCCAATATATCTCCCTCTCCATGACTCACCCTCTTCTCTTCCACTAATATTGAAAGGGCCTCGGACAAATTACCAAAAAAGCCATTTTCATCTATGAACTGGAAGATTTAATCGATACTTATTTCATGCTTTCAAAATCGACCCTATATTACTGTTGTCTGTATGATTTGTTTATTTTGCGGTGGAATATTCCTTCATTGGAAGGGGGAAATGCCTGGGATGCAATTCACCTTGAACCTCTATTATATTAGATTTCTTTACTGGTTGATCAAGCATGCAAAAAGGACATTTCCCCAGCACTAAAATAAAAACAATGATGATTAAAAAAACATGAGCACTATAGTAAGTGAACAGCGTTCTATGTGTTGACGACAGTAAAGTTTTACATGGCTTTATGGTTGCAGTAGTGCAAATCTGGATAAAAAGTATAACATCAGCACAATTGCCGTAGGGCTACGGAACTACAGTTAAAGCTCTTAAAGCCTGTCAAATGTCCCCAGAGAATATTGATGTTTATTTTGAAATCAAATACCTGAGGTCCTGAGCCAAGGTCATACAGACACACAAAACATGTGCTTTAATTCTATATGCCCATAATAGATGCAGATGAGCACTGGTGAGACGCAAGGCATTTATATGACTGATAGGGCATCTGAAAATCAGGGGTTGACGCATCAAAACATTACCCAGAGATTTTCATCTGAACTTTGAACAACTTATCAAGTGCCTGTTTGTAGTGATCCCACTTAAAGGTTTTGATCATCCCCAGGGTCACCTCACACTAAACCCCAAAAAGCATTTAAACCTGTGAGGAATAATAGTTTTTTTTTGTTAAAAAGAGGGACAATGTGTGCTAAAGGGACAACATGGTGTCTAATCAATGCAGATGCGAGATGAGCACCAGTACTACTGGTTGGCCAGTAAATGCTGCCTGGGGTGTAGCAGGAGGTAGACCTCCAGACAACAGACACATAACGTAACATTTCACATACAACAAGAGGAATAACACTGGTTGCCAGAGGATGTTGGCACTGTTACCACTCATATACAGTTCATTATTGCCAGACTATTTTATCCTTGGCACAGTGGTATCAAGTACGGAGTGAATTAATGTAACCTGCATCCTCTCTAATTTTGCTTTTAGTGAACTTACCTTGGCTCTGGATTAAGTTCATTGTTCCTGTCAAACAGAAAAAAAGTGAATTGCTTTTGCATGTCACCGTTCTACATTATTTTTCTTGTCATTCATAATAAACAAAAGAATATTATATTAATGAAAAAAATACTAAATATGCAATACATTACAATGCAATACGCTATATGGTAGTTGTATGGCATATCACATATTTTAGGGTAACATTTTTTATTTTTACCTTGTGTTCAAGTCCTGCTACTGTTTAATATGGTAGAAGGTGTTCGCTGAATGATCTGTTTAACCAAAGACAGTCAAGAAAAAAAGGATAATTAATTACTTATGCAAACCATTGCTCAAGAGACAATAAACCTGCCAGGTCGCCACGGATATGACATAGACTGCTTCAAAAACAACATAATAATTAGCAAAGGAGAAAGATCCAGCGAGAGTAAGAGAACTCCTGGGTTTAAAGTGGCAGTGATTTATTCCCAGTTTCTATTATTCTGCACGGAAAACAACTACGTAAAATGATGCACACATGTGAACATACATTGAGTATTTCCATTTATTTTGCCAGAGTAGTTTTCATCATGCATATCAAAAGAAAATAGTTCATACTCGGAGTGTTTGTGTGTGTGTGTGTGTGTGTGTGTGTGTGTGTGTGTGTGTGTGTGTGTGTGTGTGTGTGTGTGTGTGTGTGTGTGTGTGGGCGGAATCTGTGTCTGTACACAGGTAAAAATGTGTTTGTTTTTATTTGTAACCTACACCTTGTTCTGTGGCTCAAACTGTGAGAAAATTAAGGTATTTAAAAAATATATATACTTTTTTCTTCTTCAGTTCTGTTGATAAGCCTGGACAATTTCTAATAGACTGTTAAATTAGTAAGAGCATTAAGGGTAGAAACCACTGCTTATCAGCTTCCTTGAAGATAGTCACCAGTATGAAAGGCTAACAACAAATCATTGGTTTGACACAATCAGAAGGGCTATTGTAGAATGCGTATGCGGGACACATGAATACACACGTCGCGCAAGCATACAAAAAGACACGAACCGAATAGACAATACAGCAATAAAACACGCGTGAAAAAAGTTGTGACGCTCAATTAATGGCAAGCAAGCTAGTCCTTATCAACTTACTTCCTCGTTTCAGAACAATTTTGTGTTCGTTTTAGTCAAAATTGGAACAGTATGCAGGCCTTAAAAATCCAGTCATGTCAGTGACAGGGTACCGAGTTGAGGTGGAAAACCTTCGAAATTGTTGGATTCATCACCTGTTTTGGCTACCTGCGGAACCTTTAGAGTAATTCTATCAACATTTGGCATATAGCCTGTACCTGTTATGAAGTGAGCAGTGCTTACATCATTTGACGACGATTATATTTAGGTGGAATATGCGCATTCTTGTTTTAACAAATAAATAAGTGCGCTAAAACGTTAAGTCATGTCATGATTGGAACGATTTGACGGTAGCTGATGCTAACGCAGCAGAACAGAAGTGAGAGAAAGTTGCATTACTATGAAAGTTTGCGATACACTGGAAGTTAGTTTTCACGTCGACAAGATAATCATTTTCGATGTTTAAGGTTCCGATGTATAAGTTTTCCGGAGAGCGCTAAGACAACAATTGCATTCCGCGCATTTAATTATGGTAAGGTCGACTACGTACGTTCACCTTGAAGACTTAAAGTAGTGATGTGATACTAATCAAATACAATCTACAAATCCAAAAACAAAGTCATGAAAGCCACAAGGAATACTTTGATGAAGCCCACTGTTCTGATATGTAATTAACACTGAGAGGATACACTCTTACCTGATCTTGTCTTTCGGTAGCCAAACTTACAGCTTTGGTTAAATTATGTGTTAACTCAATGAACACTTCGTTATTAAAGTTGCCACTTTTTTATTCAAAATGTCTTTCTATATTGTGGTATTTTCTAATTTCTAACATAGTGAGAGTCGCCTGGAAGATGTGCCCTGGAGACCGGCTCCAAGTAGGAAGAGGATTCCTTAATTGAATTTCTCAGATCAGGTGTTCTTTGGAAAAGCTGGAACGGAACCATGATTCTCCGTTCATGTAACGTACATCAGCACAGGACAGCCGCCTTGCCTACTCCAGTGAAGCGTATTTGCATGATTTTAAAATGAGATAGCATAACAGAAAAATTTTGAATAAATGATTATATTTCACCGTCATGTCATGAACTGTTAAGGCTAATGGTTTAGGATGTAATATGCTATTCGATTTTTGTTTCATTTCTGCAGTTGAAGTTGCTTAAATATGCATGCAATTATCACGTTTGATTTAATTTATTGGAGTTGATTTATTTAAAAAAGTAATTTCATCCTTTTTACGGGTGTAAAAGGGTGGGTCTCTTAAACCTAAACACTCACCTTTCTAACACTTCGCCCTCATACAGCTACCCTTAGATACAGCTTACTGTAAAATATTCTACGCATGAGACACCTTGAAGGCATTTCAGGAGCAAAGCCCTGAGGAATAAAAGGGCCAGGTAATGTATCTTAATCTTCAACTTTTCCTTATCTAAATTCTGCAGTCCTGTGAACTATTGACAAACAGATTATTGCCAATTAGCCTTTTTGTGATGCGCCTTGTTCTACATAATAAGAATCTAGGATCAATAGCCCAGTAAACCTTCAAAGTAGATGGTCCTTTGATCTCTAAGTTTTTCGATCTGTTTTTTGTTGCAAAAAACTTAAACTGGATATTTACTCTTATGGGGGGGGGGGGGGGGGGGGGGGTCAGTCGCTTACAATAACGTAGGCATTATGGATAAAAAATCTCTGAATGATATGTGTAACATAGGTATAATAAAGCATGCCAATCTATTTTTACAGTTTTTGTTTACAACAGGGATCTTCTGCAGTAGAAGCGCTGTCTCAGTAGGATCCTCCCTCAAACAATTTCCTCATACTAATAAGATAAAGTTTTTCAGATTTATGATAATTACAATAGCCATTCTAAAATGTGATGTGACACACATAGTGCCCAACCCTTATCTTAGTGGTAGAATCTGCACATTGATCAGCGAATTCCTGCTGTTGCAATGCTGTGCTATAGAATAATACAGAAGTAACCCCAGACAATTAACAATCAATAGGTTACTACACAGATCAGTTGATTCAGTTCAGGGTTTAGTGCGTTTATCGCCAACCTTTGACACATAAGTCCTGTGCCATGGTCATTGCTAGACCCCTTTGCTGGGGCACATGCCCCATTATTGATCTGCTGTGCCCCAATAAAATATCACGTTCACGTAGTGGATTAATTTCAATTGATAGTAACCGGAAAATAATGAATGTTTTTCAAATCCACAAAGTCAAAGCAACAAAGTTTAGCATAAAATACAAGCTGAGGCGCGCACCTTGCAGCCAGGTCTGTACACCGCTTCACGCTCATTACTGTCGGTGCACAGCCATGGGGGGACTGTGCCCCAGTAGAGCTTTATGTCTAGCAACCACCTTGGCCATCACGCAAGGCCGTACCCAAGACACCCCTCTTATGTGCCACTGCCACTAAATTGTAAAACGTTAAAAGCTATTCACATGGCAGACCAAGGTTCGAAAAGACATACAGTTTATGTTAAGTGGTTTGTAGGGTTTGAGAAAGTTGTTGTTATATGTTTGGACAACACTGTTTCACAATATTTAGAGCATAGGAAAAACATAGGACAGATCTTTGTAGGCAGTTATTGTTAAGAAAGACTAAATTAAACTTAATGTTTCTAGATTTGAACCAATGCGGTCACATCACCTGGAATTGCAGACGAGAGTTTTAGACCATTGGGGCATTAAACAACCATTCTTAAAGTTCTGGTTCTAATGTTCAAGGGGCTTTTCAATAACAAAACAGAGATTTTTAACTTGTGAAACACATGCCCTCCACAAGCTTCCTGACTATTCAATGACTGGAGCTGGATCAAGGTCAACTCTTTTTTTCAGTCACATTGCATGAGGGGCCAGCAACTGGCATTCACCTTAATTAGATAAAGACGTGTACAAATGTCCTCTAGAAGGCGGCTGTCTTATGGAAGTTAACAGTGGTGACAGCTGCCTATGTATGGTAAACAGGAAGCATTTTTGAAAGGTGGTGGGGGATATTTGGGGCGGAGGGATTAGTGAATAGCAGATTTGACAGCTGTTGCTGTATCCACCTGACATTGCTGACTTGGAGATAATGCTTATCAAGCTTTTGTTCAATGCTTTTTCAGTGTTCAGTTCTAACACTGCATAGTCTCCATGTTAGAGGCCACACTGAGCAAAATTTGGTGTGACAATTACATGCAACTTAAGAGCAACAGTGAATTAGACTTGTAAAACGTAGGCCAGTCGGTATTGTCAAAGGAAACATTTGAGGCATGATCATTTACTGATTACAGAGAAAAATACAATCAGAGAGATTTCAGAGATCTCAATTTGCAGTTTTTGGCAAACTCCCTTTTTTTCATTTTTTTTTCACAACAGATACGTCCCTGGAGGTAGGACTAACACAAGCACAATCATATATTCATAAAACATAATTCAGCTAACCAGACAAGGTAACACAAGATCAACAGTTAATGAAACCACATGAAAATCATTGCATTCAAAGATTATATTTAAAGATGATCAATCTGAGTATTATAACGGCAATTTTTTGTTGATATAGATAATGACAATGTGTTCGCTCAATCTATGCCAAACACACTTTAAGCAGAGAGTAATATGTGCAGTAGGTTATTAGCTCCTTGATCATTTCTAAAAGGACACTAAGATGGAGGTTTCTTTCTGAAGTGTATTTTAACTTAATTACAATGTTTTAATCTACAGCAGACTTCTGTACTCTGTTTATGTACCTAGAATCATGTGTGGTTTTGAGATAATTCTGATATTAGCTACTGTTTTAAAATACATTATTTATGGGACTATTTACAAAAGAAATGTACCCTTGCTGAGTCCATGTCTGGGTCTTAACAATGCTGGCCATTAAGCCATATGGTGATGATAAGAGGCCGAGTTCAAATCTAATTTTAATAAATTTCTAATCAGCTTGGAGGGATACTGAAACAACATAGTTAATGGGAATGTGTGGAGTCAGCAAGGTCTTTTGCAATCGTGGTCTTTAATAAGATTTGAGAGGCATTACAACAACACAGCAGTCAATGTCACGTTGAGCTGCTTCCGCTGTCTGTAACTTCAGCAGTGGGGGGAAAAACAGGCAGATTATAACTGCTAGGGGTAGGAAACATGGTCATCTGTTTCAAAGGAACTGAAATCTGATCTCTGGGGGACAGAGAGTTGGAGGTACTGTATATCACATATCATCTTCCTCTGATCGTTCACGCTTTCTAATTACAGAAGGTGAGGAGGGCCATCATTTTATCGTATTTGTTTTGCATCACTGCAAAAATAGAAAATGAGGGTTCGCCGAGCTGCACCAATTTACTTCATTTCGACCTTGATTAAAAGAAAATTAATTGCCACATCTCTCATTATGTTGCAAGCAGCATTTGATGACTCGAATAGAAAAAAAATATAAAACAAGACAGAGGCTTGCAGGGAGTGCAAGCTCGACCTGCTTGTACAGGAGACAGCACACTCGCCTAATGATGAAAATAAACAGGCCCTCTAAACAGAGCCATCACCAGACAATGTCAAAGATATTAGTCTTAATATCACAACAATGCTAAATGGGAAAAGAGACCATCCAGCTCTGAGGCTTTGATTATCGCACTCAGTCTCTTTATAAAAGTCAAAACCCAAATAGTTACTGATTTTATTTTTGTACTATGAAGAGTTTTCTGATTAGTTATCTTCGTTGTCCCCTTTTGCAACATAGCGCAGTAAAAATAAAAATGTTAAAGCCTTCTAGATTTGTTTAGGGATCCTTAATGCAACTCTGATGGTGGTTGAAGCCATTTTGGCAAAACACTTTAAATTCAACGTCTAACTTTTAACCTTTATATATAGAGGCAGTAATCCAGCATTGTTACCTTACATGCAACTATTTGATACCAATGGAGGTAAAAGTATTTTTCTAAACCTCCTCTGCACTGCCAAAGCCACATTATATCTCCATGGAACAACTTTAGATATCTTCGTTTTGTGGTTTATGAATGCAATTAGGTGTATTTTAGAATGTGATTCACTTGTTTTTATTGGATATTAAGAAAGCAGGAGTCTGATAAAGAAAGTCTACCCCTTCTTCACACCTATACTGTAACTCTAAAAACTATTTGTTGTGGACTGAGACCAAGGGTACTGTGTGCCTTGTTCACTTGTTTGGTTATACACTTTTGAAACAGGTTTTCCCTTCTATGCTGAGCTGCTTCAGCTGCTTTTCTATTACAAGCCATGATGAAAAACGTGACTGGCTTTTGCTGGTGCTCTTCACCTCATACAGACCGAGCAGAAACTGCCTTTCCTTACTTGTCAGTTGTTAGGGTGTATATGTATTGTTGTATGCCTGTATGTGTGTTATGTGTATGCGTGTGTGTGTGTGTGAGTGTGTGTGTGTCTGTGTGAGTGTGTCTGCTTGCTTGCATGCTTGCACATTGAAAGGAGTCGCGGTCACTATTTGGAATAGCTCGTCAAGTCATCATGAATGCTATGGAGACTTTGAATAATTGATTACAACAATGTAATCCATTTCATTCTCAGCTCACCTGCACCCCAATCTAAGACCATGCTCAGTTGACAGGAGGCAGGAAAGGACATTTAAGGACATGGAAGTGACATTGAGAAGCATATTTTACCTACCATTGCCCATCGTCTTGTTTCCCCAGCTTTCTTTCCCTATAACAATGAATCAACCCCGTATTCCTTTTATTTGAGCTTTAAAGGCTTGACTCATGCTACCAAAGGTTAACCATTTTAATTTCAACCAGACTGGACAGCTGCAAATTCTCTCTAGCTGGTTAAGATTATGGATTCAAAGATTGTAAAACTGAATTTATTCGCAGTGCTTTAGACATTAGCTATACCAAACTCCAAACACATTCACATAAAAAAATTACAATCATTTATGTTGTTTGTGATAAATACGATATGTTCTGACTTGTGGGTGTTGATAGGGCGTTGTTACAACAAGTTATTTGGCAAGATCAACAATACTCCTCCCTCACCATGTGATGGGTTGAAATAGCGAAGGGAATAGTTTGAGTTTTTCAGTATGTCATCACAAGTGGTGCTGGGTGTACCATCTGATATGGTGGTATCCCTGAAAGCTCACTTAAATATCTCAAAGACTTCTGGTAGAGGTAGGCAAGCGCTCAACATGACTGTCACAGCTGCTCTTATGTTGTCATAGTGTTCCAATTCAATACCCTGTCATAATTTAAAGGGTCTACTATGTTAAAGGGACTTTAACAGAAATGCCTTCCTCAAAGGGCAGCTTCATTTTTAAAACATCTCATGCCACATACCTTACCCAGGCTTGCCACAAAAACAATGATGTAATATGATATATTTAAAAATCTATTCCAATTTTCTCACTATTGAGATTAAGCCATTAAAGTATTCAGTTTTAGGACAGGGAGAGGTCACACCTGTTGTGGAACTTGATAGAAGGCTTATTTATAAACATTCAGAGATTTAGATTCCACCTTCAGTGAAAACGCTGACATACAATGAGGCAGGGAGGGGTCAGCCTTAAATTCTTGTTTATGAAAAGAACAGCAACTGGAAAATCCATAAAACTGAAATGAGGAAACTACTCTAACAAGCCATGTGATCAGGTTTGGCAGGAGGCATTGAGGTTCAGAAAGAAGGTCCATATCTGCATTGCAGGTGTATATATTATATGGTTTATATAAACGTGTGAGTGTGTGTGTGTGTGTGTGTGTGTACGGAATCTGTGTCTGTACACATGTAATGGTAGGAAAAATAACTCTCTGGCTCTGTCTAATTTTATCTTCTTGCATTGACGTAACATTGTACCATATTTTCCCAGCAGAAAAGATGCAAATAGTATCCATTGTTCTTTCGATTTGACCAAACAGCCTTTTCTTGCAGCAGCATAGCCAGAATGGCAATTATTTTTGTTTAAAAACACCTAAATCATGTGCATAGCTCACTTTTAACAATATGTTTTGTACAAGAGTACATCAAATAACATTGACCTTTACTCATCACGAAAAGGTACAATTTCCTGGGAGGCATGGGGTACAAGATTGAGGAGGTCAGGAGAGGCGGGTGTTCTTAAAATATTGCCTAAATTTAGGCACTGAGTTATGGCCTTAGAGGTATTTGGTTGGGATCCATGTGACGTACGAGAAAAGGTCTGGAAATGCTGATTGGATTTGCAGTATAAGGGGGAATATTATGGCAAAGGGGGAGCCACCAGCTGTGACTGATAGCCTGACAGGTGCTAGTTAACCCACAGTGTCAGATGAACATATCAAGTTCCTAAGTTTTTAATGCTTGTGTATCACTTTTTGCATTTTGTGTAGCATGAAGGTCTGTAGTACTGTGTATTGGCACACAATGAGCAAGAATACGTACCATTGTTTAACTTCAACCAAACCTGACAAGTTTATGTGACTTAATAATGGGACATAAATAACTATTTACAGATATTTTAAAGGTATTCATTTAATACTTTCCTCAATGTTTTATCTTAATATTACAATTTCTTCCCCAGTGAAATTGTCAAAATAAAACTTTTGTAAAGAAACAAATGAAATATGTGATCTGACACTTTTTGTTGTTTTTATCATTAATTTATCCAGCATGAACTAAAGTTGTGCAAGTGTGATATCGGAAAGATGGTCCTATTCCGGTGTGGGCCTCTCCTTCACCCCTCCAGTGCCATGAAATGTAATGTTGTTCCTTTAGCATTTAGCAGGGTTCAAATCATTCTACACCAGTCAGGAAGTTCTAAGTACTAGATGGCGCACGAGTAAGCTGACACTCAACTTTATTATGGACATCTGGGTATAAAATTAGTCATCTCTGCCAATACGGGCAACCCTAACAGACAAACTATGTGACAAGATGCTATACCAGATAAATCGATGACACCAAACAGATTGCATTCCAGAGATTTGCTCTACTGACGGGCCGTGGCATAATTTGGCCTTTAAAAAATTGTGACATATTTTAAGGTGACCCCCAAGTGCTTTTTATAAAATTACAAGTGACAGAAATCCATTTGAAAGTGTACTATAAAACACTAAGTCCTGGTGCAAATTAATTCCACTTAGACTGGAAGATGATCAGGAATATTATACCCTAGTAAGAAATATTTATTTTCTCTCTTTGTCTTTTTGGAGTCTTTGAATTATGTGCCTGCTGTTCAATTGGGCAGCTGAGCAGGGATCCAAAAGATCTGATAACCGTGCCAGGGAATCAGGGTTTATTTCTATGTTTCTCGTTAACTGCTTTTTAATTATCATAAGCCATACGATGTGATATAGGAAATACTTGAAAAGTTAAACATTCTTATTTGTGAATATGTGAAAGAATTTGTTAAACAGCCAGATGTGGTATTTCAAGTGAATGACCTTACGCAGTTCACTCCGTTTGGGCCTTTAATAGTTGCCTTAGTGTGAGGCTACTCCTCTCCAACAGGATCAGAACCCCTGCACCTGACACTAGTCACACATATGGAAACAGTGTCCAATATGTCAGTGGGGCAGCCATTGCAGGTATGAATATTGGAGTTCTCTATAGCCTACTGAGGGACCTTGGAGCCATGTGTCGACATGCATCGCACTGTTAGATACATCGCCTGGTCATATTGGGGACAGGCAAGCAGTAGCGGAACAGAAGCGCTCCAGATGTTCTTCATCAGTAGGCCACAGGGGAACTCTGTTACCGCAACACCTGGCTCACTATGCAATAGGCATAGATGCAGAGAGATGCTTTACTAATTTTAAAAGAAGACGTCTTAAAGAATGATCTTTGCATTAGAATTTTCTGGGAGGCATTTTTGACGCCTAAATTAAACACAATCTTTTTAAAAATGTTTTTGCTGAGTGAGCATCATTGTGGGATAATAAATGCATGTGTATGTCTTCATCTGAACAGTTCAAGTGCATATCGGGTAATTGATCTGTTCTGAATTACCTGGCCTTTTCTGCTCTGATCAGCAAGGATAGGGAGGACAAATTGTTTAACATACTTGAATAAATAATTCTGTCCCCAGACATATCACCTCCCGCTATAGCCATCACACTCCCTCTCCTCCCCTCTCTCATGTCAAGCACGCTGTTATCATCCAGAGGCATCATGAAAAAAAGAAGCTTGTCCTGGGTAGACTTGTAATTTTATGAAAGATACATCTGGTTTGAGTTACTCTTTTATAAAACAACATTCAAATCACATACATTTTACAAGAAACATGGTATAAGAGAAGGGAAACAAAAATGATGCAACGAGGAGTTGACAAAGCAATATAGAAAGATTCCATTTTCCTGGTTAAAGGACAAGATTATTGGAGTTCATGCTAATTCTGTTTTGCAAGGCATAAAAGCCTCTTACTGATAAATATTAATTTGAACCTTCATGGTGTATTTGAAAATTCTTGCTAAAATGTCACCACATGGAACATTAATGTAATATTTCAAGGCCTGAGAGCAATACTCATATTGATTGCATTTATTTGACTCTGGGGAGGAGAAATAATTCTTCTATGTGGAGACACATCTGTTAGCCAAAGATGGTAAGCAGGGAATGAGAAAATGCTAAATAATAATACAAATAATAAGGAATGCATTCGAATGCCTGTGTTTTAGTATCAAGGGCTAGGAACGCCATGTATTTAGTATTTTCAACCGCTATCAATTTTGTGTTCCATCAAACAGCATGCCTTTAATTTCTTTCAATACCATTTGCAAACAACATAGTTTCTTATTACACGCAGGTAACTGCTTATTCCAAAGTCCTTTCAAGGATTCTATTGATACAGCAGATTGTATTCTCTCCTTTGCTGCAACAATTTAAGTCTCAATTTTGGTTTAAGCAGAGGCAGACGACTTAAAGAAGGACTGTGCCCTAAATGGATCTCTTATTTGTCATTAACAATATCAGTGTGGTGGGCGTCTGGCTGTCTTTGTGCAAATGAAACGAAATTTGAGTAACAACACTTTGACCCTGACCCAGTGCGTCACCACATGCCAGCTTTATTAATTGCATGAAAAGATTAGCATTATTGCCTTAATTTGCATAGAAATGGACACATTTGAAGACATACGTTTGTTAAAATATTTACCACTTGTAATTCAAAATAACCTTGCTTACCCTTGTTTTCCTAAAACATATAATTAAGGGTCCAGACAATAAGCAATCCTCTGATGAGTGTGAGGCAAAGAAGTTGCACGGATGCAAATGTAAGTTTGTCTATAATCTATGATTTATTGTGCCAACTGATAAAAACAGGACAAATTGACATTTTTATATAATATGTAATTATTCTATTTTGTATAGAGACAATAAAAACCACTGCAATACAATTGCAAAGAATCATAATAATAAAAGTTATACAATTGAAGAGAGACATCCATTCACAAGTTGTTTAAATATTGTACGGCTAAAGTGCCTCCCACTGGTATACTTTAGTATAACAGTTCACATAACCAAGGCTGGAACTGCTGGAATGTTGGGTTTTGCATGTCTACCTAAATTGCAAGTTTAACATGTTCAACATAGAATAACGACCCATATTGTCAAAGAATTACTGATGAGAACTTACAGATTTTGGTAATTATATTGTAATTATAAATGTGATTGAAGAATTGTATAAGCATAATTGGAGACACATTAATGGTTTACTTTTTAAACATGGACCTACTTGTTTCTTGAGCCTGAATTATGATACTGTATAGTTGATACAAATAAACAATATTTTAATCATCAATATTTCATTCAACTTTCCCATTCAATCTGGTATAAATGCTATGGGACACTTTATAACATGTTTTCAGGAAATTTGATATAATAAACACCCAGCTAACTGTATCTTAAATAATGGATTTTAGAACACCCAAGGCAACACCTTCAAAAGAACATACTTTTTATCACCATCTGTAGCAGACACCTGTGATGGGGATCTTTGTGTTTACGCAGAGTGAGGAGGGAAATCATGGTTTTGGCAGACACTAAGTATTGAAAGAAAGGAATAGAATTTGAGTCTTTCTGTTTACTTTATTACTCAATTTCCATAACACATCATTAGAGCATTACAAATAGAGTCAAAAACCAGAACAGACTTTTTTATCAGGGCTAAAAGGCGAAGTTTCCAACCACACAGGGATCGAAAAATTAGGGAACAGCTAGCTGCCTATGAGAGCACAGAATGTGACACCACATGTGACACTAAAATGCTCCACAGCAGGTCCCATTTAGGTTTAATACAAGTTACGCACCAACACTAGAATCCACACTTTTTTACCCACCGGTTAAATATTATCTAATTTATAATTTGCTGTCGGTCTGAAACTGGTTTGGAGTACTTGGACAAGAAGCAGAGCTTTTGGAGGTAGAGCAATTCGAGCCGGGCACTAAAGTGGAGGAACAGTGACATTAGCAAAGAACTACGTTGTGGCAGGCGATTTAATGGTTGTCACAGCAGAAATAGCAGTGTACAGAGACAGGATTCCCGTCAAACCTAATATTTGTGATGAATCACTGTCATGCGGGGGGTAAAGTAACACTAATAGACAAGGGGAAATCTATTGTTGGCTCTTTTTAACTAATGAGCATTCTTCCAGAGAGGTGTTGTCATAATTGCCGGAGTTGAATACATCTAGAGAGAACAGTACAAGAATACACCTAGAGAGTTTCTTTGAAGAAGCTGAGATAATAGGGTTTTTGTAATGCAACATAGAGTATACGCAATACAAACAGAATATATGTATAATAATTCTACTATTACACCTCTCTTACAGTTAGAATATGTGATAGGTTTGAAACTACTTTTCCATTTTGTAGTTGCTTTAGTGGAACCACGGAATAGGAGAAAAATCGAATTTAATTTTAGATTACTGATGCCAAAGCCAGCAACCAGAAGCAAACATTAAATCACAATGTCTAAGTCCTGGTCATCCACCCATGCTTTGATATTGCGAATTGGAATAGCTTTCCTCCATTGAGAAGAAACTTACCAAGACCACATAATGTTACTCAATTCATTGAGCTTTCAAAATATCAGTGCGGTCCAATACATTTGCCAAAGCCAAAAATATCTGAAACACTATCAAAGTCGGAAGGCCTAATTTGTCTCTTTGTTGGGGGTCTCATTCAGTCCCCTGTGTCCAACTAAAAGACCATGCCCTTGCCTTCCCCGCAACACATTCAGTCCAGGCCCTCTATTGCTTGTTTAACTTGACACATAATTACTGTGGAAATATTTGTGTATTTTGTACGGGTGCCACGGTCTGCCTTCAACTGACTGCCAAGTCCCCACAGCTCCCACTGCAGCTATCGCAGCCAGACTCCCTGATTAAAACAAGATGGTTCCATTTAGTCTAGCTTGAGAAGAAATCACTCCCAGAGATGTGCCTCTCCTTGCCAAGCCTACTTCAGAAGGGTTAGCTATATGCGGCTAGGCTGACATACAATACATACTTAAACAGAAGACTTCTTTTGCAAACCCACCTTACTACCGACTGAAGTACATACCTTTCAACAATTGAATTGAAAAGGCACTCAACAGCTCTGAATTGTAAGCTTCAGTTTGTTGAGAAATGAGACAGCGAAGACAGGGACTGTGCCATACAGGGTGAGTAGCAATATTACACATACAGGATTGTTTGATAGTTAGTGACAGTTGTAATTATGGAGAAATGCTGGATGAACTTCAGACTTTCTAGTGACAGGCTGTGATGTCTCACCCATGTGGCAGAGATGAGGAAATGATTGGATGGGTGATAAATGTTGCTCTAGTGCCAGGTTAGGCAGTCCGGCTTGACTCACCAGCACAAAGCAACAAACTGCAGTCATTTGAAAGGTCTGCAAAAGACTGCACGTATTTTGTCATGTCAGAACTTTGATGCACCGATTGACATTATGACCAATGTAAATTTGATATATTTTAAAGTACTATAGTTTAAGATCAGTTCAAGCAATTCTGGTAAACCATCTTATCGTCCTTAAGGTATAATTCAATCATGATTCTCTAGCTGCAAATTATATTTACAATGAAAGGCTGGACGAGGCATATGTAGTGATCGATGATAATCTAGACTTTTCTAACTTAACATCTGCATACTTTTACAATCCCAGAATACTTTTAAGCACTTTTTATCAGTTTGAAAAGGCTCCGCCAATTTGAATATTAAAGACTTTCAGGAAGATTGCGCAAGCCTTTTTATAATTTCAAAACTATTAGAATTGATATATGTGAGTTCACATTTGTCTACCTCTTCATGATGTGACTGTGACATCTTATTTAGGACCAAAATAAAGTTATTTTGATCCTGTATTATCTGGAATAAAATAAAAATTGCCAGTTGCTACATAAATGTCATTCCTGCCAAACAACAAACAAAGAGACATATTCAAGAGACAAACATTCTTAAAAAATCGAGTCTGGACTCATTTGTAATAAATTGTAAAGACCTCATTCCCCAAAAGATTTAGAAAAATGTGTTTATACTGTATTTATAGACTTAATGAACATAAATTGTATATTTGAGGGATTTGAACCTGGCGCCCGCTTATATCAAAGTGAAGAGACTGCTGTATTCAAAGTCACTTCAGATCCTCGTTTGGCAGCTGACACTGGCCTGCACTCCATTCTAGTTCTGCTTTTGACTCAGCTAATCATAAAATGACCGCCTTATACGTCGTATTGAAATTGAAGTTGGTCTAAGTCTTTTTTTCAAATAGGCACTTCTCTGTTGAATAGGGTAACAATGTTCCTCCTCAGCGCAAGTGTGGTGTACCTCAAGGTAAAACATTTTGTCCAGTTTTGTTTCCTTTATTGTTGTTAAATATGTTGTCTCTTTGAAGACAGCTACCTCTGCTAATTGTTTGCATATCTATTATTAAACTATTTTTATTAAAATATATACAATGCCATTTCATATCGTAAATATGTTTTAATGTATTTTATTATTGTGATTGAAATATGTCAGAGCCTATTATTCTGTATAGTGTATACAGTATAATATATATTTTGTATATATATATATATATATATATATATATATATATATATATATATATATATGTATATAAGTATATTTTATTTCCAATTGATTTTGTCATAATTGTTGTATGTTGTACTGTTCATACATTTTTTTGACTTTTGCACACTATTACTTTCGTTGTTGTCAGAAATGTATTCTTTTTATTGATTTAAGTTGTGTTGTTGCTTATGATTATTATTGTTGTTGTTGTTGATATTGTACATAAATGATTCGTAAAGTACATTTGTTATACGATTGTGCCTTGCTTGGTATATTTCCAAACTTAACACACAAGGTGTGCAAGGGAAGACACAGATTGAGCTATATTCAAATAATCTCTGAAACGAACAAACTGTCAAATATAAAGAATTGTATTACTCGCTAAGGATGCAAAGAATTCTGTGACTTTTTGAATGTAGCATAGTTTATTCATTGATTAATACATGAATGATAACTACAGGCTAAGTGGTGATATAGTTTTAGTTTTGGCAGAATTATTAGGTGTTTTTTATTGAACTGATTGTGTTGAAATGAAATAATAAAATGTCAGAAATTAAACATGGTATAAAGTTTTTTTCCTTTTCACAGCTCGTTCACATTGGGTGTGGCTCACGGTTTATTGGTGAAAAAAAACTGTATCTGTAAATCACACAAGCACATGCTACACCCTATCAGAACAGAATCCTATGCTGAGACTGTACTCAGAGAGTAGACTGGAGTGAATTGAAGTGCTATGCTGGAAATCCTCAGTCAAATAAAACAAAGTGGGTCTGCATTGATGCTCCGTCTTGTTTTATGTGATGGCTTGAAATAAATGAAGTTTTAAATGGAACCTTGGCAGGGACGTGGGCCATTGATCTATCAGAGCAGGAGCTGAAGTTTAAGGGCATGGCTTTCCCAGGGTTTGGGCTGTAACTGGAGTAATGAAATTGATTGGGCTGAAGGAGGGTGACAAGCCAGCAGAGTCAAGCCCTTGATGTAAGGAAACAAGAGTGCCATCTAATTGGGGTGTAATATAGGTCTTTAGAGGACATTAGGCACACAAGTGGTGAAACGGGAAGACACTTCAGTGAGGGTTACCAAGACGATCTTTCACCGTCATTATCATTCAGTAATCCTTCACTCTGTCATCAGATTGGGTTAGGAGTGTGAGAAATTGGGGTCTAGCCAAGGGTCAGTAATTAGACCAATAAACAATCAGCAATATAGCATCAGATGTTTCTTAGAGCTTCATCCAGAAGGTAGTTCATAAAAACGAAACATTTTTAGTTTGTTTGATCAATTTCAAAAAGGTGTATGACCAATAATTGGTGTACCTTAGGGCCGGTGACAATGGCTGATGGTGAAGGGGCAACAAAATAAAAATGTACCCCGTAATGTAAATATGTTGAGCTTATTCATTTTCTATTTCAATCATTAGACCTTTTTTTTGTCACTATACCTTGATTCTCCCAATTTTTTTCCACATACCCACAACATCACTCTCCAATTACGTACAAAAGTCTCAACTCATTCGTCCACGTCTAAACTGTCTCCACCAACGTAGTCAGGACACAGTAGAGACATGCCGAGCGTATGTGCTAGCTAGATGTTACTGGTTTTAAGAGAACCAGAGACAGCGATCCACCTTTCAATTTTGACCGACAGATCCCTTTGAATTACTTGCATCTGCAACAAAAGCAGTCCGAGGTTTTCAGATTCAAATTATTTTATTTATTTATTTTGTATTAATACATTTTAAGTATTAATTTATTTGTATGAATTTTATTTCATTCATGATTGTTTAGTTGTTTTAATTTATAAAAAAATGTTAACAAGGTACTGCTGGAAAAGAGACCTAGTATAAAGAAATGATAATAATAAAAATAATAATAATAATAATAATAATAATAATAAATTGAAGCATTGTAAATACTAAAAGACCGAAAGAGGCATGACGTTCAACTATAACCCTATGCAAACACAGAGCTAGCTAAAATGAATACATGTTAAGGTAGTCCCGTTAGCACAGAAGCCACGTGTTCATTCACACTGAGGGGGCACGTGCCCCCTCAATTGTTTGAGACAATGTTTTGAAATCAAATCAGTTGTAGTAAAGCAGGATATAGTAATTCAAAAACATTGGATGCATGACGTCTCTGCGGTAGCAGCTGCCTGCGTGTTGTTCCGGAGAGGAAGCAAAGCTCCGATTTGCTTTTACATTTTCATTTCGACACGAGCAAAATACAGAAGATATAACATGTAAACAACACAGCTTTGGAATTTTTTAAGGAGTCCCTTTTGGGAGCCCTTACTCAACAGTGAGTGATTTTAACCGATTTTCACCCCTGCTGCCTCGAGGATATAGTAAGGCACAATTTTTTTATTGCGAGGAGCGAGTAGAGGGGGTAAGGCGAATGCTAGAAGGTACAAACTTAAGTTTGATAGGCAATGCCCCTAGCCCCTCCCCAGGACCTGTACAGAGGGCCTAATGATTTTGGATTATTTTTGTCCAGATATCTGTGAGATCACATAAACCTCAGTGTCCTCACCACAGACTGAGCCCCTGTCCGGCAAAGCACCATTTATCTCCTGGCCTGAACTGTCTCACTGAACTGGATGGCCAGAAGTTACGGTGCATTACAAGCACTTAGTGTAGTGATATCAAGGTTCACCTCTCATTTCCATTCTTGGGCCAGGATAGGGGGCTGAGGGGGCGTCATTAAAAAGCCATTACAAGCCCATATTTCATATTTCAGTCTCTCCTGTGTTTCAAGGTGTTAACAGCTCAATGTATATTTCCTCTATATTTAAGCAGACAGGACAACTGAGCAGCTCAGGCACCTCACTAGGAGCCATTGACCTTGGCCCAGCTAGCCTTCATTAGCTTTTAGACACTTATCAGTCATAACTGAGTTTGTCCTCTCTGCGACACTTCCTCCTTCACTTCACTTAAGCTTGCAAATAATGGCGGAAATCCATTTATCTGCAATTTCCAACAAGTGCGTGACATTAGCGAATTATCTGCCTTTCGCTAAGTACGTCAGAGGTACCCTCTAAAGAATTCCTGCACTCTTCAGCCCAAGGACAGACCTTTTAAAAACATAATTTTTTCCCCATCCTTTCACGTTTAAATATTCATATGGCTTTTACCTGCTTTGCTCGGGGTGTATGAGAGCTATCAGACATATTTCTCCAAACATGCATCTTTATTTGGTTTAGGATATTTATGTCCACTCTGACTGTATAACGCTCATCCATGATAAAGATATTGATCCAGGAGATTAATGAATCTAATAAGGACCTTTTTCCTCAATGCAGGATCTTGGCCTGTTAAGAAAGGTCCTTCTCCAGTTAGATGCTTACTTTTAATGTCAAGGCAAAATGTAACAACAAATGAAAGTATGAAGCTATTTTGCTAGACATATGCAGTTGATATAGATACAAAGGGAACTGCCATAGGTAATCTGTAAATTGTTGATGAACCAAATTTTATATCACATAAACTAGTATCCGCACTATCATTACATTTGCTCTCAATAACTCTTTGTGACCAGGTTCTAACACAAGGTCTTGTTCCTAGTTTCCCCAGTTTAAATCTATGCTGAAAATAGGTGGTAAATCTCAGCAGCATGTTCATCTACAGCCTAGACAACCAACTGTCAATATAGCCAGCGGAGACAGCCAAGAAAGTGCTGATGTTCCATTAGTGGAGAGTCCTCTCAGCTAAGGATAATCTTTGTTCTTGACACAGAAAACTTGTGTTCTGTATCTCTATCTGTAAGGAAATGGGGCCTGGCGAAGCATGCGTCATCTTGCATTTGTCTTGAGTCCCCATCCCTGGGCGCCAGTGCTTGTTCACAGCATTACGCTGCTGGCTTTTGATGTAAAGCCTCCTCATTTGTCCATTTCGCACAAACCCAATCCTAAAATATTCCATTCCATGTAGTTGATTTCTATTTAAAACGGTCATGATTATTTTATTTTGTAGGGTGGAGGGGGGTTTGGTGAGACATTTGCAATTCATATTCCTTTGCATGATTACATTAAGAGTGTGTTCGGTCGTATTTGATTAATGTATCTTGTATTTTTCCAAAACCAGTTTAAAATATAAAAACTGACAGAAATGAGACTGTTACAAAGAATTATACATTTTTTATAATATACTCAAGAAAGGAAATTAAGTTATGGGCAAAAAACTGCCTAGAAATTAGAAGATCAAGATTCTACAACATTTGTAATCAGTGTTTGGCTGCAGAAGCAAGCCTGATTACTTTGTTTTAAGGGACTTTGCAGAAACGCATACACAATTAACATGAAAGGCTCCCAAGCCCTGATTTTATGTAATGAAGTTGCTACATGAAATATGGACAACCACCATTGCCAAACATATGTGTTGCACCATATGTGCAGGAAATATTCAAACAAACCAAATAACCCACAAAGAAATGACCCCTCTTTAGTGTATATGTAGCACATTTTACAAAGCGTACTTAGGTCTCAAGGCTCAGTGACATTTTCTTTATTTCAAAAGCTGAAGAAAACACAACAAAAATGTAAACAATGGAGTAATAAAAGCTATGAGTTATAAAGTGGTTAGACAGGCACAATATTGGGCCAAAACAGCCTGTACTACTAGGAAGACATTACTTGATGTGAATGTTTAACCTTGTCCAAGCACTCCAGAAAAAGTCAATGTCAATAGCCATTTTTGGAACAAGTGTAACTGCACTGGAAAAAAACTAAGCTTCCAATTTCACCATCAGCCATTTAGTCTGACCGTAGGTGACTGTGAATTAAAAAGAGGGCCTTTATGTGAGACCCTCCAGCACAAAAGGCTACATCCATAACTTATAGAGACAGGGGGACCATTAGCCGCCACAGTCAAGCCACCTTTACATAATATAGCCTGGACTAATCACTGAGCCATAGAATCATACGTCACAAAGTCTATATCAACGACTATCCTTATGCAGTACACTAAAGAAATAAGATAATTGAGGAAGGTTGTGATTAGATCCAACAATTATTCCACGGTACGAGAAGCTGTGTGGTTTTATTGATAATGTTTTGAACTGTGGCTTCAGTGTTAGCTATCCATGGCTACCTTTTATCATATGGATCCATGGCTTTTCAGCGTGTGAATGACATCCTTTATATCGTCACGTTTGCACTGTTTGATGTTGGATACTGGGACAAATAAAAATGTCTCTGAAAGTGCTGAAGTCGAGTTGGAGGATGTATGAATACAACATGTGTATTATTAAGTTATGATAGACCACATGGGCTGAGATGATACAGTCAAAATTCCAGGAACAAACTATTATCAGTTGTCATTATGGGACTGTGTGAGAGCGGCAGTTTTTCCCAGGTCGAGAGGGTGCTGAAAACTTCCATTTACCTCCATTTACAGTAGGATTGTAACACTTTTTGTACACATCATATTTCAGTAGGCCCCGCGTTGAGTACCATTACAAAAACACAAAACTCTTTTTTGTTGTGTCTGGGTCCATCATATATCGTCTTTGACATAAATAATGTTACTCCTGAGATCAAATAAAAGGCAAATGGGTGCATTTGGTCATGCTTTTTACTCCATTTAGCCATATGTTATCAAGGTTAATTATACAGAAACTGGTTTATTGATAGCACCGTTTTATTGATACAATCCAAGTATCCTTTTTCCAAAAAGGATTTGCCAACCATTTGGACCGACTGCTCTTCATGTTACCTTAATGTCTCCCAAAAGGGGCAAGCCAAGAATGAATTATTGATAACCATCATATGGATTGTACACTGTCTCCATACTCCAATTAGTGGGTTTTGTTCATTAATTTATGTTAGTTTGAATTGTTGTGTTGATATACTAATCTCTCTTGTACCGCTACTTCTAATTTTATAAAGGACACAAAAGCAAAAAATGAAAGAATGTGTATTTTTGTGGGAATTACTTTTTGTTGTGGCTAGGCATTTACACTCAGACATTTTATGATGATTGATTGAGACTTTATGTTGTTGTTTTTTCATTTAGTTTTTCTATTCATTTTTGCTGAGAAAATTGCTGTACATAAACAGGGAAAGAACACTTTATTGTGAGATGATAGAAGATATTATAGTTGAGAAGTTCAGAAACAGCCATCTATTTGTGCAGGTCCCTCTAGGGACTAATATTGAACATTCTGTATCTTATAAAAGGTCCACAATATCCTTCAAATGATTTACTGTTGAATTTCAATCATTTGTAACATCCAAATTGTGTTTAAATTGAGTGTAGAAGATAATAGGCCATTAGGAAATGCAGAAATGAAGATTATATTTAAATATTCATGGACTCAGTACCTTATTATTGAATCTGTACGCTAACAAAATCAATATTAAGTGCAGTTTGACATGAATTTATTTATGAATTTCGACCTTCTAAGTACTGGAGTTTTCACAAAAAATGGTGAAGAGTATTATGCTGCTATGATATGAAAACAGTGTGTCAGGGTACATTAGGCTTGAAGCTTATGAACCCGCACATAAAACTCTGGAGCGTCCCTGCAGAAGTGCCTACTGAGCAGAAATGTCGCTTTTTACAAACATCACTCATTTTACATTCTTGAATCACAAGGCACGACTTGACTGTCTGTGAAAGAGAAAGTTGCAGTAATCTTGTTTGTCCATGTGAGAACCTAGCAATAAGCCCACTTGTATTAAGGCAAAAGAGTTGAACTGTGTAACATTTGATTAAAATGGATGTCTTTCTTCTCCAACTCCTTTTCTTGCCATGTTCTTGCTTGTTTCCAACAGCACGAAGACAATAAAGAAGGTAAATGTGTTAAAATAAGTTTAATGGGAATTGATCCCACCCACAGCATACTTCGGCACAGAATCTATGTTCCCCCGATCAAACTGTATATTAGAAAAATACTCAAAATGCCACTTTTATATAACACAAACAATGGATATCATGGAATCCTATTAAAACGAAACTTATTTGCATAAGTTATTTTACCAGTTTTTCATGCTTTGTTTATAGAAAAGCAAGTGAATGTTAAAAGGCTCTTTATTGGAGAAGTCACATCTCTGGATACAAGACGGTCCAGTAAAATAAGGATGGAATGAAAAAGCGAAGCATCAATGTGGAGTAAGAGGGTGGAAGTCATAAATCAGTGAATCATTGCCCTCCAACCCACCTTTAAAATCATTTTAACAGTTTCAAAAGGCCTGATTCTGCGCAAGTGTCTGTAAGAACCCCTTATAAAGCCTTTATGCTTCCTAGACGCAGAAAATAAAACAGCAAAAACCTCATTGAGAGGTGGGGAACTGGTGTTCTGTTTCCGAAGACAGGATGCTTAAAACACTAGTATCGTAATTGGGGTCTCAAAATAGACATGGCTAAGGACAGATCAAGGATGTGTTACCAAACCTTTTCATGTTTAAAAACTTGTGGTCCGCTCACATGCTCATCAGAGTGTTTGTGACAATCTGATCCTAATATCTAATGCTGTCGATAGATGATGTTTACTGTATTAACATATATTTGATATAGCTTTGATAAGATACTTTCTCTGCAAAATATCACTTGCTCCCCCTGAACTTTCCCTACCATGGTGAGCTGGACAGTGATGTAACAGGCTGTGTCAGCATAAACAGTCATGGATAAAGTGGGGCAGACAGGACCAGGATTGTTCACAGAGAACACTGTGCCCAAGTGACAGGTCAAAAAAAAAAAATAAAAAAAAGAATGCTCGCCCACTGCAGCTTGATCTCATTCAATCAGGAAAACAGGTTCTGACTAGTAATGCTAAGTCTTTGACTCCATGACCATACTTACTTTCATTTTTAATTCTGGTCTGTAATACTACTTTGGTCTTCCAAAGATAAAATAAAGGATGTTGTATTTACAACTTGCCACCTCAGGCTATGCCACACCCTGAGAATCTGTACTGTGGAGAGGTCCTACGATGCCACTGCTATTACCATCCTCAAAGAAAGCAAGAACATTCGCTGGTTTGTTTTAGGTGGGTATACTTCAAAGGGAACTCTATTTCACAATGAGTAATGATGATATTGGAGATATTAGTGTATAACAGACCCTAGTTTTGGTATGTCCTCCGTCTCTATCAAGGCCTAATGGTGTCCCTCCTCTGTCCCTGTTCACCCAAGCAATGAAATCATAAAAACTGCTCATGCTAAATGAAAAAGGGCATCATAAAGCTGCATTATATTGGAGTACACTCCTCTACACCCTCCATCTCTATCAATAGCACTATACATCTCCTCACCACATTGCTTGCTCTCTTCTTGGCCTTCTGGAAACCAAGCATCAAGCCCATAGAAAGAGGCACAATCTGTCATTCCTGTTATATAAGATAAAAGTCTTTAAAAGAGAAAGGTCCAGGCTTAAGCTGGAGTCTTTAAGACTGCTGCCCAGGATTAGCAATATAAAGAACTATATATTATTCATAAAAGGGCTTAGCTGGCAGAATCTTGGCCCCTAAACATAAGTCAATTTATATTCGAATTTCCATATATGCATTTTCTTGTTGCTGTCAATATGCAAAAATGGTGCTTACTAACAAATAATGCATGATGTACAGGAGGCAGAGCATCAATAACAGTATTGTAGCTTTGAAAGAAAATGAAAAAAGGAAAGAGCATATAAAGACATGAGACATATATTGTATTAAACATGAAAACGTCAAAAATGTAAAGCTTGCTTTTTACTTGGTAGAATGCCAGTCAATTATCTTGGTAGAGATGGAAATAAATAGCACCAAACAGCATCTCCTCAGCATTTTATTAACTAACAACAACAGACAATCTCTTCAAAGATAACACATTTGTACTGGCTTCCAGAATTTCCATGGTGGGGTTATTAAAGAGATGACAGAGAGAGGGAGAGAATAAAGGGATTTGAGGTTTGAAACGAAAGGTTTAGTTAACAAGGACCCCCCTAAGTGTAGAGGAATGTGTGAGCAATTCTATTAATCTGAATTAAGAGGAATATACTTTTACCTTGGATTTTAAGGCAAAAAGGTCAGATTCAACAAAATTATACTACCAAGGCTAAAATGGCCCGATGCCCAACACGGAATAAAAGGAAAAACAAGGTGTAGGATTTACTTCAAGAAGGGTAGTTTACCACACAAATCCAAAATGTGTGCAAGGCACTTACACAAAATCTGCCAAAGCACACTTGGGGCATATTGGTACACCACATAACATGTGTCTCACTCTTGGCCAGCCCTAAATAGAGAGGATGTTGTGTAGTTTGCGGTGAGGTGTACTGTTGCTTCTCTTTCGTTTGCTCCCTCTGGTTTGACATTTAGGATTGTTCAATTATGTATGAACGGCAAGCAATATCCTTTACCACCAGTTCCCAATGTAACATATTTCATTTCCAAAGGCTTCAACGCACAATCATTCCGTCTATGTAATTATGACTTTTTAAAAAGGATTCTGAACATATTATCAGGGAATCTGTGGGTTGGTCTGGCTAAAATTGTGTGACTTGTGGTGGAGTGTCTTTCTGGTGGTTGATGTTCTGACAAGGCACATTTTTTTTAATGTATTTTGGGGAAATTAGTGAAAGGATCTTAGAAACCTAATAGAAACCTAAATATTCTTGCAAACCTTAAGACCTGCGCTAAAAATGTGAACTATCATTTGGCTTACATTCAGCATATCTGCTGGTTTAAGATATGTTCACTTTTCAATAATCAATGAAATGCATTGGAGCATAAGCGTTACTGGAAAGTCAAGCTTTCATCTGAGACTTGTTTGATACACTTCCCTGTCTGGTGATCTAAATCTAACATCTCGATATGAGAAAACACAGTTCAGCACATAAAAGACATTTCAAACAGCATGTTTACCCCTCACACAACATGGAGGAATTAAAAATGAATGAGTACTCCATCCATTATTTCAACCTCCAAATGGCAAAATCTGTATAAAGCTCTGAGTATCCGTCTGGGTGAAAATAAATAAATCACTTAAGCACTTCAGCATTTCCTGCCCTTTTTTTGAGTAGGATTTGATGTCGTGTTCGCGGGTGCACATCCTGTACTTGAAAATGTTATGGGCGCTCTAAACATTTATGAATAAATTAAAACTTTGCAATTAAGCTTTGCATATTTTCTGTTTATTCAAAAGATTGTGTCACTTTTCTGGACTGGTGCATGTAATATTTAGCCCACTGTCATATTTTTCTTTTCACTTTTCTCCCAGGTGTATTTTCTCACTCTAAAATGCTCTAATTTACTAACCAAGTTATGTCAAAAGTGATTTCAGTCTGAAGTTACTAATTATGTGGAACATCAATGCAATGCAAAAAAACGTTAAATATTTAGCAACACAAGACAAATGGATAAATGCGTGCTGAAACAAGGAAAATAAGCATTACATTCACAGTTTTTCACTTAATAATACATGTTTTTCCCTGACTAACAACCCTACTTACCATCTTTCTGCCACACTAGTACAGCTAGTGCCCTTCTCCATTGTATTATTTTGAGAGATTTGTAAAATTGATGTGCTGTTGTTGTTTGTTCCTTCGACTCTGGTCGCATGTTGAGAACCACTCTGTATTTTTCTCTCCCTTTTTATGTAAAAGGGTGTGTGGGAAATTCACCACACCCTTTTACATTTTATAGTTTGGGTTGCAATGGACTGTTACATCTCAAATTTACAGTTCCAGAATTCAAGAAAAAAAAGTGAAAGAAGTGAAATTTACTTTTTCAAATATTTTTTTGTGGCAAGTATTTGACTTAACGCTTTAAAAATCTGGTTATTTGTTAAGTCTTTTTAGAAGTTTCAACATTCAAATCAGCAATACTGCAGCAACATAAAACTAGGCTAAATCTGATTATATGACAGCATTGCCATTAAGATGGCAATAGGTTGCAAACAATTGGTAAAGCCATTTAGTACTAGTACCTTAAGACCTGGCGAGGAGAAGAAAACCACTTTGCATAATTTTCAACCGTATGTTTCACTGCTCTTGTTATATTGCAATAATATTTGCATTATACATTTGTATTATAATGCAAAAAATTTTGAATATTTATGTGTTGTGAAGTCTATCGACCCCACATAAACATATATTTACAGTGCTGGAACAGTTCATGAAATATTGTTGAAATTATCTTTTGTCTTAAGGGTCTGAGATCTGAAGGGTGTCCTGTGTTGTTTTAGTTTGTGGTTGACTGAAGGGTACATATCCAATGTTGTGAGGTAAAACACTTATATACAAATTGAGACTTGCAACTGAACTGTATGCAGCTAAACTCAACACCGTTTTCATAACTATGGTATCAGTGGCTTGTGAAATATTCAATAAACTATGATCAATAAAATAACATTTTTATTTTGTTGTGGGCCTGGTCATTTTTCAAGCCTGACTGATTAAAAGTGGTTTGTTCTCAAGGTAACAACTGTAGAAAGGTTCTGTCTCTGCTTTTACTGTATAATGCAGTATTTGGCAGGCTCACTTATTGTATTAGGTACATTAGAACTGAAATGAAGACTAACTTTAAAATGCTAATGTAAAAAAACATGGAATATATTAAATTAATGGTCTCTTTTGCCTCAGGGCAGAAATGAAAAGGGACCCCCAATGAGTTCATTTTTCACGGCTTTGGTTATGCATTCAACACTCTAATTGAATTTCAATGTAAGTTTTACGAAGTCTTTATTACACTTAGTCTTGATGTAAATGGTATGTGATCTGAGTGACTTTTACGCATTAAGTAATTTAATTTTGACATGCACTTTCCATGCAACTCATACTTTTATGCTTAGTCCTCCTCATCTAGATGGTCAGCTTTTCTCTATTATTGTCACAGTTTATGGGTTTGAGACTAATAAATGGTACTAATATTAGGATAGATGTTGGCATTATTTAAGTGTACATCTCCCTAAAAGGAGTAACTTCTTGTGTTCCTTTAAAACTAATGGTGGGTACACAAATAAAGTAACCAGAGTGTGTACAGGTCCACAAAATGAGCAACGCTTTCTCAGACAACTTCATATTTTGATAAAAAGAATGGTAAATCATTAGCCAGGTCTTATACTCTTAGTGCTTAGACCCGGGCATGCAAAACAGAGTCTGTAAATGGAGTCTGCGGAGTAAAACACATGCAGTTATTGTAGGCACCCTAGCAAGTAAATCATTATCACATAAGAATATCGCACACAACTAAAACTGCGGAAAAAAAGAAGATTAGATTGACTCCTTTCATTTCTGCTTTAAATGTTTTTGTGAAGGACACAGTGGTTGACAGATATAAAAGATAGAACTAGTAACTAGTCCGACTCTTCAACTCTAAGACAAACTGAAAATGCAAAATGTATGACTGGAATGTGGCCCTTGTCTAGTGTCAGATAGTAAACTGTTAAATTAATCTGAAATATAGTATATGTCGGAGCCTAATTTCATATAGTCCTTTAAGGTAAAACAATATGGGTCAAAATATGAACTTGACAATCACAGTCACTATCTGTCTCCCCCTAGTGCTTCTGACTGCATCTATTCTTTTTTAAACAAAGTGTTTCCATATCTGATCAAGATACTTTGTTCTTGAAAACAGGGCTTAATACCTCCAAAAGTTCGAACATGATTCCTAAGAAAAATCTGTGTGTATGCTTGTGTGTGTGTGTGTGTGTGTGTGTGTGTGTGTGTGTGTGTGTGTGTGTGTGTGTGTGTGTGTGTGTGTGTGTGTGTGTGTGTGTGTGTGTGTGTGTGTACTGCTACCCTGAAACTGAATTTAAGAGATCATAAGAAAAAGGAAAAGGGCTTGACCTAATATTTCCTTTGTTGTTCAGTCAGGAAAGGAAAGTTATTGTAAAAATACAGTTAGGATAAATAACTCACCCGTTTCCATGGAAAAGTAACAAACAATAACCGGTGTAGACAAAAGACCATAGGACAATAAATCCAACCACTGTCAATTTTGTTTAGTTTTCAGGGTATTTTTGAGGGAAATATGGTTCACAAAAGGAGTCCAGGTCTATTTTTTCATCTGGAAAGGGAAATGACATAATGTTTTCTCCTGTTTTCATCTTGTATATTCTGAGGGCCTCTGTGCCCCAACAGGTAGGTCTGTTATGTTTTAACAACCTGAAATGCAAGAATCTAGATGTATACACAGGAGAACAGGGACAAGTCCAACTCCAATTCCAAGTGGAATACCAACATCACTCATTCTTTGATCAACAATGCAGAGCCAGAATCTTTCTGAAATGTTTCTGAACTGTCATATTTTTATGTTGTACTTTCCCTCTTTTACACGTACCTCATAATTCACTTACCTGAAAATGTTTACCAGGATGCATTTAGAAAAATACAGATTCCAGGACTGCTACAAAAACAATGAGCACTTCCAGCTTGAGTTTGATGAGTTTCACAGAAGGAAATCCTGCTTTGCAAAGGGTCATTGGATATTTACCCAGCATTCCTTTAGCCATCTAAGCTCGACTGGAGCATATAAGATCACTTTATCGTGCTTTCCATCCATCTAACATAATCATATTTTTACTGTCAATGTAGACAGGACTTGTCAGAAAACAGGAATGAAGAACTGCCTAATTGCTCTAATTCGAGAGCAAACACAGGAGTTTTACACCATGTTGTCTCAGCAAGTAATGCTCAGTTAGATTACTGGCCTTTTCCAGCTCAGACACACGAGGAAGCCCAAGCAGTAATTTTATCTTAGCAGTTTGTGGAACTTTGGTTGCATTCTGTAAAGCCCAGGGATAAAAGAGCAGCCTCCGTGTACTGAGTCTGATTAAGATCTAATTGTTAACATTTACTGCTCCCTACTATCAGCCTGTTGTTGTCATACATGCAGCAGTTAGAGGCCTTTTTAGTGTTGGCAAAGTGCTACAAGAGACTCATTCCTACTACACTTGAGCATTACTGAAGTACTAGTTAGCGCGCTAAGGTGGCAGGAGAGGAGCCTCCAGCTCGTTGACATCAACAACAACAACAACATCAACAAACAGGAATTGATGGCAAGCGTTTATTATCTGGTTTAATTGCTCGTCATCTGGAGGATCTGACAGTTGCGGTTAATGAGAGAGGGAGAGGAGGCACACTGTTGGCAGCAAGCTTCATAGAGAAAGACTTGTGTATGTGGGTGGGGGGGCAAGGGTGTTGGCAGGGAGAAGAGCAAGAACACTCCAGCTCAACAGAGGCCCACCAAACGACAAATAATTTGTTTATCAAAATGGTCTAAGATAATTTTCAAAGAACCCTTGGAGCATCCTGTTGACCTGTATGTATTACATGACGCCGAAAACACAAACGAACAGTGTCCCTCTTTAATACGCTGAGAGAAAACCATGCTGACACACACACACACACACACACACGCACACACACACAAACACACACACCAGGTCTTTGTCTTGTTTTGTACTGGTTCTGATAACAAAGTTATGTGAAAAAACACATCACATATTGTCATTACCATCATTTTCCCAAACCCTCTTGAATATGAGTCCCATTCATATTTTTACCCCATTCAGAAACAAGGGTGGCACATTACTTGGGGCATATCCTCCCCTTTTATCACTGATCCAGCTCTCTAGTCCCACATGGGAGCAATTAGGGTTATGCAGGTTTGGCAAGAGTACGTAGCAACTGGTCACATCTGTTTTTGTTTACCTTTTTGCACTCACGCTCGATAATGCCATGATCACATCTGCTACTGTGCAACGTAACCGTGGTTACATGCGTGGTTGACCCATGATTCTGTAATTACCCTCCAAATCCAGATGAAGAGGCCCAGAAAAACCACTAAACCAAATATCCTGTACTTTTTTTGGTCCTTCAGCCAATCCAGATGCCAGTTCACTGCTGGAAAACATACAATATTATGGTAGTGTAAGCTGCCCTAATTTCCTTTTTTTTTTGGACTACAGTCAGAGTAACTTTTAATTTCTTAAATTGCGCAAATGCATTCTGTTTAACAACTTGTAAGTTTAAACTTGGCCGAAATGTTAAGCCTTTAGACAATGAATCCATGGAGTACTGCACTTAGGCTATAGAATGTTGCAAATATAGTTCTGTAACTAGATCACTTTGACATGCTTTGGGAAGATCAAAAATTGCATTTGTAACCTACACATGATGGGAATTTCCCCTCTTCAGTGTTTTCACATATCCTTAGTTCCAGAAGTGATGGCATCAAAGTTATGTTACCACATTCACATTACAATGGCAAGAGAACAATGCAAGACAACTTCATATTTTGTCCAATATCTTAGGGTAATAAAAATACCTATTTTGAACCTTCCTACTTTTTACCTTATTCACTCATTCATTTACATTCTCCAAAGTATCCTTTTTCACAACATAAGAGAAGGTTCTCAAGGCATAGTTGTAATGATAATGCATGTGATGATGAGGAATAAGTGAAGACCATACATGGATCACTTCACAAAAGCAGTGTGGGGGTGGGGAGCCATGATGCTTAGCATCTTCCAGATGTGAAAGCCATATGCTCAGACTGAAATTAAAACAAAAAAAAGGCACACTAATACATGAAAGGTTTTTTTTTTTTACTTTGTAAAGACAGCAAACACCCTATATGGATAGAATAATGGTGAAGGAGGCCACATGAAAGAACTAAGATTTTGCTGTAGGTTTGCACCACTTCTCAAAGTTCCTGTTCAAAGTTCATAGCGCAGATGGGACGCAAGGAAGACGCAAGGAAGTTTAGATTTGCAGCCCCACAGCCCATTGTCAAAGATGTGTTTAACCACGTAACATTGCTTTGTTGCACTATACAGCACATTTAGTGGACAATAGGAGGGCATTATAATAAAGGAGGACAGAACTTGTAATTTGTGGGACAGATTATACAGGTTTACAGCGTGCAACTATAAACAGCTTAATATTGCATCTAAAAAATATGTGTAAATAAATAAGTGACATGAACAACAGTGGACCCTTACATATTACATTACAATATTTTATTTGTATCTTTATGACACAGTGCTATGGTGTATCATCCCCGTGTAACCTATCAAATAAACAGTTGGACAATCTCAAGAAAGGTTGAAAGAAGCTTGAGCAGATGTTGAGCATTGCCACTATACATTTAAATGAATCAGCCACACTATCTCGAGAAACCATGTGCAACATTGACCTCTTTTGTAAAGTGCAGGTATTGCAACTAAACCAGTAAAAATATGTCATCTTTGGTCGGAATTAAAAATAAAATACAAAATTTTAATCTCAGCACAATAAATTGATATCAATCAACATGATTAAAAATGGAGGGTATTATGCCCTTACTGGGCATTTTCAAAGTAGGCTGGTGCCTAATCCTGAATTTCAATTGTCCAAGACTTTTCAATAAGTTACAATATGAGCCCGTAACAGTTCACATTCCTCTGCATTGGATTCTTAAGAAGGCAGAGAAAAGACTTGTTTACAAAACGTCTGGTTTGTATGGTTCTGGACAGTGTCTGCCCTCAGGCAATGCTGGCAGTAGGACTCAATATATTAGCTTGTTTAATCAACTCTCAAACCAATGACCACAACTGTCACTTAAATGACTGGAAGCAGCTATCTAGGGTTTGGCCCACTTCATAGCATAAAGACATATATGGAAATCTAAAGACAGATGCTATAAGTTACAAAATCTATGCTTAGTCATGTTCAATTATTATTTAAACTTTCGATGGGCTTCAAATTCATGCTTCATGCATAAAAAAGTGTGTTGAGAAATGTTTAAATACTGTTACAGGACTTCTCTCTCGACCTTCAGTCATTGAAAAGTAAATGGGCAAGGACCTTCAATGACTTCAAGCTATATCATTTTGGAGACCAGCCTCAATTCCTAGGGTTAGGCTATCTTTTTTCACATTTTCTAAGCACTCTGTACCGGGCCTGATTTTTCAATTATTGAGGTCTATTGCTGTCTCTGCTGTGATTTTAGCCATATATTTACAGTTTCACATGTGCAGTTCCATTTGTGTCTAAATATCATGAGCATGCCTTGGAAGACCATCTCAAGCGTGCCAAGTTATATTTTTTTAGGTTCACCTGTCTCCTTTGTATGATTGGTTTCATCTGTGTCTCTGTTTTTCTATTTGAGCCCGGTCTTTTCTGTTGCTCTTTGCCCAGTCATTGTTTGTTGTTATGTTTGTGTCTATTCAATATGGAATACTTGTGCGGCACATCTCTGCACTTGGGTCGCTCTGCTTTGTTCCTTGGCAATCGTGAGAGTGGATCCATTGATATCTTATAGCTGCTAATGATGTTCAAGCATAAAATCCTTGACTCCACAATAATAATTTATGAATTTATTTTGTCTGTCTATAAAACAGTCCTGAATTGATGTATTTTTCTAGGTGTCTTTCTCGTTTGTCTGTTACTCTTTATAAATAATAATAATACATTTAATTTAGAGGTGCCCTTCTAGACAGCTAAGGTCACCGTGCAAGGCATAGAAATACAATTAAAACAATACAATAAGTTACATTTAACATGAAGTAAACACAGGACAGATACAAGGGTATTGAGAGAGGGAACATCATAAGAGGGTAAGGGGAAAGGGAATATAAATACATACACTAAGTGTCCAGGATCATAATGAGTAGACTTTTTTAAATAGGTGAGTTTTGAGGTGACATTTGAAAATCGTGAAAAGTGTCAAGACTGTCGGATGTGGGGTGGGAGAGAGTTCCAGAGTCTTGGAGCAGAGTAGTTGAATGCCTTGGCACCCATGGTCTTGAGTCGAAAGGGTTGTGTGATCAGGAGGCCAGCGGAGGGGGGGGGGGGGGGGGGGGGGTTCAGTGCTGGACTGGGAGAGTGATGGACAGAGTCTGAGGATGTTACGGCTCTGAAAGGTGTGGGTGGTATTTTTAATGTGTGATTCAAAAGAGAGGATATTGTCGATAGGGACCCCAAGGCTCTTCACTTGAAATGATAGAGGCACAATATCTAGTAAGAATATAACATTGTTAAGAGGTACCATAAAAGTAACCATAATAGTTAATTTAGGAGATTAAACTGCAGACCGTTCTCCATTCGAGAGTGAGAATTATTAGTTGCTAAAAGTCATTTCTCATGTAGTGAATAGAACTACATGCCTAACTTCCACTTTATGGATTGTTAGTGTTTGTCTCTCAAACCCTTTTTTTTCTGTCAAATTGTGGAGGGGCATTTGATAATGTTGCCTACTTTAAATCATGAACTATGCTGCACATGTCATTGTATGCGCATAGCATGCCGTAAATATTGGATTATAAGGATTGCCACAATATGCACATAACCAACCTGTGGTGCTTGGTTCCATTTAAATCGATGTTCACCTGTATTAGGCAAAAGCTTTGAGTAACAGAATGATTAGTTTATTCCTCAGCAATAGACATGTGATCTCACAAAAAAATGTATAAGGGTAAACACAAAAAGGGAGCATATAGTCTAAACATTACCATCTGCATAGGCTTACCTACACATGAACACTGCTAACACCATTTAAAAGTATGTGAGGTCAGGGGAACTATCTGCTGACCTATAAACAAAAAACACATGATGAATTCTTTATAATTTATTACAAAAATATGTGATACTGATACAACTGAGGGTTGCAGCAGCATCTTCATTTCTGCAATATCCAGACACTGTTTCACTGTGGACCTACCTACTGGAATGATTCTTCACATGAATTAGTACCATAGCATATCTGCTATACTGTGCCGATTTATTGTATTTACAAAATTCAGAAACAGGACATTAATGGTATGCTAATGAGCTAACAAAAAGAGCGACTCATCACCAAAACTTTGATATAAATTAAGTCAAGTATAATTCATATATTTTCAACTGATTGATTGCACTAACTGTTCTTGGACAAAACAGTTCTCACATATGGGGGCAAGTTTGAGCCTCGGGTAAATAAGATTGTTCAGTCTAATAAGAAAAATTTTTTTTTGCAAATCTTGAAAAAGTGCTTTTGTCCTCTATGCTAGACTTTTTTAATTTGTTGTTTGTTTTACCTTTTGTATTCAATCTATTTGTTTTTGCCATTTAGTGTTATTTTATCATTGTATGTGTTATGTCTCGACTTGCTGCTAACGGAATTAACTGTTATCATGTTGTTAAAGCACTTTCACTCCTAGTGAAGTAAAATTATAGCTAAGTATTATCAGGCTACTATAATAGTCTACTGTGTAAATTATATAGGCCAATGTGTAGGCCTTGCCTGACCCGTTATGTAAGCATGATAGGCTACTTTCTATAAGTTCCATTTTCTTAACTACAAGATATTGTAGGTTTCCTAACCTTAATCAGGTGTAGTCTTAAACAGATAAGACTGATAAACACATAAACCGATACAGATCTTGATAAGGGATTGTTCATGATGGCTAAAGCACCATGGCATGCATGTGATAAACCTGTCACGTTTGTTCAACATGAAACTATCTAAATTTCCGATCCAAAGAAATATCACTTCGGTTGATCACAAGTAGGCTGTATTTTCTTACTTTATGAAGTGCAAGGTACAATGGACATTGAGACACCAAGGCATTACTAGGCCTACTTTTAAAATTGTTAACAAAACTGGTGGGCTAGGCTACTTCATTCCTGGTGGATTCTGGCAGCGCTCCTCCTATCTTATGAATTTAACACCGACCTCTACCTAGCTATGATTGGTGAAAACAATAAAAAATAAAAAAATAAATAAAAACTAAGTAACACCTTCCTAAAAACATTTTTTATTCCGTATCCCAAATTGCACATCAACAAGATGCAGGGTCTCCAGTCGCTGGCACGGTGGCACAGCTGGAGGATAAATCGTCCAGATAACCTAGCTACGTGAGGCTAATCATTAACTGGCAAGACTCATTTGGGCTCGACATAATTATGTGTGCGCACTTTCTTTTGGGGTTTCAAATCAGGAAGTACGAGGGGGAATTCACAATAGCTTGGTGTCTCAATGTCCATTGTAACTACATGCACTTCCATAAGTCCGAAAAAGAAATAAATAGAATATAAGTTAAAGCACAGTGGCAATACCAATCATGACTAAAACGGGAAATAATCTTTTTTATTTGGCCATTCCTTTCCCAATCCCCCCTACTGCCGTGCGACCTCCCAAAAGGATGATGTCATTCGCATTCAACCCGGTCTGCCATTTTGAAAACGAAGCTAACGTTAGGACACAACTAGTAAGCCCGAAACTGAAAATATTAGTATTTGTATTTCAGGTTGTTTAGACTGAATGAACACGTTTGTATTTGGGATATCCGAGAATAGAACATCGACCACAATTACACAGTGGAAAAAAATCGGTAATACAAACGCAAACAAACGCGTACTCGGCAAGGGAGCTCATTCATTTTTTACGAGTCTGGGTTTGTGCGCTTTTGCCAGCTAACGCTAGCAAACCTAGCATAGTAGCTAACAATTTAGCCAGCTAACTTGGCTTCATTAAACGCACTCGAGGTGAAGAACACGTTGAATATTGTGACTAATGGACATCAGATAATTTAACATTCTTAAAGTTAATTTGAGGGATCATTGTTGACTATTTCCTTTTGCATCCTCTTTGGTTAGGCGTAATACGTCAGTAACGTTATTTAGTTAGCCAAGCGTTTGAAATCCTCGTGCACTCCATTCTGTTGACGAAGAGTAGCGCGTTGGCTAACGAAAGTTAGTTGAAAATAGTAAAATATGGCAGAGTTATACATTCGTGTGGCCGAAGATGAAAACGAGGAGCCAATGGAGATCCCATCTGAGGATGATGGCACTGTTTTACTATCAACTGTAGCAGCCCAATTCCCTGGTGCGTGCGGCCTACGTTACAGGAGTCCGGTGTCCCAATGCATGCGAGGTGTCCGACTTGTCGAAGGCGTATTACATGCACCAGAAAGCGACTGGGGAAACTTGGTGTACGTCGTAAATTACCCAAAAGGTACAACGTTTTTGTTTGGTGAAAGCTTTTGCTTGTGATGTGTAACAAATATAAACATTAAGACTGAGCAGCCCATTGGCACCAGCCATGAGCCTTGAGTGATTGTGTCGTTATGTTTTCTTTCAAGATAACAAAAGGAAGATGGATGAAATGGATGCTGCCTCTGCTGTTAAAATTAAAAGAGGAGTGGAGAAAACATCTGACCTTATTGTCCTTGGGTTGCCATGGAAAACATCAGAGCAAGATCTTAAAGACTACTTTGCTACATTTGGAGAAGTGATCATGGTGCAGGTAAGAACCTTCATACTAATGTAGATGTGGGTTGTTTGCCAACTTTCTTAATCTGAATTGTTGTAAATGAAACACTTAAACTTTCTTTCTATGCAGGTGAAGAGAGATGTAAAGACAGGAAACTCAAAGGGGTTCGGTTTTGTACGGTTCACTGAGTATGAAACTCAAACCAAAGTGATCTCACAGAGACATATGATTGACGGAAGATGGTGTGATTGCAAACTACCCAATTCTAAGGTATTTGAAGAATTACATAGACCTAATTCCTTTATTTACTCACCTCCTTTCTTGAAGGATAAGCTTGCTCTGCCCAGTTCTTGTCCGTAGTATGAAGGCAATGCGAATGATTGGTGGATTGTCATCTAATGTCTTTTCAGGCAGGTGTTGATGAACCTCAGCGTTGTCGTAAGATATTTGTTGGGCGATGCACTGAAGATATGACTACCGATGAGCTTAGGCAGTTCTTTATGCAGTACGGAGAGGTCACTGATGTCTTCATCCCAAAACCCTTCAGGGCATTTTCTTTTGTCACTTTTGCGGATGACCAGGTAGGCATCTCTCCTTAAACATCAAAACTTTGTTGTTTTTTGCATTTTATGGCTTTCTGGTCACTGGTAAATATGATTCAACTCCCACATCTCCTTATAGGTGGCACAAGCCCTGTGTGGAGAGGATCTGATCATCAAGGGTGTCAGCGTGCACATCTCCAATGCTGAGCCTAAGCACAATAATAGTAGGCAAATGATGGATCGTGGGAGGCTCGGGGCTGGTGGGTTTGGGGCTCAGGGCTATGGCAGTAGTCGTGGCGGGCTGGGTAATAGTAGTAGTGGAGTTAACTTTGGTGCTCTTAGCCTTAACCCCGCTATGATGGCTGCTGCACAGGCAGCGCTGCAGAGCAGCTGGGGAATGATGGGCATGCTGGCTAACCAGCAGGGTCAGACCACCACATCTGGCACCACACCTACCACCCGAGACCAGACCTATAGTTCTACCAGCACCAGTTACAGTAGCCCCAATTCAGCAAGCCTAGGGTGGGCTGCAGGGAATAACTCTGCCTCAAGTAGCGGCTTCAGCTCTGGCTTTGGCACTTCCATGGAGTCCAAGTCTTCCAGCTGGGGCATGTAGAAAGCCTTGAGTTCTTAATTTGGTCCTCATTTTGGTAGTAGAAAGCTTTGGTAAGTATGTAATAAAAGTGGAAGAGATACAATTGGAAGACTCTAAAAGTTGAGTTGTATCCCATGTCCCAGTTTAAAATATTGCCTTTCATTTTGTTTAGGGGAATTTATATAAACGTGTGTTTGACAAAACTGCGGGAGGGGGGGAGGAGGGAGGGTGTGCGCACGAGTGGTTGAAGTGTTTTGGTTGTTAGTGATAAACCCCTACACTACATAGATGTTATGTTATTTGGTCGTTTTGTTTTTTGAGAAAATTGTGTTTTGTTTGAGACGAGATTGCATGCTTATTGCAAAGTATATACAAGGGTCACAAAAGCCCCCTCAGCCATCATAAGGTCATGGTACCCCTTTTGAGGTTTAATCTCTATATTGTATCTTTATTTTTTTGCTGTCTTATGGAAACACCTTCATGAAAATCTCTTCTACAGCAGTTCAACAACTCTTTTCCAATTTCCCGGGAGGAAGCGCCTCGTTTGCAGCAATGTTCGACCGATCTCAGTATCAGTACCCCTCTTCCCATGTGTAAATGCTTTGCCATCAAAGAACACAGCTTCACTGCATATTCTGTGTTAGACGGTGGGTGTTGCCTTTTTTCTCTCCCTTTTTCATGGATATAAAAATCTGCTCTTATTCGCTTTGAAATCAATACATAGAATTGATGGTGGCCAGAATGGGAGACTGAGAGTGAGCGAACGGGAGAGAGCTAATTGAAAGCAAGTGTGAAAAGGACTGTCTGTGCAATGCTTTTAAATGCCACATGCCTGCGAGAGTTGAGAAGAACTTTCTGCTTGTGCGAGTGTGAGATGAAGAAACAAGTACGAGTGTGTCCCTTTCCAACGTTACAAGGACATTTATTGCAGTTCCAGAGATCCTTAATATCTTTCCTTTCTCCAGAATATCTATCAAGCTTAATTCCTTGGATTGTTAGTCTTCAGTATTTGTACCCTTGTATTCCCTTGTGTATCTTTTCTTGCTGCCAGATTTGACGTGAATGCTGTCTGCTTTAGTTTCCTCCTTGTTATGATCCTTTCTGTGTGAACATGTGACATTGTGATGTCTGTCAGGAGAGCACTGGGGGAGCTTGAAAGAGTGATGGTGCAAGTGAGTTCGGTGTGTCTATAGGGTGATTGAGCGTTTTGAACGCCCTTTTGGAAAGTTTGTGTTTGAAGTGGTTCTGAATGCATTTTATATGTTTTGTGAATCAAAGGGAAGTCTCAAATAAAACTTGATTTGAATAGGTATATTGCCTATTGACGGTGGCTTTTTTTTTTGATTAACATAAATTGAACTTCGCATGTATAGGATCCTTGGACATGGCCGACCCGGGCTTTCGTCACAATACAGACTGGAGTCAAATTTGGACAAGCTGAAGACATGCGTGGTTCACTGTTTGGCGGGCCTGCAAAAGCCAACAGTGGAGATGCTGCAAAATGCCTTAGGCCTGAAAGGATACATCTTCACTTCATTTCCAAGAACCCTTGGACCACCCTATTGAAATATAGAATGGACCATTCTCTATTGGGCTGAGGTATTTGTCTTAACTTTTAAATGAACACACCTCCCAAAAATTGGTCAAAATCAATTCCATAGCTCAAAATGCCTGATCTTGCTATTCTCTTTGTTTCGTATTTGTCCCAATTCTGTCTAAATAGCACGATTTTAGTCTTGCATTTCAAACATCGGTTTGTCGTAAATATGTTGTGCTACAACCTCTATTGTACCTATTGATGGAAGGATTTAAGAACGGTTTTTCTAGTAGCCTAGATTTTTTTCATGTCGTTTAAATGTACAATCTCATTTTAAGTGATTTTCTATTGATTTGAAAGTAGGGAAATGTATGACTAGAAAAATAATTCAGGGAATTGGAAAGATGTTAAACATGCCAGCAGGAATTCTCAATTGTGTATTTATAATGCCCTCATATTTAGCCGTATGGAGTGTAAAATAAAGGTTTTACATTTTTAATCAACTGTTGTTTTCTCAATGTAGGAACAATTTAGATTTTAAATTATAATACTCCCATGAGGAAAGTGAACTACCAGGTACTTGCATCTGGCCTCCAGGTGGCACCACATATCAATGATTCCTTATTTGAAAGGCTGCACTAAAATGATTTCACAGTAAATTTAAAGACACTTGTCATAACTGGTTAAACATTGTTGCATATTCGTTTGTTTCAATGTACAAGTCAGTTAGATTTTGATGTTTACCCGCCAGTGATTTGTAAAACACCCTTTGATGCATGGCTCGCTACTTAGACACACAAACAATTAATTAGGAACATTTTTAAGTTTTATCAAGGCCAATGAATCAAACCAAATTGGATTTGCATATAGTCCCGTTTTGATTAATATATATGTATGTATGTATGTATGTATGTATGTATATATATATATATGAATAATTTTTTGGGGGGTCGTAAATTAATGTACCTGTAGATGATTTCTGTCGAGCTTAAGCCAATATAAGCTTTTTGGAGTATATTGTTCTCTGGGAATTGTGATTTGGCCTATTGCGCCTTTATACCAGTGCTAGTTCTTCTTGGGAGACTACACTGGAATAAAAACAGAAAATATATTTTTTTATATCAAGTTTGTCAGCGCGTTCACATCAGAAGTTTATATTGGTCTTGATTAGATTGGAATGTCACTTAGAATATATTTGGATCCAAAGATGGTACTTTCAGCTGAGGTAGTACATCCTTGGAAGTCTGCATTGGTTTATTCCTGCTGGTTGTTCTCATATTTTAATTTGTTCTACGAAAAAAGCTAATAGGGTGGTCCAACAGGTAGGATTTCAATCTTAGAATGTGTTCATGGGTTATTGGCACTAACAATATATGGTTGTGTTCTTAACGGCCTTTGAGGTTAGCCACCCATATAATTAAATTAATAGCACATGCTATTTTCACAATAGACCTGGGCTGTCACCACATGGGAGCTGGGAAATATACCATAATGGATTGGGCATTCACTGCAAACTACATCTTAAGAGTGAAAATATCTACTTAGGAGAGAAGGTCCTGAGGCCATGTCATGCAAACTCAGCCGCACAACAATACTGCAACAAAGGTAGGCAGAGCCACCAACTTGTTTTTGTGTCGTTTTATTTATGTTGGGCTTAGGTCTGGTACTTATAGCTGTTGATGTAAGTTAGTGTGCAGTTTGCAGCTATTTGCCATTGTTAACATAATGAAAAAATCCTCCAGAATAAGTTCTGGTAGGATAGCCCCTCAAAGGTGAATTTGAGATACCTCACGCACCTTGCAAAACTTAGTTTATCTCAGTTGCTTATACACACTTTGACATTACATTTTCAAAACAATTAACACAGACTGAAACAAGCTGACTGGCCAAAATGAATAATTTTGTTTGCAAAACAAAAACAACATGTAACGAAAGCCTATGTTTCCCTCAAATAACACAACTTGTGGTCAAATTAATATATTATTTCAATCATCATACAATGGATAGTAAAATACACAATTAGGCTGGCAATATAAACCGATTCAACCTTAATTTTTGCAATACGTTTGTGCCATTCGCTGATAGTGTAGTTGTATCGACCAAAAAATGCAAGACAGCATGAATTGTATTATTTTCTACAAAGTTGATTTCACTAGAGATTACAAACCCTGCTGCACTGTACACCTGCACTTAAAGATACCCTGTTGACATACTGTAAAGAAAGAATACTCAGTTTTCTTCATTCTTGTGTGCAGACCTTTCCGTGACCATGAACTGTTGTTGACATGTAAGACCTAGAGTAAGCACCTAGACTAGACATTTCGATCAGTTGTGAATAGATGTTTTTCTTTTAACAGTTACGCCCCACAAGAGTTTTGGGTCTTTCAATGAGATCTGTGTTAACTGTTTTGACAAAGGGTGTGGAAAATGTGGGAAATGATTTCAGATGTAATAAGGTGATAATGAAGATCAAATGGATCCCAGTTTCATTGCAATCCAAAGAAACTATTAAGCACTATGCAATTTTTTTTTATAAATAGATACGGTCTGTATTTAGTAGTATAGTTATTCAGAACGTTTGATTAATAGTTTTTAGATTGCCATTATGATTCATTATTTTTAGTCCTTCTCATCGTTTCCCTATCCCTGTGCACTTCATGACTAATGGAGTTGACGTTCAGATGAACAGACAGTTTTCCCCTAAACTTATGTCCTTGTAGCAGTGGTGACTCGGTAACGTTATCTAGCCTTTGAAGTACAATAGCTTAGGCTGAGTTACTATTCCAAACGGCACAAACTGGAGAATATTCACTTCCACGTCCTAGTAGTGAATTAGAGCAGAAATGTCACCAGAAATGTTTGTTAAACAAAAAGTTAGGCATAACGTAGGAGCACCACACTGCACTTGCTAGGAAAATGTAGCAGAAATCAAACTCCACGTCAGCTTTGTCATATGGCTGACAAAATATGATATCCATTAGAAGGCCATAACTACAGGCTGTAACCAGCAGGGTGCTATATATAGAATAAGAAAGTACCTTTAAATGTATATTATTGCAGGTACTTTAGCTGGTTGAAGGACCTGCTCAGGTGCACTTTGTTAGGATTTACAAAATTTCTTGCAAAAATTAAGTAAATAAGATTGAACATAGATTCAGTCGTTTTGCAAAAGAATTGCATTTCTTGTATTTGGTTTAATTAGAACTAGATGGCAGAATAATTTAGCATGGCACAGACTTGCTACAAACTGCAATCCACTGTGAGCAAACTGCAAGATTGTTTCTGGAGAAAGGCTTAAAGGTACACTACTACTGTATAACAGTACTAAATGTTTATTACTGATTATCACTTATTTCCCCCCACATCTTTTAGTTGGGAACACTTCTTTGACCAGGTTAATTTGATTGCCTATTTTAGCCCCAGCCTACTAGTTATGTATAGAGTATATACAAACACATTTTGTTTACAACAGCACACAGGAGGATAAGAACCACACAAGCTAATTACAAAGGGATTAAAGTTTTTATTTAGCCTAATACAGGTCAGTGCAATGGTTAACCTTAACTCCATGAACTCTGGGCCCATCATGATTGGTGAAACTAGTGGACAGTTTTCAAAGATCTGAGTAGGACGGGTGTTAGTTGTAGTCTTTCTTTTGTTGTGACACTTAAAAAAACAAAACCAAACCACTACACTACTTCAGAGGGGTAAAGAGTATAATGCATACTATGATTCCAATGTATAATAAATAAAAAGTGTTATAATGCCAATTTATTTATTCAGGTCAAATAGCAATTTGATTCAGGTTGCAGCCAGAGGGTTGGTCTTAAACATGCTGGCTTGGCTGAACAAATGATGGAATGTTTAAATCTTAGTTTTTTTTTTTTGTTGCAGATAGCTGAGCCCCATTGCTAGCCACCTGTCTTGTTACTTGTGTGAAAGAAACAGAAACACTTCTTAGGCATTGTAGGAGGAAGATGAGACGTTTCCACCATGACCTGTCCAGTTAGTGTGGATGTGGTGGCCGGGGTTTGACAGCAGTTCATATGTGTGAGCTCCAAAGTAATCTCTCTGGGCCTAAAGATAGAAATAATGACATGGTTACTACCGTTGTTATTTTTACATTTTAATTCAATTAGTATAAATCATGTAATATATTTGTATCGTACTTTTGTGTTCTTATTTTATGTTTCATTCGTCACAGTAGAGTGTAAAAACCTACAAGTGTTAATGAAACCCACAATCTATTTATCTCTCACACCTAGCCATATGTTTGGTCTGTGGCAACATTGCATCCGTGACAAGTTGTATTACTTCAGACTGATGTTATGCAGAAGTCACACAACATTTATCCGTGTGTGTGTGTGAAAGAGGGTGGCCTAGTGTGTTTTGTGTTTATAACACCAGATCTGGGACTAGACATGGTTTCAACCCAACACTTTTGTCACAGGAAAGCCCTCGTCAGCCATTGTTCACACAAAACCTGTTTCTGCAAGTGGAACTTCCTTTTGTATACAACTGCTCAAAAGAGGTGTTGGGTTGCTGCATCATAAAACGTTGATATCACAGTGGGTTTTTATAGGGGATTAGAGCGGTCATGTTGCCATTTATAATAGTTTTTCGTACAGCGCCTGAATTTTCCATCTGTTGAATGAACAGAAGCTTTCCCACTCCAGAATTGTCCCTATTCGCCATTGCTGTGAAAGGTTAAACATCATAGGTGAATCGCTTTCATGGTTTGTGTGTGCTGCACACTACACAAGCTACGTCAGACATCGGAAAATCCCAGGTCATGACCCCAACACGGAGCGCGGAGCGAGGTTTTCCACGGCTCTTTGCCTAAATATGAAGTATTAGTTACCTGAAGGAGGTTGGCTGGCAACATTTTGTGTCTGTAACCGTCATAAAAAGACAGTGCTGTAGTAAAACAGGGCATAGGGATTCCCTGCTGGACTCCTGTACTGATTGTCCTGCGCCATGAATCCTACAGCAAAACAAAAAAGACAAGATCAGTTAACTGCTAACTACACGCCATGATAATTATATTGTGTTATGCATAACATGTATGGTTTTGCCCTCTCGGAATACTCCTGGCAGCCAAGAAGAATGTGTAAGAAAAACTTAGAGGCATTTATTTATGGATGGACTGACCTACAAATGCTTAGATTAGAGAGTACTTGGACTTGAGAACACAGGCTGTATTCTAAATAAGGAGACCTGGACCATTAAACTGGAAGTATTGTGAACTCAGTGAGTTCATTGTGAGTTAATTTACAAACAAATAACCTAAAACAACAGTATTCTCCCTAATACTGTTAGCGTGTCACACAGACAGTGCATTCCATCCTGGATTATTGATTTTCATAATTTACGAATGGAACAAGGGATTTAATTTGCATAATATTTTTTCAAGAAACATTAATACTACAAACATTTTGTGTAACCTTTTGTTTAGCTAAATGCATCCTGAGAATGTTGGTGCAACCACTAATACAAATCTGAAACCTAGTAACACATTTTGGATTCCTGATCTCAATCAATGAATTCCCCTTTAAGTAGATAGTTTGACACCTTTTCTTTGTACAAAACATACCTGGCAATCTTGTACGGCATTACTGAAGAAATTATCCAACAGCAAGCTCTGTAGCTCAGAGTCCCTGTCAAATGCCTCCTTAATCTTTCCAAGGAAAACACTGTGGGACAGAGGTTACGAGCATTGACTACACTAGAGTATAACTCACAGAATTGTGTACTGTACTGTGTATTGTATTGTACAGCGGTTTAACCACAGAATGGAAAATATCACCATTACATTTTAAACATTTTACCACAACTACATGAAAGGTCCAACACATTGAGTTATAGAGTAGTTGGACTATACTTGGGTTGACGAAAGTCAAAATGGAGTGTTGTGCTTGCTTTAGGTTTACGCAACACCTTTGCCATGACAGATAAAGCCCAGTATTTCCTCACTCTTGCCACACTCAATTTTCCAGAATACTTAATGTTCTATTTCCTCCTAACAGTTGTATTAGTAGCAGCAAGAATTAAGCAGTAATCACCTGTGCAAGTAACATGGACAAACATTGAAATTAAGGCCTGTAAATGTAAAAAAGCTTTTCTAAATGTTGATCAAAACACATTACATACACCAAGACTCTTACACCAACTCTTGACATGTTTCATCATCATTGTGCGACAGAAATGTTGACAGACTTTCACAAACTAAACAGGACATTCTGTGGTCTAGTGTTTTACACAAGCTACCATGGTTCACTTGTACCTCCGAATGATGCAGCCTCCTCTCCACATCAGGGCAATGGCCCCGTAGTTCAGGGACCAGCCAAACTCCTTGGCAGCCTGTCTGAGTAGCATGAAGCCTTGAGCATAGGAGATGATCTTAGAAGCATAGAGGGCCTAAGGAGGAAGAAAATCATAGATTGTGACATAATAATGTTAACAGGATCCTTACCAAAGGTAATTTTGCCGTTTTTTTGACAGTGACTTGTCCTACCTTTCTAATGTCCTCGAGGAAGGAGGCCTTGTTCCCGCTGAACTTGGCCACCTGGGGCCCACTCAGGCTCTTGCTTGCCTCCACTCGCTCGTCCTTCAGAGAGGACAGACATCTGGCAAAGACAGCCTCTCCTGACACACAGAAATACACAACAGGGGAGAGAAGATGATGTTGGCTTCAGACTTTAAGCTTTCATTTTAATCGCTGATATATATATTTAGATATATAAAATGGTTAGCTGAAACAAATGTTTCTAGTGTGTCACCGAGTCCAACCCACTGTTGACACAGTGTCAAGCACAAGTGCTGTATGATTTAGCAGGACTAATCACTATTGTAAATGTGGGCTTGACTCAATCTAGGAGAAGGAAACTTCCACCACATTTTGAACAGTACAAAACGTTTGATAAGCATGACTTGCTGAAAATTGCCACGGCTAGGTGAAGCAACATTGAGATAGGGAAGAGAGAGAAATATATACCAGTGTTCCTCAATGACCTAAGCACCCTAGCCGTTGTAGCCATGGTGGAATGTAGGTTCCTATTGATAGCTGAAATCCACCCTCGCATGCTGTACAAGCCTGAATGTCTGCTAACCCATGTGAGGGACAAACTGACTCAATTATTACAACAGCCTTTTGTATTTGCCTCTCCCATCATACTAAACATCCAATAATGGAATGTTGAGGTAAATTGTTTTTTTAACTCAACTTCTGATATATAACTAATTTAATTAGATATGACGCTTTCATGGCTATTACAAGAATATGTCTATCATAAGCCTCTTTCGAGCAGAAGCCACTAAAGTATAAGCTTTAAGTAATTTGGCTGGAGTGTTCAGGCAGTATTGTGTAAAAAAGAACAACGTATTCTATCAGACTTGTCATTTTTATCTCAGTGGGAGTTGTGAAAAGATTTGTTTTGTCAATTACAAATACGCACAAACAACACTGAGCACTATGTAATCTTTGCTAAGGATGTCTATATAGTATTTTCAGCACAAAACAATACTGTCAATCTCAGTGAATGTTGGAACAGGTGTGGCTGATTAGCTCGGCACCTGTTGGTGAACATTCAAGGGGGGCCTACAGCAGACTGTTTACTGAACATATGGGCTTTCAAAACTGCAATCTTGGTAGCATTATAATAAAGAAAAATAGGTTGTGGAAATTATATACTTTAAGAGTGGTGGTCATTACTTTACATATCATATCACTTTACATATTAAGAAATACTTCCATGCCGACCAAGGATCACCTGGATGTTAGGGGGTGGGGCTGTCTGTTCTCTCACGAGTCTCTGTCTCGGACAGCTTTGAAATAAATAAATAAATGAATAACACTTGTCCCACTGGTTAGACGTGGGCCATCATTCAAACGCCCAGATCAAAGTCGTGGGTGAGGCCAAAGCGGCACAGAGCATTGAAAATCCCCCTTATGTCACCTGAGGTGAGCAAGCCACTTAAAAGCCTACAATCTTCTTAGGTTCATGCTCCTTTAATCACCTTCCTTAAAAGAAGGCTCACTAGTCATATTCTTATCAGCAAACTATGAAGGAATGTTATACCTGTCTCACTTATCTGCCCATTTAAGTCTTAAATGGTTTCATAAGAATGAAAATGTTTTTATTGACTTGAATTAAGGAAACCCTGACCGTATTTAACAAGTGGCATCAACCGTCGTTCTTATCTCACCGATCAGGGTGACTGGGGTGCCATACTCCAATGCTGAAATCGCCGTCCACTTTCCTGTGCCCTTCTGTCCAGCGCTGTCTCGGATCTTGGGCAGCAGATGTGTGCCATCTGAGTCCTTATACTTGAGAATGTTAGCTGTGATCTCAATCAAAAAGGAATCCAACTCTGTCTTGTTCCAACTGTCAAATGCCTAAAGAGGGTAAACAGGCAGAAGTGTAGTCAGAAGTGTCCATGATAAAAGACTGTAAATGCGGGCTCTTATAGAATTGCAATTTTACTAGGAAAGTTTTCTAATAATTCTCGAAACAAAGGCAATGAGAATTCACAAGAGCTCCATCTTCAACGTATGACACTGACCTGCGCCATCTCATCGTGGTCCATACAAAGGACATCCTTCATTAAGTGATAAGCCTCACAGATCAGCTGCATGTCCCCATACTCAATGCCGTTGTGGACCATCTTCACAAAGTGACCTGCACCTTCATCCCCCACCTACACAATGAAATGGGTAGTGGTCATCTCCAAAGCATTCAACATAACCCCTTATTTTACATATTACAGAAATTAGATGCTGTTAACGAAAGGCTTTTCTTCAAAATGACTCCGTTTACCCAGTCACAACAAGGCTCGCCTGTTCCAACCTTAGCTGCAATACTTTGGAAAATGTCTTTTATGTGTGGCCTGTGGTAAAGAAAATATATTAAAATTGTAGGATTAATTATTGCAAGCAGTGTCACATTTACATCAAATCAAAAAAAGATTAGCATCAAGTAGAACAGTTGATAAAGTGTGCTGGTACCTAATCCTAATTGTAACTCAATATCTTGTTCACTAAATGCTAAGACTAAAGCATCATTGTTACAAAGCATTGGCCTGGTGTGGTTCTGTATGACTCACCACGCCTCTTTGTGTCCACCTGGCATCAAAGATGGTCCAAAACGTGCACCCTCCTCTCCTCCACTGACTCCACTGCCCACAAACAGCAGATTCTTCTCCTTCAGACTCTTACACCGCCGCTACACACACACACACACACACACAAATACACAAATACTTTTTGATCTCAATTATTGGACACAGACAACATTCCTCGGATAACAGTATTTTGCTTAACTCACTGTTGTATCTCTATATTCAGAGTTGCCTCCATCAATAATGATATCTCCCACTTCAAGAAGAGGAACCTGTGGAACATCAGACATTAAAGAAGAAAAACAGAAAATACAAACTAGTAAAATGCTAACTTGTTGATTTACTGACAAGAAAAACAACAGATCTTTATTTTTATAGTTTTTTCCCTGCCATGCTTCTTTGAAGGATTTCTTTTAACCTAATTTATATTTTCTAGTATGCACAACTATATATCTACTGCTCAGTAGTGTTTGGAATACATACGATTTAAAATCCTATACTTTTACTTGAAAAAATGTATTTAGCAATATCATGATGACTCATCAATTCTCCACTGAGGTTGCTTCAGTCACTAACCAACTTGTCAATGAAGTCATCCACAGCCTGGCCAGCCTTGACCAGCAAAACAATCCTCCTGGGCTTTTTCAGTTTGGACACCATATCCTCCAGAGACTCAGCACCTATCACCTTGGTTCCCTTGGCCTCGTTTTGCAGAAAGTCATGAACCTTGGACACTGTTCTGTTGAAGGCACACACCTGATGGAAGAACATTACATCTTTATGACCAACTAAATGGGTAAATCTGGCTTTGATCGTAGACATAATGTATAAAGAACAAAAGTTGTAAACAGCCAAAAGTAATGGCAAGGGTGTGAGTTTGTCTTACCACAAAGCCATGATCATTCATGTTCAGGATAAGATTCTGGCCCATGACAGCCAAACCAATCAACGCAATATCTGCTCTGTGGAATGAAACAATTATTCCATAAACATCTGCTTGCCGTGGCATCTGATCTAACTGAGCAAGCTTTTCTTGTTTTGTCTCGAAACAACTTTAATGACAACGTGAACTTCTACAGCCACTATATGCGTTTAATCAACAAAATAATGAAATGTACTATAGTGAAACCACCAACTGACAAGCCATAGATCCTGTATGTAACAAAGACAGCAAAATCAAAACCACGAGTGTAGAAAATACAAATTGATTTCTCTCCACGTCGTGATTGTATTTGGTTACAAGTATAAGCATGCCTAGAGATGTCGCTAACTTTACCAGCCTTGTTACAGCGCAGATGACCGGTGTTTTTTTAAGGATGAGCATAACTGCATGCAGTTGACAGTTCTTACTTTTTGTGTGAAGTAGCTATTGCATAATTTGTAGAGTTTTCGTTTTAAAAGGCATCGGCTGGTAACATAGCACCATAGCACCAACGATCATGTCACTTGTCATTTGACAGCTTTATAACGTTAACGTTAGTTGACCCTAACATGAGCGACGCGAGACACCGGTCTGCACCGACTGTAATTCAGTGTAAAAGAAAAGTATTGCAGAAACTTACTCAGCCATGGTTCTTGATGAGTAAAGTATCCTCCTTCAACTAAGACTCAGCGCTGAAAGCCACTTCTTACGTCTTATGAATGATTTCCTCGCTGTAGCACTTCCTCGTTACTAACAAGAAGGGGCAGTCCACGCAAAGAAAAATGGCTTCCTGGAATGACGTCAACCAACCTCAAGCCATATTAGTCTCTAGATTTCATTGGTGCAGACAACCTGAGCATAGATATCGTTGAACATTTAGTCACCCCACTTAGTTTGCACACACCCCGCAAATAAATACATTTTAAAAACTTTTCAGTGGGAGCCCTTCAAACTCAATCAAACTGTAGAAATCTGGAATCGCCAAACATAGCTCTTCAATGCTGGCTTTTACCCACTTTACGGGCTCTTAAACATTCCCATAAAAATTATTTCACAAAAGCTCATCAGTCATCATCTACAGCAAAATACCACATGGGTAACACATTATATTACCATTTGTTTTCTGAATATATTATGATGCTATATCAATCAATTCCAAACAAGGTTTGTTATTTTGTAAAATGCACATTCATTTAAGCTAGACAGCGCTGGACTGGCCATCCGGCAGACCGGGCAATTTTTTTTTGTCTGACCGGCCCGCAAAAGCAGATCAGATCGGCCCATTGGATTTTTTCTTAATTGACACTGGGCTGGCCCAATCACATATTTAAACCCCTCCCCCTTTGGGCTTAGTGCATGAAAAAGGTGGCTGTCCACAGCAGTGGTGTAGTGATGTGCAGCTCGACTCGAGTCGATTCATTTGAGTCAGTTCATGTAAATGAATCGAACTATTGAGCCTTTTCCTTAAATCTATTTTTTTTCTACCACTTCAGCCAAGCACAAGTAATTATTTGCCATTTATTAAGGCAAATATTACTCTTAATTATAGACTAAAACCCCAGGTCTTTTATGTTTTGGGATATAATTAGATTATTTAGGTAGCCTTTGTTTCCATGTGGGCCTACTGCAGCTTTTGTCAGGTTACCTTTATTTCTGCACATGAATACGTCCACCAAAAATAGCTATCTCTATCATGCCATCACACAATACAACGAGTCTACCAGTCCAGTAAATATTAAAGAAAACAGAAGTAAAAACTATTCAGCTTAATATGTCAAAAGGACATTCTAAACACATATAGGCTAATTTGACTAATGTATTCAACCTGGTTCATTCCTAATCACATTGACACATTTCATGGCAATACAATAGCAAATGAAATGTGTCAATGTGATTAGGAATGAACCAGGTTGAATACATTAGTCAAATTAGCCTATATATGTTTAGAACACGTGTATATGAGTCAAGTAGGCCTATACTTATTTCTTATAGTCAATATTGGTAAACTTGTAACACTTGTATGAGAAAACATTGTCTCATGCCATGGGCACGTAACCTAGGCCTATGGAGCAGATCTCCAGCTTAGTCTATAACCCAATACCCAGAAAGGGGTTTATTCTGTTCATTTTTTATTTACCGGTAAGCTTTGTATATTTGTATTTTCTGCTATATTTTCATATTTTAAATTGTCAAGTTATCTCTCTCATCTCTCACTCTCATCTTCTACCGCTTATCCTGTTTTACAGGGTCACGGGGGGGCTGGAGCCTATCCCAGCCAACACAGGGCGTAAGGCAGGGTACACCCTGGACAGGACGCCAGTCTATCACAGGGCCAACACATATAGGGACAGACAACCACTCACACTCACATTCACACCCTATGGGCAATTTAGAGTCACCAATTAACTTGCATGGTTTTTGGACTGTGGGAGGAAACCGGAGTACCCGGAGGAAACCCACGCCGGCACAGGGAGAACATGCAAACTCCACACAGAAAGGCCCTTAGGTCAGGTGGGGTTGGAACCCAGAACCTTCTTGCTGTGAGGCATTGTCAAGTTATTTAATAGTTATTTTTAATTTCAGTTTTTAATAATAGTCTTTATATTACAAGCAAGTGCTTGCTAACCTAATTTTATTTAATGTTTTATGTGCAATAACGATTTAACTTGAATTTACAATTTAGCCTACAAGTCTAAGGTTTTTATTGAAGTAAAAATGTGGTTGAGCAATGAGTGGTGGATTAAGGCTACGTTTAATTTAATTCGTCATTCTGAACTGAAATAAAGAACGTAGCCTTTGATTCGAAGATTGACCCAACACTTCCTGTTTCTTCTCGAGGCTTTCCTCAGTGGCCAATCTTGAGTCGTCACGGTCCGTACCCTCAGAATCTCAAGCACTGCATAGTCACGAGAAAGGCCGGACATGAGCTTAACAGTAAATTAGTCGGACTAAACGTGACGACACTTTAAAGTCCAACATCAGACCATCGAGAGGCTAGGTAAAATACCTTCAGTCCAGTGGTATAAGGCTTGCCTGGAACGTACTGCTCGATTGGAGAGCGACCTGTGAAAGGGATGATTTGCTAATCTATGCAGAGCTTTCCAGGTTTTGGTAGGCTAAGGCAGCCTTGTCAAGGAGAGGCCTGACTTTCCAAAGAATGTTGGCTTTCTTTGTTTCTTCTGTAGCATCCAGATCATTGACAACTTTCAGTGAATTTCTCAACTTGAAGAACCTATCTCTTGTCATTGTGTGGCTTATTATTGGTACTTTTTTTTGGCCCAAAACATTTTGATTCTGGGGCCAGGCAGGATGTGTAATAAACTGATATACCAAAGAAGGACTGCACTTCCTCTTGTGTGGTATTTTTTGGTAGTTGTAGGGTTGTTATGGATATCAGGAGGGATAGGTAGCACTAGTGAGAATCTGGTATGACAACAACAGAGACAAAGACATGTCATTGAATGTTGTTACCACATTTTTTTCCTATTGGTAACATAAATAAGCAGTAAATCTTCATCTCTCTGACAGTGAAATTAAGTAGTAAAGGTTATATTATTTACTGTACAAATATAATCTATAATACTGTAATCTGTATTACTTGCTACTCCTGGCCCACAGTGGAACACACCATTCCTCCTGTGTCCGTCATCTCATCTGAACAGCTTCCTGCCTCATCTTCAGAGCTTTCCACCTCTTCTTCAGCAGGCTGAACCACATCCTCAGCATTTTCCTCATCTGATAAATCTAAATCTGAATCTCCCTCAATTATTCTGAACAGTATTTTCTCTCCCTGGGATCTGTCTCCTACAACAAAGTAGAAATGTGAAAGACCTTACTATCGTCCTGATGTCCACTAAAGAGGACATTGATAAATGCGTTATTAGTTCATGTCACAAATAATTAAACTGCCATCAAAATATACTACATGATTCTCAACATCTTTATAAAAAATAAAATATATGAACATAATACAGAAAAGTTGATTACTATGCAATATATGACCCTTTCCCTTTCCATAAAATGCGCTTGTTCCTATGGAGGCCATTTTGTTAAAAAAGAAACAGGAAGTTGTAAGCATCCCACACCTACACATGTGGTATCATTGGAAAGGGCAAGATGTCCTCTTGAGATTACAACAAAACTGAATAGGGTAATTCAAGCAAGTAAAAAAAAAGACAGAAAAACTAAATGTACTACAAAGGACATGAATGAATGGGCCTGGCCTCAAGAGGATATGATAGTTCCATACTTAGTTACAGTGCATCCGGAAAGTATTCATACCCCTTCACTTTTTCCACATTTTATTATGTCACAGCCTAATTCCAAAATGGATTAAATAAAAAAAAAATCTCAACATTCTACACACAATACCGCATAATGACAAATTGAAAAAAGTTTTTGAGACTATTTTGCAAATGTATTAAAAATCTCATCTTCTACCGCTTATCCTGTTTTACAGGGTCGCGGGGGGGCTGGAGCCTATCCCAGCCAACACAGGGCGTAAGGCAGGGTACACCCTGGACAGGACGCCAGTCTATCACAGGGCACATATAGGGACAGACAACCACTCACACTCACATTCACACCCTATGGGCAATTTAGAGTCACCAATTAACTTGCATGGTTTTTGGACTGTGGGAGGAAACCGGAGTACCCGGAGGAAACCCACGCCGGCACAGGGAGAACATGCAAACTCCACACAGAAAGTTCAGGTGGGGTTGGAACCCAGAACCAAAAATAATGTATGTATGTATTAAAAATAAAATAATAAAATCACATGTACATAAGTATTCACACCCTTTGCTGTGACACTCAAAATTTAGCTCAGGGGCATCCCGTTTCCACTGATCATCCTTGAGATGTTTCTACAACTTGATTGGAGTTCACCTGTGGTCAATTCGATTGATTGGACACGATTTGGAAAGGCACACACCTGTTTATATAAGGTCCCACAGTTGACAGTGCATGTCAGAGCACAAACCAAGCCATGAAGTCCAAGGAATTGTCTGTAGACCTCCGAGACAAGATTGTATCGAGGCACAGATCTGGGGAAGCGTACCAAAACATTTCTGCAGCATTGAAGTTCCCAACGAGTACAGTGGTCTCCATCATTCGCAAATGGAGGAAGTTTGGAACCACCAGGACTCTTCCTAGAGCTGGCTGCCCGGCCAAACTGAGCAATCGGGGGAGAAGGGCTTTGGTCAGGGAGGTGACCAAGAACCCGATGGTCACTCTGACAGAGCTCCAGTGTTCCTCTGTGGAGATGGGAGAACCTTCCAGAAGGACAACCATCTCTGCAGCACTCCACCAATCAGGCCTTTATGGTAGAGTGGCCAGACGGAAGCCACTAATCAGTAAAAGGCACATGACAGCCCGCATGGAGTTTGCCAAAAGGCAGCTAAAGGACTCTCAGACCATGAGAAACAAAATGCTCTGGTCTGATGAAACCAAGATTGAACCGATTGAACATCTTTGGAGAGATCTGAAAATGGCTTTGCACCGACGCTCCCCATCCAACCTGATGGAGCTTGAGGATCTGCAAAGAAGAATGGGAGAAACTGCCCCAAAATAGGTGTGCCAAGCTTGTAGCATCATACTCAAGAAGACTTGAGGCTGTAATTGCTGCCAAAGGTGCTTCAACAAAGTATTGAGTAAAGGGTGTGAATACTTATGTACATGTGATATTTTATTATTTATTTTTTAATACATTTGCTAAAAATTCAAAAAAACTTTTTTCACTTTGTCATTATGGGGTATTGTGTGTAGAATGTTGAGATTTTTTTTTTAATTTAATCAATTTTTTGAATTAGGCTGTGACATAATAAAATGTGGAAAGAATGAAGGGGTATGAATACTTTCTGGATGCACTGTATCCTCTGTGCTTTTGTTCATTTTTATGAGGACTTTCATATATAAATTATATTGCTTCTGAACTTCCTATCTCTCTAGAATGTTAGATATCTACTTTGATTACAGATGAGCAGCTGGATGGACTAGTGTTTGAGAACCAACTGGGCTTAAGGGGGTGGATTCAGTTGATTCTCCCTCTTGACTAACATTACTGATGCCACTGCCAGAGTAACAACGGTCCACTGCAAACAAAAGTTTGGGGTGGCTATTAGCTTATTTTCAAAACACAGTATAAGTGAGATTTTGATGTTCATTACGTATGATGACGTTTAGGATTAATGTTCATTAGCCTACAAACCATCTACAGTTGGCTGTCTCTCAAGCCGATTTACTGCTTCTCTCAAAAGAGCAGCAACATTTTCCTCCATCTTGAAAAGCTTGGACTAAACATGCGATGTGATTTGCTACTGTTGCATATTGGAGCATAAATCGTTCAATAAATAAATCATTCAATATATGTTTCAATAAATATTTAAATTAAATGTACAACAAATTATTCAATACATATTTGATGTATTTAATGATGGAGATATTTATGTATTTATTCATTGAAGGTTATATCTATGCATTTATTGATGGATAATTATGTATTTATTGATTGTATGTTTGGATTTAATTAAATATTTATTGATCGATTTGTCACTTTCGGTCCTCCATATAAATGTAGGCCTATCTCATTAATTCAATAAATGTCTGTCTGTTGCACCCATTGACAGTATGTAAGTGGACGAAGTGATCTTGACGTCACCCATTGGTTTGTGGACCACCGTTTTGAAGCCTCGACTTTGGCATTTTGAAAATCGCCATCTTGGTTTTATAGGCCATCGCCATCTTTTTTTTCTAATCCTGAAGTGACGACATTGACTACACTTGGACGAGAGGGTGGGACTGGGGAGGAGCGAGGGGTGGAGCCCGATTCAGTGTCAATCACAAGGTAGCCACGCCCTAAAGCATACCCTGCTTTATCGTCTATTTGACTCTAAATGGGACCATCATTTACAAAATGAACATCATGCTGTATTGAAAAATATTTAAAACTAGCGATTGAGACCATAAACTAGGAAGGGAAATGTTTACTGATGTAATAAAATAAGTGAGAAGTATGGTCATTTTCTCTTGACTTCCATACAATCGCAGTTGCTTCTGAAACCAGTGGAGTCGCCCCCTGCTTGTTATTAGAAAGAATGCAAGTTTAAGGCACTTTCCGCATAGGCTTCATTCAGAGCCGGAACTACACCCTCGGTAGTAATGAAATTGAAATACAAGGGTATCGCGATTATCTGCGTAATTCACGTTTATCGGCTGGAAGTCTGTTTGGGCTTCAATGCCTTCAAACTGCCAGCGGGAGTTCATAAAGCCAGGCAGAAGAAATAAGCATAAAACAGACCATTGCAAAAGTACTCAAGCTATGAAAATTTGAATTACATGTATTATTTAGCACCCTAGGTAAGCGGAATGAGGTATGTGTATATTGATGTATTTATCGTTGTAACTTAAATCATTAATACTGTTGTGAAAGTTGAGTGAGACATTTCGTTATTATTAATTTGTCATGTTAGCAACAATGTAACGTAACATAATGTTTGCAACAATGTAAGATGTTACGGTAGCTAAGCATACAATATTGGTTCAGTTAATGGAGCCGTTTATGATGGGTTGTATTTAGTAGGCAATTTATTTTTAAATTATTTTATTTCTACTATTATTAGAAGTTATTTATGAATGTGTTTATGGTTTAAACGTTTCCAGACGTGTTTAGAGCTATGTTTTGTATTGTATGTCCGTTAGGAAACATAATATTGTTATGCAACGTCTTGGGAGACTAAAAGCATTGGGTTCTTTCTATCTTTTTATAGTTTTCACGGTGTTTGAGGGATTTGAAGAAAGGGACAAGATACAAATAAAAACTCAAAGACATCAGTTTGACACTCCGCGTCATTTGCTTAACCAAGCCAGGGGCAGCTACAGTGCCTGGCATTGTGAATTATATTCTAATTAAAATTGATTAATCATTTAATACTATAGGCTATGTACTGAAAATCTGTTTAGATCAATCAAATCTGTTGGCAGTTAGATTGAGATAAGAAAGCCACTTATGACCGTTTTATTTAAAAATACGCTAGTTGCAACCTGGCGTCCCAACATCATGTTAAACGAGCAATTAAAGAAAATACATTTATATTTGTCATTTTGTGTGGCCCCTATGGATGTTGTAAATAGCCTACGCTAATGGCCCAGAAAAAGTGGGTTCGGGATTTGAATGTATCTTTTGTACAGAGGTGGTTGGTTTTGAATCACACACAAAATATACAGTATATATACATACACTCACACACTGTATATTACCAACCAACTGTTATTCTTTTGAAGTGTAATTTCACTTTAAAAAGTTAATGGTCAATGAATCCTTGACAACCCAAAGGGTTTCCCTATCAGAGTTTAGTCTTTCACTTGGCTACAGTTATCAGTCGCTTCCTCTTCCTGCAACGTTGCCTTCCATTTTTGTTAGTACACTTACCTGTTGCCTTTTTTAGTCAGGATGTTTCTATCTCAGACTTAGATCATCTGTAGGATGCAGGTGGGCTCCATTAGACCTTTGACGGTCAGACCAAACAAATGCTTCTTTCCTGGTCATTAATTTATAAACACTAACATAAAAAAGAACACACATTTAGTGAAACACTGAAGGAGTAAAACCTCAATCCAGATCTGCATGATGTTACGTCTTTGCCATTTCTAAGCACTGCCTTTCAAAATACCACAGTTGTATACAACTAATCAGGCTTATAATCACACAATATCTGTTTTTGTAAAGTTAATATCAAGCGCTCTCACTTTGACCTTCTCCATTGTAAAACTGAAACATCATAAGCTTCTAATTGTATTGTAAATCATAGTAGTCATTTCATTAAGTTAAACCCTAAGATCCTAAACTTGTGTTAAGTTAAATTATTGTTCATGTTTAAATTATGTCAAAGTGTAAAAATTACTTTAAATAAAATAAATATCTTTGTAATAATATAACACAATCATTCATTTTAGATACAAATATTAAGGCCTATAATATAGTACGGCAACCACATTTGTTTGTCTATTTGGGCAACTGAAACATGATTCATGGTTGCCCACCTTGGTAACCACTGAAAAACCTTAGCGTTGTGTGTATCTCTTAAATAAAGATTCATGTTAATTCTTACTGTGATCATTTTGGCTATTCAAATTAAATGTAAGGAAGTTAGGTCGTCGGACTTAATGTTTATATTAAATCAAACTTTTTTTACATATAGTTTTCATGTCCAAAATTTGTAAAATAACAGGAAATAACTATAGTTGACACTAGAAATAATTATTTTCTACAGTATATATTTGTAAAAATAAATGGCTTATGGCAGTATCTGCAATTTGTGGACATGATAGCATTTAAACTATATATGAGCACATTTTGTGTGAAAACTTTTCAATAGTTTTCATGAGCTTTCAGAGCTTGTCACTTGTTTATGTGACAGCATTTCACTTGTATGCGTGTGTGGTTTTCAGTATAGTTTGTGAGTTGCATATGTGTGAGAGGAAAAGTACCATGTGGCTGGAAATTCTGAATAGTGTCCCTAACGACCCATAGTGCTCCTCCCATTCATCACATATGATTATTTGCTATGTTAACTCTCATGACTGTTAATTCCTACATTAGGAATGTTTTTGCTCCAGGTGCAAATATCTGAATAAAGACACTGGAAGATGTATCATTATCCTGCTAATGCACGGGTTGCACTTTTATTGTTACCTCATTCACTAAACAGTTTAATGGTGCAATATTACCATACACAGAATTAGCATATCTGTATGAGACGTCTAGGCTATACAGCGAATGGATTATAGTTATTACAAATACAGGAAACATATTTACATTTGAATTCAAGCCCCATTCAACACAAATATTTACAAAATAAGTATGAAAATGAAGCCAATAATGACAAATAATGTACAGTGTTATTGTCTTGGTTTGTTATTTTAGCTTTACCAGAGGGGATTTAGAAATGAATCTTCTGGACAAAAAATGCAAAATATGGTGTCTATATTTGTTGAAAGGCAGCATGGGAAATGTGTTCAGGTGAACACATCAGCAGAAACAATAGGCTACTGTTATTTTGGATGCCTTAGCAGTCTTAATACACTCCCTGATATAGACTAAAAATAGCAAAAATGATCTTACTAAAATGTAAGCTGTAACTAAATATTTGTATAAACTAATCTAATCTACTTTCTAGTAAAAACAAGGAACTAAAGTAACCCCCTCCCAAGTCTAGGGTCTGATGGGTTAGATTTTTGTTCGATTTTTCCTTTTTAATGGTGGAAAAACACACATTAACATCCTTACATTCATCTTTCTTTTGCAAATGCTACTACATTATTTGGTTTACTTTTAGAAAATACAACTGAAATTGAGCAGACTTAATTAAGTTTGTTAGTTATATTTATTGTATTATGTGCAAAGAGCTGCAAACTAGTATACATAGCAAACAATAAATAAAATAATCCAAAAATAATCTAACTCTACAGATTAGTAGCCAAAGGGAAAATCTTTGCTCTGACAAGTATTTATAGTCACATAGTAATATAAGCTCATACATTTCCTTATTTTGTATAGTGAATTTAAAGTGAGGTAAGCTTTGCATTTTAATTAGTGCATACATGTTTTTGCGTAATAATCTTCAGGAAAGGCTCAGACACAGTTCTCAGAAAATGTGAACTCAACTAAGAAGGTGTTTGCCTCACCCAACAGGTTGGCTGACCTGCAGGCAGAGCCTCTCAGCAATTTCCATAATATTCTAAGTGATTGAGAGTGAGTCTATTCTGATATATCCTAATTGTAGAGCGATGTGACCAAGTTGCATTTGTACGTCATTCTTTACATCTTCATATACTCCAGTGCATAGCTACGACTGGTTGTATGTCCAGAGAATACCAACACCCATCTTCAGATAATTGGACCAATTACAGCAATTGACCCTCAGCTTTCATGGTTACAATAAAACAGTACAGAGCAAATATTTTCAAAAACAATCAGATAATTTTGAGCATATTTTGTCCCTTTGACACCAATTGTTCTTTGTAAAACCATAGCAGATATCCAGCTCTATCAACTCGTTATTTACAACTGACGCGTGATGTTTTATTAGACTAAATATGTTGTCTCTGCCTTAAACTTGGTATAGTCCTGTGTAAATGTGCACAGCAAAATTGTATTTTAACTACTACTTTATAACTCAGAAAATGAATGCCCTTTTACATTTCATTTTAAACGCCACTGTGGCATTCTAACATAGTATAAAATAATCAACAGTGATAATACAAAAAAAATTACATGAGTTAAAATTAAGGGATTTAGATTTGAGAATGCAAAAAAAGAAAAGAAAAAAAAAGATGGAATTCTATAAGGTTCACTCCGCATTGGTGTTTTCAAAGTACCTGATTGTTTTTATGAAACAAAAATCACCAGGAGCTATGGATTCTATCACCTACAGTTTATGTTCTCAAGGCATTGTGCTAGAACCTTCACCTAAATAAAACTTACTAGGGTCAAGACTAGAACAACCCTGCTTCATTCATTCCCTTGTCTTATTCGATTTTCACTGTATTTCACATTTAGTAACACTAGAAAGTAATGATTGCGGAGGTCCTCTATGTGAGCTAATAATATCTATACAAACCCAAGCGTGGTGGGTTAGGAAAGCACTAAAAGCTGATGGATCAAAGAACATTTTCTTTCCAATGAGAGGCAACTACCACATGGATTCTAGAACATTTACAAATTAAACTCTCCTCAATCTTCTCAACATCATTCTCTTCATATTTCTGTGATAGATAGCATCCTCCTTTGTTTATTCAGTGACTGATCTATATACAGGTTGAAATCGTCACATTTATACTTGTATTCAATTTCTATTTCATTACTGTGTCATTAATTCTGTTGGCATACTTTTTTCCCCTCATACATTTATAGTTTCAAAACTCAAATTCCCCAATTGCTTTGTAATCGTTGACTTACAGTACTTACAGCTGGATAACATTTGTGTATTTGCAGACGTCAAAGAGTGGGATTTTGATGTAACGTGTATAATAAGAGTGCAAATCTGATGCCGGCAAAAAATGACGTGCTGTTCATTATTTTATACCGAGTAACTTGTTTGAATATTAGGCCTTGGATTTAAAATTCTCACAGTACAGAAACTGTTCTTAGTTCTTAGAACCAGCCTTGTCTTTTTGAACGTAAACATACATCTCCCAGTGAACCTTTTTTTACCCCATGGTTCACTATCAATTTGGTGAGTGAGCAAATCTGTTTCTCTCCTGAGGACTACTGCAGTTACCATGCGGGCCCACAAAAAATAACTCTTTCGGAAACAAATAGAGATAACACTGATGTAGACAATTTTTACAGACATTTAGTAAACGCAAATGATAGAGTGGCAAGAACCTGTTTCTTAAGAATCGTGCACACACAATTAGACAACTACGACATGCTACTAGTTAGAAGGGGGTAAGGAGTGATAAAGTCAAACATAAGACTAAAAGGTCCAAATATACTCAATGGGGAATATAGAGGGAGATAACTGGGGTTGGATTGTGGGACAGGGAAGGCAGGTTTTCAGGAACTGAATCTTTTAGTTGCTTGAGAAGAGACGTAAGCCACAGGTCTACAAACATGATAAAACCGTCAAGAATCACAATGGTTAATAAGTGTTAACACTTGTTAAGTTCAAAGGCTTGTCCGAAGATAGAAGCCATAGTTCACAGAAAGGGACTCTGTCAGTTCTTCAGCAGACCAGTGCGCCTCCTTGCCAATTTTGACCTGTGAGTCACACAGAAAAGTAACAAACTATTAACTTGTCTTTCTTTCAAGTTGGCATGGGATCAACACATGCCTAGAGTTTCCATTGATGGACATGGGGAACAATGGTAGGTCATTATTCAGAGTGGGTACCTTATGGTTCCAGCTAGCAGCGGGTTAAAGGCATAGAGCCAGTCGTTCATGTCTTTGTCGTTGTTGGCCTGGAGCAGGATCCCCCTGTGCTTCGTGCACACAGCAAATGTGTTGGGGGTCTGGAAACAAGATGTCAGAGATTCCATTTTGAATACATTTGTCCTAGGCTATAACTAACTTAAGGAAAGTGAGGATGCAAGTGCATACGTATGTGTCTTGAGTAATGTCCAGAGAATGAGCGCACCTTGAGCATTGCTTGCTGATCTTCACTGTACTCCACCTGTGCAGTGGACAGGTTGAGCACGCCTCTCTCCACCGGGTCTTTGTCGCTGTTGTAGATAAAGACGTACGGCCGGCGCACCACCACAAAGTGTTTCACCCACGAGTTTGAGCGGGGCTCCATAAAGCTCAGGAAACCTTTCTTGGACACCACAGACCTGAGCCAGAGAGAGAGAGATAGAGTTATTTCTAAAGATTCATTAAGTGTAGAATTAAGTATATTCATGTTGTAAGGAAGTTGAGTGCAAACTCCAGGCAGTTGCAAAGTGTTAACAAGAAAGAATGAACCGGAACACCTGGAGAACAACTGATTGCAGCACTCACCCTGGCCTCATCTCCTCAATGTCGGGAACCAGATTGAGGAACTCGTTCTTGCCAGCCCGCGCCAGGTAGGACGTCTCTAAAGTGGGCACCATGGGGAAGTTCTCATAGTCTGAGCAGGAAGGGCTGACAGCACGAGAATTGGCCTCAGAGGTCCTAAAAAAAAAGAACAGTCAAGAGTCAACCTCTTGCCCAGCATAGTGGATCGCTGTGGCCAAATACAGTTACGCAGTGCTGAAAGGTAGGGATGTTGGCATGGATGGACAGGCTTGTATGTATAGAAGTCTGCTTACTTCTGGTCCATAGAGCCACAGCGGGAGTCAGCCAGAGAGGGGCACGTGGACGAGGGGGTGAGGGTGGCACTGCTGAAGCTGGTGACTGACGGGTCACGGCCCATGGGTGAGATGTCCGATAGCTGGGGAAGGAGAGCGGGACAAACGTACACACGAAACCCACGGGTTTGATTTATCAAGAACACGTCTCACGAGAAGACAACAAGATCCAACAGTGGCGTATGCCGCATGCTTTTTAAAAGCGCTCTGGCGTCTCACCTTGCAATCGCTGATGCTGTTGCACACCTGGTTGTAGTCACTGTTGAACGTGTGAGTGAGGAGACGCAGACACTGCAGGAGGACAAAAGGGATGTGCATCGCAAGGTTACCATTTACACCTGTTTCATCTAGACTGGGAGTCAGGGGCCACGCTCTTTCATTCTCTGAACACAGTTGAATGAATTTTGAACGAACAAAGAAAGCATTCAGCGATTTCAAAGTTGAAACCGTTCATCAGGGTTTGAAGGAAGACATGGGCTACTCTCGCTTCCGAAAATGGACCGTCCGCCTCACCTTGGTGGCCAGCTCCTTCTCACGGTCTACCAGGCTGTCGATGTCAGCCGAATCATAGCCGCTACTCTCACTGGGCGTGATGGCGCTCTCGAAGGTGGTGTTGGAGATCTGCGAGGAGATGGAGGTGGAGGTGGAGAGGGTGCCAGAGCTCATGCTGGGGGAGAGGGATTCACTCAAGGACTTGCTGTTGGGAGCGGTCCCGCTGGGGGCGGTCTCGCCCAGCTTCTCTCTCAGCAGCAACAGATGGCGGGTCTTCTCCACCTGAGGAAAGCCAAAGTACACATGTGCTCTCTATGTGTGACCAGGCTGCACTTTGTTTACTCTTAGGTCTTTCCAGTGACTACGGTTCCTTTTTTTTGTCCACCACACAAAGTACAGGTATGTTTGTTTTGGTATCGGTTTTGCTGCGGATTTAAGTATTGTAATTGGTGTTTGTAGTGCTTATTGAGGCTGCTTTGTTTACATTGGGAAAGTCTCCACAGAGCTCTATGCACATGGTTTATTCTCTAAGGTGTTTCCCATGACGGAGGTTCCTATCGGTATCAGTTTTGCTGCTGATTCAAGTATTGTCATTTCTGCTCATAGTTTGCTTCTTTTACATGGCGAAAGGCTGCACAGGGCTCCGTGAGAACCTTTGGCTCTTGGCCGTGCGCTCACCTCTTGGAGCTGCTCCATCTTCTCTAGTTCCCACTGGTGCTCCAGGATGAGGCTGTCCCCTCGCGGCCTCCAGCCCGCCAGGTTTTCTTCTCCACGGACGTAGGCCACCGACGTGTCCAGGATCTTCCTCTTCCTTCTTTGCATACCTTCATGAAACAAAAACTGTTAGAACGGAGAGCTAGAAGTGACTCCAAGGCTATCTGATCGAACACATGTCCCTCTGCAATGTCGTTGACAGAGACAGTATTCCACTCACCTGGGCTTCCCGAGTCAGACATCTTGCACAAACTCAGCTCATAGATGCCAGTCACTCGGTTGCTGGAATCGACAGTTAACAGTTTTTATTTTATTTGAGGGCACCGTTTATCAATGTGACATGTCTTCGCGGTGGATATAGTATGACCAAAACCTGGAAACTGCCTATTTTGAAAAACGTCAGTCAAGCATGTCAGTTAAGCTGTCTTACCAATCAGGGGTCTTAGAGTAGCCACTGCCAAAGAGGTTTCTCAAGGAGCGAGGTGGAGAAATCTTGGCATCTCTGGAGTAAAAGACCATACAAATGTCTTTGGTAACAATAGCCGGCTGGATGCAGTGGTCGAGCTGTGGGGTGGATAAACAGTTCCAACATCATGTTAACACTCAAGAAAGGGTAAGCTTCTATGAAGAGACAGTCCTTCAGTATGGAGGTGAAGGAGTGGTGTCTGACCTCTAGGTAAGCAGAAACGGTCATGTAAATCTTCTCGCCATATGGAGTCACTCGGTTGAGCAGGAGTGAGTTGTGCAGGGAGCTGTCCCACACAGCCTCAAATCGGTAAAACGTCCTGAAAGCCAAGACAACAGTATTCAATACAATGCAGTCCTCTGATGGTTTTATAGACTCCCGGGTTGTTCCAGGTTTTAGGGAACTTCAAATAGTTGCTTTATGTCTACATTTGTTTCTTCTAATACCACAGATTATAGTTATAGTAAGTTGATCAATGCATAATACCCAGGTAAAAACACTTCTTACTTCTTGCCAACACACACACACACACTTACACAAATTCTATTATCAACCAAAAACATGTATAAAAGAAATTCCAGTCAGACTATGACAAATACAAAACCAATCAACACAAAATACAATTGTTTCATTTCTTTCTACAAGTTAAAACAAAGCGTGGAATGTTATTATGTTAGTTGGTATTGATACTAAAGTAGCTGGTGATGATATTCAATTAGTTGGTGTTGATATTTAAGTAGTTGTATCTTGATTCACCCAAAAATATGTTCATTCTATAATAAGTTATCTAATTCTCAAAGAATGAAACAGTCAGTCATCAACCTTTGTTGACAAACACTTGATCAAGACTAATGGGGTAGTGACAAGGTGTGAGTAAACACACAAAGGTGAGATCTCAGCAAGATGCCACGCTGGTTAGAAGTTTAAAAACATAATGAGAGCTTTCTGCGTCTTGCGTATGACAAGAAAAAATTATAAATTGTGGTTCAATTGAATAAGTGATTCTTATCAATGGATGACTCAAAACGCTACTTACAAGACATAAGTAACAAATTCTTTGTCGATCTACAATTGATATTGTCATGCCTACACTAAAGCTCTCAAGAGTCAGATCGTTCATAAGATCTGTGCATTTGCACCCTCTACTACCTGAGTTAAGGCCAGCTACCTATCAACAGTAGCTTCTTTTAGATGACTCATCTTAACAGTACCTCAAGCTAACAGCAGGGAGCACTCTAACCTACAGGAAGCCTGCAGCCTGCCTCACCCTGCTCTTTTAATAACTCACTGTTCTCTACATGGATGTTGATGATGGATATTTTTTAAAGAAAAGGTATTTAGGGAGTCTGAAAACTGAGGAAGACTAGAATTTCCTTTTTTAGTAGATAGTAGCACTTGTCAGTGGTGTTAAATGAAAGGATAGAGGAAGAGGGAAAATAAACATTTTGAATTAGGTATTCCTAAGATGTCTAAATGATAAATACACAACTGTATCATCATTACTGTTTCAGTTATGTTTTATGAATTATTTATAAGAAAATCTTGTATATTATGGCAAGACCATAGAGACCAAGAGGCAGGCAATATAAAATGTTGCACCTAAACTTGGTGATTTTGACCTAAGAGACGAATAGCATTGCAAACTAACAATCACAAATCTAAAAAGTCTACAGAGAAACATAAAGCCCCTTCAGCATTAGGCATTTCGTGTTCTCTGGTTGCTAGCTAGTACCTAGCAATTTCCTTATCAAAAGAAAGCCTGGGCAAAATCAAAGTCCAGCCGCAGCAAAGGAAGAGAGCAGAGAGAAAAGTAAAAAATGTCAGGCAATAGACACAATGGAGCAAATTAAGAGATGAAAACTTTCAACATTGAAGATGAAAATGCTCATGAAATGGTTACAGTTCAACCAGAGGCACACACGCAGAGACACACAAACACAGATATATACACACAAACAAAAGCACATAAATGGCAACTTAAAGATTTGTTCCATAAGGAAATGATTGTGTTCTGAGGTAAAATAGCTAATTTGCTGTGTCTACAAACTGTGTATTCATTTCTAAAATAAACTGATATTGACGCTCAGGGTACATTTAATTTACATTAATAACAATAAAGGGAAAATACCAATATTGCACCCACATACATATGGTGCTTTCAATCAATGTAAATTAATACTCAAGTTTTTCTGCATCATTGCAAATTTGTTTTCCTTTTCATCTACCTGTTAGCATTGTGGGAGGACTTGATGTTTTTGGCAGAGATGATGTTGAGTGACAGGACAGCGTCAGCAGCACTGTCGTCCACCTCCGCCTTGTTCCTTATCCGACCTGCAGGGAGACACCAGTCGATATAAATATGGATATCGAGTTGTTTCCTTACTTTTGTATTGTGATGTGGATACATAACTAGAAGCTTGAAAACAGCCAGACTAAGCAGTCCAAGGGGAGTTCACTCACCCACGACCAGCTCGCGGACGTCCTTCCAGTGCAGCTCGCTGCCCTTCTCGTGGATGAGGGTCACTGTGATCCTGCGCTGGATTCCCTGCAGCATGAAGGCACACAAGAGCTTGGTATCAAAGAACACCAGCACAGTCAATAGATAGACTGGTCTTACCTGTGGAGGGAGCTATACTGTGAAGTAACACGTAACGATCCTTTTACCTGATGCAGTAGGTAGGTTCCATGGCAAGGCAGTCCTCCACTGTGGTCCACTACAGCTGGGATGTACCTGTTGGATAGATAAGGGTCAGATGGAAGTGGTGTGAGAACGATTCAAACTGGCCTTTGTGTATAGCAAATGGTAGACGATGCATGTGTGTAGGTACTTACTCTCCTGTTGGCTCCAGCTCACTAATCTCAAACCACACCAGCAGGTCATATTTGCTGACACACTGTCCCAAGTTGGACTTCGTTATTGTGTTCAGTTTTGTGGCTGGAACTGACAGACACAAACATACGTCGAAATTAGACACTCCTGATACCAAAACTTAAAAGATATTAAGATAGAGAGAAATAAATGTCAGTGTTGGTTTGCAGGAAATGTAAAGAATGTAAAGAACTAGGACTGCAAAGTAACATCATGATCATTCATCTATCAATGCATGCTTGCTGAACTATTATGAAATTACTTTTGGAACCAACATGCCATTTGTATCATCATTTTCAGTTGGAGCTTGTGGATAATATAATGTCAGCATTTCCATGAGGGCTTGTGAAGATGCTAAATATACAGAGAGGAACATGTTCGGGAATTGGGGATTAAAGAACAGATTACACCTTCCTTGTGACAGCACCCCACAGACATACCTGAAACTTCAGGATTACCTTGTTAGCCTATTTTCTGAGAGACACAGTCACACATTTACAACCAACCACTTATTGTCGTACAGAGTTGAACGGAACAAGTATTTAGTCTGTCTGAAGGAAATGGAGCTACTGTACTGTCTGTGGTTTGGATTCTCTTTGACTCTCCCCATCAGTACACTTACTTAAGGTCCTAATCGGTATTCTACTCCACGCAACATTTTGTATAATCTATGACAAGGCTGGCAAGTCTGTAAGACATGAAAGTGGAGTTTTGAACCAAGAAATGGGAATACATCTACACAAGGATGCACAAAGTTGCACCACACTAAAACAACTAGGGGACCAAATGTAGCAACACACCCGACAGTCACGAGGCAGGACACCAAGAGGCTAGAAAAGCACACGGCAAGCTACAAGGTCAACAAGGGACTAGAAAAAGCCAGTTCTAATGCCAGCTTGTCTGCTAATACGACACCCGCTGTACCAACCATGATGCCTGGGCACAGTCAGCACAGTGCCAAAGGGCACGGGGAGGAAGGGGAAGTGAGAGAGCTGGTCTGCCCCGTCCTCCAGACTGGCCACGGCGGTGGATGCCAGGGCATTGGCGTGCTCAGACAGGGTGTCCAGCACCTCACCATGCATGTATCCACTCATCAAGTAGCGGATCAACTCAATCTTACGGGCATGATCTGGGATTACAGGTGGTGTGGGGGAGTGTGAGAAGGGGGAAGAAGAATAGAGGTGTAGTGATCAGTAGTGGGGCGTGAGTTGAGTAGGAAAGGCGTGTGGGTGTGCAGGGATTCCAACGGTGGGTGTAAATATAGAAGAGGTGACAATCCAAATGGAGCAAAGAAATGAACGGAAAGGAGTAAATATAAGTCATGCACAAAAAGTTATGGAAAACAAAACATGCGTGGGTTGATAAGTGAATGTATGGTAGAATCTGCTGCTATTTTATCTTCATCTTTGAAATCCTTACCTGGCCTGGACAGAGGCATGGGTATGGGGTAGTACTTTCTGGATGGCTGCGGTGGACTGTAAAAGAAATTGTTCCGTCAGTTGCCATTCATTGCAAGCAGATCCTATGAACACCCTTCTAAAAGCCGATCGTGCGTGGGCTGTCAACCCACCTTATGATGTCTTGGCCGTGCATGTGCAGAGGATGCTGCTGATAGTGGCCAAACACCTCAAACACAATTGGCTTGGTCTTGATGTACTCAATGAAAGACTCGGTCACTTCCACAGAAATCTGTACAATTCACAACAGAGACACGCAATGAGATATTGTCTTTAGGTGATGTTGTACGTGAGTTTGTGTTAACACACGTGTGTGAGTTTGTATTAACGCGCGTGTGTTAACATGTGTGTGTGTGTGTGTGTGTGTGTGTGTCTACTCACGTTCTGCACATGATAAAAGCCCAGAGGCGCTCCTTTCCCAGTGTTCTTCAGAGGCTCCGTAGAAAACGCCTCGTCATGCCGATGCAGGAAACTAAGAAAAGGAAATTCGGTTCACCATGTAAACTTGACCTTATTATCCCAGGCCTTCATCGGCTTGGGAGAGACACAACGCCCTGCAGGCTCTCTGAGGTTGGTCTGAGGACAGTGAAACTCACTTAAATTGGCAGAAGATGTCGGCATATTCAGGCAGGATGCCGCTGGCCTGGAGCACAGTCACACGGAAAGTGAAGATGCTGCCCACCTCCAGCTGACCGGCAAGTTCCTCACCACAGCTCTGCTTGATGGGGTCCAGCTTCAGGTCTGGAACCAGACATATGAAAAGTGAGGGGCAAGAATGAAAGGAACTCGTCTTCATCAAAGATGAAATAGCTTGCAAGTGCTATAAAGGCATTCTATGTGTTATATTCTGTAGGTCTCTATATGAGTTAAAACCCAACCTGCTAGGCCATACTAAGCCTATCATATAATATCAAAGATTGCCTAATCAGTAAGAAATATCAAATCCTGCATCACCAGGATCAATCATTTCCAGATAATATATATTAGGGTTAGGGTAGAGTGTGCTAGCCAGGTGTCTCATCAGACTTGACATAATCAAACAGTCTCACACCTCAGCAGCAGCCAACTCTTATAATTTTCCTGGCATTTTCAATACTACAATATTTCATTATATCTAGACTTTCATTATATCTAGATATAAAGACTTTAAATATGAACATATTGTGGTCAAATTTGATTAAATATAGCTTCACCAAAACACATTAGCAGCATATCGGAACATCTGCCAGTAATGTCTGAATTTTCTCTCAACTTTGAAGTATTGAATTTTCAATTAGATAGATGAGGGTATGGTGGCCTTACCCATGTCATTGATCCTGTTGTTGTGCTCCTCTGAGGGTGTTGTGACCTCTGAACTCTGACCCTGACCCTCCACAATACGTAGCTCCTCAAGGGACAAGCCAGAGCGGATCATGGCTGGGACGGGAAAGTCATTCTATGAGGGAAGAGAGGAAGAGAGAGAGGACACATTAGCATACAGCTGGTTGAAGAAAACTGAATTATCGTAACTTCCGCTGTGAATCACCTTTGTTTGTTTAAAAAAGCTTTTTGGTGTTGCTTGTAAAATAATAAAAAATAAAACGTATAATATTTGGAATAATTCAATTTTTATCCATACAGTGGCTGCTTACCTCTATATTATATTAAATGTTCACAATGTGTAGGGGGAATGTTGTTAAAAAAAGTTTATTTTTAATTTTTTTTCAGAAAGTATTGATAGATTTGCTTTCCTCCAAGGATAGAAAGTAAAACTGCTGGGAAACTCCTTAAATGTTTCAGGAGGCTTGTCTGGCTCGGCCTTACCTTTCTAAAGTACTCGTCGTCAAAGGATATCTTAGCGGTTCCAGACTGTCGCACTCCTGACCCGTAGTCTGGGGCCTCCTCGTCAGCTACAGAGAAGCAAGTCAACCCCATCATCACAATCAGACACGCTTTAAAAAAATAGGCTGTTGTCTATATCAAAACCCATGTCTTCAAAGAGATTGCACTAAAGGAATTATTTAAGAGTTGCAAGAAAAGAGGTTGAGAAGAGTGCACGACAGCTTTTAACATCTAGTCGGTTTGAAGGGATTGGAAAATGTGAACCTGATGGTGAGAAAAACTGTTTTGGTTGAGGATGTGTATGTAGCCTATTGTGCAGCACTTAAGAGCAAACTATAAAGCAATAATACATTCACAGAAGTATTTGGTTCTAACAGTTAAATGCTATTAAACAAATGGTAATTAAATGTATAATGCATACTAAATATGCATATTATGCATACCTGCTAAAAGGGCAAAACAAAAAAGGGGGTACTCACCAGCAATAGCCTGAACCCCCACGCGCAGGAAACCACGCACCTCCCCCTTTTCTGTTACTATTGCAACGCGGTGGACCAGGGGTACAGGGTACAGGAGGTTGCTCAGGTACACAAAGGCTCTGTTGGCGAACACATGAGGCTGTAGTTTTGAGGTTTGAGCCAGAAATACATAGAATTTGACTTAACTATTGAAATGTGATATCTTGTTTTAATTAGCTTAATTACGGTTTTTAAATCATATGACTGAAATAATCTAGACCTATATTTAATGAGTATACCTCAAATCATGTTTAAGTGGTAACTTATTGACAATATCTAATGAAGGCATAAGCTCAATGAGATGACTTAAAACAATCAGTTTAGAGTGCAAGTTACTTTTTGAAGAAAAAAAAAGTATTGAATTGATTTGATCAAAAGTACACATTAAATTATGATTAATAGGATAAAAATAATGACAAACTTTCGGATCCTAAAAGAAAACAATAAATAACAGGACAAAATGATTAAAATATGATGTAAGGTAGGGTAGGATGAACATAGTATAACAAAATGAAAGAAAACGATTATCGTATCACCATTTGATATGATTAAATAAAAACAAACCCAACCAGTATAGATTCATTAGGATGCAGCAGCTGTAGCAGACTCATTCATTGTGTTGTATTGAAGCAGCTTTAGTCACGCGTTGAAGGGTTGTTTTGTGGGAGTTGATTTGCAGTAACCCCGATGCCCCCTCTACCTCCCTCCCTCCTACACCCACCCTCGGGAGGGAAACTCAAGGCCACAGTGGAGGAGAAATATCACTCAGTTCATCTCTAAAGTCGGGTGACGTCAGTAGCTAGCTAGCTAGCCACTAAAATTACGGCTCTGGAAGTGAGGCCTGGTCTGAGTCGTCTATGCATTTGATTTGAGGACTAGTCTGCTCTCTTTACACTGGCTGTCAACTCCAACAACTGGTTTAGGGACTATATAACCATACAACCATTATATATAATTACTCACAATCTATTGCTGTGGCTTACAATAACTTAAGTGAACCATGTACTATTATCATTAACAATTCAGCATGCTACCTTGTTAGTATATTTTTTAAATTTCAAAGCAATGCTACGATGCTAAGACAAGTGACAAAAACACAAAGATTAACCTATTGGTTGAAATAAACATGTACTTAAAATATAGAAAATATATCAAAATAATAAAATAAAATAACTGGAAAGAAATAATGTATTGACAAAAAGAAATTAGCCACAACAAATACACAAACAAATGAGCGTTAATATACTGTGCACTTGTGAGAATAGAACAAGATGACAATAGGCAGGAGATGAAAATCAACTAGGAGCAAACGGAGAGAGAAAAACGCTGGCTTCTCGATTTACATTCTGTTCTTTCGGAACAAACACTCACAAACACACGAGGATTTGTTCTCTCTAAAAGTATGACCAATACCATTATCCCATGTCAAAGTATCATTTATTTTCAGTCTGCAATATTTAGAAATCCTTGCACTGTTGTAGCTGAGTGGTTGTATTTTTTCTTTTTCTCAAAATGAATAATGAAAGTACCTATTTTAACTGAGCTTGTGTCTGTCTTGGAGAATTTAGGGTAAGATGCTTTCTGAAAAAGTCTCCAAATGGAAATTAATTTTAGCTAATCATCTGAAAATATTTAAATTGAAATATTTCAATGTGATTTTGCTCAAACTGTACAGTAATACAGGTTTATAAGATGGAGGATAATCCCTCTGTGAGCTTTGTGGTTGCAGCATTTATTTTGCTAAGATCTGTTTCTAGGAGGTTCCACACCTGCTTTGCATAGTAACATTTAAACTATAGTAGTGTAGAGACTACAAATGAGAAGCCAGCCGTCTGTGTCCCCCCTGCCTCAGTCAGGAGATGTGGATGGGTCATGACTGAGCACCAACCTTCCCACCAGGATGAACCAGGGGGATCGGTCATAGAAGGGGTCCTGGCCATCGCTGAACAGGTCTGAGCCCTCCTCAGTCCCAGCATCAGAGCTTGTATCGTCCACATACGCCTCGTCATCGATGTAGTCCGACATCTCGCTCTGCCGCTCATCAGCCAGCTCAGTGATGTCCGAGTCGGCAGTGGAAAAAGTGGGCGAGGGTGTGCGGTCAGTCAGGTGCTCGTTGACACAGCCATGGAAGATGGGGGAGCTAAGAGGTGGCAATAGGTGATGGGGGGCCAGGGGCAAGCGCACCAAATAGAGGTAATGACAGAGATAGTTTCAGAACTCAGTGCATATCAAGAGGACTTTTACGTGTACAATGGCAAGAGACGTATCTGTTAATTAATTCTGTTATATGTTTTGCCAGTATTTTAACATCATCCCAGTAGGAGTCGTTATATCATAAATGCTATGTTATTGTAAAGTTTTAAGGACACACAAATTCTTTGAATGGATATTAGATATTATTAATTCAAAAACAATGGTACATTTGGATTAAAAGCAAAAAGGAACCAAGACATAGCAGTTGGTGAAAATAATTAAGACATCATGTCACATAAACACAAAATAACATAAGAAAAAAAAAACATAAAAATACAACATGTCATGTGAGCAATGTGGAGATGGGAACAAAGCACCAACATAAAAAAACACACATGATAAAAAAAGAACATGTTTTAATCACTAAGCACTGATGATTAAAAAATGAATCACAACAACAACACATTTAAATGAATTATGGACTCAAGGGAGTGTAATGAACTCAATTTCCTGAATGATTCAGTAAAGCTACTCCTCCTACACACTACCCAAAACCAAACCCACCATAATTATCTCAGAGAGGCAAAGTAGGTGTACACTTCTTTTTTAAAATAAAACTGAATATTTCGATGGCATAATGTACAAACATGTCAATGGAAGATGGCAGACAACAGATGTTAAATCTAGCTACAATACCAAACCAACAATACCAAACCAACAAGATAGATATGGTGGAAATTTGTGTTGAATACCGTACCTTCCTACCAACTTGAACCAATGGAATCGGTCATAGAAGGGGTCATTTCCTGTCAGTGGGCCTTCACAATCATCCTGATTGGAGGAGGCCATCTCACCGGCACGGTCATACATCTCTCTCATCTGGTCCAGCCGTTGTCTGCAATGACAGCCCAGTTATTATCAAATATGAATCACTCAGAATCATATCACGGATAACGCAAATGGAGGAACGGAATGGATTTCAAGATTTTCATCTATTTTTTTGAATATATTTTCCAGGTCATATACAAATTTTACTTTAGTATAAATCCAAATACAGGTATCTGAATATGGTCTTGAATAGAGCTATGCAATCAGGTCAAGAACGTGGCACTTACTTGAGCTTCTCCAGGGACCAGTAGTGTGTGGCTCCATTCTTTAGGTCCTGGACCTCCGTAGCCACTACAGTGCGGGGGAAAGGCCTGGAGTCCCGCTCCTTCTCAGGCTCTGGAGGCAGAAGCTCAGGGGGCAATGGGGAGTATAAGGTGTCCGTCAGCAAGACAAACTGGAACTGGACCTATTGGAGACAGGATGGTTAAAGGTGAAAAAGGTAGGCCGAGAAAGAGAAGCTGAACAAAAGGATGTAATAAAAAGGAAATAAAGGTAAGTAGGTAGAGAGAAATAACAAAACACTGAACAGAAGACGTGTAACAAAAGATGGGAACTACACGGTTGTATTGCATTTCATTTCTTCTCGCTTGTGTAGATGTTTATTGAGTCTACACATTATCCTGTTTTCAGCCTTTGCCTTCTCGGTTTTCACTGTGATAATTCAGTACGTTTAACCAGAGAATGAAAACAGGGCACAAATACCGCTGTGGAAAACAGATGATAAAGGAGAGGCATCTAAAAACAATACCAGAGCGGGAAGCCCATCTCAAAACTTGCATCACTTAATGGCTACTGCTAGACGTACCTATGATCGGCATATAAATCACAAGTAGGGCCAGATGGACCCTTGTAGACAACATCCCAGCAGCTTTGGCCCACTATCACTGAGTTATGTCATATTGCAAGGGTTCATCCCTGGGGACAAATTTCCATCCAACCTGGATGATTTACATGATTGACAATAATTTTTCTAACATAACTATATAGAATGCCTTGTTATTTAGAGATTGAACATCAATATTGATGGACTTTGCCTTGATTTGTCTTTAAGGACATTGTCATTGAAACCCTTGATCATTATAATCAGCAGATCAATGTGCTGCTAACGATCAGAGACTGGGAAGCAGCTCCATTGGGTGGTTAAGAGGCAAATTTACTTCAGTTGGGAGGATTCTAGAGTAAGACTCAGTAATATCATGAAAAAAGTAGAAAAATAAAACAATCTGTTTGAATTCTGTTTCCGTTGATTAGCTGGATTTGAATGTAAAATGTTACATAGCTACTGTACGTGGTTACCTTTTTCTTCAGTTCCACACTGATGGCGTTGGCTTCCTTTAGATATACTGCATTTCCCCAAAGCTGGTCACGCAGGGACGTGAACTGATGGTACCTCCACTTTCTGAAGGACCATTGAGCAAGCTCAAACTCATGCTGAGTCCAGGGTACTGTGGTGGAAAAGGAACACAATGGATAACAAAGAAACACACAAAGTATTTGAAATCATGTTTTTACAACAACCTCTTGTATTTGATAACAGTGTTAACTATGAGCCGAATGACAGTTAGTATTTATGAAAAGGAACTAACTGACAAAATACTATAAACAGCAAGATTTGTGACTAATTAGTATGCCAATGATAATTTACAGGGACTTTATGAAAGAGCATAAAAAAGTTAGATGTGAAGTTGTAATTGATGTTTATGAAAGAGAAAATACTATACGCACATCCCAAGAGTTTAGGTTCTGGGAAAAAGTGGAAGACAACTTTTTTTAAATGGTGTACATTGATTACATTTTAACTTCCTATTTGACCATTCTTGAAAATGTTGGCAGTGTCTAACATTGGTTATGCCCAAAAAACAACTTTTTTTTTAAACAAAGCTTGTTTTCTAGAAATAGAAGTACACACCTTCCTCTTCCTCCTCCTCCTCCTCTTCCTCATCAGGGGTCTCTGCAACCAGTGATCGGGTTTCCACCTGTTTCTGAAGTTCCTGCAACTTAGTCTCATAAACCTATGCATAAAGGAAGAGCGGAGAAAGCATGCACTGCCCATCAGCAACAGATCAACAGTCTCTCCTCAACACACGTCAATCAAAGAACACACCAAGAACCCCCTGGCAGGCAAAGCTAGGGTGTTTGGGAAAGGTGGTTGAGGTGCAGACTTGATGGGCAGGAGAATTTACCAACAGTTTTGAACACATTTAAAACATGTTGTAAGATTAAGAGATGGACATTTATCTATTTCCAGGTAAAGTAAACGTTATGTCAACTACTGCTCGCTGCTCACATACACTCTTTTTAAACGCTGGTGACAAAATGTTGCATTAGTTGATTTGCAGAGATGTCAAAGACTGCCCATAGCTTCAATAATTAATGTATAGCTAAAAGAATCATGAGAGATGGTTCAAACCCAGCGCATTAAGCACAAACAAGGAGAGAATTGTCAGACCGGGGGAAAAGAGGAGTTCGTAGAAGCGGATTCCAATGAGCGTTGCCGTTAGTGTGAGACAGAAAGCGCTCCAGATGACCTCATCCTGTTTGTTCAGTGTCTTCTGAAAACAATACTGCCTTTCATAACAACTACTTCCATACCCTACCAACATGCCGAGAACAAACTTCCACAGGGATTTTCTTGCACTCGGCTGCTAGTTTATTCTGGTTTAAACATCTTACAACCCCCATTAATTGAATTAATTCTATAAAAAAGGGTTGAGGAAGTGAGCAAGTTCTGAGACATTCAGAGTATAATAGCTGTGTCTCAATTCACTTTTAATTACATTGCCTCTGTCATTTAAGTTTAAACGATGTGTTCTCTGTGCACACAAATGAAGGTGAGGCCAAGTAAAAAGCCCTGACAGCATATTAAGTCAGTTGCTGTCTGTTAATTGATTAAATACCCTTTTTGCAAAACCTTAATTAAAGGTGTGCAAACTTCATTACATATCATATGAGTATTATGAAAAAAGTATGTGTATTAAAGTATAGTTAAACATAAATTCCTGTCTACTAGTGTCCATCACACAACAGTTGTACAGGCAATAGAGATGAAATAATTTAAGTTATAAAAGAGGGGCTAGCTTCTTTGATAGTTGCCCCTTGCAATACATACATTCCAAAAAATGCAGGTAAATTGAGGATCCTACATAAACTGTTCTGAATAATATAAAAATGAATAAAGGGGGCACCAAGACCAAGGGATTTGGACCTAAATTCCTGGCAGTTCATCTGAACAAAAGGGAGGACTATACATGTTTGGCTTAACTCATATGTAATAAACCTTATTTCTATATGTTAATGTATGTGTTTCCTTTGTAAAGGTTGTTAGATAGTTTATGGTCCAAATAAGTTACACAGTGAGCCTACAGGCTAGCATGACATGATTATCAAAAGATGCGTGGATTTTGAGCATGGTATTTTATTTCAGTCGTACGTTGAAAAGAAACCTTAAGCAATAGCGATATCCTAACAAAACTTTTGTGTTCATGTACTTTCTGCTTGGAAAAGCTGTCTTTTATTCTGTAACACAGAGGACATTCATATGATGATTTGCAGATTAAGATAGTAGACTTAAAACCCTAAACAGACACTTAGAACTGAACACGTTGCATGTCAGAGAACAGCGTACAGTACATTTTCCATTAAATGTTACACTCCTTTTTAGCTCTAAAGTCAATATCAAGATGAGCATGTCAGCACCAGTGTACAAAATAACATTCTTTAATGAAGTTTAGATGAACAGCAAAAACGGTATTGTAAACTAAGGCATGCAAAGATAAGGGAAAGTCACCTATATTGTAAAGAACAGCCAAAATGCATGGCATGTATCATAATTTGGTTTGTGTTACAAGAAAGTAAGGCACCGCACTTTCTAAATAAAACATTTTGAAAAGAAAAGAAACATAGTAGTTCCACAATTGATCTCCCAATAGAACGTTTATGTGAGAGGTTAGCTCCACACTATAAGATATTTACAGCTTCTCCTTAAAGCTAGGTGAGGACAGTTTTATCACGCCTTGACAAGAGAAAACAGGAAATGCCAATTAATATGGTTTAGCATTGCCCTGATTAAATGTGTGTAACTATTGCCCTATTCAATTGCGCATTAGATAAAATCGTATCATGTAAAAAAAATTATTTAAAAAAAGACGTTTTGAAATGAATATCTCTAGTTCTTTGTTTTCCTTCCAGGATTTTTCTGCTTAAATCTTCTAAAACCATGGCAACCCCCCCCCCAACCGCCTCCCCTAAGAAGCTTTGTTTTGTGGCTTGCTCAGTGGACCACAAGAATAAATGTAACTCAATAGATTCTGGGGGATTCAGAGTTCAACAGCAGCAACACTATTTGAGTGAAAACAACCCTGTGGGAAAATCTAGAAAAAAAGTGTGGAACAACAGTGAATGTATTATAATGCAGCATATTTATGACTTGAGGAAGTGCATTTTCTGAAATATTACATATTTTAAACGTACAAACCTTGTGGTTACAACACAATGCTATACTCAAAGACGTAACCTCCATAATACTATAATAATTTACAAAGTTGCTTTAGTAGCTTTGGCAGGTTCTACAGCAAGTTGTATATTCTAGTGTGTGTATTCTTGAACCAGGTATTAGAAAACCAGATTATGAAGACACAAATGGAAGGGACTCAGAAGAGGAATGTTAATACACTAGTAGTAGTGAAGTAACATTCTTTCAGCCTCGATTCTGTTTTAGGTTGTCAACGATCATTTAACATTTTTCCAACATGCGATAAATAGTAAACTGATTACATTCAAATATCCAGCTTTATTTCAGTACTTGTGAATAGCCAATACTGAGGACTCTGTAGGATCAATTCACTTCAATACATTTAAAGAAGTAAAAAACGTTTTGGCCTTATGTACTATTTAGAAAAGTACTCTGATTGTTTTAGTATGGGAATAACATATAACATAAACTATAATGGCAAAAAAGAACCAAGATATGGATGGGAGTGGTAATTATGTATGTGTGTAGCAAATTAATGCGTTTTCCCCACAGCAAGGTTGTTCCATCCCCCCATCTGCTTTAACTCCTTCTCAGAGTTCAGCCACTTCAAGCATTGACAAAGCATACTCAAAGACAAAGGCATAGATAATGATGATGATGGTAATACATTTTATCCTATAATACATACAATCGAAATTTGGATCAACCAACAACACACTGTTCAAGTGCAACAAGTCACAGTTCTAGCTGTTTTACTCATTTGATTCGGAGTTGTTGTGATCTGTAATGTGTTTGTCTACTAAAAGTACATCCTGCTCATCTCACTAGTCCCTCTCAAACTGCTGTCTCTCTGCTGGCTTTCAGATTGGGGGCAGACATTTGCCTGCGCATTCTGGGTGGGGCCTGAAAGTTGCTTTGATGGTTAGGTTGGTCAGCTTGATAGTACTGCTGATAGCCAGCGTCAGCATAGGGCATGCTGTTGAAGTGACAGGGCTGATGGTGCGCCTGTGGCTGGTTCGGGTAGTGGCGCGGCTGGTAGAAGGCCTGTGAATGTCTCCTGTTGCTGTCGGCATGTTGCAGGGATTCTGTGGAGCCAGAAGACCGCTGGCGGTGGTTGAAAGAGTTGCTACGGCCTCGCTCATGGGACTGCACGTGGTGGTTGTTCCTGGGGTTGTGTCTGTAGCCATGGCTTGAGCCTTGCTCTCCATCTTTGCTTCGGCGATGCACTGAAGGGCTTGGCAGTTGGGGGGAAACTTGGACTATCGGGGCGGTGATTCTCTCTCTAGACTCTACCCGCTCCTCAGCATTGCCAGGGCCACTTTCTTCTTCCTCCACAGCCTCTTTGGGCACCTTCAGCTCAATGACCTGCTGGTCTGTGATGATGATGTGGGTGCCCGGGCTCCAGGAGTTGCGGTGCTTGGGGTTGCTCCTAAAAGGGAAGCGGAGCTTGCGGTCCTCTGGTGGGATGAAGCGGTGAGGTCCAGTCTGTCTGCGGAGCTGCTTTGAGATCTCCTGCTGCTGGAGGTTCTTCAGACGCACCTGCTCCTGACGCATCCAGCGCATGTGACCCCGCGGCATGGTGGAGTCGTCGCCCGCGCGTTGAGAGGTTTGAAGCTCACCGTCCTCCCCTTCCAGTTTCTCATAGATTGGAGGTTTGCTCTCTCGAGGACTCTGAGTTCTGCCTGCACTGCATGGCAGGCTGGCACTTTTGTCTTGAGGATCTGGGGTAATCAGAGGAAGGACCTTTTCCATCTTGACCATCTTGTGTCGAAGTGCGCGGATCTCCTCATCTTTCATGTTATTTTGCTTCTTCACCTCATGCAAGATGTCCTCCAGCTTGTCTATGTGGACCTTGAGGTCGTCCATGACAGGTACCCCCATGGCCCTTGACCCGTTGGTGATGACTTCCTCAATGCGCTCGTCCCCGGCCCCCACTGTGTCCCAAACGTCCCGCGCCACAGCCCTCCACGAGTCCCGCTCGTTGGGGTCCTTCTTGCTGTAGCTGGCGCACAGCTCCTTCATCTTCACAATGGCCAGGGCCTCAATCTCCTGCCGCGTGTGGCGGAAGTCGTTGAGAGCCACCTCGTAGCAAATCTCCTTTACCGCCTGAATCTTCAGGTCAGAGATGGTCACCCACTTCGAGTCCTTGGTGATGCGGCGGTGCTGGGGTATCTGGTACATTTTGACTTGCTCTCTCCTCTTCCCACTGCTGGGCAGGCCACACTTTTTTACTATGGTTTGCAGCTTGCTGGGAGGCAGCTTTTCTCTCAGGGAGGTGATCAGTCTCCAGCTCTCCTCACAAGACCTCTTATCTGAGTCATCGCCACTATCAGAGTCACCGTCCTTTAGAGAATAAAACAGGAAACAAACCAAAAAGGTTCCCAACACAATGGAGAAATTAAAATGGGAAATCAAAGAAAGGAGGATGGCTTTTAAAAGCAGAATGAACACAGTTATGAATATTCAACATGGGAACTTTTGTTGTAAAGGTTATCCTTACCAAAACAGGGTTTTAAGATTTTGATTATAACTACCATCAAATTGGCAATGTGCAATTTTTCCAAATAAATACAATTATTTAAACATACATCTTTAACCTACAAGATGTATGAAATTTCTGATCAAGAATATAAAATAAAATTAACCAATCTTTAACATACAAGCTTAAATTAAACAAAAAAGGATAGTGGCTTCTATTGACTTCTTTTAATATTTGGTCTCGTATCTTAGACTTCGAGATTAAATAAATAATGCGATGTTTTTAAAACATTCACACATTATATGTGATCTGTAATAAGAGTAGCACACTGACCAGAGTGCCACTGCTACAGCGCAAATCGGACCAATTGACAGTCACTTTACAATTTTGTGAAAATGTATTAACTAATATATTCCCAATGTTGCATATTGATATTAAAAGTAAAAGGTAAAGCATGATTATCATGATTCCAAATAAAATATTAACAGAAAAGGGGACAGATGTTGATCTGAGGGCTTCTGATTTTTTCCCTAGTTTTCCTCTTCATTTTGAAACTTTGGACAATTAAAAGGTGGATCCCAGAAATGCTGCAAAATCATGCAGAAAGCCGGGCAATTTTTGAGAGTCCCCCGATTGGAAGTCCATAAGGATTTGGTTTAGAGTTGCTTTAGTAGCGGTGGGTTAGAAGACAAAAGTGTTCTTGCAGATTTATTGGAAAGCCAGTAGAGAGAGACAGGCAGACGTGAGGTTAAGGGTTAATCCACTACAAGAAAGACGTTAGTTGGAAGAAAATGCAGTTTCTCATTTTCTAATACAAAGTACATTACAGATCACAACAAGTTCTCAAAATATTTCAGATATTGCGGATGATGGTATGTCTGTGACTAGGAACAGACTTGTATGTATGTATGCAGTGAGAAGGATACCCTACGTCTATAGTATTGTACTCATGTCAACTCATGACAAAGTAGGCCACATAAGTTTTGTGATTCATTAATTCCAACCTGGGCGGCGATAACTCTGAGTTAAGCCTTGCCCTCAGTAGTCTACACAAGACACACGTAAGAGTTAACATGTCAGCAAAAGAGTTAACATGTCAGCAAAAGAGTCAATGAGAAACCACATTGTCACTTTGTCAAAAACTACAGCAAGAATCTTAGTAATCACAATGCATTGTACAACGTCAAGCAACTGCATTGAAGGACTTAAATCACAAGAGAAAATAGAAGCTACTAGAAATCCAGCTTACTAAGCAAATCAACGTCCAGTGGACCAGCTCACCAGCAAATATTGCAACTTAATCCAATATCAGAATTGAGTTAGAGAACATGCTAAAACACGAACCATGCAAAAGCAGCTATTTTAGTTTGCAAATAATGCTATATTGTTGACAAATCCCAAAAATATTTGTTTGCCAACATTAATGAAAACTATGTTTGAATTGAATCTAAAGTCTGAACCTAATATTCTGGTTCAAGATGCTGTTTTGCAAGGTTCAGTTAGGATCTAGAAGACACAAGAAAAATGGACTCTTCGAAGGGGAGGCATAATAATCTAATTCTCTCTGCATAAAATTGCTACAGAAAATAGGTAAAAATCCACATAAATCAGGAATAACACTCATCTCTGCGTCAATCCAAATCAAGTAAAATATAACTTACATGCAAGAAAAAAAAGACATGCGCTAAGTGTGTTTCAAAAACCCATCACACATCTTAACTTTTAGAGCTCAGAGTAAGAAATAAGTGCATTTAAGACTGCAACCAAGGAAGCTAAATACTGAAGACCCCAATATACATTTTTTATGCCTAATCATAATAAAAACATGCTTTATCTCTGTATCCAACTTTGTACTGTATCTAGAATAACATTTTGCTCAACAAAAATAAAGATGACTAAAAACATTTAAAACTGAATGGGATTTGATTAAACTCTTATTGCAGTGTTGTCATATAATTACACTACTTTCCTTTCATTTGAGTGAGGGCAAAAAGGCCTTTGAGCTTTGCAATGAGTTTGAGCTTTAGTACTGCAATGTGAGTTTAGGGAAATCCCACTCTTTCATAATGAACTTACCAGTCTCTGTTGCTCCAGAAGTTGGTCCGCCTCTTCTTTTTCCTTTTTGTAGAGGATCTCCATTTCAGTGAGTCTAAGTGGGGAAAAAAACCATTTCAATACAAAGAATAGGATCATTTTTAGAATTATACTGAAACATCTTAGACAAATACATACTGTAGCCCAAAAGGCTTTGTGTGCCCAACCTATAACCCACCACAAAAGGCATTGAATCGTGTACCTTTTCTCCATCTCCTGCTTCATGTCAATTCCTTGCTTCTCAAGCAGCTCTCTCTGGGCAAAGGTCCAGTCAACAGGCTCCACTGGGGTCTCTGCCGATGGGGTCTTCTCCCTCTCGGCCCTGGCCTGCTCCGGGTGGTTAAACCGAAACACGTGGTTCTTGCCCATAATGATGCGGTTTCCTGAAACCAAACGGGAGATTATTTAGGATAACATAACGAACCAAAAGCCAGCTAGCGTAAGGTGACCTTACCATCTTTGCTCATACATCAAATAACACAAATGTCACTTCAACGTTGTATGCACTTAGAGGACTCATAAGGGACAGTCATTCAGAAATGAACACTTTGAAAGGCCAAGTTGAAAGAAAAACGGAGTGCACACCTGAACGGAGCTGGATTAAGGAACCAACCCGTTTCCCGTTGACATAGGTCTCCGATCCCTCACAAGGTACGAGCATCACCACAACTGTTGTAAGAAGCAAACAGACCAAATGCGTGGATTCATTCCTAACCAGAGATGCTCTATAATGCAAATTAAACACATGGAATCACACATGGAATTACAAATAGAATTACAAATGATGTGTTTTGACATTAAACATCAGCCAAGACAAATAAAGACCTTTCAATTTAAAGTATTGAATGTGCTCTTCAACTATCTCTTTGAGCCATTTACAAAATCTTAGTGCACCGCAGCAGACGTGCATGCGTGCACGCGCAAACACACACACACACACACACACACACACACACACGCACACACAGTAATGTGTCTCACCATCTCCATTTGCATTCCTCTCACTGCGGAAGATGCAGTGTTCCTCTTTAATGTGGGCCCCACTCAGGACAATGTCCTGCCGTCTCTCAGTATCAGCCTGGCCCACCCTATCAACAGGAAGAGAGAGCATTGTGAAGGAGTGAAGACCTACCTCTGGCCCTGTTGGTGGCCATTTTGTTTTCAAAGTTACACCCTGAGGTCCCAGCCCTGAAACCCCTGTGAAGGACATGAGGCATTGCTCTCTAGGCCTTCCGTTGTGTTTCAGCCTCTCGTCCCTCACCAGTGTCCCCCTGAGGATCTACCGTAACGTAATACGTTCCAGCGAGTCTTCAGAAGGGTTTTAAAGAGACGAGAGGAGAGTAACTTGATATAAAACTTACTAGCGATGAAAGGCAGATGGCAGATGGCATACCATCATTCTCGGATCTCAAATCCTCAAGGACTGAATATCCAAATGATTCAACTGTATCAAAACTAACTGGCTGGGGTATTTTGCATGTGCCCTGAAAAGCATTCAGTATCAGCCTGTTTTGTTTGTTTTTGATTACCTTGTAATACCGTCTTTGATGTAATACAGCAGGCACTCAGACATCAATGGATCCTCGTTCAAGTTAACCAGGTGAGGGGTCTATGGAAATATAGAGTTGAAAGTAGGACAAAGACAGCATGGTATTACTCTGACTGTAGGCACATTTCATTATGTTGAAGCCGTTCAAAGCAAAAACTTAAAAGAATAACGTAATTTACATCGATAAATGTACCACCAACTTTACAGTACGTCTGGGTTCACTATACTACACACAATGCTAGTGCACAATGCACACAACACTGACGCACCAACCTTCTTTGGGGAAAACACCCCATTAACGTCTGTAAAGAGGTCACTTGGCCTCTCTACAAAAAGCTAACCAGTGAAGAGGCAGCAGGTGGATGGAGAAAAGATGTGTGAGGAAAAACCAAACAAGGAGTGAAAGGAAAGAACATGCAGAGATAAAACAAAGCTTAGAAGGCAGAGAGAGGTTAAATCCTTTAGAGAGTATGTTCACGTAAACGAATGGTTCAAACACGTTTGTTTTAGGGATCTTAGGGTTAATCCCATTTGAATGTACAGTACAGTACTTCTAAGAGCACAAGAGATAACTGTCTCTGTGTGCAGGGCCGTGATAGATCCAGGAGGAATCTCACGCAGCAAAACCAACCGGTGGTCAAATTTAATTCTGCACTGATATTGCTGGTGCAATATCAGGAGTCAGTCACCTAGGCTGAATGGAATGGGGTTCTGGTCATACTACAGTACATATAGGGCTTACACACTAGACACTGATGTGAACTAAATGCACTTATAATTCTAAGCATATAAACTACCTAGTCAACTTACAAAAAGCTTTAGTTGTATCCTAAAGGTTGTGAACTACTTTGTAGACTATCAATTGGATAACTCGGATTGGCTTGCTTGATTTTACAGACCTTCTTAATCGGGAAACAATCAAATTGCTCGTCAAATAAAGATGGTGGTCTTTCAGAAGCGAGCTAAATATTATGAAAAGATAGTTGTAGATATGACAAGGGTGAAAATGAGTTAAGAGGCTCCAGCAGGAAATGCCATGGAAAAGAACTGGGATGAAGCACAGGGTAGGAGAACAAAGAGAGGCAGGAAAGGGAAGACTGTCATTTTACCTTTTTAGGAGAGAACACACCCAGTGTGCCTCCATCTTCCCGGATAGCCACACCCATTTCTGCAAGCAGCGCCTCCCTGAGGAAGATGATATAAAAAAAAATCTATAAAAAAAAGAATAACATAAACCTGTGCAAAACATTACACCCACAAAAAAGGTGAACTTCCACTCTCTTTTGGCCTGGACAGTTAAATGCTTCCTAGGAACAAATGGTCAGACTTGAAAAACGAAAAGGGGTGTTTTATGATCTAGCTACGTGAATGGTTAGGTCAAGTCACTGCTTCCCTATCTATAGGCTGAACAAGTAGGGAGCTCAGCAGCTATAATGATCCAGAGACCTGTAGGAAGAGGCATTGACCAAGACTGGCACCAACAAGCCAGCACACACTGTCACATGTTTAGGACACAAAGGAGAAGACCAGGGAGAAAGACAGAGAAATGTGAGAGGGGGAAAGGGAGGGACAGAGAGTTAGAAGGAATAACGAGGGTGATGAGGCAATGCTGAAGATGACACACACACGCACGCACGCACGCACGCACGCACGCACGCACGCACGCACGCACGCACGCACGCACGCACGCACGCACACACACACACACACACACACACACACACACACACACAGAATACTAACCTCTCCATGCGGATAGCCTCAGTCTTCCTCAGCTTCTCCTCCCAGGTCTCATTGAGCTCGGCAATTATTTTCTCTGATTCCTAAACACACCAGAAAGTAAAGTAAGCAAAATAACAAGTCAGTACGCCTTATTTATGCATTACAATCAGGGTTTGCTTTGGATTGTTGCTCTCTGGCCATATGTTTGGGTAACATCTGGCGATAGACATTCACCAAATGCTTTGCAAAAAGACTGAGGATCAGCACTTTGACATAAGTAGAGGTCAAAACATTAAAAGTAAGGGAATGGGTTGTTTCCCCACACTATCATTGTGTTAAGCTCACATTGTTCTCATTCCAAGTCCTACTCCCAAACATCTGCCTCAGAAAGCAGGAAATGAAATGACTAAGCTGACCTTCATCCTTTGTGAATGGTCAACACTCCTGCCATCTGTGCCCCTGGACAGGGTAATTGTCCCCTAACTCAACTTAAGGTGTTTGGCAAAGACTTTGTGGCATATTGATAGGTATCTCAGATGAAATGCAGGAGGTCGCCATCAGTTTAAGTTGAATATGTTAACAGGCCTACATTGAAGTTGGCAACAAATACAGGACACTACAATGCCCAACGCTACAATTTCCTAATCATAAGGTTTGTTTTAGCGGATAATGTACAATGATTTAAGTATGCGTGTGTAAATATATATATATATATATATATATATATATAAAAATATGATATCCTTATATCAAAGACAGACACAAAATATACTACTTATAGTTAAGTATGAGTAAATGTAATACTATTAATATGCGTTAATCGTTTTTCAGTCAAAACTCATACTGCTGCAGTATATGTGCTTTAAGAAAGAGCATTTCCAAATATGGACAGACAACAATACGCATCATGTGGATATTTGTTTTTTCGATTTAGGACTAATAGCCACGAAGGCAAGGTCTATTTTCGTCAAATTTCCTCCCTATCTGCGTCGGCACCTGACGTCATTAGATGAGAGATAAACCGGGCACCTCGGTAGCCATGGAAACTGGAGCTCGTACTAGCTGCGTGTTGCCATCCTACCTGCTCCCTCATCGACATATTTAGAGAAAGATGATGACTGATAGCAGCAGGAGATGTATTAACAGTTTCTTTAGTGAGTGGAACTCTAGTTAAGGTCAAATTAAAGAAGAAAAAAAAAAAACATTACTTAAATAAGTTTTAATAACTAGTTAAAACAAAATAAAATAAAATCTGGGCACACTGTCAAGACAATATGCATTATTATAATTTTAGTACATTGATATTCTGCGCTATCATTGACCTTCCTACGATTTTTATCAGTCCATTTCCTAATCCTTAAAATCGAAATAAAAAACTCATCTGTAGATTATTATTACTAGTTTGAGGACAACGTTTATAGTATAGAGACAGAAGACACTGTAATGTGTTTAATGTATTGTTGTTAAAATTGGGGAGTTTAGCAGCTGTGGGATAATCCTGAAACTGACAAATGTTGTAGCACACACACACACACACACACCAGGGCCTCACTTTACCTTCAGTCTCTCAATGGCCTCTTCTCCTCCGGGGGTGGACATGATGCGCTCCTGGATGCTGGTGACCGACTGCAGGCCCACTTGGCTACAGAGCGAGCCAGAGGACGGCGAAGTTGTCAGTGAGCCAATAGGGGCTGTGGAGAAATGGCCAGGCCGTTGGTTCTCTGAGGCTAGCAAGTATCTACTCTTATTGTTGGTTATGTCTTTCAGGTCTGAGCCGATAACAGGAGATGTAGGACGGGACATCACAAGACGGTGGAAACAGAGGGGAAAAGAAGAGAGGGATGAGAGGATAGGAAAAGAGAGAAAGACAAAGAGGAGGGAAGACTAGTGTAAGACGTTGCACATCAAAGGGTTAAGACAAACACCCAGATACATGGTCACTTACACCCAGAAAAGCAGTTTTCACACCGACAAGAACAGGCAGTAGCCAACAATTTTGCAGAATTATTAAGAGTGCCATTGTTTTTAAACATCTGAACATTGTCTTATGTGGCGTTCTAGGACTTTATGTATACTGTAGTTCGGCTTGTATGTTAGCCATAAATATAACTTGGTTGCAATACATAGTCATCGTGAACTGAACCAGGCCCTGTCTGAAAACTGCTTTTATCTTATCAACTGCATAATGAAGGGCACAGGGAGGATGCAAAGGAGAGGGAAAAGAGACAATGAAGACATGTTGCCAAAAGTCAGCCAGCCATTCGGGGAAAAGCTACTTCTGTCCAACCATAAATGGACGCAAACATAGGAAGGGGAGTCTAAATGTCAGCCAGCTCATCTTTACAAAGTGGCCCCAAGGGCATACCTTTGAACCTTATACACAACAAAATAAAGTAAACAGAGGAACTTTAAAAGAATGTAATTGATCCAATAATATAATATAATATAAAACAGCTGATATGACAAATAACTTTAACTTAACAGTGATACGAGAGGTGACACTGGAGGACATGGGTTTTATATCACAGCAAAAACAGATTACTCACTAGAAGGAACTAGGATTAACTTCTAGTCAACGTGTACCAACAATACGCTAATCTGACTACTTAGAAATGTAAGCACATGCACCTTTCCTCCTGAAGCCCAAAGCCTCACTTTGAGAAATCAGTTGCATTCTAATGTCTTGAACATTGTCACCTGCAATGGATAATTAGTAAAAAGAAGAAAAAAAAAAAAAAAAGAAGCTTACTGGATATGAAAAAAGGGATGCAGTTATAGAAAGAAAAAGAGGTTACAGAAGTGAGTTAAGGACTCAAATGGTAAGCAATGATGAGAGTGTGTTTGGAAAAGACATGAGGATATTGAGATGGCATTTAAAGGTTATCTAATTAAGCATTTGTGTGGGATATATTGAGTTTAAGTCTACAGCCACACTACTGCCTCACACCCATCTTTTAAAGAAATGAAAGCATTGCAAGCTCAAAACATGCTATTGTAATGGCATGCTAGTGCTAAATCCTCGTAAATAAGCACGCCTCTGGAACCCTTGCATGTCTGGAATTCCTTTAGCTTCAGCGTCTTTAGCATGGACATGCAAAGCAACATTTTGCAAGGTGGATCGAGGGCGAAGGCAACTATCAGCTGCAGGTAGCATAAATAGCATCGAGCGATACGATGCAAGAGTCCCACCATACATATACACACATTTACTTCCATTGTCTGGACAATCATCCCCCATAGAGTCGACTGGGAGGAAGCAGGAGAACACGAGAGGGGTCAGAGGTCAAAACTAGTAGACTACGAGGAGAAGGTTACAGACAGTTCTTAGAGAGCTCGGTGTGAATCAACAGGTTGATGAGAGGAGGTGACTTTGAAATGGTTGAGTGTCACCTCAAAGAACATGCATTAGATATTCATAGATAGGGTATTGATTAGTTTAGGCACTACGTTATTTTACTTTCTAAATGTCTGTTTGGTGTCAACTTGAAGACGGAGGCTTAAATGTGTTGTACGATATATAATGCCATGACATGGATGTCTATGATATGGCATGTATGGCATCATTTAGAGTAGATTTGTTTTTATATCAAAGACTTCTTATGCAGTGCACACACACCAACGGATAACCGAGAGACACGGAGAAATTAAATCAGAGAGACGATGAGAGGAGACGTTTGCCAGCTCGTGGCAGAGCCCTGAACAATGGTTAGCAATGCCATAACTGTAGGAGGCACTGTAACAGAAACACTCACTGTCCAGGATGTCCCCCAGGCCCTGAGCACGAAGCAGGTCCTTCAGTCGGGTCACCTCGTCCTTCAAGTCGCGCACCAGCTTGTTGTTGGGGTCTTCGTTGATGACGGCGTTACACTTGATGCTCTTTGCCCGGTCAGCATAGCTGTCCGACATCACAAGGCAAGTCAGCGTAAAGTTGCCACAACATGGCAGAGACAAATAACTCGCTATCTATGTGGCAGTTCAACAAGAGCCCGTTTGATTAGGAAAAGGAAAATCTCTAGAAGTCAACAGACAAGGGAGCCCTACCGAAGAGTGCTGAGGGTTTCGTCGTAGTTGATATCTGCTGGACTGAGCGCAGCCACCATTGCTGTCCTTGAGTTTCCACCTGAGAAGACAAGGTCAGCGTCAGCCACAGCACAGGGAGACATAGCTCATTCTCCCAGTAACAGTGTCCTTAACAGTGGACATTCTGAGTTAAATCAAAAGAAAATGGCTCCATTACATAAGTCCTAAGTCATACAAGCTCGGGAGTGTCTTGGGAGTGCTCCCTTCTGTCTATCTGCATATACAGTTACCTTGCAATGCAGACTTTAGCAAAGAAAGACAGCAATTTAATATTTTCCCTTCCGTCCTTACTGCTAGCCAGGAATAAGTGTTTTTTCCAAGCACTTCTCGTACATTACTGTCTCAGTAATGCCTTTCTCAAGCAGGTAGATATGTTATTTTCCATGCCATGTTTCCTACCCAGATTCTCTCTTAGCAGCCATGTCAGTACAGAGTCTCTGTATGGGATGAAGTCAGTCTTCTTCTTCTTCTTGCTCTGTGCTCAACAAAACAAAAGGAGACGTTCGTTGGATGATAAGACAACATATTATCCATTTGTGCTGATGTGTTAGATGAAATAAAGGAGGAAAGGTTAAATAAGAAGTTTACAATAACATCTTTGTTTTATCTTTAAATCATTGTGGTCATTTCTATTGGTGTGCTAACTGACTGTTCCGAGTAATGCATTGCAGCAATAGTCCTAAAGGGAAAGTGCAACACCAAAACGAGGTCATATTGAACATCATAACAACCGATGTGAAGATGATATATTAGACAGTCATTTAGTTTCTGAAAAACATAAAAGTGCATAGTCCCGCCCAAAAAGCTTAGATTGTAATTTTAGTACTGTTGTAATTGCTCTAATTGTTACATAATTTTTTCGAAGGTAAAAAGCAGTAACATAAATGAACGAGGACAAATCCCCCCAAACTGAATGTTTAAATATTTAAACCAGAACGAAAGAAAAAGGTACCAAAAAATATTTATATATTACATTTTGGGAAATATAAAGTGGAGTCCATGGGGATTTTAAAATATTGCATGTTTTGTATGTAGGGTAGAATAATCTGCCTTTTTGGGTGGACCATCAAAGAGTTTACCTTGCTGGTGCAGTTATCCTAAGTAGGCAAGCAATACCAGGAGACAGAAAGAACATAAGGAGAGACAAAGTTACAGCATGCCTCAGTAGAGCACACATTCCCTGCTGAGAGAGGGCCAGGTGGGAAAGGAGAAGAGAGCAAGGCGGAGGGACGAACAGAGAGCAGAGAAAAACAGAAAGGAGAGGTCAACAAGAAGAGACGTCAAAATAGAGGATGGACTGATACACTCACCACCTCTGCTAACGCCGAGATGACCTTGCCTAATGTGGTCAGGGATTTGTTGATGTTTGCCCCCTCCTGCAACCAGACAGAAATAGATGTTGGTATTGGACCATCTGACATTCTGGTCAGAAGCATTTTACAGCGCTGTGCTGTAGACCACGTGTGAATATCGGAGAAATCGGGCATTACCTTTAGCCTGGTGCCTTTGGCTCCTGTAGAGTCAGCTCGTTCACTACCTGCCAAGTCCACCAGGCTGATTTTGCTGACCTAAAACGAGAAACCAGGGGATTTTTTGTATGAAGAAGAGTTTCTTCAAGCATAAGCTAGATTGGTGCAAGATGCACCATATATCCATTCATATTTCAATGTGGTTCAAAGACCTTATTATTACTGACAAACAAAAACAATACAATACAATCTGTAACAATGACATTATAGATAGATACAACTTTATTAATCCCGCATCGGGGAAATTCACTTAAATATACTATATACATTAAATACACTAGACATCCTCCAAATATACCAATACAAGTAGTATTATAAAAATGACTTTGATAAAAACAATTTGTAAGAGTTTACTGGGACCATGGCCATTGTGTTATCAGTCACAGCATTGTCTTTGTGTCTAAACAATGGTAGGAAATGTGGGAGGTCCAACGGGCCAAAAGAGACTCTTTCTTTTCCCAGATCACCGGCAGTATGGGAATGCCGGGTTTATGAGACAACCAGGCCCTACTCTAAGGTCAACTGAAAATAGGCGGAATGTAATATTGTACAATCAATAAAAAATGATCAAGGGATCCTTCAGAGTTGTCAAGTCGATTGTTTTGAATTGTTGTATCAATTCATGAAAAATCCTCTGAGATTTAGCAATCAATCACCAATCCTCTGATTCCAAGAGTCAGAACGGGAAAATAGGCTTCGGTCTCAACCGGTTCTTCTCACCTTTTCTGAGGTAATATCAGTTTCACTGTCGCATCTCTTCTGTGTGAAGACGATTGTAAAGACAGCATGGGACCTGCTGCTTGTCTCATTCATGTTGGTTGCAGCCACGGTCCTGTAAGACAGTGGATATGACACTGAAACGATGGATTCTAGTCAAATACATTCAAGTTGACTCAGTTAGCTGACAGCCATAGTTTACAAGCACAAGTGATTAAAAAATGATATCCACTGAACTGAACTTATTCATTACCAGTTTAATGAATTATGGGAATTGCACAGTCTAGCTCAATAAATGCAACTCCACATGATTCATTCCATTAGCAAAGACATGTGATAGTGTGAGGCAGGCCATCACAAACATACTTGGCTTGTTCATTACACACTGAGGAGATTGGCTCTAGACACAACGTTTTAGAAATTGGTTCCTGAGTCAGCACCAGAACATTAAGGCAGGGCTAACTCCTCCCTGTGAGGCTCTTATGACACACACACACACACACACACACACACACACACACACACACACACACACACACACACACACACACACACACACACACACACACACACACACACACACACACACACACACACACACACACAGGAAGAAGATACTATGGAGATGCAATGGACCCTTTTCTCTGTGAACCTATTCTTAAAGTTGTCATCTTGGTTCTATGAGAGGTCACAGTAATAGATTCCCTATCACAGAACGGTTTCATCGTGGGGCTGACCTGGCCTTGTTGCCGGCGTCCATGAGGTCAGCAATGTCTGTGTAAGAGGTGACGGCCAGCTTGGACAGGTCCTCCACGTAGGGCCCCAGCAGGGGGTGCTCTCGCACGCGCAGGTTCCCTTTGTTCTTAGGGTTGAGCAAGTCCCGCACTCGCTCACAGTAGATCTCCATGTAGCTGACCTAGAAACCATAGCATTAGGGATGATAACATTAGCACAAGAGCCCAAAGCAATTCTGTGAATTCATCACTGGGAAGAACAACATCCAGTAACATGAGGGTGTAATGCCGTTGAAATGAAGCATTTAAGTGTAACATCAGAAACAAGGCCTTTTATGATGGAGCATAGTTTAATAAAAAAAATAAACATCCACAGGCCCTATGTTGATTTGAAACCACTTGCCCTTCCGTTTCTGAGGCTTTCACTTTGCGTCAGCTTTGCCTAAACAGAATGTGTTTTTGTAAAGAAAATCTGGAGTTTTAAAGTTTAAGACAGAATCAAGCTCTTCTATATATATATATATATATATATATATATATATATATATATATATATATATCATTAGTCATTTATCAAAAAGGACTTAGTACACAGTGCATTTTACAAAAGTAGGAAAGGAACACATGAAGAAGAAAAACAACTTCATCATTCCCAACACAAATGTACAGCTAAGAGAAATTAAAATACTGATGTGTGTATTGTATTACTATTATTGATAATAATTTTTATACTGTGCCCTTGTTGGTGATTTGGAAGAGTTCATAAGAGAAAGGAGTCTTAATTGGTACTCGTGGAAGGTTGGTGAAATGGAGGTCTGGGGGTGGGGGAACAGAACCAAAGGTTGTCTCTCAGGCACTCACCTCCACTGAGTAGGAGAGATCATCTTTGTTGTTGTCATTGATTTTCTCAAAAAGATCTTCACAGAGCTGAAAGAGAGAAGGGGGAGATGTACTATTCAAATTTAAGAGCGTTTAGTAAGAGAATAAGACACTAAGTCAAGTCGAGATTCGGATCAATACACGACACAAATAACTTAATAGGTATGTGCTGATGCCAGGAGACCAATCTCTTAATGCAGTACAATATGCTCTCAGCATTACAACAGACAGCACCCTGAAAGAGATTTATGCTTGATGCTCACTGAGGGTAACTAATTTAATTAATTTACGTAAAGATTTGTCTACCAACTACAACCAGAACATCCAAAACACAACCTAAATCACCAATGATAATAGTCACAGTAACAGATTATAGTATAGTAATGGAGGACTAAGGCAAGAGGAGCAGAGCCTACCAGTGGAATGATTCCCTCTTGGCCATCCTCCTGCCTGCCCATCATCGTGTAGGACTTGCCAGCTCCTGTCTGGCCATAGGCGAAGATGCAGACATTGTAGCCCTCAAAGGCATGCTGCAGCATTTCTTTGCCAATGTCATTGAACACCAGGTTCTGTGAGGCAAAGGAGGGGTCTTCTGCCTATGGAACAGGATGATAAACAACTTCCCCTCTTAGTCGGCAGGTCAACTGTTCGGACACGGTTAGCAGAAAAAAATGACCACATCATCTAATATTTACGTAAGTGGATCTGTATGTATGCCCACACATCCTACCCTACTTACTGTACTCTCCAAAAGCTTGTAGTGACCGTTTTTATAACTATCCACATTTTCTTGCTAGAAAATGAAACTTACTTTATGCACCTTTAAGACTTCTGAGCTGCTGTTTGAGGCACAAAGGCCAGGAAATGTGGCCACTTCTCACATTAAAATTAAAAGAATCCTTAGCTGTTTTTAAATTTATAGATGAACTAAATATTTTCCCAAAGCCCCAAGCTCTGCTCGTGCTATGTTTCTCGTTGATTGGTTTAGGTTTAATTACCTATAAATCGTTGTGTGCCCAACTCGCCACTGTGTGGTGGCTGACACTGGAGTTAGAATCTCTCTATTTTATGGTAAAACGGGCATGGAAAAGTGCTGCGCTCCAAGTGTTCAAATGAAATTGCCAACCTGTAGCCAATGAGATACCCTTTGGATGGCTACGATGGATTGCTGCATTAGTTTAGTTGGTAGTAAAACAGTGCATGATCCTACACACGGTGAGATAGGCGTGCACATACTTTGAAGGTAAACTTCAGGAACACTTACGGGTATCTGCCAACACTTACAAAAAGTCCTCTAGTTTATCAGCCTTTTGGCCTATAAGTCAAAATCTTGCCCAGACATGGTAGACGTCTTGTTCAATGAATGCTTTATCTCTCGCATTTGTAAATATATTTGCCCTAACACAACAAATTAGCCACATTAAGATATAACATAATAATGCCACAATAATACCACATACTTCCATACACACTTACACTTCTTCGTTATTGGTTGTTCAACGTCTTTTAAGACTAACATTTAAATGCATAGAACCCTATTGTTAGAGGTTAAAAACATATTCTACTGTTTAACTCAAGGGCTTGGATTGTGAATATGCATGTTAGCCATTATACAGCACAGTTAAAAGAGAACTGTAGAAAGTTTGCCTCCACTAACCGTAGTGTGTGACCAATAGGAGTAGTCAAAGCTGAAGTTCTTTGCTGGCTCCTTCGGATTTTTGGGGTTGAGTATAGCTGTAGGGAAGGAAACAAAACACAGTATTTTTATGGCTGATAAGATCTGCTCAGAGTTTGAGAATAAAACAACCACCCCTTCTACTTTTCTGTAGGCCTAGATTAAATCTAGTTCTCAATGGGCCAAAAAATCCAAGCCTGGCCTGGTGGAGTTGTGACCCGAACCGAAGTAGACAAACTGTGCGGCGCACAGATATACATATATTTATATGTATATTGTTTTTGGGTTGTAGCTTGAGGTCTGGCTTGGGAAAAACACATATTATCAGACCCAGACTGACCAAACCATTTTAAATGTTTAAATATGTGGTAAAATCTAAAAATGTTCTACCCTCTAGCTTTACCCTAAACTTTGAACGAGTGAAATTTTGGTGGGTAAGCCTCTTCAGCATCCTATGTATACAATTGTAAATTGCATTGAATTCAATTGTAAAATGAATAGGATTGACTGCATTGAGAATTTCTTTCTCAAGTTCCTGTCTATGAATCAAAGTCATATACTGATCATTTTGGAATAGAAAATGTCAAGCAAGCCAACTGGTCAACCAAAATGTAAACCTTTAGAGTGTGGATTTTTGGGCAACTGATTCAAATAGGACCAAGTTATTGTAAATTGAGGAAAGCAGAATAGCATTGTTTAAAACTTAATGGAAACTAGAAAGGCAACTTATACTGCTTATGTTGCCACAGCACCTGCTGTTTCAATTCAAAAGTTATTGTAATGATGTCAGATCATGTTTGCCCGGCACAGCCCACACACTCCCTATGGCCATGTATACATTTCCTAATGAACAAGAATCTGCGGCCATGTCTGGCATGCCATCCCTTTAAACCACGCTAGTCCCACTGGTACAGATGTCCAAGCTTTCCACACAAACAGAAAGCTAAGCCTTTGAGATGGGTATATGGAGGGAGGGAGGGAGGGAAGGAAAAGATGGAGGGGACATGGGGACCCAAAGGAATGTACTGTAGGATATTTACAGATATTTGCGCCGCAGTTGTTACTGAAGTCCCCCCTTTGACGTATTGCGCCCGAGTTGGCTAGGGCTGCCTTGTGTTCAGGCCAAGGCAGAGACTTGGCTGAACCTCGACAGACAAATGCATACCTTGGCCATCAGTGCAGCGGGGGAGGGGTAGAAAGACGGAGGGTCGAGCGGAAAAAAGGGATCGACTAACTGAAGTAACGAGTGTGCTGTGGGCCTAGCAACCATCCAAACAGACTGGCAACAGTAAAGGGGTGTGTGTTAAGGGGAAAGCCCACATGGCCATATGCACGGATCAAATCACAGCACAGCCCTGTTCAAGGGGGCACTGCTAGTCCTCTCTCTATTCCATACCTCCATCTGGGATACAGCGCAGTAATTGCCCCTTGTGGCTGAAAATGGCCCAATTAACCCCATGTTTGGCTCCTTCAGCTAAGGGCTCTTCAGAGTCATCTGCATTGAGATGTCCCCTAGTATGCTTGTGTGCCATTGTGTGTGTGTGTGTGTGTGTGTGTGTGTGTGTGTGTGTGTGTGTGTGTGTGTGTGTGTGTGTGTGTGTGTGCGTGCGTGCGTGCGTGCGTGTGCACACCCGCAATGGATTTTAGCACCCTGCTCAATAATGCAGTGGCTATGGAGTGCGGCCGGGGATTGCATATCGCTCTTCCTCCCATCCACAGGTCGCATGCTGACAGAAAGGCACAGAGGGTCTCTTAGAAACCAGAAAAGGACCCGCTTCAGCACAGAGACATCAGTCAAGTGAGAAAGAAACATAGGGGCATCTGCGGTGCATGAAGGCCCAGCTATAGGTTAGGCCCAGCTAGCGCAGGTAAATACAGCATTTATGATTGATGAGTGACGGGTCAACATCTACATCAGTTGGCAGACAGCTAGCCTTTCGGTCTTGGCAAGAGGAGAGTAGGCTAAATAAAGCCCCGTTTCACCTCTGACCTGCATCCAGAGGGAAACGAGAGCTGGTGGATAGCGAGGACGTGTTGGGATTTACGTTCCCCAACGTCCTTATTGCCCTTTTCCTGGAACAATCCAGTGGGGCTATTAATGAAATGGGAGGCCTAAGCCCTGACCCAGCCCAATGCCACTCAGGCAACTCAGTTAAAGCAGAGCGCTGCTAAGGCTCTCAGTAGGGCCAGGTTAGAGTACCAGACAGTTGGAGGAGTGGGACACACAAGCTGCCTCGCCCTGACAGCCCTCCCATCCCGCGTCATTCGCCGGTCAGCTGTCCTATCCCAGGGTACAGTGCCAGGCTCCAGCCAGTCACGAGGCTGGAGCTTTGCTGTGTCTCTTGCACCTGTCCCCTCCGCCCTGCCAGTTTGGAGAGGGAGGGTCAAGGAAGGGGATGGGGCAGGGAGATAAGAGTGGGCCCATTTCAAATCGGGGGGGGGGGGGGGTAGTGTAGGGCAGACATCATTTCAAATCCAAATTGGCACAGCACGCTTAGCACCGTGAGACGGAGAAACCGGTGCTTTGTGCCTTTGACGCGTGTTCTCATCTACTCTCGGTGGTGATTCATACGCACTACGCAGCCTCCACACCTCTGCGCACTCTCTTGCTCTCAGCACAGATAGACTAGCCCCCCCCCTCCCAGCCTTGTCCGTCTGGTTCTAGACATAGTTGTTGGGCACACGAGAGTAACAATTCCCATTGCTAGCTTAGATCACCTAGATATGTACGTTTTAAGTGTCATTTCATTGCCTGACCTTTAAAACAGGGGACCTGATATATCAAGAATATAGAACTACTCAAAATTGCCATGACAAATAGCTTGCAAATTGCAAATCGCATCTTGGAGGGAGAACACATTTCATTTTCGGCTGCGCCACCTGAGCCTTCTCAAACATGTCTGGGTGCACACTGATTTAGACAAGTGTGCGCATCTTGTAATATCAGACTCACCTACTGAAAAGAGAAGCAATCGCTCTTTTAACTTCGTTTTTTAAAATACATATAAAACTGAGTTTCATATCGTATTTCATCATAGTTTTTCTTTTTTCTATGTCCTGCGTAGAACTGTCTCAAATCCTGAACATGAAATGGCAGACATGTCCTTCTGTCTAATGAGAAACGTCATCACTCTGCCCTTCCATGGCAACAGGTATAGAACCAGATTCTGGTTGCCATGACAACTTTAGAACGGGACGGGGAGAATGCACAACGCATTAAACCGTTTTCTTTCCGAGGAACATGCTTAAGTTCGTTTAAAAGTAAAGCTGATGCATTTTAGTTCTATGCAAATTATCTTGAGGGTAACCTTAATCTAGGTTTATGGAAAATTATAATAATAATAATGTACAAAGGATCCAAATCCTTTCATGCTCAGCCAAAGAGGCAAAAAGCACACTGTAAAGTATTAGGGTTTGTTACTAAGAAATTAAGCTACTTAATATAAGAGACTCTACAGGCAATATTTAAAACGACGCTGAAAACAAGTAATCCTGCCTGTAAACTAGATTTAAAGAAAATATGATCATGCTGGTAATTTACTATGTTTTTCTAAGCAGAACACAACCCAGTTGATAGGGTAGTCTTTCGAGGAGAGAAAGATCACAATAACAACTTCAATCGAGAACAATATTTGGACCCAGAGATTCAATTATGAGTTAATGTACTTTGTCACAATGCCCTGCCTCAGAGACAAGCAGCAACTATGCATCCAGTGGTCTCTGTGGGATGCTACATTGTGGGGTTGTTACTCTGGGTTTATTCTTCCACAACCCCTCTGAATACCCTAATTACTTATTCCTTCCTATGCAACCAATAGGGGGTCTGATGTGATGCTGGGGCACCCCTGGATAACTCCATTTCATGGATGGGCGGACACTAGTTAACTAACTAACAACATCCTCCCATCTAAAAAGCATTGAGCAGCTGGAAGTTTCCGGCTGCCATTTTGTGCCTCGATCAACACACAAACTAAGATGCCAACAGTGATTGGCCGGCTAGACAGCCCATGAGGTCTAGATGGGGACTAAAAGCAAACACCCGTACACCCGAGACTAGTAGATGAGACCGGCCTAAAATGGCTGAACCTGTCTGACTCTCTTTTCCATTGACCCTCTAAAGACCTCTTTTCTCTTCGCCGGAGCCGATCAATATGTCCTAGTGAGAGCACCGTGCAGTGTTACAAAGAGGGGGTAAAATGCAGTGAACCAAAAGAAGAACAAAATTAACACCTAAAATGCTAGCGCTGAAGTGAACCATGTACAATTGAAATGACCATAAGCACTTTTTCTGCTCGAAGGCTGTTATGAGGTGATGTTGGTTTTACTATATAGTGTCCCAGGGGTCTTTGTGCATATGAGCAGCAGTGTGGTTATACAGAGCCCTCGCAGCATTCACTATCCTATGAATTCTCTCATTCTGCCTTTCAGTCTGCCAGAAACCTAGCCTTCACGTCAGTTAGACATCTCTGCCACTGTTTCCATCAATCGCAAGACAAAACCGGAGCCTAAACTGATGTCATCAGAGCCACAGGGTACCATGACTGTCTTTAAGAGGTTGTAGAAAAAGTGGACAACGCATATTCTGAGTGAACTAATGACAGGCAGTGCATGCAATCTGCTTGGCAAAGGGTGCTTAAAAAAGAGGTCACTGGGGTTGGAGCACGGGTGGTGCGTTCTCACTGACTGCGACTTTATGTTACAGTCTAAAACAAGCGCCTGCATGCTGCTATAAATTTGGCTAACAGCTGTGACTATTGCAGCCAAAACACAGGACACAGAACATCTCCAAAACAGGAAGATGTGCCATTTGGAATCGAGATCCCCTGCCTAGATGAAGTACTGAACTTGTTTGCAACAATCTTTGTAAAGCGCTCACAATTATTGCTAGAACATAAAATTGAAAAACCCAATTTTGAGACATACAAGCCCTTTTGTCAAGTCATCATTTTGCCAAATCGTTCTGAATTTGTCTAAAGATTAATCAACCTAAAATTCTTCCGTGAAACCAAAAACTGGGTACAGAAAACATTTACTGAGACCACACAGACTAAATCCCGAAAGCGAAAGTTTAATCCTATTAATTTAAATAGCACCCCATTAGATTTCATTAGATGAGTCATTCCTTCTGAATAATTATTGAAACTCGAGGGGGAGGCATACAATTCCCAGTGACAAATTCTTCGTTCCCACTAAGCAGGCTGTTCACGTAGTTTTCCCTTTCTGCTCGGCGAGAAAAGAGAAAATCAAAGGAACACAGAAGAACAATGCAGTAAATACAGCCCTGAAGAAGACAAAGCCGGCCCAACACATTAGGTAATCTGTTATGACAAACATTTATGTGGCCAGTTCCGCTGCAGACAACGACCCTTCTCACATACCTATACAGCCCAATTTTAGAATACTTTAAAATGTCAAAGAAGTAAACTTTCTATGGAGGGGCATTCTGAAATTGGAAAGTGACCGACATCCCCCCTTGGCATAGCCTATGCAAGCAGCCCGAGAAATAATTAGATATATCCTAACTACATATTGCTGGATGAAAGGTGACATTTAGTTCTTAAAGCATTGCAATGTAAAAATCCAAATCTGAACCAGTGAACATACTAATTTGGAGGGGAGGATAGAGTTGCAGTACAGTGCGCAAACGAGAGATTTAGAGATGTGGGCCAGAGTAGCAGTGAGGCTAGGTGGTGTTATCTGTCTGGCTGGAGATCATTGGGGAAAGGGTGCAGGCCTGGCTCGAGCCAGCTGCTCGAGCCATGAGTGCTGTCTATTTTTACAGCAGCAGATGGCAGCTAGTTCGTTGCACGCCGTCAGACGGTCAGTGACAGGATGTAATAAGACAAATTTCAGCCGCCCGACTCTTCCGCCACACTCCAAACCCCAGCATTCCTAGCTGACTGAGTGATATTATCAGATTATGCAAAGTAGCTGAGACCAGTGACAGAGGGCAAAGGGGGCGTCCTGGAAGGCACCAGAGAAAGAAAACAGGCGCAGTCAGCAAACTTCCATTCACAAGCTTTACAAACAGTGGTCAGGTGTTGAACCATCTCTCAGTACAAAACAAGCAGCCGATTTAAATGATTGACAACAAACTGTTACTGAACTGTGTCTGTTTAAAAGCCAAACATGTCAGGCTTCTGCAGTAAACATGTCGTCTGTTCCTTGTCCTGGCATTAAGATGATGATACTGGACCTGCTCTGAAAACACGCCCTAGACCTCAGCTGTTTTCACAGCTCTGAGAGAAAATACTCGTATGGAGCGGGTCAAAAGTTAAATAAAAAACGACTCCAGCTACTCTCCGATACTGTAGTAAAACCACTATTGTGACATATACTGCCTAGGTTAGATACACATTTTAGTAAAGATGTAGTAGGGCGTTTAGCCCTCAATTTCCATACAATGCCTTCAACTATCTGGTAATTTCAAAACAGTATAATGGTATCACTGTCTTTGAAACGCTGGTCGTGAACAAAACGTTTGAACTTGCGTATGAGTTCACTAGCCTGGAGCACTCTAAACCAGTGTTAATACATTTGGCTTGTCTGGAAGCCATCAAATGATTCACTCAGAGAGCATCACTGTGTACATCACTGGATACCAGGTTCTATATAAAGAACAGAAAGGTACACGGGCCTTATATTCAGTTCTCACAAAAGCCATTTAGCAGAGCAGTGACCTGGATTTTCTCAGCTAGCCTGCACTAACAGCAGCCTCTCTTTATGTACTGAGATTTATGTAAGCGCCATGTGCAGTGAGCCCTCCCTAATACAGAGGTGCTCAGATTTAAATGTTGACTTTATTGTTTTTGAGAGCAGAAATAAGTTAGTCTCTTTTGAATACTGCACAAAGGTTGTGTCAGATGACTAATACCATCCCTCCAGCATCTTCTACACCGCAGACAGAAATGACGCTCAGCGTGTGTGTGTGTGTGTATGTGCACTAGTGATCTCAATTAGCTACAGGATATTAGCACGGCTGAGCAGCATGAGAAAGCTCTGGGTACCAAAGGCAGGGGTTCCAGGGAGCTTTCCAGAGGGAGTCAGGATCTTTCACTTATTAATTAAGGATTCAAAAATAATGTAGCCCCCCCTCCTCCCTGCTCCTCCTCATGATTAATACAGAGTGAGCATGGTGTCCACCACCAGGCAGTCCGTGCCTGGGGTACAAAGCGCTCCTGCTACGACTACTCTTCTTTCAGCTCTCAGTTTGTGCTAGGGAAATAAAAGATAAGGTCCGGAAGGAAAACTGTGTGGGTCTCGGCTCAAGCAAATCTAAATCTGGGTAAAGTCTAACTAATTCAACAGTTCTCAGTAGCCAGCTGATGTAGTCAAAGAACTGAAGAAAGTGGTGACTTCAAAACAAATGCAGCGTTTTCTACTTTGAACAGCTGCTGCTTACGTTCATTCATGTTCATTGGGAAAACATTTTCTTTCTGTTTTTATAATACTGAGTACTGTATGACAGTGACCTCAGTATGCCATGCACTTTATTGATGCTCTACACATCCACCACTTCCACAGACAAAATGGAATATCATGTTTCATCACAATATGCATGTTTGTCTTTGTTAATTGTCCTAAATTTACTGTTTCAATTCAGATCAATTGTCTAGGTGGTTAACAACTTCCCTTAGTCATGCATTTTCTCTTTATTACAGATTTGAGCAACAAAAAGGGAAACTCACATTTTCTCCATTCCCTGCTTAACTCAGACTAAGCTGCATCTTCAGTCAAATGGAAGCAGATTGAGCAGTAATATGCAAGGTTGACCTTGGAGATGTGGAGTATCATCTAAAACAGACCCTACCATAAAACTGGACCATTCATCATATATATACAAATTTAGTACAGTTCTGTACTACCTAATTTAGATCGTTGAGGTGGGAAGAGATGGACCTTGGTCGTACTTGTATGTTCTATCTTCAGTATTATTCTAAACAATAATGGATATCGTAAGTCAATTAGCCAATGGTCAATTAAATACCAATAGAAGCAGCTCCTATTCAACATTTACGTAGGGTTAGAGAAACAGAGAAATACTTGAGACGCAGTCGACACAACATTCTAGGCAAAGGTTGACTCACTATTAAGGTCATGTTGAGGCCTGAATCTTTCATTTTGTTTACTAGACTATACTTCTATGTGTGTGTATGGCATCTCTCTGAGCCCACAGCCGTATGACTGAAATTCCCAAGTTCCTGTCCAGTCGCCCAGTGTGTGATGCGGCCTCACGCTCCTCTGCACGTGATTGGTGCTCATGCACAACTCCCTATGTCTCTCTTCTACTGACACTGCCTTCCCCTCCCCCACCCCAGCTAGTTCCTCTTCCCACCCCTCACATCTCTCATCTACTGCACCCAAGTACACAGCTCACTCAATTACAAGAAGGAAGCAATATCTGTCTAAAAAATAGCGAGGCACACAACAAATCTCAAAGCTAAGATAGGAAACTAACCATTAACAATGAATCAAATTTGCTAATCAAAATTGTTTATAGAATTTGGGCTGATACCTAAGCTATAAGCTGGGAACTCTAGACAACTGCATCAGTCTACGAATAAGCAAAATGACACATTGCCTAATAAATCTGTTTTATGGGTAGACCAACTACAAACGAATTAATTTGTATTAAAACACAACATTTTGTTTTTGTAAAACCCACTTGTAAAATTACAAAATATATAGGTGGTTATAAAGTGTGTAAAGATATGTGGCTATGCAGAAGCAGCAATTCATTTTTTATTGAGTGAGTGTGAAATGAAACACAAGAGGAAACTGAGGCGAGGTAAAAACATAAACATAAATGGGAATAGGATTCTGAATGATGTCAAGTCAACAAGATGGAACAATAACATTGACTCTGAGAAGAGCCGTTTATCACCCAACCACATTGCCTTGTTGAATCTACCATAAGTATTGATAAGGCAAAATGTAGTGACTACACATTTTATTTTCATTGTTTATTAACTAACAATTACAATATTATTCAACAAAGTCACTGTAATATATATATATATATATATATATATATATATATATATGTGTGTGTGTGTGTGTGTGTGTGTGTGTGTGTGTGTGTGTGTGTGTGTTTACTTCAAATTGTACTTAATCATCCAAATACTATATAAAAACCACTATTTTATGAACGTTTATGACTTACAAAAATGTTTTATAAAATAAATGTACACATAAACAGACACATACGCATGCCTGAGCTCCAATCTCATGGAGAAGGCTGTCTGAATTGTCTGTGTGTTCCTTACTAATTGTATTTGTGTGTGTGTGTGTGTGTGTGTGTGCGTGTGTGTGTGTGTGTGTGTGTGTGTGTGTGTCATTCACCAAAATAATGACAGTGGAGGATCAGGGACGCCATGCACTGTAACACCTTGAGTGGGTGTATGTTCAACAGTAGGGGTAAGAGAGATTACAGTTGCAGGCCTGGTAAACTGAGGCAAGCTGATGGATTATTACCCCTTATCAGGTCAATCACTCCTGTCTGCAGATGGCTCAATGGCAAGATGACCTTCCCTTTGCCAAACCACCTATCCCTAATCTCATCCAGGCTTATCTTTTCACCTACTGTCTTTGGTGCCTCTCTACCAGCACGACCACATTTGTGTCTGGAATGTTTGGCCTGATTGACGTTTCCGTTATCCTGGTTAGACATCTCCTCCATTACTTACTTACAGGTAAACATCTCCTCAGCTGACTGAGGGGAGACTCAGCAGAATTGTATCAACAATATGCTGATATAGTCTTTCTTTTCGCATAGCAGTAAGATGTAATCCTTTTGTTTCCCTAACTCTGGGTAACCATCCATTAAATAGTAATAGTTAAAAAGTGGAACCACGAAACATTAATGAACAGCAATTTATTCCATGATGGTCATCCTTAGATGAATCAGATCTCTACCATAATAGAACAGATGGATGGAGTGGATCATTCGTAAAAGACCTATTGAACAAAAAGGATGGTTCTAGCCTTGCCTATCGGTCTACATAATTGAGAACCTGCTCATCAGCAAATTCCAGCCCTGGTTGTTCACTAGGTAAGGGGAAGAGCATACCACATGGTCTACTACAGGAACCAGCGTGATAAGCTCAGTGGCGTCCTAATTTTTGAACCCTGACCTACTACAATTCCTCCACTATTATAATACAACTGCTAGCAAGTGCCCATCTTGTCATCTTGTGTTAAATAACATTAGCTTCAGTAGGTCTGTGGGCCTCCCCTCAAAGAAGAATTACATGGACATGTCCCCACCAATATTTTGGGAGGACAGCATTGTCCCAATCAATATTTGAGCTAACCCATGGGTTGATGTGTCCCTACCAATGTTGAGACCAAACCTATGCCCTTGCTTAGTTCCAGACTGCTTTGCAGGTTGTGTGGATAGAATTACCTATAATACATCCATAACATACGAAATAGGACATGACCAAAAATGTGTACACTATGCAGTATGCCATCGGTACAAAGTATGTGAAATTTGAGAATGGAAAAAGTTCCCGGATGACATACTATATTCTGAAAAATGTTGATGTACCCGAGAGATGTTGCTAAACAATGTCTCAACACAAAATGCAATGCGCCAACTTCCTTCCAGCTTTGACATAATTACAAAATGCAGGGGTTTTGATTCCATGCTCCATACTAATAATTGAAGCAAATCTTTGTAAAAAAGTAGTATGTTATCATACGGTTTCGGTAAACAGTATACAGTATGTACTCATTGAGTATACAGTAGATAATATTTAAGTATTTGGTTCTGAACAAAGCCTTAGCCTCATGACCCATCGTCACAGATAATGGATAAAGGGGATATGGCTGCATCCATGTTCTTTATGTCTATGGTTCAGACAAGAGAGAGGGGGAGTGGGAGGGCATATCCTGTACTTCCTCCCTTGCTCTCTCTTTTGTTCTCTCATTACAGCACAAACTCTCCCAGGCACACATAAGCATCTTGCCCTCGAGCGTGTGACAACAATAAGGTGAGTGTCACAGACTAGTCCACCACACAGCTGCTATCTGCAAGCTGACCAGGCATCTCTTTTATCATCCCAAATTACTCGAGACAGCTCTAGCTAGCTGTTTAAATGGTAGTAGCCATTCATGAAGGCTGTCCAAAAGGGATGGCCTGAGGAAATATTTATCAGGCAGCACATGGGAAATGTTTAGTAGGCTGGTGGAAGACAGCACATAATGGCTTATTTGGCATACCAAAAGACCTTTACCACTGCTTAATAAAGTTAGACATCTATGAAATGTATGATGCATGCTCGATTGTTCAGCTTCTTAGCTCCACTATCCTTTAATATAGACTGACACACCTGACACATCTACCACATAAACTATGAAGCTAAGCCAATTAAGAGAAAGAGTCTTGTATCTTTGGGGGTTTTAGATAATGGAAGCACAGGAAAGTGAGAGAAACTAAATGCACCTGGACTGTTTAAAAACATGGAGGTGATACTTTGAGATGATGAGCAAACCTGGAAAGAATTTAGAATTCTTAAAAGTCTAACTATAAAATGTACATTACATCTCATATTTCAGGATTAATTAGCTTTAACCTTTAACATACCTGCAATGTGATGCCCCAAGAGTAAATGATTTGCTATAATGTCCAAAAGTTCATGTCAAAGGTTTTCACTTCTCATCTGTTTGTGTGTGTATGTGCATGTGCAAGGCCATAGGCTAGGATCTGTCAGCATCCTAATAAGACAGCATTCTCAGCATACCATCTGCAGTGGAGTCCTGATGAAGGGAGAATAGGCCGCCTGCCAGCCTCCCATTCTGCTCTGCAATCTGCCCATGTGATAAAGGAGCAGGCACTACTGCAGCTTCCTCCTCCTCCTCCTCCTCCTCCTCCTCCTCCTCCTCCTCCTCCTCCTCCTCCTCCTCCTCTCGCTCTTTCTGTATAACCCCCAAAACACTGCATATTCTACCGCATTTTTGCTACAAACCTAAAAGTCACTGTTAAGCACCTCCAAGTGTCATTGGCATAATGAAAACACCAGGACATGAAGAAAAGGACGAAGGATTGAACACAAAGCTTCTTTTTGAAATTCCTTGAAGCTATGAGGGCCAGGGGAAGTATAAGTTAACTTGCACCGCCTTGATCTTGTTTGATCGGCCAAGTCAAACACAAACCTGCATAAAACATAGCTGTTAACAGTATCTTAAGTGTTTTAAAATATGAGCACCAATACAGAATTAGTTTGGGCTCTTAGATGATGAATTAACCCTTTAGCAAGTACGATCCCACTGGTGGGATGTTTTCTATTTTCTTACTCATTGCGTATGACCATGTGTTATTAAACTTCCAAATACTTTAATGTTTTATTCATTCAACTGTACTGATAACATGCTGAACCAGTTTATGTATCAGCAAATACTGTCATGAAAAGAGCACTGACTGGTGACTCAGACAGATGTGAACGCAACAAATTACATTAGGCTTCTGCTCTCACACACTGACATTGTCTAGACTTTCATTGAGTTACCGTAAATAACATGGCAGTCATCGTTAATTTATCAAGGAAATAATCCACAACAGCAGCCAACAACTAAAGCAAAAAAAATGCACGATTCCATACACTAAATTAGATGGTGGGTACAGCACAAAATATAAAAAATATATACTATGTAAGGAGATTAGATTAAAATACCAAGTGACAAAGGTGTAGTGGATTTGGTCACTCCTATCTCCCACTGAGGGTATAGATCTAAATGTTCCTCAAACCTGATCTTTGGTCTGGTGTCACATGCACACAAAACTGTAACCTCTCTGATCATTCTTATTTAGAAAAACTCTAAAACTAATTGTAGTCACAAAAACATTGCTAATTAACAACTAACCTTACACCAGTTTTCAACAGGCTTAAGGTCGAGTGTACATTTCAAGGAAACTCACGTGAACTGAGCAATGTCATCGGCATGCCTAAGTAATACAACAAATATCCAATTCCAACAGCTCATGTTCCAACAATAGTGTGATGAGATAGAGCTAAAAAAGAATCACTCGCAGTGCATTGACGTCTGAGACCCCCAGCATAGAATAACTCACCAATTCTCACTATAAGATACTACTTATCTTAGTATCAGCAAGGTTTTCTAGGCTTTTATGCTGTCCTGTTATGCTAAACTATTTACTCAGTGAATTATTCTAAACTAAGATTGTACAGGAAAGGCATGTAGCAATATACCTTAGGCAGCACATATGTTAAACCCAATTAATTTCAGTAGGCGAGATGGCATATTATTGACAGTGAGTGAGTGAGTGAGTGAGTGAGTGAGTGAGTGAGAGTGAGTGAGTGAGTGAGGGAGGGAGTGACTTACTGGTTGAATTGCCTTGCATTTGAATAATACATTTTGAATCCTTGCTCATTTCCCTTGAGTTGAAGGGTCGGACCCGAACAGCAACTTTCACAGATGCCCCAGACATGGTTGTAGATTAGAACTTTCTGCCAATAATGTTCCAAAATCGTCTTTTCTGAAAGGGGGAAAAGAAGAGAGGTATTTTTATTGAAGTAGGGTTTAATGTATTCTTATAATTAGGAAGATATCTATTTAAATATTCGTTTTTGTTAATGACTGAAAGATGATAGCCTACAAAGGAGTGGATATTTATACTTCAGAATAATAAACTACAAAATAAAATCTAGTAACTAATCAAATATACTTTTCATTTGAAAACAATTTCTTACAGGCTTAACTAACAGTGGTATCTGCATCCTAGTATAGCTTTATGTTTTTCATCATGTCCTTGCAGTCAGCCATACTTGCTAGGGCACAGCATGTAGCCTACGCCCATGAAATTTAATCTGCCACATTAGGTAGGCCTCTATTGTAGAGAAACAAACATTTAAAACAATCGAATATGAATTACTTGAAATATAGAGTCCTTGTGCCTAGGGTAGCAGGAATGTAACCTCCAAATAAATAAATATCACTACATCGTTCTGGAATGAAAAAGAAAATAGACTGATCCTCGATCTAAATGAAGCACCAGAGTCGCACCGTTAGAAAACAACAGTCTTGATTAGATTTGGAGCTGTCATCCAACATTGATACAATGTTTCCCTTTTCTAAAACCATTAATTTGTTACATTGTTATCGCAAACTACCTAGTAACCTCCACAGCCTAATACAAAGGATGCATACGTTGCAAGGCTCAGGGCGCATTTTCCACTCAGATTTGTGATAACGCAGGTATTGGATTGGGCTATTTCAGACGACATTCAACTATTAACGACTAATCTTCAAATAATACTCATGATTATGACTTGACTAGTCTAATGTTTAGCTCTTTAAAAAACAATATTGTATTGCTAATCACAGGCTAGCAGCCTATTGACACTCCCATTGAAACCCGATATTCTAAAGCCAATAGTCTGTAGGGTTTTACTCTAGTCCTAGGAAGATACTCACCTTTTAAGAGCCAGAAAAAGGGAAGTAGGCCTACAAAACCATGTAAAAGTGCAAACTAGAAGTAAAATTGGTCGAATAGTCTGCTTTTAATAAAAACACCCATTGTAGAAGTGTTTTATTCTCCACCAGATAGGCTTCCACTGCATTCGGCGCCTTCCTCACAAATATTTTTTCAGTTCAGATGAATGTATACCCAAGCTAAAACGAACGGATATTATGCCTTGATTTACTAAAAAGATTACGTCAACCACCTCTTGGCTATATTGACAGTCATCTTCTTAAACCAATAGAAAAAGACTGATTGTGAAGTTATTTTCTGGAAGACCAATGGGGAATCGTCAAATGAGAGGGGAGTCACTATGATCCGTGACGCCACACTGCAGGATTTCTCACCGCTCCCAGTACCGCCGTTCTCTTAGGTTGAGACATTACAGTATCAGGGCAATGAATAGGGCGCCGCCTAGCACGGAAACGAGATATCCCTTTGCGTGGTCTTTTCTATTCAAATATCTTATAACTTTGATTAGCCGGTTTAAAGCTCCCTCCCCAAGTTAGTAACATATGAAATATGTCCCTTGATTCGTTCTATGAAAAAATACAGTTTTAAAGAAACATAAAAAATTATCATCCCACAAAACATCAGTTAATGTGTGCATTATCATTTATTTCAGTTCAAAATCCTAGCTTTCAAAACAAGTATGTAGATAAGGAACATATTCCTGTACAGTTAAGATCAGCAAGGTCAGTTAGGTACATTGCTCTTGAGAGACCATTTTCACGTGAGATGTTGGTGGTTGAAACTTTAAAGAACAAAATGTATGGTGTGCTCACATCGTGTTTCTGGTGTTCATGCTACATTCTCACTTGTTCATTCAGCTTCATCAAAAAGGTTATTAGTCCATGAGGCGCTTAGGAGGTTCTGTACTTGAGGCCATGCACACAAGAATGATAGTTACTAGTTCTTTAAGTCAACAGAGAGAGAAAATTGACATAAGAACTGGTTCATACTGATTCTGGTGAGTGGCTGCTGAAAAGGAACAATTTACTAAAAGACATCTAGATTTGAGAGACAGTCCTGCAAATTTAGGTTGACTTAGGTCAATTAAGTAGATTCAAGGACCACTGGCAAACCCCCTTACGCAAGTTGTGCACTAGTTTTTAAACTGTAATGATATGCGCAAGTGTATGTGGACTAAATTGAACTTGGTATTTTCTTTGTCTTTGTATTACAATTTTAAAACAAGACAATCAAATCCCTTTGTCTTTCACAACCGCCATGATCCCCGTTCACATCACTGAAATCGAATGAATCAGACAGACAGCCGTACAAAACAGATGAACATGATTGGTAAACCAAATTAATTAAAGACATGTAGATTGCGAGATGAATCCTCACAGCCTTGTGCATAACTAACTCTTGTTAAATAAATGTATATATGTAGATATATATATACACAAAGTCATGAGGGAAAAGTCTTAACTTTATTATGTTTCATTTTTGAGCCAAAGACCTTTAAAAGATGGCCGAAGGAAAAAGGATAAAGGGGGAGAAAAACAAATGAGGTCTATATTTTTTTTTGTCTATCATGTCCTTGGTGGTACTGAATTCAGGCGTGGCGGTAACATCCCTTACTGACGGTCAGTGAGGTTGCCTTTGAGAGGCAATGCTAGATGAGTCGTCCACCTTGTTTCTCCCTCATCCACGACTGGATCCTCTCCTTCAGCTCAGGGACTGTGGATTCAATAAAAAATGATATGATATAGCAAGCCTGTGTGGACCTTGCCCAGACAATTTGGGAAATATGCATTTGATTGGGGGAAATTAGTGGTATCTTCTTGGTAAGCACTAATGTACCAAGATGCAGTGTCCACGTTTAAAAAAAAAAAAAGCCATTACATCTCAGTAGAGTCAAAAACACATAAAACAAGGTTCTCTACTGCCATTGTAGGACCAAAAAATTACACAGATAGCCCCACTCTTATAAGCATATTTGCTGATGGAACATGAGAAAAAAAACATTAAATGTATTTATGACAAATCCAACCATGTTGTACCTGACTCCAGCATACTCTCATTGAGTGGTTGCCTGTTGAAGGGGTCAGTGGGTGAGTTAAGTAGATGGCGGAGAATGATGGAGCGGTCCATAATGTTTCCAGAGGGCAGTATTACAGGGTCAGTCATCAGGGTGTCCATCAGAGGGTCTGTGAAAACACAAAACATTTAGGGCACATGCTGAAAAGCATAGGTACCTCCTTGGGTTCTCTTCTTTTCATTTGTTCACGTAACACAAATATATGAAGTTCTCTATAAAACATACACTGCCAGTTTGCAAATGGATCTTGCAGGAACTTGGCTATTTCTTTTCTCTAAGAAAATAAAATAAATTAAAATCTAATTTTAAATATGGGACACATTTACTCAAGTTAAATATGTCCCATTTTTAAATGTCACCAGGTTGACACAGCAATATTTTCATCTTACATGTTTAAAAATAAGACCGAGTTATTTTAACTCTTGGTGGCTAGTTGACACCCAAGTGTCTTTTACGGCACACTCCAAATGTGCGTGGTGGGTTGGGTGGCATATCTAGAAATCAAAGGTGGTATGTAGGGCACATTTCTCCCATAGATGATATTAAGTCTGTGGTTACAGGATAGCCAGGTCTAAGCTGGATGTATGAACTCCATTAGCCACAAATCTCCTGTAAAATTCCTGAAATTCTGTCACGATAGAGGCTGCTCAGGTTGCAACCACTTCTGCCTGGATCTTATTTAGCAGATTAAAATACTGTGGTCACATGCACAAAAGTAATGGTTCATGGTATTATTTATCAATATGATTAGGTATAGAGATGTGACTGACAACAAACTAAATTGGTATTATTTTGTGTTCATTGTGATGCTTTTTCTTTCCACGTTGAGCTGTAGCGCAGCAGTTGCCACAAACTGTACTCTTACCTTTGAACTCGTCAGGTGCATCACTGTAGTCCATTTCGGACTGAGAGTTCCTGGCAACGATTTCCTCCACCTTCTCCGACAGCAGCTTAAATTTCTCAATGGCGATGGTGGATTTAATGCCAGCTTTTTTCATCTTGGAGATCACCTCTTCAAAGAGTTCTCTACTGTATGACCGCTGGAGAAGAGAGTGGCATAATTTACAGGCTAAATTTAGGGTAACCTACGAGTAAAAAAAACTGCTATGGAGGATTTAAAAACTGGACATTTATATTCTGTCTGTGAATGTCACCCTAAATTTGCTTTGTTTTCCAAATGAAATGTGATGCAAAGTGTGAGATTGCTCTGCTGTGCTTTGAAGCCTAAATGCTTGTAAGTCCGTATCTAACGTCCCTGTCATTTCTGTGATTACCTGGTCATCTGCGATGGCCTTTGCGAAGCGAGCACAGTCCAGCTGTAGGTAAATGTCAGTCAGCTGGTCTAGGAGCTTCTTGGGCTCAAAACCGTATTTCTCTGGATTCTCCACTTTCAGGTCTCGACACTTTGGCCCACACAGCTGCTGAAGGTTGAAATTCAACATGGCTGCCAGGCGAGGTCCAAGCTCCTGGAACAGAGACATTGTTAAGACAGCTGATATGAACTGTATACCTAAATTACTTCTTTGTTGCTAAGTCTCTATAAAACAGCGTACATGCGAGTATATATACATATATATTTTGTTTTTTACAGTGTGGGTGTTAATCAACCTAGTATTCTCAATAACGAGCCAAAACAGGTTCGACCCGACAATGAATATGGCTTCATCTGTTGATGAGGGGGCAATACTCACAGGCCTGAGAAAGGGCTTCTGAACTTGTTTTGTGAGGATGTGGAACATGTCCACCGTCTCTGTAGCCAAGGCGAGGTAAGACCGAGACACCCGCTCGTCCTGGGTCAGCTGGGACTGGCGGCTCTGCTGCTGCTCCTAAGGAAAGATGGTGAGGACACTCCCTATTTCATCACACCATCATTTCCAAAATGTCTTGGTTTTCCATTATTGGCATAAGTTGTATGGTTATTGTGTGATGCTCTGACTGGGTACCGACCCTGGGCAGCAAGTCCCACTGCTCCTTGCATTTCATCTCCTCCTGCACCTCATGTATGCGCTTTAGGGACTCCAGGCTCTCATCCAATAGGAAAGTGGTGTCATTGATCAGCATGTTGATATAGCGCACAAACTGCTTCCCAGAGCTACAGGCACAAACACACACTGGATTAGTGATAGTCCATTTTTTTTTTACCCGTTTTCCTTGAAGTCCTGGATGTATGTGATTATGTGCATTGCATGTCCTACCATTTCGGCCACCGTTAATTATATGACCCAAAAAATAAATTAAAAAAAGACATGGTTCTCTAGTATTATGTCCAATTGGCATTGTACTGTACAGATCTTACTCACTTGAACTCCTCGAGGAAGGTGTTGTGGTGGCCAATGTTCTGCCAGAGGCTCTTGAAGATAGTACTAATATGGTAGCGGATGGTGAACTTGTCATAGAACTCACTGGTGGCACCAGTGTGCTCCACATCTGAGGGGGAAGGGATCTTTTTTGAGCTTTGGAATAATAGACCAACTGCCAAGGGTTGGCAGCCAACCACATGCACAATAATATAACTAAGCAACTGTGAAGGCCTGAGGACTGTTTACTCACTTGATTTAGATTCAACTTTCTGGTAAATGTTAAAACCCCTTCACAAAAATACTAAATTCTGTACTGATATGAAAAAAAACATTCAAATTAAACCTTATGTAGAGGACAGTGAGGTAAGATGAGCCAGCGGCTAAATGGACCAACCTCCTGTACCTAGGCAACCACTCCTTAATTTGGTCATGTGACCACCAATTTAGGAAGAGCACTTCATTTCACTGAGGATGTTAAGGGCGGAGAACATGTGGGGAAACTGGTAAGGCCATTTTTTATAACGTTTTTTGTTGAAAGGGATTCTTTCCCCCGTATCAGCTATATTGAATCTTGCGTCAAAGCAAATTTGCAAAGCGTTATTTATTTATCCACGATAACTGTTAATTTATTGCTAAGGTATAACATGTCATGACATTGGGGAGGTGTTAGCTCAGATTTTCTGCTGATGTGGCAAAAGCCGTGAGATAAGTGGAACCATAGCTCCCGAACGGTCTACATTAGAGGCTTCATTCCTTCTGGAGCCGTCCATAAAAAAAAATGTATGCACTCATGTTTAGAACTGCCAAATGAATTATTTCCCATTCTAAAAGGCTCTTAAGCTTCACCACAAATAGGCAACACACACTTCCCCCTAGTTGTAGTCCTCACCTGTATAGAACTTCATGAGTGCAGGCACCAGCATTTTGATGGACAGCGGATGGTTCTCCATCATCTCAGAGAAACGCTGCGTGCGTGGCTGCACGGCAGGGTTGGTGACAAACAGCACCTCCACTAGCTTGGCAATCAAGTAGGGGTTCCTGATGTAGTTCTGGCTGCAAATGAACGCCACCAGGAAGGTAACAATGTCCTGGACACACGGCTCATAAAGGACCTGAGGAGAGTACCTTAAGGAGGGAGGGAGAAAGAGTCTTATATTTCAAGAATGTGGTAAAACAAAACATAAAAAAAGACAAATTTATACTGATGTCATGCTTTCTAAAGGAAGGCAGATGTGTTTGTCAACTTACTGCACAACAAAAAGCAGGAACTCCGCCACATCCTCAATGTAAAATTCAGGCAGAGCAGCAAAGCTTTTAGGGATCTCCGGATTCAATGGTAAGGTCATACTGTCAAACATTAAGTTAGAGACATTAGTCAGTTGTATATTCAACTGCTTAAATGATAAGGCTACTAGGCATGACAGCAATTATTATCAAAACATCACACAAAATTATACCGTAATAGCATAGTGAGCAAGGCTTTCTGATGTGATGTGCATTCTATTAACTAATACACTTACTGACATTTTCTTGATACATATGCTTCTGTTTTAACCTGTTAACTTAGACTGAAGCCTGACCCTACAGAAAACAATTCCTGGCTGGTTGAGAGAAGCAAGGATCCACAGTGGTAGTGTGACTCACTGAGGGTAGGCAGGATCCACCATGCGTAGTATGAGCTGAATGACCATGCTGTAGAACTGCAGACATCTGCGCAACAGGTTCTCGTCCAGAAGGCCGGCGTCAGCACAGGCTTTGGCTCGCACCAATTTCTATCAGGACAATGTCACACATCATGCTCATGTCCCTGAGAACGAACAGTCTAATCTCCAGCATACTTGGTGTACCACAGTGTTTCTCTAATAAGATAGAAGCAGGCAACTGTATCTGACAATGGCAAATTGCATCTATTCAAAAGGTTTTGGTAACCTGAACATGATCAGAATGGAGAAAGGTGAACGTAAGCAGGATTAATGGTGGACCAACCTTAAGTTGGGTTTTGCATCTCTTGAGCATCTCTCTGTGTCGACTGGCCAGAGGGGAGTCTTTCCATTGACTTTCACTGTTCTTTAACTCCTCCACCGTCCTGATAGAAGCAAAGAGCATCAACACATCCAAGCGTGTAGATAATAATAATAATAATAATAATAATGATGATGATGATGATGCACATATGAGCAGAAAGGGTCTGTGTGTTGGTGTACCTGTTGAGCTCGCGGATAGCCCGGAGCCTACGAATGTAGCGTCTGCACCCTGGCAGGATGGACAGGTGGTGGGAGTGCAGGGTCAGGAAGAAACACTCTGTGGGGAACTTGGGCTCTGAGAACTTGGTAGGATCCTCATCTATCAAATGATAACAGATAAGTACAACTGAAGCACAGGAGCAACCTGTACACTTGGTGGTTGAAGAGTTTGGTAGACACCACAAGATTGAAGAAAACAACTGAGCAAAAGCACTCCAAAAAAGATAGTGCCTGGTTGAAAGGATCAGTATACTTTCCATTTATATATGTTTTATTACATAGGCCACTCACCACGATGCAAACACAATATTTTAAAACAGATATATCTTGATGAAGCTCAAAAAAGCTTAACTCCAATATTTCCCATTGCGTTGGAAGAGATATGACTCAGCATTTATGAGAATACAGTGCAAGTAATTTAAGGAAAAAGGCATGTGCAGAATAACTATAATGATAGGCCCTAGCTCTGATAATGTACATTTTATACTGGGACATCATCATCTGTGTGTGTAGCTATGGGCATATCGCTCTTCGAAAACAACCGACTGGGTTTAAAGTGAAGCATATGCAATATTGAGATGATAAAGGGATGAATCATCATGGAGAACTGGATCACTATGAATCACTTGCCATATCAATTATTCATTTTGAGGTTGCTGATATACTGTACATTCAAAATGTATGCTTTTGATCTGAAGCATTTCACAATCAAGAAAGTCAAGCATCTATCTTTCATCAGTTTTTTTCATAGCTTGTTTTGGTTGTTAACACAAGTGAGATACTGTCAAGCAGATCCATGTACTGTATGCCTTAGGACAACCTTTCATTGTTGAGGTTGGGTTACTTAGGACTTCGCCTATAGGTCTGTGCGTGCACTCACGCAGCTCGGCCAGCCAGCTCTTGAGCTCCTCCATGGTTGCTTTAAGGCGGGTCTCTTCGGGGCTGACAAGGAGGCGACAACGTGGGTGGAAGATGTAGTAGGGGTCAACCGTCTCCAGCTTAATCTTCATGCTCAACTGCTGCAGCACGTACAGGAAGTTCAGCATGAAGCCATCTGTGGACACCAGCTTGTCATCTGTCTGAAAGGTTGGAGAACAAAAAATTTGTATTTCAATGAAAGCTGACAATGTTCCTACTTGAATTGATTCTGCAGGCTCTGAGGCTTGGGCAAAATGGATGCCTCACCTGCATCTGGGCCTTCTTTATATTGCGATTAACCAGAGCTGCCATGTAGTTTAGAGCCGACTCGCGTGTCTCTCCGTTTAGTAGGACGTTGTGAACAATTTTAAACAGGTCGCCCTGATGGTAGGGGAAAGAGGACAAGCCTGTCAAGAGCCTCACATTGATTGGGTGAAAGGGGATGGATGATACAAGAGGATGGATAATACAGAGGGGCTGAGGGGCGTACCCTGGCGGACTCTAGGTAGTGCTGCAGGGATTGGCTGACCACACGCGTGTTCTCCATGGTAATGGCTGGCCCTGAGAAGTACTTATCTCCCACTTTGGTCTAAGGAAAAGACCAAAAAACAAAACAGTAAGCATCCAGGCATCACACTTTATTATTGTTGGAAGCATTGCACAATCATACACTGTGCTGGGAATTTTATTCAACCCCAGCAAACCTGGATGATTTCTTCTACTCACATCATCCTCTGCAAACACAGACAGGCTAAAGAAGGCTCCCATGTAGGATAGTCTCTGGACCTCTCTTCCTGAGGCAGGGCTCAGAGACTTGGGACACCACAGGGGCAGAAAAGACATCTAGCAAGTGAGAGAGACAGGCATCAACGGTGGGGACAGGTAAGACTAAAACATACCTTACAGAATAAATAGTTATTCATATATAGAAGGCTTAGGAAACAAGCCTACTTGTTAAAACATTATCGTTTGAAGAATGCATCATAGGCTCCCGATTAATAAACATTTCATATTTTTCCAAGATATCAAACCTTCCAAAAATATTAATAAATAAAATGACCAGATTACTTAACAACGTAATACAATTATTTCCCATTATCTAAAAAAATAAATAACAACCACAGGTTAGTGGTCCTAGAATAAAAAAGAAGACTATTTCGCACTCACCAAACTACAGATGGGATGAGTCTTTCCAAACTTGATTTCACATAGCTCAGCTAATGCCTGTAGAAATCAAATAATCATTATTCAAATTAAATAGAAACCCATTCTGAAAACAATCAATCAAATAACGCCTAAGCTACAACAGATTACATTGTGATTAAACAAATGCCCTGTTCACGCATTATAGCCTTGTTGTGCATAGAATTTTGGGAGCCTGCAGCTTTGCTCAAAGTTTATGGACGGCCAACCCATTAGAAGAATTCAATCTCACAACCCGCTCAGACAGGAGCAAGAGTACAATAAATTACACACAAACACACCCACACACCTGAGGCCGACCCTCAAACAGTAAAATAGGCTAGCTGCCAGCCAGTATTTAAAGATCCACATTAAGTCTCTCCGTAGTAAAGGGCCATATTCTTTCTCTTCACTGCAGGTAAGGCAGGAATACACCTCTCCAGTCTTACCATTAAAGGAAATTTAAAGTTATCACTATCAAAGGAGCATTCTTTAGCAGCAATAGCCAGTCCGTGAAGGATTGGAACAAAGATCTGAAAGAGAGACAATCAAAGAAGACAGACAGTTGGTTAACACCAGTCTGTGAAGGATTGGAGCAAATATCTGATCTGAAACAAAGACAATGAGAGGAGACAGAGAGTCGGGTGTCATCTATTTGGATGGTCCAACTAATTTGACATTTTGTCCCACCTGTCTGAAAACCTCGTCCTCCTGGTGGGTGATGCGCACCAGCTCCTGAATGAAGCCATACGGAAGGTTCCGGCATAGCATGTAGGGCACGAGCAGAGAAGGCTGCGGAGGACTCCTGTTGAGAGGGGAAGTGGCGAGGAAAACTTTGAATGACAGAAATAAATAAAATAAAAATACAACACAGTATCTTAGCCCGCACCATATCTTGGATAAGGTCATTTGAGGTGTGTGGTGTGGCAGGAACAAAATCAGAGATGATAAGAAGTTAGAAAAGACTCCCAGGGCGGGGAGGCAAAATGTAATCAGTGCATAGCATGCACACATCCCATTCATGACCTGACGAAGATCCATTTGGTCGAAACGTTGTCCCTTTTTGTGCGTGTCAATTAAAGAACACATCGAGCAGACCGAAGTTTTGGACATTTTTCTCCTTTTAAATATTGCTTTTTGTGTCCTGCACCCGAATCAATGGGGTGTGCATATTTTTTCCTTTATGAAAAGCCTGAGTGCACACTGAACGATTACGTGCCCTGCTCTAAAGGAAGCACTTGGATGGTTTTCTGTTGAGTACCACCCACTGTATTTGGTTAGCCAGTTTAGCCAGTTGAGTTAACCTTTTGTTTGTAGGTATGAAGAGCCCTGTTAGGCAGGAAGAAGTTTTGTTTATTACGTTCCTTGATTTGGCACCACCATCAGTCCTTTTTCTCTCCTTGTACTCTACCTGCATGTGTCAGTCGGCTCGACCACCATTTTGTCTTGGCTGTTTACTGTGTTTATTGTGTGTTCCCTAACTCTGGTGTTGACTTGTTCACGGTAAATAAACCCCTTTATGATTGTTGTACGGTTGAGTGTTATACCCTCACGACCTGGTCACTTCTTTCATTAGGCTGGGTGTTTGTTGCATCGTTACGTCCCTAGACTAGCAGTAGAGGGTTGAAAACACAACCCTTTAAAAATGTGGAGGTTAAACAAACAACAGAGGTGGATAGATCAGTAAATTTTCAAGATGAGAGGTTGACCTGGGTTGGGTGAGACAGCCTTGCAGGACCAGGGCAGCATGGGAAATACATTGAGAACGTATATTGCTGAGAAGCTGGCTGACACTGGGGTGGTTACACATCTGAAAAAGAGCAAAAGGGTTTGAGATGGCATCAATTCTGACTGAGAAGAAGACATTTTCTCTTATTCCCTGACATACCGGTCTGTGCCCAAGCTCTTTGGATACAAAGATGTCTACAGGGGACAAATTGTACAAACTGTACACAAAGCCTCTGTAGAAATACTCGATGATGTCACAGACAAGATGCCTACTAAATGAGTGAATAAATATTGCTACTGAGGAAATTAATTAAAAAAAAAAAAAAACTGCTCAGTCCTTTCAAAAAACAGCTCAGTTAAATTCCGTAGTTCTCTGGATAAGGTGACCTGTAGCTATGCTTGGAAATTAACTGAAACTGAACTGATACATCTGAAAATGTGTTGAGAGCAAGCTAACTACCTTGGGAGCTTTCCTCTCTTCCATGCCAACACTGTCAAAGCGCTCGATGAGGTAGTTCAGCATCTCTGTCTCTTTGCACACTTCAATGGTGAAGCGGTCACTGGCCAAATCACAGGACATCGCTCCTCCAGATGCACCCAGACTACAGGAAGAGAGAGGGAAATGGAAGTAAGAGAAAGAAGGACTCATACAATAAACAAAATGCTCATTAAATGCAACAGGAGAAGCAAATCCAGGGCGTTATTAAAAGCTTCAACCAAACGTTTAACAAAAATTAACCTTCAGTTACCCTGAAAGAAATGTTAAGCATCAGAAACAGCATTGCGATTAATGAAGGATTTCGGTGTTAGAAGGAAACTCCAATCGCAATGCGGAAATTCAACTTCTCGAAAGCAGACAGAATTTCAAAGATGTTTAAAGCAGGCAATCATGACATTTTACAAAAATTATTAGGACAAAGACTTAGGGTGTTGTGAGTGAGTTCATTCTGCTAGTAGACCTGAAACCACAGAGCAAAGCTGTTCACGCCCTTGAATTTTATAGCCAATCATATAAAGACGGTATGTCGATATCACATGTTGCCGGAATAACAGCTCTAGAGATCCATCTAAATTCTTAGAGGCTATATTTATCTGGGTTAGAAGCATAAATTAAAAAAAAAATTTAAAATGGGTATAGAAAAGGAAAAACAAATTACTAGTAACTACTCTACATACCACTTCTATTAGATGAAACCACCATCTGACTTGTCATAATCTTATCAACATTTTCTCTAGGCTCAGCTGTGAAACTGAATTCATTGCGAGAAACTTTCCAAACACCATGCAACCGTTCCACTCTTCTCTGTGATCACCCCCTTCCCGGCTTTGATAGGAAGCAGAAGCAGAAACACATATGCTATAAGATGGCTGAGACTCCAGCTTATTAATGCTCTATTTGTGCCTATGCTGCAGTGTTTGCCCACTGCTGTTAGTGGCTGGCTGGGCACACTGAAGCATGCAGTCCACTGCTGAGCACACACACCGTGCAGCGGTGTACCTGGACCCAAACTGAACCCCAGCAAATTCCTCCTCATCCTCGGGCTCTTCATCGCTACTGTCCTGAGACATGTCAGAGAGGGCGACGAATAGGAGGGAGAGGGGACTGGCAGTGCCACAAGTACAGGGTAGAGGAACATGAAGACGAGGAAAAGAAGGTGGGAGGATGGGGACAAGTGAACATGATAAACAAAAAGACGGATATGTAGAATGGACAGGTCATAGATGAGGATGGATAGAAAATAAGGCAGAACTGAGGGATGCAAAAAGTATTGACTTTGTGCAGCTTGATGGTAATACGGTTTAGTTCCGGATACACAAGCAAACAACAATTTGTGCAGTACATTCAATAAACACCAGAACTGTGAGTGAAAAATCTTCATGCACATTAAATTAACCAATGTCAACCAAAAGTAAAGAAGCAAAAAGTGTTTCAGTGTTAAATTGCTATGTAGTACCAAAGAACAATCTAATCATGATGGTTTGCCAAAGGATTATGCTCAAAATGAATGCGTGCACAAACATCTCTTCACACTTGAGCATCAATTGGAGAGGACTCCACAATGTTTATGTGACACCTACATCAAACCCTGTTGCATTGTAGGAGATAATGTTGCATTGGACATTTGGTTTTAGCACACTTGCTGGCGGGTATGTTACTTATTGGCACACTGGTATTTTGGGATGTACCTAGACGGTGGGATCCGGGCGGCTAGCGCAGCTTGCCGGGCAGCCGCTCTGGGTGAAGGGGGTACAAGAGGCAAGGGCATGGAGGAAGGATGGGGGCGAGGTCTGGGGGAGCTCAGAGAGCTGGACTGGGGGCTAGGTGGTAGCGGGGCTGGCGTATTGGGGGGTACGGGGAGCCCTGCAGGACTTGGGGACCAGGCAGAGAGACCAGGCCCTCTGGGGCCTTGACTAGGAGGGGTGGGGGACAACCAGGGAGACGTGACCGAGTAGGGACGGTAACGCTGGGAGATCGGTAAAGGGGCAGAGGGGGGGTTAAGAGAAAGCCTGGGCGGGTTGGTGGTGGTGGGGCTGGGAGGAACCAGGAGGTGCGGGGTGGTGGGAGTAGAAGGGGTGGAGAGAGGGGAGGTCATCCTGGCTGCATTTACAGCCATTGGGTGTGGGCTACACCCATACAGACTGTGGACAATAATAAGGTTGAGATAGAGAGAAAGAAAAAGAATTGTTCAAGGACGCAGTTTTCATCTTGAAAGTAAGAAATCATCTCTGATCAATTGCAGATCTAGAATTGAACCTAGATAAACAAAGGTCACTAACAATGACAAAGCATTTTTATCTGTTCTTGCTAATAGTAGTCCCCTATACAGGTCCAATAGATAGGGTACTTGCCTGGACAGCGAGCTGGCTCCAAAAGAGCCTGAACATGGGGCCAGGGGACTGCTACCCTGGCTGGAGGGCTGCACCAGTGTCAGGCGGTGGTCAGGCGATTTGGCAGCAGCGATTGGCTGAGAAGTTGCGCTGAGGCTGGCAAAAGGGTTGTGGACACACGACTTGGTTGACATCATTAGAACCTCCATCAGGATCTGGCCAATCAGGTCTTTGAAATCTGAGTAGACTGAGGGAAAAAGACAGAACCAACCACCTTACCGTTTAACTCCATACACTCACATTTGAATCAGAGGGAGGCAAGCTCCACAATGTGAGACAGACTTCTAGGTTTGTCATCAATCCCAGGCTTACCATCTTTGGGATTCTGGTGGAACTCGGCGGCGAGCGAGGGGAGATAGATGACATCTCGGTCCTGCTCCTTCCAGGAGACGCGAAGAATCTTACAGATGAGCTGCAGAGCCTGCTCTTCAGAGACATCTGAGTTGGCAGAGGTTTCCTGGGAGACAGACAGAGCAGTGCAGAGAAATACTGAAGATATATACATTCAAAGCAGTTCCAAAGCCAATTCTAAAGCGACTGTTACAGCCTTTTGGCATGAGGACAGAATACTTCATTACTAAATAATGGAAATTTCAGTAACATACTATAAGAATGCAATATTATAAGTATTTTCTGTTCGTTGACTTTAGAGGGGAGAAGTCAACGAATGGCAATGTTGAAGCTAGGAACTGGAAAGTCCCAAAACAGGAATATATTTACCGAAACAAAGAACCGCAAACCCTCCTAAACACAAACACTTCCATACGCATGAATTAATCCAAGACCATCCACTCAAAGGGCATAAGGAGGCAATAAACGACTGCTGTTTTCTATTGCCCATTGCATACCTTTTCAGCCAAGTTTCTCTTTTCCCTGCGGTCGCTGTCCTCAACTTCCATGTTCTCTATCCCTGAGTCTACATCCACCTGGGACATACTGAGACAGGAGTAAGAGGGACACAATGTTATTTTGAAAACAACCACTTCACTCTGTTGAACTGTCATGCAGACGTGGGACATATAAGAGCACTTTTAAACCAGATTGCACTAGCATATCATAAAAAGTAGAATAACAAATTATATAATACTCAACAAAGCGAGTGGTACAACTATGAATAGCTATTAAAGATATGGCTTGCAAGAGACATTTAATGGCAGGCTGTTCAAACGTCTGGAAGCCCTAATGGCCACGGCTTGGTTGCGTTCGATCTTTAGTCGAGACTTGTGGTATACAGACAATAAGAGAAGGCTCAAGTAGTGAGATCGTCCAGTGGCCTCTCAGCCACCTCTCCCTCTAGCTCCTCACCTCTTCTCACAGGTGGCGGTGTCAATATCCATGCTCTGTGAGCGGGACAGGCTCTGGGATTGGGTCTCAAGGCTGTTGGAGGGGGAGCTGGACAGGGAGCTCACACCCTCACTACTCTGACTGCGGTAGGCCACGCCTGAGATGACCACAACAGAGAAGAACAAACATTAAGTCGCCATCAAGCAACTCTGATTAATTTAAATTCAAGAGTGGTTTAATTAGTTGATGTGTGAGGTTCACTTCCCTTTGTGTCTTACATGGGTTGATGGGTAGCACACTTTAATTAGAGGCTGGACATATTGAGGAATCTCTAGAAATCTTTTATAAACATTTTAAATACATGGATAACAGATTAACTTGTTGACAGTTTGCTTTTGTAAAGAGGCCAGTTTGGCAGCCTTAGAAAGCAATCAAGGTTTCTCCAACAGCAGTCTCGTTCTTAATTGAATCATGTTGTGGAGTAACCCCAACTATTTTGTGTCTGTGACAAAGCATTAACTCACATTGGCTATTATAGTAGTTTGATCTGGCCAATGCAAGACAAAAGGATAGGTAGAGAGTAATAAAGAAATGGCTTGTTCAAAAATCTGAAAGTAGACACTAAAAATGACGTGCTAAGAGCAGACTATGGGTGGGAGATAAAAGTGAATACTGGTCTGAGATTGTGTCATAATATGGATTTTATCATATCATAATAAGTGAATAAAATTACAGTCTGTAATTTTGCTTTTGCAGTAGCAGTTAGACACGATTGATTTCAATATAAGAATTATTATTTATGTTTACCATATCTGGTTCTGGTTCTAAATTTCCTCAATACTATACTATTAAACTCACTCCATACTGGTCTTAGTAAACATATCTTGTCTCTGTCTAAATTTTCACAAACTTCTGCCGAAATGTTCTTATCAAGAAGTTACTTGAGGTTAACAAGACAAGAAGTAACTCTTCTCCTGTCATCACTACACTGGCATCCAGATGAATTTAGAATTAATTTACAGATCATATTAATCAACTTCAAAGCAAGAGCAAGTTCAGCTGCCTACATTGTTACATTTCCATTCCCTTATAAACAACATTGTAGGTCTACCCTAAGGTCTTCCTCAATTTACCAAAGTCAAGAATAAAGGGTGACAGATCCTTTGCCATCAGGGTCACTATACTGGAACAACCTATCAGAAATCTCTTAAAAAACGTACTTTTACAGAAGTATTTGGCCAAGTCTGGATGTATTTCATTTTATATGTTGCATTTCATCACTTTACTTTAAGTTATCTTTATTTTACATGGTTTCATTAATTAACGTAATTTCATTACTTTGTATCTATCTTTCTTGAAATTTGTGTTAAAGTTTTGGCACCTGATAAACTTTTAAGAAACATTTATTATACCCCCCCCAATCACCACGCTCCCCATCTCATACACTCTCTCTCACACACACACACACACACACACACACACACACACAACACCTACAACCCATACAATAGGGAAAACTAAGGAACAGCGTCATGAAACATGCATGAAAGGTTCCATTGTAATGCTACCAGCCACAAACGTTGTCTGTTGAGCTGGTGGGTGCTTCCAGATTGGCAACAACAACAAAAAGCTGTCAGATGATATTGCATTCAGCTATTAGCATAATAAGACAACTTTTAGAGTGGAGCAGGTGAATTGTTATATACAACACTTTCCTCATTGCACAACAGGTTAAACCAAATCTGTAGTATTTAACACAAACTACAGCTGTTTTGGTAACTAGAGCCTTTAGTGCAAATGCATTTTGTTGTTCAAATGCAAAGGCCCCAAGTCTTCCCAGTCTATTTTTGCCAGTCATGGAATATTAAGGCCATTTCACTGCATTATAGCAGTAGTGTGGCACCAAAGGACTGGGTCATAGTTAAAATATGGGTGTTATAAAATTGAGCCAATATGAATTTTATTTGCTTGAGGGGACAATTACAGTAATTACTCATCGGTCTCTCCTAATCTTAAGTCACAGCACTATAAAAGTGACACATTGCACTGTACTTGCACAAGCTCCAACAGGCTTTACCTTTATAACATCTTCAAGGCAAAATAAAGCCAGTCAACTGTTATTTAACATCGTAAATAATTAAATATGAGAAAATGTGATAGCTCAGCCTAAAATAGCAATTAGAAATATCTCCATACCAGTAGCTCCCATTGGGGAAGTGGCAGGGGTGCCACTGTGGACATTAAGCCCATGTGAATGAGAGGAGACTGGTGGAAGGGGTTGTGGTGTCGTTCCTGGGTGCACTGGGAGGGGCCCAGGTGGGGTCTCTCTCTGTGGTGACGTCAGGGGTGTGCTGAGGGGGGTGCTGGGCTGAGACGTCTGCCCTCCTGCCAGTCTGGCAAGTCTTCTTCTACGGATCTGTTTCCAAAAGACACAAAATAACCAGTACATCAAGAAGTATTTGGGATGTTACGCTTGGTATGAATATTCAGAACTTTAAGTATTATTTCTCCAGCCTATTTTCTTGAAACAATAGGCTATTTTAAATTACATAACTTACATCAAGTAACTGCAGACTTTGAGAAGTCACAGCATAGGCCCCCAAAAAACATATTACATTCTAAGAGTTTAGCAACCCTAGTATAGACGGTTTGGACAACAAATTAAAAAAATCTCTATAATCTCAATTTTCACAAACAATAAATTAGTCTCGAAATTAAGTCAAATTTAAAGAAAAAACAGCTGACACACATCGCTTTCGTTCCAAAGTCCGCATTAAGAATGCTGTTGATAAAACAGGGGACTATTACGTAGATTTAGCTACCAACAACAAACCTTTCTGCAGACATCCTGGCAAGTTATCCACCAACGTTAACTATGCTAAAGAAAGCAGTGCAAATAACCCGTGCGCTGATGATGAAACCTTCCTGAACAATTTATGCAGCTGCAATGTCTGTTCCAGCTAACCGCTACAGTGTCACAACATAGTTCGCAAGTCAGTGACTTGAGTGATCTGAAATATTAAGGTCCTTATTTCACAATGGTGGCCTACTTCATATATGCTGAGTCGTCTAGCACTAGCAGCATTTAGCTAGCTAGCTAAATGTAGCTAATTGTGACTAGCTACGTAAGCCAACATTAGCCAAATCGAAATAACTAGCTAACGTTAATCATAGCCAAACATATTTTATGACATGATCATCTTATTGCCGATATGTCTGACAGTGTCCAGTGAACCATCTGGCTCACTGGTGGACAAATAGGAAAATAAACAAACAAAAAAAAACTGCAAACAACTGACGTTAACAAGCTAGCTTGCAAGCTAACATTAACTTACAAGCTAATAAGTTAGCTGGCTATTTTCCACTGCCACTGGCTTAGAAATACAAAGATATTTTAATCTTAAAACTGGCTTATTCGGAAACTTCAACCAACGTTTTATAGACAGTCTTTGCAACACTGGCTGCCATCGCATTTTAGAACTGACAGCTTACCTCGTCGGCACTCAACTCTTCCATTGTATTATATTTTCACCTCAACAGCTCAAACGTCAACTTGGCTAACGTTACTCGGGAAAAAGCCAGCTAGCCAGCTAGCTAGCAATCACCAAGTGTACATAGCGAACGCTAACAAAGAGATGTCAGTCTCGATTGCCCTCACGAAAAGGTAAAGAGTAAAGCAACGAGGATGTTATGCTATTTGTCTATGCAATACAGGTTGATACTATAAAATACTAAGAATGAAATAAACACAAAAAGTAACGTTGGCTAGCTGTTATTATACCGGATCTATAATTATACGTCAAAATACGAGAACGGCCATTTTGGATTGTACGTCACGTGATCTGACAGACAAGTAGAGGCAGTCTTTCAGGGGGGGGGGCGGGAGTCATTATTCTAAACGGCAGCTCAGTACACAGGACTAAACTACACATAAATAACAAAATAATCTTGGATGTGTTTTCGTCCATAGTATTAAAATAAATAATAGAGTACAATGCTGAAGTAACCAAAATAAATTGATCATATTTTTTTGTTGGTACCATTGATAGTATATTAGTGGACGAAGGGGTCGTGACGTCACCCATTGGTTTGTGGACCATCGTTTTGAAGCCTCAAGTTTAGCATTTTGAAAATCGCCATCTTGGTTTCATAGGCCATCGCCATCTTTTTTCTCTATCCCGATTGAGTGTCAATTACAAGGTAGCCACGCCCTAAAGCTGACAAGTGAAGCCTATGCGGAAGTGCCTTAAACCTGCATTCTTTCTAATAACAAGCAATCACTGCCTGGTTTCAGAAGCAACTACGATTGTATGGAAGTCTATGAGAAAATTACCCTACATCTCACTTACTTTATTACATCAGTAAACATTTTCCTTACGAGCTTATGGTCTCAATCGTTAGTTTCAGGTCTTTATCAATACAGAATGATGTTCATTTGGTAAATAATGGTCCCATTTAGAGTAAAATAGACGATAAAGCAGGGTATGCTTTCGGGTGTGGCTACATTGTGATTGACACTCAATCTGGATAGAGACGTACCCCTCGCTCCTCTCAGCTCCTCGCCAGCCCCACCCTCTAGTCCAAGTATGCTCAATGTCGTCACTTCAGGTTACAAAAAGAATTCCAGTGTGCCCTAAACTGACCCGCACGCGCAGAATAACATTTTCGTTTTTGAACAATTCTTTATTGACAAAATAACTCGCATACAAAAGTTATTAATACAACCAAAACAACATCAGAGCTAGGGGGAATCTATAAATGAAAATATTTTACAGGTTTATTTCAAAATCCAAATGGCATTTCAAAACACAAAAAAGGCACCATTTTCTGATTTGTTATTTTGTAAAACAGTATAAAAATTTAATATTTTGAAGGTTCAGTTTTGACACAGCATTCTCTATAAAGTGTGCAGTACACACTAAAAGTTCCAAGTTGTAAGAGCATAATGGAAACTGTACATTTTAAGTGTACTCTACATAGCAATATAAAGACTAAGTGTGACAATGTCAAATAAATAAAGTAACAGCTAACAATTAAAGGACTTCATCATTGTTTCATATACCAGTCTGATACAGCCTGCTATAGCAGCATACCCATTACAATTTAAAACAGCAAAATACTGCATGTGGAGTGACTTTCCCTCATTCCCTTTTTTAAAGTATTTGCTCTACTCCCCATTATCCAAATCATAAAAGAATCTGCCCCATCTACATGCTGATTCGGACCTTTGAGGCCCACTGTTGCCAGGGAGCACGTAAATACAAAAACACAAAAAGTATTCTAATGTTAACGAATGGTGTTGCTATTATTCATGTACAACACATATTGTAACTACAGATCCTAAAGCAAAATGTAGTGGTTACCTTTTGATTCATTCAAGGATTTAAGCTTCCCTTTCTAAGTTGCCCATGTTGAGAACATAGTAGCACCAGAACAGGACTCGAAAGGTCTGTTGGGACGTCAGACTGGACACCATCACTTCTTTGCGCCCAGCATGGAATCTCTTGAAAGACAGCCAAACAATATATCAAGTTCATAGTAGGCTCCAATACCAAAAGCAAACTCCTGTAAAATCACAAAAAAAACGAAATGACAAATCTGCCAAATTACAACAAAAACAAATAATGTCGTTCTTACCCAGCATGACAATATATGGAGTGATGTTCAGAGAAAGCTGCATGGGTTTGCCCAATCTAAACACACACAAAATGTTAAGACAATAACTTGAAGATAAAAAGTACGTCCAGTGCACAAAGCCGAGAAGTCTCATAATAGAAGGTAGATAGATCGCTTCTTCAATGAATCCAAAACGTACAAATAAAAACCTTCATTGAAGCACACTTATGGCTAAATATATACAATAATCCATTTTCATATTAGTGTACAAGCTGCAGAATGAGTTGGCAACAGAAACAGCAAGACAAAGAGTATTGGGTTTTTCTTTCAGCAAGCACACCGAAAACTAAACTACATGGCCAGGAATATGGGTTTGACTGTGCTTGGTCTGACCTCTCACCATAGACCTGCCCCGAGTATTCTCCTACCGGCAGCTCTACAGGTCACTGAAGTACGAAAGCTCCCTCATCACGACAAGGTGACAGTCAACGAGGGAGAAAAATGACCCATTAAGCCAAGGGTCTGGGCAAAGGGTGAATCAGCAGAGGTAGAAGAGGAGAGATTGGAGAGAGAACCCCACCCGCGCTACTCTACGTTTTGGCTAAATTGTATATCACAACACATAACTTCAGCTTACGAGATACCCAAAAGAGGAACATGCTCACGCAGTTTGCCTACTCCCGCAGTCCCGAAGGCTGGGGGCCCACCATCTAGACCTAAACATCCGCACCACACCAATTCAAGGACGGATGCTGTGCACCGCATCCTCATACCACTACTGTTTGCAATGCTACGGAGGCGCTGCCTTACAAAACCGGTAGCCTCACGCACCACTGGAATATCTCATTAGCATCTTTCTCTCTCTCCGCGTCTAGAGAAGGCCTCTCCGCTGCCCCTCGCCCATTGCAAACCATCACATGCCCCACTGCGACCTACTTTCAATTATCTCCTCAAATGGATTATTACCAAAAAATGTATGGCCTCCCAGCCCCTGCCACATTGTAGTACATGGCAAAATGTGTTTTCTACCTAAGATGGGTGCGGTGCAACTGGAGGCCAGTCTTCTTCCATCTGCCGAGGTAGCTGCTGCAAGAAAAGGTGTTATACCTGAACAGTGTAGCCTCCCAAGCCCCTGCCATACTGTAACGTTTGGCAAATCGTGTTTTCTAAGGGTGTGGTGCATCCCCGGCTGGAACAGCTTGTTGTCAGGTCCGCTTTCATCCGCTGTGGTCATTCCCTCAGAGAATGGACTGGAAAACAAGCAGAACAGGTTTCAAGATCATTACCCATGAAAACAGTACAAAAAACACGCACAGCCAAGCAAATAAAGTTAGTTGCCGGAATGAAGGTCATGTAATAAAGTAAAATCAAATAGGGTCCTTACGCTAAATTATGCACCAACATTAATGAGTAGTAGGTTTAGTAGAAAGGCAAAGTTAGAGCTACATTATGTGATTTACAAGAGTTCTAAATAATGAGAATGAGCTACTTACAGTGGGAGAAAACCCGCAAACAAACCTGTGAACATGACTAGAAAGAGAAGTATGTTACTGCACGAAATACAACATTATATATATATATTTATATACACTGCTCAAAAAAATTGAAGGAACACTTTGAAACCACATCAGATCTCAATGGGGGGAAAAAATCATGCTGGATATCTATACTGATATGGACTGGGTAATGAGTGAGGAACGAAAGGATGCCACATCGTTTGATGGAAATGAAAATGATCAACCTACAGAGGGCTGAATTCAAAGACACCCCGAAAATCAAAGTGAAAAAATTATGCGGCAGGCTAGTCCATTTTGCTGAAATTCCATTGCAGCAACTCAAAATGGTACTCAGTACTGTGTATTGCCCCCACGTGCTTGTACGCATGCCTGACAATGTCGGGGCATGTTCCTAATGAGACGACGGATGGTGTCCTGGGGTATCTCCTCCCAGATCTGGAACAGAGCATCACTGAGCTCCTAGACAGTCTGAGGTGCAACCTGGCGGCGTCGGATGGACCGAAACATGTCCCAGAGGTGTTCTATTGGATTTAGGTCAGGCGAGTGTGGGGGCCAGTCAATGGTATCAATTCCTTCATCCTCCAGGAACTGCCTGCATACTTTCGCCACATGAGGCCGGGCATTGTCGTGCACCAGGAGGAACCCAGGGCCCACTGCACCAGCGTAGGGGCTGACAATGGGTCCAAGGATTTCATCCCGATACCTAATGGCAGTCAGGGTGCCGTTGTCTAGCCTGTAGAGGTCTGTGCGTCCCTCCATGGATATGCCTCCCCAGACCATCATGGACCCACCACCAAACCGGTCATGCTGAACGATGTTACAGGCAGCGTAACGTTCTCCACAGCTTCTCCAGACTCTTTCACGTCTGTCACATGCTCAGAGTGAACCTGCCCTTATCTGTGAAAAGCACAGGGTGCCAGTGGCGGACCTGCCAGATCTAGTGTTCTATGGCAAATGCCAATCGAGCTCCACGGTGCCGGGCAGTGAGCACAGGGCCCACTAGAGGACGTCGGGCCCTCAGGCCACCCTCATGAAGTCTGTTTCTGATTGTTTGGTCAGAGACATTCACACCAGTGGCCTGCAGGGGGTCATTTTGTAGGGCTCATCCTGTTCCTCCATGCACAAAGGAGCAGATACCGGTCCTGCTGATGGGTTAAGGACCTTCTACGGCCCTGTCCAGCTCTCCTAGAGTAACTGCTGGTCTCCAAGAATCTCCTCCATACTCTTGAGACTGTGCTGGGAGACACAGCAAACCTTCTGGCAATGGCACGTATTGATGTGCCATCCTGGAGGAGTTGGACTGCCTGTGCAGCCTCTGTGGGGTCTAGGTATCGCCTCATGCTACCAGTAGTGACACTGACCCTAGCCAAATGCAAAACTAGTGAAAAACAGTCAGAAAAGATGAGGAGGGAAACAATTTCAGTGGCCTCTACCTGGAAAACCATTCCTGTTTTGGGGGTCATCTCATTGCTGCCCCTCTAGTGCACCTGTTGTCAATTTCATTAACACCAAAGCAGCTGAAACTGATTAACAACCCCCTCTGCTTCTTAACTGACCAGATCAATAGCCCAGAAGATTAATTGACTTCATGCAATACTCTGATTAAAAAGTGTTCCTTTAATTTTTTGGAGCAGTGTATAATGGAGAGAAAACTTAGCCTGGTGCTGAAGTGGTCATCTCAGGTCCGGTTGGTTGGCTGGTTGTAAAACAGAAACGTCTCATTTAGCGAATAAATGAATTCAGACTGACCAAAGTCATGGACGCTAACAGTAAGATCTCGAGAGACAACAGTATTAGGCCCGATGATACAAACTTGAAGCTGTGCTTCTCTGAGTGCTCTCTGTATGTATGGCAAACTTATAATTTGTAAGTTTTAACACTCAAAACTAGGATTTCAAGTCACTTAATGACAAACAAACATTTAACAATTCACCATTAATAAGTTATGAGTAATTTAAAATTTGTATGCAAAAGTGCAATACACTTAAACATCGTTGTAAGATCAAGTTATTCTGACATATAAGTTTACAATGTCGAACTATCAATGTTTCGTGGACAAAGCCATGTCTTTTTAGATACAAGGCCTTTAGTAGCCAGGTCGAACGTTCGAACGCCAATGTAGTCAATACGGGAGCATCTACGCTCAGCGCTGAAGAAAATTGCATTGTTTAAATGGACAAAAATATAACGTTTTTGTTGGTCTGAATCGCTTAAGTCCTTCAAAAGTAATACCTACTTTCACGATATATTAGTGTTGATATGCATACAGCGCTTGCTAATTCATAGTTAGCTTCCAAAAAGCGTAGGTTTTGTTCTTACTTGAAAATAGCCGTAACTTTAAGCGGTTAAAAAAATATGTGTTTTATTTAATATCAAACGACTGATGAACTGGTTTATGCGGATATTCTTAAACCACTGACAATTAAATCTTTCCATGTCTACCGTTAATAAAGTCATTTTGTCATTGTAAAACTCACCACAGCGCAGAGGTCGAGAGCGGACTTAGTTAGAATCTCTCTTATTTTGGCCAAAACGGGACCTGAAAACTGGTGCTTAGGCAAGTGTTTAGGCAAAAATGCAGAGCACCTCCCATAACATTCAACGATCAAACTTGGGTTCATTTTGAAGACAACCGCTCTCGGGACTTGACACTGAGCGACGGCGCTGATCGGTCATAAATAACTTAGTTAACATGTGTTTTAAATACTTCAATAGTGTTGCTACTACCCTAAATTACATCTGTCGCATGAGAGCTTTTAACTGGACCTGGGAGGAGGTCTCAGAGTTGTGATCCAGCTATCAAAGAAATCGTTAGCTGGACTTTAGAGATATTTCCCCTCAAATCATGTGCCCTTGATGCTGTGCTTTAAATACTTCAATTGTGTTGCTACTACCCTCAATTACATCAGTGGCATGAGAGCTTTTAACTGGACCTAGAAGGAGGTGTCATTGAGCTGTGATCCAAATTTCAAAGAAATCGTTTGCCGGACTTTAGAGATATTCCCCCTCAAATCATGTGATACCCTTGATGCTGTGTTTTAAATACTTCAATTGTGTTGCTACAACCCTAAATTACATCCGTCGAATGAGAGCTTTTAACTGGACCTAGAAGGAAGGAGATTGAGCTGTGATCCAAATATCAGAGAAATCGTTAGCTGGACTTTGGAGATACACCCACTCATGTGAGGCATGCTTCTTCGAAGATGCCTACTTTATTGTCGCTGAACTGCATTAGAGCAATATCTTTCTCCACTGTGTGACTAATTAGATTTTGCTCGTGACAGAACAACCATGCAAGACATTTTGTGTAGCATTTATGTTTTTGTTGGTTTCTCAGACTTTTGCATGTCCAGGGAGGTAACGTGATTATTTCAGTAGAATTTGAAATGAAGCATCTGTAGGCTACCCCTCTCATATAGGCTACTAACTTAGATCTTTTGAAACATGATACAGTCCCCTCCAAAAGTATTGGAACAGTAATGCCAATTCCTTTATTTTTGCTGTAGACTGAAAGCGTTTGGGTTTGACACCAAAAGATGAATATGAGACAAAAGATCAATATGTCAGCTTTTATTTCCAGGTATTTTCATCTGGATCTGATAAACAACTTAGAAGATATCATTATTTGTAAAGGAACACCACATTTTTTGTTGAGCAAAAGTATTGGAACATGTGACTAACAGGTGTGTTTTGTTGCCCAGGTGGGTCTTATTACATTTATTATTCAAACAATAAATAACACTGAATGTCTAGGCTCAGTTTCAGATTCTGGTTTTGCCTGTGCAGACTGCAGTTATAGTAATCAACATGAAAAGCAGAGAACTGTCTATGGGTGAAAAGAAAGCAATTGTGAAGCTAAGAGAAGATGGGAAATCAATCAGAGCCATTGCACAGACACTAGCCATAGCCAGTACAACAATTTGGAATATCCTCAGGAAGAAACAAACTACTGGTGTACTAAGTAACAGACATCGAACGGGACGACCAAGGAAAACAACAGCAGTTGACGACAGAAACATTGTCAGAGCTGTGAAGAAAGACCCTAAAACTACTGTTGGTGAGATCAACAACAACCTCCAGAGGGCAGGAGTGAAGGTTTCAGAATCCACTGTTCGCAGACGACTTCATGGACAACAGTACAGAGGCTACACCAGAAGATGCAAGCCATTCATTAGCATAAAGAATAGGAAGGCCAGGCTGGATTTTGCCAAAAAGTACAGAGACGAGCCTCAAAAATTCTGGGAAAAAGTTTTATGGACTGATGAGACGAAGATTAACTTCTACCAGAGTGATGGAAAGGCTAAGGTTTGGAGAAAAAAAGGATCTGCTCATGACCCCCAAAACACAAGCTCATCTGTGAAACACGGTGGAGGTAATGTGATGGCTTGGGCTTCAATGGCTTCTTCTGGGACGGGCTCATTAATCTTCATTGATGATGTAACACATGATGGCGGCAGCAAAATGAATTCGGAAGTCTACAGAAACATTTTGTCTGCCAATTTAAAGAAGGATGCAACCAAACTGATTGGGAGATCCTTTGTCATGCAGCAAGATAATGACCCTAAACACACTGCAAAAGCAACAAAGGAGTTCATCAGGGGCAAGAAGTGGAAGGTCCTAGACTGGCCAAGTCAATCTCCAGACTTAAACCCTATAGAGCATTCTTTTTACCTTCTTAAAAGGAGACTGAAGGGAGAACCCCCCCAAAACAAGCAACAACTGAAAGAGGCTGCAGTGAAAGCCTGGAAAGGCATAACAAAAGCAGAATGCAAAAGTTTGGTGATGTCCATGGGTCGCAGGCTTGATGCAGTTATTGAAAGCAAAGGATTTGCAACAAAATATTGAGTCTTATTCACTTAAATCCATTTCAAGTCTATCTGTTCCAATACTTTTGCTCATCTAAAAATGTGGTCTTTCTTTTCAAATAATGATATCTTCTAAGTTGTTTATCACATCCAGATGAAAATACCTGGAAATAAAAGCTGACATATTGATCTTTTGTCTCATATTCATCTTTTGGTGTCAAACCCAAACGCTTTCAGTCTACAGCAAAAATAAAGGAATTGGCATTACTGTTCCAATACTTTTGGAGGGGACTGTATATGCCAGCACATTTAGAAACGTAGTAGCCTAGCCTGCATGAATACAATTTGTTTTATTTTGTCACAATAATAAAACTTTTAAATCCATTCAATAATGTAATTGTTTTGTGTCCATTTACAAGTATGGATCAGAGCTGCCGATGATTGATGTCTCCATCCAATCAACACTTAGGCTATTGTTTACAAATCATCTTGCCCTGGGTTATTTGAATTATTCACCAGTAGACTCATTGTATAATATAAAAAGATAAACTGAGGCTATATTCATTTTTAACTGTGGCATTATTTTAGACAGCGATATGTTTACGAATGCTATTGCGAGCTTTAGTCCCGCATCCTAAAAAAGCAAAGCTGTTTGACACGTTAGCAGTTTTCAGAGTACAAGTTTTCAACATTGTACACTTTATTTGGGTAAACAATGATATCAAATTTATAGTTAATTAGCTTTTTAAGGTATCTATTGTGAAATATATATTAATACTCTCAGAATTAAGAAGTATAGTAACAACAAAGTGGACCACAGTATGTTCATGCTTTTAGACCCAGCGTCTGTCTAAAGTGTCGAAGTAACATCTCGGTAAATATAAAATCCTTTTTTTCAACAATAAAACTGTCACTTTTAGGCAAGCAGACAATTTATTAATTCGTTTTTATTCATAAACGTTTACTACATAACAACAAATTGGAAGATAAAACAATCTAATCACTTAATAAAAAAAAAAAAGTGAAAACGTGTTTGACCTGCCTACCTTTAGATCAACAGCCAGCAGGCTAGCCCAGCCATGCCTCAACCAAACAGACCTGACGCATCAGTATGGAAATTGAGATAAAACAAACAGTTAAGATGGTCTAATGTTGCATTCATAAACCCCAGATTCTGTATTAACGTTAACCTATACTTACGTTGAGGTGAAGACCGGGAACTTGGGATCTGGTGTCCGTCGCTGTCGCCATTTACAGGTGGTAGGCGGTAGGCTCACAGGCCAAACGCCTAGCACAAATTAACGAGATGCTAACCCACTTCCCTGAATTTTCTAAACTTACTATACACTCTTAAAAATGCTGGGTTGTTTTTTAACTATGCCTGTTGGGTCGTTATAATGGGTTATTTCTCTTGATATGGGTTGTTTTGTGTAACCCAGCAGCTGGGTCGGTCTTCACAAAAACCTTTTCCCGCTGTTACCTACCCAACCCTGAGTCATAGCAGTATTCCCGCTTCCAACCTGCTGGGTTGTGATAACCCAGCCAGTGGGTCAATTGATGGATTGCGCCTAAAAAGTAGTTCACTTTTAGCCGTTCCATCTCCTCTGGGGGAAAAAACCTCCCCCGGCATAGGAGTCCCTCACTCAGTAACAGGAAACCAACTATTTCCCCCATTATCTGTGTAGCCATACTGAACTTATCAGATAATTATATAACGTTTATTGGTTTATATGCTTTGTGGCATATAACTTTGTTACTAGAAACTTGCATTGTTTTTTGAAACATGTTTTACGTAGGTTAGCATGTAGGCCTATAATGTTTCCTAACTTTACATTTGGCTAGTGATGTGCATAAATGAACGAACAAATCTTTTTGAACGAATCTTTTTAGTGTCCGAATCGAATCAAACTATTATGTCAAATGAATTGAACTTTAACTAACTCACTGAATATTGTACTAAACAAAACCCTGTAGTCAATGCTGTTGTATCCGCTTTTAATTTATAGCTTATTATAACTCACTACCGCTGCATTATGTCCAAGTTTGCAAACAAACTGAGACAATATTTCAAATCGACAAGAGGCACTTCCTGCTACGAAGTGTGACGTTTCTGCCGAAGACTCAACTTGGCGTAGTTCGGCTCTTCATACGCCAACTCCGACTCACTGATAGTTCGATTCATTGATAGTTCGATTCAGACAGTAAGACACATATAGTCCGACTTATTGACAGTTCGATTCAGACACAAAGACACATATAGTCCGATTCATTGTTAGTTCGATTCAGACACGAAGACACATGTAGTCCGACTCATTGACAGTTCGATTCAGACACAAAAACACATATAGTCCGACTCATTGATAGTCCGACTCATTGATAGTTCGATTCAGACACGAAGACATGTAGTCCGACTCATTGTTAGTTCGATTCAGACACGAAGACACATATAGTCCGACTCATTGATAGTTCGATTCAGACACGAAGACACATATAGTCCGACTCATTGATAGTCCGACTCATTGATAGTTCGATTCAGACACGAAGACACATGTAGTCCGACTCATTGTTAGTTCGATTCAGACACGAAGACACATGTAGTCCGACTCATTGTTAGTTCGATTCAGACACAAAGACACATATAGTCCGACTCATTGTTAGTTCGATTCAGACACGAAGACACATATACAGTCCGACTCATTGAAAGTTCGGCTCGTTGATAGTTTGATTCAGACACAAAGTCACGTTTAGTCTGACTCATTGTTAAACTCATGCCCGGCCTTTCTCGTAACTTTGCAGTGCCCGAGTTAACGAGGCTAAGGACCAGGACGACTCACGATTGGCCGCTGAGGAAAGCCTCGAGAAGACACAGGAAGCGCTGGGCCATTCTTCGAATCAAAGGCTACGTTCTTTGTTTCAGTTCGGTATGACAAATTAAATTAAATGTAGCCTTAACCCGCCACTCATTGCTCAACCACATCTGTACTTAGATAAAAAAATATAAGACTCTGGGGCTAAATTGTAAATTCAAGTTAAATCTTTATTGCCCATGCATTAAATAAAACAAAAACTACAAGTAGGCTAGCATGCACTTGCTTGAAATATAAAGATTATTATAAAAAATTGAAAATACAAAATAACTATTAAATAACTTGTCCATTTTTTTATATGACAATATAGTAGAAAATACGAATATACAAAGCTTACTGTTAAATAAAAACTAACAGAATAAACTATTTTTGGTGGACGTATTCATGTGCAGAAATAAAGGTAACCTGACAAACGTAATAAACCTGGTGTTTTAGTTTATAATTAAGAGTAATATTTGCCCTAACAAATGGCAAATAATGACTTGCGCTTGGCTAAAGTGGTAAAAAAATTATTATTTGAGGAGAAGACTCAAATAGATAGAGTCGGCGTCACGTCATAGTTGGGGGCGTGGTGAGGGTGGAGTCGGCGTGGGGGAAAACAATCCCTTTCCCCAGCCTAGATACTAGGAAAGCACGGTTTTTAAACTAGTAAACTAACTTAATCAAGGTGTCATGTCTTATATAGTAATTACCGCCACTGGAAAAATAACGCTACATAAAAAAATGAAATCGAATCGTCTCGTTGCCCATATCCTATAAAAAACTGGACGAATGATCCATCCAACCACCAATTGTCACGAAGTGTCATTCCCAGATATCCTCTGCTATCTGGTTGAATCGCCTGGTGAGACACTTACACCAATATTACATTTACTTTATATATAAACGTACCATAATATCAGCCCCACGTAGGTCTACATACTACAAACCTGGACTCGCAATCGAAATGTACCGGACATTAATAATTGATAAATTAATCAGACTGCGTTCATTAGGGACATTGATTGGGGGGCTTTAGCCAGGAATTTAGCGAATATTTATCTATATTGTGTGTGTGTGTATATATGTATATATATATGTATATATATATATATATATATATATATATATATATATATATATATATATATATATATATATATATATATATATATATATATATATATATATATATATATATGCATATGCGGCGGAAGAGAAGAAAAGAAAACATAAAATAAAGCGTTATTACTGTTGCCGATCATCCTATGCCGATCATCCTATTTATATAATTCCATGTTTCATTTTGAAGTCATAATCATTGGTCATATTTTACAACAGGTTTACCGCAAGAAAATAGTCTGATACGAGAAGCCACACACATCACAAAACTGGCTCTTGCACTGCAAGCTTGTTTGATTTTCATATTTCCGAAGTGGCGGTATTAGCTGTATTGCCTACTCTTGCTGCAGTGGATACGAAGCCTATTTGGCCTGCGGTGCTATGTGAGCGACGTGATTTAATGCTAGAAGCTTTTCAAAAACATGAGTGATTTTAAAAATCTTTTTTGTGCACTTGGTGGAGCAACCCACTTGCCTGATTTAAATTTGCACGAACGCTTTCCCTTATTTAGGGACTGTTCGCAATCTAGAAATGCAGAGAGAATCTATGTGTCTCTCAAATGTCTCAAAGAAGGAATAGAAGCCACTGGATTTAACACTATTCCAGTAAAGGGAAAAGCTAGCTTTATGATGTGTGCGGTCACAAACGGACTCCAGAGGCAAATCTGGAAAGATATCCTGCTGGTTTAGCATACTATTGGAACAGCGCAGGAGCAAAAGTCAATGCCTTCTATGCCAAACAAGAGAAAGAGCTCTTGAATATTAAAATCAATCAATTGGCAATAGGTAAATAATTAAATCGGGATTTATTTTTGGGATGTTTGACGTGCAGAAAGTCACACGCCAACTCTTTTGCATTGTGGCGAGTGCTTTGTTTTCCCCAACGGCGCAAACGGAAGTGACGTTCAGTGGGCGTTCCCATGCTTGCCGACCCTATCTATAGTTCTATTCATATACATGAACTGACTCAAATGAGTCGAGTCGTTAAAAAGAGTCGAACTCCACATCACTAGTGGCAGCTGGAGTGTCTCACTATTGCCTAAGTAGCATGCAGACTTTTTATCTTTTTGGTTACTGATTGTTTGGTTAGTTTTATATAAACGATTCTGAATTTGTTCATATACTGAATTCAAATGATTTTATTGATGAAATGTAATACGCATTTTAATGAAATGTCTTAATTTAAAAAATATATGTGCTATACATGTATAAATTAAGTAGTAAATATATAAAGGCCTATATGAAAAATAAACAACCCAAGCATGAGGTTACTTTCAAGCCAGCAAACAATTCAACCCAGCATTTGGGTTTACCAGATAACCCAATCGGCTGGGTTATTTACCCAACCCATTTTGCTGGGTTACAATAACCCAGCGTGTATTCTGTCCTTTATATAGCCAGCAGCGGGTAAACCAATTTGGGTTATTTTCAACACAGCATTTTTAAGAGAGTACAGTGCCATGGACTTCTAAAACCTTTTGTTCTACTGGCTAGTTTTCTAGGGCTTTTTTTAATTTTATTTTATTTTAGGTGAGGTTTTCAGAAGTGGAATTAGCATCTCAGAAATTCAGCTCTGCCTACGCCTTCAACTAATTAACTATCCAACGTCGGATCTGTATTTTTACATCTAAATACAAGTGTTGATATTAAATTTAAAAGGCAGTTTTTCCTCTAAAGAACAATTTCTTTAAACTGTTTATTTTAGCAATTTATTTCCTTATAATTTACTGTATTCTCTGAAAACTGAAATAACTGGTAAATAATACATTTCCTGCAGTATAATTTTTTTTTAGAGTGTAACATACAGTATGATGTGGATTGATAGTTTAGAGATGTCTTTGCACATCAAAGGCTATTGTTTCAATTGTAAATTGTCATAATAATAATGATAATATTTGTACAGTACTTTCTCAACAATGTTACAAAGTTCATCAACAACACAACATTGCATACAAATAAAAATGGAGTAAAACAAGAAAAAATCTGGACAGTAAATAACCTTTCTATCGGAATTTAGAATAAGATGATTTCTCTCAGAGCTGCCCCTCTTCCAACAAGTCCCTTTCATTTTCCTGTCCCTCTCCATCTCCACAGCTGCATAATTTTGACGTCCATTGACAGGCTTGAACCACCAGAGATGGGCAAAACTATTTCATAATGTCACGTTACAAAATACAAATACTTCGACAAATGTATATAAAAAAATGACAAAATGCTGGTGTCCAAAAATGTATTTCATTAAAATACATGCATTTTGTATTTCAAATACCCAGAAAATACTTAGCGTTCCGAGTGTTAAAACTTATGCAAAGACCACCTTACACATAATGCCACTGAGTCCATTCGTTCATTGTGGTCTGGCAAGGCTCCCTTGGGAGTTGGTTTGGTAGTTACATCAGGGCATTCATCATAGTCTTCCTCTCTACCTCCATCAAAAACCAGTCAGTGATCTATCTGACTGGCTGAATTTGTAAGGAATTAAACCTTCTCCAATTTGACTATTTACAGATGGTACCAATGTTCTATCCGTGGGTACATCTAAAAACACTTTTGGAAATTGTGGAAGAGGAAATTGAATTTAGGTAATGTGATTTCCTGGATTTTTTTTCTCATTTTTGTCTCTCACAGTTGAAGTGTACCTATGATGAAAATGACAGACCTCTCTCATCTTTCTAAGTAGGAGAACTTGCACAATCAGTGGCTGACTAAATACTTTTTGGCCCCACTGTAAGTCAGACATTCCAGCCCAAATGCGTGAGCGCTATAAGCCAACGAAATTTGCAGAGGGATTGGTTTACTACAAAAATGGTTAAAACGTGTTTATACTTCCATCTCTCACGGACCCATTTTTTCAACTATGGCATAGAAGAGGGATCATGTGTGTGAAGGTACTTTTTAAGGTGTGCACTTTCTTTAGATATTTGCTGGTACAGTATGTAGTTAAAACACACTTCTCTCCGCCAACTCCGCGGAACTCCGCCAACTCCACAGAATACCTGGATAGATGAATGTGTGAACATGGACCCAGTCGGTAGGGGTCTGGTGTCTGTATTATATAATATTCAGAGCGTTGCCTCTCCATCGTTGGAGTTGGGAATTACTTTATCAGATGTAAATTGGCAGGTCGCAATCACATTGGTTCACTCATCATCGATATGCATTAGACATGAGCTGTTACCATTTAAGGTTCTGCATAGGTTGCAAGCTGGCCAGACATACTCTGGTTTAGAAGCAACTGCATCAGGTGCGGTCCAAACCCAACTAACCTTAGCCACATGTTTTGGCTATGCCCCAAACTGACCTCATTTTGGACAGGTGTATTTCACACCTTTTCCTTTATGTGTAATAAGGCTATTGACCATTGACAGCATTGTTTGGTGTAGTCCCACAGGAGACACCAATAACAACTTACCAGGCTGGGGCTATGGCACTCTCAACCTTACTTGCTAGATGTCTGATACTCTTTAGTTGTAAGAAAGCCCAGAGGTATTCTAAGGTCTGGCAACCGTTTATGTCCTAATTTAAGATTGAGTTCCTTAGACCTTACCCTATTTGTTGTACTGGCTCTGAAATAAGCCAAACTGATGACATTTTTTTTTAAGTGGAAAAAAAAATATATATATTTGTTTTGATCTCATGACCAGGCATATGGCTAGGACCCATAAAATGCTGATTGCAGCTCTTATTTGTATTGCTATTGCCTGAGGGAGTGGAGAAACTACAACCCAGGTATACAACAGGCCCTTAGTAGGTGGTCAGCAATAATTGTAAAAAAATGTTTTCCTTTTAATCAGAACTAATACAAATATCCCTACATTTCACAGCAGATGAAAGCTATATAATTTTCACAATAGTCATCATGACATTCCAAATGATGGATTTCCATATAAATGTATCAGATTATTTATTATTAACGCGAGTCCCAAACTGATGTTTAAATGTTCTTATATTTGTGTTCCACTCTCGCTTGTCTATTTCCCATAACCTTCACATATGCCTGTTACAGAATTTTTTTTTTATAACCAATTGTAATTATACCCAAAATAATGCAACGTTTGCTTCCATGTAGTAGTAGTCTATTTACTCAAAACCAGTCAAAAGCAATGCAAACAGTTACCTTTGAACCAGCTTGTACTTTGGGAATCCTTTGACAGTTATGCCAAAGCATTAAGCCTTCATCTGAATGGGAACTAACAGTGGCAGTGCACAATGGGGGAGATCAAATACAAATTATAGTTATAGTTCTTCACAGTCTACGGTGGTAAAAGATACGTACAGCATATCAAAAGTGAAACATGCAGGGTTAAATCCAATACACCCAGCAGTTTTAAGGGATCAGACAGCAGATTGTGAATACACTCCTTCAACTTGATGAGGCTCCAGAGTATCTCTGCAAAGGGGCCAGGATAACATCAGCATTTTTCTGCTCACTTTCAGCACTGTAGAGGTTGTGTCCCTGGATGTAGCAAACTACAGGGTCCGGCAGCAAGTATTTGATGCTCTGACCTCGCCGCAGCGCTCGTCGCACAAGTGTTGCAGAAATATCATTGGACACCCATTCACGTACTACGTGGATATTCTTGCGGTGCTGCCAGAGCATGTCTGACTGGTGAATGAACTTGTGGGCGTCATTGCCGGAGCGAGTAATACAAACTACCCCGTAACGGCTAACAATCTCAGCTATGTCTTCCTGCTTCCATAGATTAGGAACGCCAAAAGACTCCAGGACATCAGCCCCGCACAGCAGCTTTAGCTGATGGGAATCTAAAACGGAACAGTGATTAGACGTTATTTAAAATAGTTTATGCATGACTTGTTTTGTTTTAATAGGAAATATATCTGAATTAATTATCAGAACCAGGGGGGTATAACTAGAGTCAGGAATACCTAAGGATATGAAAAGAACTGAGTACAACCATTTAACAAACACAACAATCTTCTCCATGCACAGGTAAAGAATAAAGTAAAATTAGAAAGTTAGCCTATCTGCTCCACAAAGCGACCTTTGCCTGCATAGCATGAAAGAAATCAATAGTTAATATTTCTGTTAAAATTGACAAATGGCTTCCTGCACAATTGGTAGCAAATTATTTATGAAGTGAGACATAATGAAACTGTATTACCTCTTCTCGCATTATGGGAGGATGTACTTTCAAAGGTAAGTGCTTCAATTCTCCTCTTCTTCAGATATTTGACAGTATCTACCTCATCATCGTTCTGTTCTGTGGCCACCAATTCTTCGTAGTGATGCCTAATTAATGATAATATCTGATGACAAAATGATCATGCTAGTACACCTGGCTCTGAAACTGGTATACAATTAGTTTGGTTGAATGAATTCCATTTCTGAGCCACTATATACAGTTGTATGCAAATGTTTGGGCACCCCTTGACAAATAACACATTTTGGTGATTTTTTTATTGAAAAGATGTAAATAGTCAAAAAAAACATGAAAAAAACCCAATATTTGTAGCAAACATTAATGCATAGAAACTTTTTATGTCAAATAAAAAAAGTGAACAAAAAATAAAAACATAATTGCGGCATGTGCAATTGTTTGGGCGCCCTAAGTGTTCTGAAGTCTCTGATTATTTTTACAAGGTCTCAGACCTTAATCAGCTTGTTAGGCCTGAGGCATGTCAACAATTGTCATTAGGAAATGTCAGCGGGTGCTAATTTCAAAGCTTTACAAATACTCTGACACTTCAAACCTTGTGCGAACACTCAGCAACCAGGGGATTCCTCTAAGCAGCTGTGGAAGACTCTGAAAATGAAAGTTGCCCACAATGCTGGGAAAGGCTACAAGTAGATAGCAAAGTGTTTTCAGCTTGCAGTTTCCACAGTGCGAAATGTAATTAAGAGATGGCAGTTTAGGGGAACTATGGAAGTCAAGATGAGATCTGGAAGACCAAGAAAACTCTCGGAGAGAACAGCTTGTATGCTGGTCAGTAAGGCAAATCGAAACACCCATTTGACTGCAAAAAACCTGCAGGAAGATATAGCCAACTCAGGGGTGGTGGTGCAAAGTTCCACCGTGCAGCGATGCTTGCCCAAACAAGACCTTCATGACCTTTCTCATAGAAGAAAACCTTACCTGCGTCCTCATCATAAAATCCAACGTCAGAAGTATGCAACGGAACATCTACAGAAGCCTGATGCATTTTGGAAACAAGTGCTGCGAACTGATGAAGTTCAAATAGAACTCTTTGGCCACAATCAGCAAAAGTATGTTTGCAGGGAAAAAGGAGCAGCATTCCATGAAAAGAACGTGCCAGCTGTTAAGCATGGGGGTGGATCTATGATCCTTTGGGGTTGTGTTGCAGCCAGTGGCACAGGGAACATTGCACAGGTGGAGGGAAGAATAGATTCCACTAAATACCAGCAAATTCTGGAAGCAAACATCACACCGTCTGTAAAAAAAAGCTGAAGCTGAAAAGAGGATGGTTTCTACAACAGGATAATGATCCTAAACATACCTCGAAATCCACCATGGACCACCTCAACTGACGCAAGCTGAAGGCTTTGGAATGGCCATCACAGTCCCCAGACTTGAACATAACAAAATCTGTGGTTAGATCTTAAGAGCTGTGCATGCAAGACGGCCCAAGAATATTGCAGAACTAGAAACCTTTTGCAAGGAAGAATGGGAGAAAATCCCAAGTACAGGAATTGAAAGACTTATTGCTGGCTACAAAAAGTGTTGGCAAGCTGTGATATCTACCAGAAGGGGTGTTACTAAGTACGATATAGTGTGCCCAAACTTTTGCACATGCCGCAATAATGCTTTTATTTTTTGAATTTATGACAAAAAATAACTATGCATTAATGTTTGCTACAAATATTGTGTTTTTCTTTTCCATGTTTTTTTCCAGACTGTTTACATCTTTTCAATAAAAATAATCAACAAAATGTGTTATTTGTCAAGGGGTGCCCCAACTTTTGCATACAACTGTAACTTATTCAAATATTCTTAAAAACCTAAAGCCCAACCTGGTGTCGTCCTAAATATGATATTAAGTTGTATCTTTAGGCTTACTTCTGTGGAGCCTGTTTGGCTTTTCGGTTGAGACTGCACTGCCACAGGCTACTTCTTAGGCAAAAATATTTTCAAGTTCTATTAATACCTATGGCCAAGTGTTAATTATTGAACGTTAGCTACACAATGCTATCTGCCAATGGTGGCAGTTGATTACAGTGCATAAGTTAGGATTTGAAGAAGTTTATAGTCCGACAACAAAATTGGACTGACCGGACAAAAATATTTATATAAACATTATGTTGTTAGTTCCTTAACTTTCTCTAGCAATATTCATAGAAGATAATTCTGAGAAACTCGTGCAGTAGGTCACAAACACATGAAATCCCCCAAAAGTCTGTTTTCCATAACCATTTTGTTACCAGTAGATGGATATTACTCTGAGCTATAAACAGTCCAAATATAATGTAATTCGTAGCTCGGCTTCCAGCTAAGGGCGTTTCATTTGTGCCAAAACTCGCGAGCGCACAGAATAGTATCAGCAAGCGGAAAAAGCATCCATGGGCTCGCTCGACCCTTTCAACTGCTCAACACTGGCTAGACTCTCCCTACGCACTCCCAACTGCGCAACACTTGCTCGCTAGTCAAGTAGACTTCTGGCGCTTTGGATGCGGGGATAGTGGCTGATGTCTCCTCTCATTTGATTCGACCATAACCGCTGAGCCTGAGAGAACAACCATCCCGGATCAACAAATCATGTCGGAGCAAGTAAGTAACACCAAGAGTTGACATCTTTCAGAGATCTCATTTTAATATTGTTTAAATGTATTGATTTCGTTTACTACATATGCACTACAATACTGTCATAGTATAACGTTAGCTAAATATTTGATGTTAGAAAAGCTAACATCAACTATTGTAAAAGTCTGCCTCAGAAGTTAGGCTGGCTACAGTTAGATGGCTAACTGTATATAGTTAATGAGGTGTACAGATCTATGTCTCTTCTCTTGTGATACACACACCACCATTCAAAAGTTTGCAATCATGAAAGTTAAACATTTGGAATGTTTCCGTTTTATGAGGTGCCTGTTTTAGAAAGGCTATTTATTACAAATGTATATATTATGCAGAATGTAGATGATGTTGCATTGTATTATACATGTATAAATAAAATGCAGGTGTTATAGGCCTACATACTATGTAGGATATAGAATGCGGGTGTGTGAAGTATATGTTTCTATAGGTAGGCAGGTCGAACTTTCGAACACCAATGTAGTCAATACGAGAGCTACCACGCTCAGCGCTGAAGAAAATTGCCCTGCGTAGCGTTTTAAAAAACTGTTTAAATGAACACAAATATAAAGTTTTTGTTGGTTTAAATCACTTAAGTCATTCAAAAGTAATACCTACTTTCACGATATATTAGTGTTGATATGCATACAGCGCTTGCTAATTCATAGTTAGCTTCCAAAGAGCGTAGGTTTTGTTATTACTTGAAAAAAGCCTTAACTTTAAGCAGTTTATTTAAAATATATACGTTTTATTTATTATCAAACGATTGATGATCTGGTTTAAACATATATTCTTAAACCACTGACAATTAAATCTTTCCATATGTCTACCGTTAATAAAGTAATTTTGTCACTCTAAAACTCACCACAGCGCAGAGGTCGAGAGCGGACTTAGTTAGAATCTCTCTTATTTTGGTCAAAACGGGACCTGAAAAACGGTGCGCACCTAGTGTTTAAGCAAAAATGCAGGGCACTTCCCATAACATTTAACAATCAAACTTGGGTTCATTTTGCAGACAACCCCTCTCGGGACCTGACACTGAGCGACGGCACCGATCGGTCATAAATAATTTGGTTAACATGTGTTTTAAATACTTCAATTGTGTTGCTACTACCCTAAATTAACGCCGTCGCATAAGAGCTTTTAACTGGACTTAGAAGGAGGTCTCATTGAGCTCTGATCCAAAATTTAAAAAAATCCATCGCTGGACTTTAGAGTTATTCCCCCTCAAATCATGTGATGCCCTTGATGCTGTGTTTTAAATACTTCAATTGCATTGATAGTACCCTAAATTACATCCGTCGCATGAGAGCTTTTAACTGGACCTAGAAGGAGGTCTCACTGAGCTCTGTTCCAAAAATCAAAAAAATTCATCGCTGGACTTAAGAGATATTCCCCCTCAAATCATGTGATGCCCTTTATGCTCCGAGCATCCAATTTGTCCAATGACGCAATCAACACGAAAGCTTCTACGCTCAGCGCTGACGAAAATTGGACTGCGTAGCGCTTTAAAACTGTTTAATTCGACACAAATATAACGTTTTTGTTGGTCTGAATCACCAATCAATTTTGAAGTAATTCAAAAGTAATAACTACTTTACATACAGCGCTTGCTAATTCATAGTTAGCTTCCAAAAAGCGTAGGCTTTGATCTTACTTGGAAAAAAGCCGTAACTTTAAGCAGTTAAAAATATATGCGTATGTTTTGTTTAATGTCAAACTATTGATGAACTGGTTTAAGCACATATTCTTAAACCACTGAAATGAAATCTTTCCATGTCAACCGTTAATCAAGTCATTCATTCAGAGTGGACTTCGTTAAAATCTCTCTTATTCTGGCCAAAACGGGACCTGAAAACTGGTGCGCACCTAGTGTTGAAGCAAAAATGCAGAGCACTCTCCATATTAATTAACGATCAATCTTGGGTTTGTTTTGAAGACAACCTCTCTCGGGAACTGACACTGAGCGACGGCGCCGATCGGTCATAAATAACTTAGTTAACGTGTGTTTCAAATACTTGAATTGAGTTGCTCCTACCCGAAATTACATCCGTCGGATAAAAGCTTTAAACTGGACTTAGAAGGAGGTCTCATTGAGCTGTGATCAAATTAAGAAAGAAATCCATAGCTGGACTTTAGAGATACGCCCCCTCAAATCATGAGATTGCCCTAGATGCTGTGTTTTAAATACTTAAATTGCGTTGCTACTACCCTAAATTACATCCGTCGCATGAGAGCTTTAAACTGAACCTAGAAAGAGATCTCATTGACCTGTGATCCAAACATTTAAGAACTTGATAGCTGGACTTTTGGAGATACCCCCACTCATGTGAGGCATGCTCCTTATAGCCTACTTCATTGTCGCTGAACCGCATTAGAGCTATGTCCACTGTTTGATTAATTCGATTTTGCTCGTGACGGGAAAACAATGCAATATATTTTGGTTAGCATTTATGTTTCCATTGGCTTCTAGACTTTTGCGTGTCTGGGAAGATAACGTGATTATTTCTGGAGAATTTGAAATCAGGCGTCCGTAGGCTACCTGTCTCATAGGCTACTAACCTTGAACATTTGAAACATGATATATGCCTGCACCTTTAGAAACATAGTGGCCTAGCCTGCACGAATACACTTTTATCAACGTTACAGTAAGAAAACTTCTAAATCCATTCAATAATTTAATTGTTTAGTTTCCGTATGGATCAGAGCTGCCAATGATTAAGATATAGGTGTGAAGTCTCGATCCAATCAACACTTAGGCTAGTGTTTACGAATCATCTTGCCATTGTATAATATAAAAAGATATAGGCTATATTCATTTTTTTTACAGTGGCATTATTTTAGACACCGATATGTTACGAATGCTATTGCGAGCAGACTTTGGTCCCGCGTCCTAAAAAAGCTAAGCTGTTTGACACGTTAGCGGTTTTCAGAGTACAAGTTTTCAACATTGTACACTTTATTTGGGTAAACAATTATATCTAATGTATAGGTAACTCGTTTCTTAAGGTATCTGTTATGAAATATCTATTAATACTTTCACAATAAAGAAGTATAATAACAACGAAGTGGGCCGTAGGATGTTCATGCTTCTAGACCCAGCGTCTGTCTAAACGGAAGTAACATCGCGGTAAATATTAAATCCTTTTTTTAACAATAAAACTGTCACTTTTGGGCAAACTGACAATTTATTAATACGTTTTTATCCATAAACGTTTACGAAATAACAAATTAGAAGATAGGACTATTTAATCACTTAATAAAAAAAAAAAAGTGAAAACGGGTTTGACCTGCCTACTATAGGTGTGTGAATCAGCTTCGCTGTTCTATAAGACCAAAATCGTAGACATTCGTACATAATTCTGACAATGCTTAGGCCACCGGGACACACATCATGATACCGGGGCTGTGTCGGGTAAACCGGGCCAGATTTAAGGGTTAACGGTTAACGCGTTAGCCATCTAACTGTAGCTAGCCTAACTTCAGTAACTTCCGGGGAGACTTTTACAATAGGTGATGTTAGCTTTTCTAACATCAAATATTTAGCTAACGTTATACTATGACAGTATTCTAGTGCATATGTAGTAAACGAAAGCAATATATTAAAACAATATTAAAATGAGATCTCTGAAAGATTTCAACTCTTAGTATTACTTACTTGCTCCGACATGATTTGTTGACCCGGGATGGTTGTTCCCTCAGGCTCAGCCAATCAAAGGAGAGGAGACATCAGCCACTATCCCCGCCTCCAAAGTGCCAAAAGTCTACTTGACTAGCGAGCGCGTAGAGAGAGTCGAGAGAATTTTGAGCAGTAGCGAGGGTCGAGCGAGCCCATGGATACTTTTTTTGCTCGCGGATACTATTCTTTGCGCTCGCAGATCCGAAATGCGCCCTCGTGATGACGGTTTTCCGCTCGCGACAACTATTCTGTGCACTCGTGAGTTTTGGCACTAATGAAACGCCATAGATTATGCCTGATAATTTTGAAGCAACATTGTTTGCCAATATATCTACCTTTAATCATCAACTGTACTGAAAAGCACGTTAAAAAGTTGCATAAAAAAACAGAGCAGAGTCTTTACTCACCGAACCACTTTGGCTGTCTCTACCCATTCAGGTTGCTGGCTTTCCCAGGGATCTACTACGATCCAGTCAGAGCTGTATGTGGCAATCTTGGCCATTTCCAACCGGTGGCAGGCCTCAATGAGACCTTTCTTCTTATAGCCATCTCCCACTGGGGAAATGAGGCCCTTCACTACTCTGTACTGGCCTTAGATTTGGAGAAAGCATGATTCAATTTGGAAATGTTAGGAAGCAAAGTGTTTCATATGACTCATCAACTAAATTATGCTCATGCTGTGATCATGGTTTGTGTCACGGGGCTGTACCTGTGTCTTCCAAGTAATCCCGGGCCAGTTCAAACATCCGCAAATGCATGTTAGTTATGGGATTGAAGGAGCCACAGGCCAAAAGAACAACTTTCGTTCGCTCACGAGTCTCCATTCTTTATATTAGTATTTAGGTCACATGGCCAAAATAAATTACACTTCACAAAAAAACAAAACAAAAACAAAAAAAGGGTTAAATATGAATATTAGTTAACCTACAATTTTTCAAGGTATAAAATACGAATATACAAAGTAAGCATACTATAATTAACTTGGCCTAACTTTCTAAAGAACATGTAACACTTGATAGCCACTGCCGTATGATCATACAAAACGTAACGGCAATGACTGAGTTTCTTTAGGTGTCTATCGCAAAATATGCCCAAATTCTCTTACGATAAAATAAAGTACATAAAGTAGATGGTTGGATGTTCATGCTTCATAAAGAGTAGTCTAATGACAGTCATTTGGTTACACGGAAGTAAATATCCCGGTAGATTTTTTTTTTTTTTCCAACCAAACTTACTTTCAGACAAAATTACATTTCTTCATTCGTTTTTATTCTTAAACGTTCCCTAAACAACACAAATCAGATTAGACGGTTTGATCACTTGGCTTGGTTTTAAAAAGAGAGGTTTTGATGGATACGGAGTTTGAGTGTTAGCAGAAGTTTGAAACAGTTTGAAATGGACTGACGTTAACTCTGCCGAATGTTTTCCCTAGTCGACCAACAATGTTATGGTCAGTACTGATATTTTACCACGGTTCCTAAAATATTAAGACTGCCAGATAGGACTAACGTTGGAAGTTTATTTTATGCCATAATAAATAAATATTCCACCGGCACCGGGTTTAACGTTACCAGTTAGTGCTACAACTACGGCTAGCTAAAGACAAGTCTGAAATTAACTTCGCATAGCATAATCAATTCCTGCCCTGGTGTTTTTAAAATCATAGTTCACTCAACTGAGCTTCTTTAGTGCGTTAAAACATATCCAAATCGCATATGTTTGGTGCTTAAACCCGATGTAAATAAAATGCAACTCACCGCAAATCCAGTAACGTTACTGAGCACAATTCGGTGGGGGCTATGGGAAGCCGTAAGGCCCAAACACGCATCAGAGCGAGGTAAACTAGAAATGCATTTTCGGGAAACTAGGCATACTAATTAATCAGCATACAACAATTCCTCTCACAGGTCAAACGCCTAGCAAACTAGAAATGCATTTTCGGGAAAAAGCGATGTGATTGCTTTGCGCAGCCGGAGGTCAAGCGGACGCAAACAGTTTGAGTAGATGAATGCAGTCTTTTGTCTGTCACGACGTGCTATGAAATGGACGAGAACCTGATATATACTGTCTCCGGCCATCCAGCAATTTACGATATTTATTCAGACATTTACAGAGATCAAAGACAGCAGAAGCTAGCTAGCTCACTCACTTATCTAACTTTAGATATCTAGAAAATCTGTTAGCTAAAGTTAGTTACTCCAAGGCTAGTCTCGCTATGCCAGACCTATCTCCGCTGGAGAAAGATCTGGCACCTTCCGTTAACATTCTGGAATACATGGGTTTCAATAAGGGAACCAATCACAATCGTCTGGGGCGGAGCTAAATCCAGGATGCATCGACAGTCAGTGTTCGAATAAATACAGTCGGCAATCATGGGAACGCCCACAAAACGTCACATCCGTTTGCGATGTGGGGGGGGGGGGGGGGGGGGGGGGGGGGGGGGGGGGGGGGGGGGGGGGGGGGGGGGGGGGGGGGGGGGGGGAAACAAAGCACTCACCACAATGCAGAAGAGTTGGCGTTTGGCTTTCTGCCCATCAAACAAGCAAAAATAAATCCCAATTGAATTCTGTAGCTATTACCAATTGATTGATTTGAATATTTAAGAGCGCTGTCTTGTTTGGCCTAGAAGCTGTTTGACTTTTGTTTCTGCACTGTTCAATAGTAGGCTAAATAAAATGTTCGGTAGGCTAGTCTTTCCAACTTTGCTTCTGGAGTTTTTTTGTGACCGCAGATATCATAAAGCTAGCCTCGTATGCTTTTCCCACTACTGGAGTAGTGTTAAATCCAATGGCTTCTATTCCTTCTTTCAGACATTTGAGACACATAGATTGTCTCTGCATTTCTACACTGCCAACAGTCCCTATAAGCAAAATTTAAATCAGGCAAGTGGGTTGCTGCACCAAGTGCACAAAACAGATTTTAAAATCAGTCCTGTTTTTGAAAAGCTTCTATCATTAAATAATGTCGCTCACATAGCACTGCAGTCCAAAAAGGCTTTGTCTCCACTGCAACAGGAGTGGGCAATACAGCTAACAACAGGGCCATGCAAAGACCTCTAGAGGGGCAGGTGCTCAAAGATAAAAAGGGGCACGCAACAAAAGTTTAAAACACCATACACCAACATAATTTAGAGCATAACCTGTTGAATTATAGCAATTCGTATTCAAACAGAATGTAACATGGAATCTTACAACAAACCGCATCATACTATATTATTGTCCCCCACCCGGTGCATTATTTAAGCATTTTTCATGAATTTCCAAACTCATTATATAGGCTACTCCTGGCTGGAGGAAACTTCTATTATTAACCTGTTATTATTGAATGGTATTAAGCTTGAACACAAAACGCAGACACAGATTTAACTGTTCTAAGATTAATGTTTTAATATGAAACATGTCTTTATTTATCTTAAACTTATATGCATAATTCAAAACTAAGTCTCACAAAGAAACAAGACTATGGCCTTGCTTTTGATTGGCACTTATAGCGTCACCCACTCTATGGCAAAACCCACCTCCCTTCAAGACACACCCTCTTCCCTGGTTTGTGTGTGGCTAGTGAACCGAAGGCTAGAACCGAGGCTACCCAAGCAGTAACACCTGTCTTTGAAGCTCTGGCTATTTCAATACTTAATTGGTTGTTTTGAATAGTAACTAGGTGCTAGTCACCACCTCTTTCATACACACTTTCAGAGTTGCCGCTTATAACAAGCAAACATGAGCTACTTTTTTTCAAAGTCGCTTCAAAACATCAGGAGTTGCGGGTTGCAGTTTTTTAGGCATGAATAGAAAATCTATTAAGCAACTCTTTTTTTTTTTTTTTTTTTTTACATTTATGGTATATACTTTCCCTAATGCATTGCACGGTGCTTTTAGGTGTAATTCGCCCTACCACGAATATCCTGCGCAAGCCTAAAACCGCCCCCTCCCCAAACTAGAGATTGTTTTACCAGTAGTAAGGCCTATGTGAACTATATGCTAGCCTTTCTGGAAACGTTGTTGAGCTATTATTCCGCCACGCTCTTAGTTTTACGTGCATTTGAACACGAACACACTATTAATCACCAGAATCATATTGTAGAAATAAACGTATAGGGACATGGGTGACAATCTGAAGGTATGAGTGATGCGACTCAAGATTCTATCTAATTAGAATGAATTCGTGACAATGTAATGCGATATCGTCTATTCTATTCATCCTAACAGCTAACTGTTTTTCCAAAAACAAGATAAAGTCAGGATTATGGAAATTATGGAAAATGTTTACATAAATGTTCACACCTCTATTTTTTATATTTTTTCATTATAAATATATGGCCTTAATAGTGTTGGGCTTGTATTGTAAGGTGAAGTTGCTTATTTGTATCGAAAGAGTTGGCAACACTGCGCACTTTCACCATCAAACTTCCCCAGGCTTTCAAATCGAACAATGGAACCGAGGCTGAGTACTGTTATGTGCGAGGGGAATGAAAACAAACGTGCATGCTCACTTCATCTTGTAAAAATACACAAACAACGCGCACATAATACCGCTGCAAACCTCACTTACTTGGTGAAATGAATCGTTATTTCTCCCACTGAGCCTCTACCTGCAGGGTCATCGGTCGCAGCTGCAACTCCGTTAGGCCACGTCACGTATGACCTCAGGTCAGGTGAAAGGTCATCATGGGGCTTAAACTGACTCACGGCAGCAAGGTCGTTTTATTTATAACTAAATTATTATCAATTGTTAAATGTTCTTCTAAAGCCTACAAAAATATCATTCTGTTATTACCAGGGTTTCTGGAGCTTGTTACATGTGATGAATAAGCGGCTAGGGAGAGTATTCAAACAGACAGACAGACAGACAGACAGACAGACAGACAGACAGACAGACAGACAGACAGACAGACAGACAGACAGACAGACAGACAGACAGACAGACAGACAGACAGACAGGCTAAAGCCCCCCAATGAATGTCCCTAATGAACGCACTCAACGCAACAAACGTATGATTCATTTAGCAAATCTCCGGTACATTTCGGTTGCCAGTCCAGGTTTGTAATATAGGCCTACTAGCGTTCGTGGGGCCGTTCTATGGTACTGATATTATGGTAGATTTATATATAAAGTATATGTACTATTGGTGTAAGTGTCACCAGTAGTGATGGGAAGAGCGGTTCTTTTCAGTGTACTGAATCATTAGAATCAGTTCACCAAAAAGATTCGTTCACCGAATCATTCAGTGCTTTTCGGAGCTCCGACTGCGTACTCCCATTCACTGAACTGAATCACGGCCGAGCGTTCAGTTCGGCTCGCTAAAGTGAGCTGAACGGTAGTAGGCTAAGTGAAGGATTCAAATTTAGTTGGATACCGCCGTTTGAAAACTGAAAGTTACTAAAACAAGGTCCGACCCTATTATGTAACAGCAGATATTTTCGCGACACCTAATTATAAAATAGCTAGTAGTACTATGGTACTTTCTACTTCGAGACTTAAAGCCATGAGAGAGAGGGAAAGAGGCGGGCTTGAGAACTGTCTATCACTGAACCAATCACACACATGCACCGTCCTATAGCATCTCAGCCAGTTGACTCGTTCAAGTGAACGGATCACTGAACGTCTCAGCCAGTTCACTCGTTCGGTAAGTGAACGGATCACTGAACGTACCGTTCAGTGCTTTTTCGGAGTTCACTGAACTGAAAGACGGCAGAGTGTTCAGCTCAGCTCGCTAGCTAGTGAACTGGACGGTAGTAGAACTATACGTGAAGGATAAGAATTTAGTTGGATCGTTTGCAAACTGGAAGCTTTCTTTTTGATTGCACATTTAAGTTAATATTTTCTTCTTTTTTGCACAATGGTTATATTCATTTGCTTGTATTTTCTGGTCAATATTGTTTTTATCTGACTGCAATTTATATTTCCTATTTTTTATATTTATTGTTTTCATTTGAGTATAATACAAATATTGAACAACCCATTTAGTTTCATAAACCTTTTACTTGTTAATTTGACAGGAAAAATGCACATTACACACATACACAACGGAGCATGTTCAGTGATTTGTTTTAGTGGTACAGACTAGTGGGTGTATGTGTGACTCGTTCAGTGATAGACAGTCGCTCAAGCCCACCTCTCTCTCTCTCATGGCTTGAAGTTTCGAAGTAGGAAGCAGTAGCTATTTTATAATTAGGTGTCGCGAAAATTTCTGCTGTTACTTTGTTATTGTAGCTTTCAGTTTGCAAACGATCCAACGAAATTCTTATACTTCACTTAGCCCTACTTCCGTTCAGTTCACTTATTAGCGAGCTGAGCTGAACGCTTGGCAGTCTTTCAGTTCAGTGAACTCCGAAAAGCACAGAACGGTACACGTTCAGTGAATCGTTCACTTACTGAACAAGTGAACTGGCTGAGACGTTCAGCGATCCGTTTACTTACTGAACGAGTGAACTGGCTGAGACGTTCAGCGATCCGTTTACTTACTGAACTAGTGAACTGGCTGAGACGTTCAGTAATCCGTTCACTTACTGAACAAGTGAACTGTCTGAGACGGTGTATGTGTGTGATTGGTTCAGTGATAGATAGTCGCTCAAACTCACTCCTCCCTCTCTCCCTCCCGCCAATGTCTAGAAGTCTCGTTGGTGTGGGCTAGCAAATATCGCAACTTACAGAGAGAGCTCAACTGAACTGAAAAATGAACGAATCGTTTCAGGAAGTGATTCAGTTCAGTTCGTTCACCCAAAAGATTTGTTCAAAATGAACGAATCGTTCGTGAACGTCACATCACTACTCACCAGGCGATTCAACCAGAAAGCAGAAGATATCTGGGAATGACACTTAGGGCCAATTGGTGGTTCAACCCAACCTCTTCAATCTGCGTACAAATAGCACGATAATACACTTTCAATTTGCGTTCAGTGCATACGCCAAAGTCCGATTTTGCGTGCAGTTGATACGCCAACCCTGACCATTAACTTCTGTGGAGAGCAGATGCGTCCAAATATCACGCATTACCTTGAACAGTCATGACGTCACCAGCGAGGCCGCTCAGCCAATTCACGGTCATCTCCAAGCAGGTAAGCAGTCGAAACAATATATTTTTAATGATATAATATCACGGTATTATTTTAGTAAATTAAGTTCCATCACTTTACATTGGTTCATGAGGTCAATAATTACAGCGTATGCGTTCAAAATCATAGAGTGCGCTACTGCAAAAATGAGTCCTAAAACACTAAATTCAGTTAATGTTAGCGTTTTGCACCTTTGTCTCGAAGTGTGGGTTGTTTGACTGGGTTTTTCCTAAAATGCCAGAAATAAGATAGCCTAGTGGTTGACACAAACTTAAGCGATTTTTACGTTTTGTTCTACAACACAAAATACGCCAGGAAATACCACATTCGTGAATTCTGAAACGTTTACGTGTCTTAAAAAAGGCAGTTGCTAACAAATGGCTTAATGAGACGGGTTACATTGCTGCCACCAGAGTTTGAATTTCAATTCCATTCAATTGAATAAGAGCTACATATTTTGAATTATTGAATTTTAAAAATGAATGCATAATCGACCACTTGAAATTGAATGGCATGAATTGAAACCAAATTTTACATAAAATGTCAATGTTCTCTTCAAATTCAATTTAAAATACATTTCATTTTCAAATGCTAATTACGAATTTAAATGCCAATGGTTCAGGTTCTCAAGCTTTAAATTCAATAGTAACAATAAATTAATTCAGTCTCAGAAGCATTCAGATTCGGTTTTCAAATTCAACTCGACAAATTCAGATTCAAAACTTGTCTCTGCGATTATAGATACAGTCGGCAAGCATGGGAACGCCCGCAAAACGTCCCTTCCGTGTTCGCCGTGGTGGGGGCGGGGCGGGGGGGGGGGGGGGGGGGGCACGGGGGGACAAAGCACTCGCCACAATACAAAAGAGTTGCCGTGGGGCAAACAACCAAAAATAAATCCCGATTTAATTTTGTACCTTTTGCCAATTGATTGATTTGAATATTCAAAAGCGCTTTCTCTCGTTTGGCATAGAAGTCACTGACTTTTGCTCCTGCACTGTTCCTATATTAGTAGGCTAAGCAAGAAGGCTATCATTCCAAATTTGCCTCTGGAGTCCGTTTGTGACTGCAGCCATGATACAGCTAGCCTCAAATATATATATAGGCTACTGTAGATAGATAAATAGATAATTTTACAGATCGATAAAGCATTAATGACTAAAGCCCCCCAATGAATGTCCCTAATGAACGCAGTCTGATTAATTTATCAATTATAATGTCCGGCACATTTCGATTGCCAGTCCAGGTTTGGAATATAGGCTACTAGCGTAGGCCTACGTGGGGCTGTTCTATATTTATATATTGGTGTAAGTGTCTCACCAGGCGATTCAACCAGATAGCAGAAGATATCTGGGAAGGACACTTCTCCCTGTACAGCAATCCAGGTCCGATGAGGCTTGTCTGTCACCCTCCAGGATGGCTTCACATCACAACGAAATAAGTAAGTGTCTGACCCAGACATTTTGTGATGGACCACAACCCCTACAAAGCCACTGGTAAAAAAGTTGTGAGCCTCCAAGGACCTGTAGTTCTTCAGGCTGCACTGTGTGTAAAATCCCTGGGTAATTATAGCATATTGTCAATAATGGAGTTGGGTAACGTTAGCGCTATTACGGTCTCGAAACTACATGGAATTCACTATAACAGGCTAGTTTATAACATAGTAGCCTTCGTGGCTGTACTAAGGTACTGATATTATGGTAAGTTTAATTGATCATATCTATAGTAGGAGTAGTAGTCTATATTATAAATGTAATATTTGTGCAAGTGTCTCACCAGGCGATTCAACCAGATAGCAGAATATACTGTGTCAGGGAATGAGGGCCATTTGGTTGCATCATTCGTCCAGTCATTAATAACATATGGGCAACTATCTGTCAAGTTTAATTTAATAATTTATTTAATAAAGTTAAATTTTCAAAAGTAACGTTCCTTTTCTAGTGGTAAAAGTGACTCTAAATAAGGCATGACACCATTAGGAGGTTAACTTACTAGTTTAAAAACCGCGCTTTTCTAGTGTCTTTAGGCGGGGGGAAAGGTTTGTTTCCCCCCCCACGTCGACTCCGCCCCTCGCCACGCCCCCAACTATGACGAGATATCGACTATCTATTGTGCCACCAGGATGAGTAGATTAACACGGATCCAATCAAATTCAGATGTAGCCAATCAGAATGTGGCACATGAGCAGCTGTGCTACCAGAGAGAACTATATGACTAGTCGTGACTCGTGGCAATCATTTGTGGGTAAACAGCGCCGTCATCTGAGTATAGTCTACCTCGGAATGAACAAAGGCTTATAGTGCCAAGTTGCACAAACCAAAGGACGCAATTGACAACAAACGATTGGATCACCTTTCGTGCGTTAGCATACAGTTGAGGAGAAAACCCACCGATCAAAACAAAAATGTAGGCAATACAGAAAGTTTACATAGCAAGCAGGCCAATTAACGCTAGAACTGCAAAGTCGTTCTCTATCTGATTAACATAGGCTAGGTAGTCGATTACCTGATGACCTGCCAGGCATTCTGCCATCAATTTTGTAACAAACGTTGGTCAAGATTAGCTAACGTTAGACAATTTTCTAACGTTAGAATTTAAAATCATTGATTGGTGGTAAGGTTAGGGGCATATTATGTGAACTTTATTAGGCCATACGGAAACAGTGCCAGACACTGTTGCATGCAACACACTAGCTTTAAAACAAGTCCAATGTACATTAATCACTTTGTGACATTTTATTTAATATGATGTTTTATAAAATCATGTGTACCAGCCTAACTGTTTTTGAAGGGACCACTCTTTTGACTTTTTCTTATGTGTATGATTTGCAACAAAATGCCTATTTTGTTTATGACAATCACATTTTAATCTTAGTCCTGAAGATGATATATATACTTGATATATTGTTTGGCTGTCTTTCAGGAGATTCCATTCTGGGTGCAAAGAAGTGATGGTGTCCAGTCTGACATCCCAACAGACCTTTCGGCTGTCCTGTTCTGGTGCTACTATGTCCACAGCATGGGCAACTTAAAAGGGGAAGCTTAAACCCTTGAATGAATCAAAAGGTAAGCACTACATTTTGCTTTAGGATCTGTTGTTACAATATTTGTTGTACATGAATAATAGCAACACCATTCGTTAACGTTAGAATACTTTTTGTGTTTTTGTGTTTACAGGCTCCCTGGTAACAGTGGGCCTCAAAGGTCAGAATCAGCATGTAGACGGGGCAGATTCAATTTTGATTTGGATAATGGGGAGTACAGCAAATACTTTAAAAAGGGAATGAGGGATAGTTACTCCACATGCAGTATTTTGCTGTTTAAATTGTAATGTGTATGCTGCTACAGCAGGCTGTATCAGACTGGTACATGAAACAATGATGATGAATTATTTTAATTGTAAGCTGTTACTTTACTTATTTGACATTGTCACACTTAGTCTTTGTATTGCTATGTAGAGTACACTTAAAATATACAGTTTCCATTATGCTCTTACAACTTGGATATTTCAGTGTGTACTGCACACTTTATAGAGAATGCTGTGTTTGAAAACTGAACCTTAAAAAAGAGGAAACTGATCCTCAAGGATTATTGTCGGAAATATGGCAAGTTGAATGAAGTATACGACCATAGTAGATATGTATAAAAAGACATTATGGGCTAACTCCCCTGTGCATTATAATAAGACTCACTGGTAGAGTTCACTTCTTTCTTTCGGTGGTTGAGCAGAAGAGGAAACTGATCCTCAAGGATTCTTGTCGTAAATATGGCAAGTTGAATGAAGTATTTAGAAGAACCAGAAATACTGAAAAACAGGTTCCCAAGTATAAAATCAATTTCAGAGTTAGCACGGTTCGGTCTCTCCCCCAGTTCCAGGCAGTGACATATAAGTTGTCATAGGCGTCTGCCAAAACGTCCCCACATGTTGTCACCTCTGGTTTGTATACACCCCTTTTAAGTTTAAGAAAATTCTCTATCAAGAAAGACAGACTAAACAAGGCTACGGTCACACTGCAGGCAAAAGCAGGCCAAATTTGGCCCGAAGTTGTTGCTCAGATGTAACTCAGATGAGATTTTTTTTTCTTTTCATAACAGTGTGAACAGCACAAATCACATGGAATTTGATCTTTTCAATTTGGATTTGGCCTGCTTCCACATGTGGTCCTGTGAATACAAACCTGTTAATTTGCGCACTTAATTTTCTTGATTTTACCATTCAAAGTAAATTGGATAAGGCCATTTCTGATCAGCCCTACTTCTTTCTGGAACTTTCTGTATAATTACAGTTTCTCTACAATTGGTGGCCTTCATTTTTATACTTTTGTGTGATAAGATAGACATTTCCCTTATTTTGATAAAAATTCCATAGACAAATGCTTCTTGCATGGTCTTTAATCTACAAACATAACTCCATTTGGAACAATCATTATAATCAATTCAGGAGTAAGTCACACAGTATATCAATAATCAATGTTAAAATATGGAATGGACTGAACCCGAATCTTTCAAGTATTGTGTCTTATCAAAAATTCGAATCACAGGTTAGGAGTATCTTAATAACAGATTACTCAGGTGTATGTTAATCACCTAGTCTAATTTTGAACATAGTTCAGCTAAGTTGTAGCCTATACGTAGTTTTATAATAAAAACTGATATGTGATGATTTAGGTTCATCTTTAAAAATGTTCATATGGTCATAGTAAACTGTAACTGGATTTGTACATGTACTTTTGTAAGACATTTCTTTCATTTACTTCTATTTTTCTCTCTCTTATCTCTATGGTTTTTGCGCTGTATTATTATTTCAACCCTTGTACATGATTGACCTAAAGTCTGACCTTGAGTTTTTTTTAGAAATTCATCATATGTTTGGAGATTTATTTATTATAATTTTGTAGTCAGTCGCCATGAGATTAGTGGTTTTGACTAGAAACATTCACATGTTTTAAGTTACGGGAGGGCTATCTCTTATAAGCTATGCTTTCTGCCCTCTCGCTTCAACTAATTTTGTGCTCTTGTACCTACTCTGTTCACACCAAAATGTAATTAGTTGAAAAAATCAAGAACAGTTCCTTACTTTATCAAAACGTACTCATTACTTTCTCTGAAATGTAATGAGATTACTTTACTAATTACCCTACTCAGTCTGAAAAGTAATTGCATTACTCAAGTTACTAAAGAAAATGCAAGGATGAAAAAAAATCGTGGTAAAATACATTTAATCCACAGACCAGACAGATTGAAAGGAGCAGCACAAATAGAACAAGGGTCTCTTCACTGGCAACTGTGCAGGAGGACACACGTTTAAATATATATTTTTTAAGCTTTTAAGAAAAAGGCTTAAGCCACTGAAACGGGGCATAGTACATTTGATACAAAACATACAATTTCAGTATAACAAATGCATTCACTAAAATATAAAAACAGAAAAACTATGATCTATTTATGATTACAAAAATAATGCAAATATTAAAAGAAAATAGGATTTAAATGTATCAAACATTAAAGCAGTCCAAAGTGTAAATGTACAGTAGGCTACTAGCTACAGTGATATACTTTCATGCACTGAGCTCAATTATATATAATTATATGTATATATATATATATATATATATATATATATATATATTTTTTTTTTATATATATATATATATATATATATATATATACATATACATATAAATCCCCAGGTTCTTCATAAATTGTTGGCCAAAGCAATTGTGTCTTGCGCCGCAGAACATATTTAAGCCTATGTCTAAATCATTCTATCGACATTACTAATAGGTGTAAATGAGCATTAATTAAAAATGTTTACTACTCTGCAGTAGGCTATTTATGATTGTTTTCAAATCAAATCAAATCAATTGTATTTGTATAGCACATTTCATATACAAAGCAAGCAATGTGCTTTTTGCACAAGGCAAGCACATTTTGGTATAGCCTACTTTACTTTACTTATAGGCCTATAGTACACGAGACTTCGCTTCCAAGTCTACTACTATACGCTTGAGATATGCTTACTATCTCATGATTTCGACTTGGTATCTCATAATTATGACTTAACTATCACATAATTATGTCTTAGTATCTCATCATTTCGACTTAGTATCTCAAAAATGTCTTTAGGTGTGATAACTCTGAAAGATGACCGCAAGTTATTGCAATAATTTTTCAAATCAAAATTCACATACATTTTACAGTAAACTGGCTCTGTACCAAAATAGGATTAAAAAAATGTAATGACTACAGAATATGTGCCCAAGGAAGGCTTCCCTCTATCATTTGATACTACCCATATACCATTGTGATGTATTGTGCCCAGTAAATGTCAGACAGTGTGGCAAGCATAAAAACACACCCTGCTCTCCACCACAAGTAAGTTTCTCTGTCAAGCTCGTTGCTGGTCAGTCTGAAACAATGTTATGAATATGTGCTAGTTGTGAAGGAATACAGCGATGTCGCTTTACAAAAAATCTTGTCTCTCTGCCACACTTTTGGATTATTTGTTATTTCTTGATATTTTGCCTTAATTCTGAACTTATACTTTACAGTGTTAGCCTCATTGCCCCTGTAAGGACCTTCGTTTTAATCAGTGCCGTATATTTTCAGAGCATCAATGTGAGGTCACTTATTTGTACCATGCGTTTCTTCTTCAATGCATACATTGTCTCATGAAATATACCATAGAATGCATTCCACCAAAAAGTTAAGAGGGATGGTCTTCTCCATTTCTCTCAACAAGGGGGATGGGATACCCCTTCATCCCCTTCAATTCGAGCACTGGCAACGGTGCCCTAGCCAAATAGTTTCGGTCACTCACCTCCACCTCAGTCTCCCTGCCATCTTGTTCTTTCCTTGTATCCTTAATACAACAGCACATAATAATAGCTTTCTATAAACATGTGTGCCATGCATACTAAAAATGTATACTATTACCATCTCCAACTTAGAACTCTCAACTTACGAATGTCTTATTTAACTATGACAACTATACTTTTATTAATGGCAAAAAAGTGACGAACGTCACTTGCTTTTCTCTCTTGCTCTCTTGCTTGACAAAATCAATCTGTGTTAAATAAAGGTGACCTCTGTCATTAAAATAGAAATTATGAACTTATGATGGGAGTTTAATATTAAGTTACCCAATAAGCTAAAACTACGTTCATGGATCAAGCACATTATTGATGACTGAAAACGAAGTGTTTGTTTCTTCAACACAGGCTTTTTAACACAGGTTTTGCTGCAAGAGTAGGAAAAGTCCAACGCATACGCAACTGCACCGCAGCGGCTTTGCGTTATTGCGTAACTGACCGACTCTTTCATTTGAAAGGAATTCCGTTGTAGCGCATACGCATTGAGACATTTGGCGTGAGATAGGCGGCTTTCGGAGACGTGCACAAAGTAGGCCCACGGACCAAACGGATGCTATAAGTACGAACGGCACCTATCATGCGTGTCCGGAGTATGTCACGGCCTTTAGGCGGCTGCAATTGGGAAAAAATGAACACAGCTGAGTCATTTTGTTAAATACTAGTTTATGAATAAGAATGAAACAAATTATAACAAGTGCATAGATCTTGCCCATATAATAATAGTTTTAGCGCATTTTTATGTTAGCAGTTGTTCTTGTTCCCCACTGGTATATAAATCCACCGGCTGCCACAGCTACTCCTAACCAAAATCTAAATTATAATCCTGTAATTTTTTTAGGTGGGGATGGTAAAGTGACGCAGCCTTAGTCATGTGATCACAGGATTGTAAAGTGAAATTCTGCACGTAGCCTTGTCTACTGCGCTCTGCTCTATCGCCGCATCATTGCGTAATGGTGGTCGTTTCAGATTTCTTCCAAGTATCCCATGGGTTTCCCATGTATAAATACACTTACTTTTTCCGGCTCTTTCTAACGGTTATCACATGTCATTATGGTGGGCCACTGGCTTTATCATCCACATTGTAGTGCACATCACTGCTCGTGATGGTTTTGTGAACGTGCAGTCATCCTCGTACTCTCATGCAGCGTGAGTCAATTCTAGCCAATCAGATTACGGCTAGTCCTACTGCTTCCTGATTTCCTTGCACTTATCAGCCCGGACTGTCACAATTGTCTTCTCTGTCTGCATGCACCGGATAGAACACTACTCTGCCCTTGAGCGCTGTTAGGCAAGAAAGGTACGTACGAAATGTGTCCTAAGTGTCCTTTAAAGTTTTTGTCTTTGATTTTTACTCATATTTATAACGATGTATTATTTTTTTGCTTGAATAATAAGCATTTTGTCACAGTATGTGATGAAACACGATGTTCCTCATTTCGGGCAATGGCCTCCATCCATGTCCATTTTTGTGTGTATTTGAAGATCAGGCTTCATTTTGCAAAAGTAAATCTTCACATGATGGCTGAGGTTTACTGACTGGATTCTATTTTTAAATAAGCCGTCAGCTGGCGAGATGTCACTCCATTTAGAACTGCAACGTAGGATTCAGTAGAGAGGAGATGGCGTCAAGTTGCAACGGAGCACGAAAACCTTTAATTTACCTCCATTTACTCCGTCTACTTTGCAAGATCGTTATTAATTTAGTGGCCAGACTTCAACAGTTTAATAATTGCAGGCCTCCACCAACACTGTTACTTGCAGATGTGGGGGCGTGGTCAGAATCCAGAACGTTACAAGTTGTTGCATTGCAACAACGGTTCTCCCTGCCTTTCTGAAGGCTACAGGAGCGTAAACAATTTTGTTTTCATCTTTCTATTTTTATAATATTATCTTATGATAGGAAAATGGTACAAATATATGAATTATTAACGCTGTATCACTCACGTTACCAGATCTCTCAAAGAACTGTATCAACATTTTTTTGAAATGCAAGGGATTTAGTAGCCAACGCCATATCCCGCTCTATATAAATGGTAGCCAGTTTATTGATGCTCAACGGCTTTTTATGTGCTTACTGCCAAGGCAGTATATGTATAAAGACAACATATTTATCATTATTTAACGAAAATAATGTTATAGCTGTAAGTCTGCGTACCGTGGTCTGTCGGTTACAGTGAACAACAAAATGTATAGAGCATAGTCTGTTCAGAGGCGCAGTGCTTTGATGCCGGTGGCAGATTTCCATATGGACATTTAAAGCAACAGTATCTTTCATTGATTCAGAAGAACTCAATACCGTTGAACTATTTGTGGTCTGAACTTCATTTATAAGTTCATAATTTTGAACCTAATCTTTGTACTAGATTTTTAGTCAGCCGCTGCACATCCGCGATTCTGCAAAATCAGTCCTCTAGTCTGGACCATACATTAAACAAATTTCATTCTGTGTCTACTCGATGACTTTACATTTGTCACTTTCAACATACAATATACAATTATGTTTTTCGTTGTTTCTTTTTTAGATCCAGAATCATGTCAATCTTGAAGATCCATGCTCGTGAGATTTTTGACTCCCGTGGCAACCCCACAGTAGAAGTCGACCTGTACACCAAGAAGGGTAATTCTGCAAAACCCATTATTTACATAATGGTCATGCTGATGCTTGATATTATACATTGAAAACAGTCAATCCAAATCTCTTTTAACTAGTTTTTGTTATTCATGCATTTCACTCTATCAGCATTGATGACAAAACGACAATATTTAGACTACTTTTTATGCATCCACTAAATGAAGAAATCTGACATTTGATTATGCTGCTGGTTGGCCCTCCGTCAGTCAGCACGGCTATTGTTTTTAGAGGTGGAAGCAAAAAGGGAGTGGCCCCGTACCACCCATGATCACATCTCTACAGACCGAAATGATATCTATAGTAACATCGTAGCAACATTGTATCTATGCATTGAGGGTTACTGTTTACAATGTACTGTGCACTGTCCCAACTATATTACAAGATATTCAAGTATTTTGCAATTAGAGATTCTAATCGCCAAGCCTGTGTGTCTTGACCGTTTCTTATACCAGTGCAGCGCCTAGGGAAGAAAGGGTAGAGAACTCATGTATACTGAAGGCAGCAGATCAGATGTTGTATGTGTGAAAATAGCTACGTAACGGAACACTACTTGGACAGCATTCTGATACTGTAATGGTTCCCATGGCTATGCTACTGCATAGAGAGAGACCCCTGGAGGTGCGAGTATACACTTTCACTTACCTGCAGTGTGGTGAACCAAACCAATTTCTGGACTTTCAAATATTAAGTCAACTAAGGCATCCAACTTTGAAGACTTAGAATCTTTGCTGAAGCTGGGGTATTATTGTTCTTCTCTGTGGGCTAAAACAAAAGAGCAGACCAACCAACTATGAATGTCCTGAGAATGTTAATGAAGCAAATTGTAGGCTAAGAGGAGGAGGAAATAGCTTTGAATTGAGCACAGAGAGAGAATACTCGAATAAATGTCCTGTATTTTACTAGTGTGGGAAGGTTGTTCCTCTAAGTGGCCATAAACAGCAACTTTATGGTTAAGAAGTTATTTGTTCAGTCTAACTGTAAATGTCTAAACTATCCTAAATATTTAGATTTTTTTTGGGGGGGGGGGGGGGAAACAAGTATATGTGTCATGTATAAAGTTTTATTTAGATTAGATGGTCATCATCCTGGTGTAGATTGTTTATACACAGAGTAAAATTGTTTTGCATTTATTGCATTTACCTTATGGATATCAATAAGCGTTAAGTGTTGCCAACATCATTCTTCTGCAGTCAGCTAATGGTTTAAATCAGATAAATTAGTAAATCCCAGCTGTGTGCCTATTGCTAAATTTAAACCACCTCCATTATCCATCACAGACCATAATATTGGATTGACCATGTTTTCCGTTTCAGTAAGCATTTATATGGATTTTTTGCAACCCAGATTTTTACTTCACATGGTTTAATCCAAAATGTCTGACCATTCGTGAGTGGGTTTGCCTCAGATCTACTGCACATGCTCAGTTCATAGATTCTTTAATGTTACATCACTGCAGTCTGCTGTATGACTCGATTTCATTCGCTCCCAGCTGCATAGAAAAAAGAGCTCTGTCTGAGGGGATGCCGCTTGCTGATTGGATGGCATTCTGCAGTGGCTTTCACTCGCTGCTTCTCCTTGAATACCAACTACTACTGCACTCCCATAAATGTGGCATGTGTGAAAACCATAGGATCGTATTCAAATAGAATCATCTTAGCATTCAGTTTTAGAAGTCCATACTGATTAGATAACACTTTCAGGAAATTTAAAAAAAAAAATTTTTTTTATATATATTGCCATCCCTGTTTTTCTACCCCTTAAGGTTTGTTCAGAGCTGCAGTACCTAGCGGTGCCTCCACTGGCATCTATGAGGCTCTGGAACTCCGTGACAATGACAAGACACGCTACATGGGAAAAGGTATGCCTTGGTCCTTTGAGTCAGCAAGCTGCTCCTGAATCTGTCATTCCTTTTTTTTTTTAACTGTAGGCATACCCTGATTCTTTCTACTTTTACTCCATCGATGCCTCCCTCATTCTTGTCTTCATTTCCCTTGTCCTCTCTGAACCTCGGTCTGTCTCTTCCTGTGTCAGGGGTGAAAAGAGCTGTGAAATATGTAAATGAGTTCTTGGCCCCAGCTTTATGTAACCAGGTAAATACGAGTGTGGGGTAACATGGAAGAGACAGCAAAACAGGAATGTCCTCGAGTGTTCAACAGCATGTAACTAACCCTAACAGGATTAACCGGACAATTTCAGATCTAATGGCTCGCCTTCACCCTATGGATGCTCGTTACTCTCACGTAATCATGTGGGGTTTCCTGTGATGGTCTTGTAGCTGTGCCACGCACGTTCTTTTTCTTGTGGTCAGTGATGATCTGCTTGTCCTTTGCAGGTGTCTCAAAAGCTGTTGAGCATATCAATAAAACTATTGCACCTGCACTGGTTAAGCAGGTAGGAACATTCATTGTTTGACTAATGTGACATGTACTACGAGCACACGTTCTTTGTAGTGTCTATGTAGCGTAAGTACTGGAGAAGTAAGTAACTAACTAGTCTACTGATCTCACTTTCCCATAAACGGTTGTTATTCCAGATTGAATTGAATTTGAATACCAATGGCCAAGGACAATTATTAATGTCCTGCTATTAAGTAGTTTAAGGTATTTAAGAATGTTATGGAGAGGACAATGAGATTGTTTCCAAATCAGATATCTGAGTTTGGTAATTATATGTGAAACAAACTGCAACTACATGGTCAAGGAATAGATCCACTTAGATCTAGAGAATAGATCTTTTAGATGCTGTGATTTAACTCTTTGGAGTTTGGTGTTTTAAACTAACAGTGTGGAACTAATGTGCCGTAACTTGGGTTGGTGGTTGACTAATCTGACTTGTGATGATCTAATGATAATATTATGTCTGGTCCAGAATGTAAGCGTCTTGGAGCAGGAGAAAGTTGACCAGCTCATGTTGGATATGGACGGCACAGAGAATAAGTGTAAGAGGCTTCTTTGATGTATTTTTTTTATATCCTTAAAACCATGTTGGCAAGCCTGGTTTTATAGCCATACATAAGAATATAAAATCAGTGGTTAAATTAATTCGTAAGTATTATTTCAATTGAAGTTGTAAAGTTCTCATTCGTTTTGTATGTATGTACATTGCATTTACATTTACATTGCATTCATCTTTAGCTAAGTTTGGTGCAAATGCAATCCTGGGAGTCTCCCTGGCTGTCTGCAAAGCTGGTGCAGCAGAAAAGGGCGTTCCCCTTTACCGCCACATTGCTGACCTTGCTGGAAACCCTGAAGTCATTCTGCCTGTGCCTGTAAGTACACACCTTTTATCTAATTGAAACTGACAGTCATGTCATTCGTCTATCACAATTTACATAAACCTTTTTTTTTTCGCTTCAGGCCTTCAACGTCATCAATGGTGGCTCCCATGCAGGGAACAAGCTGGCCATGCAGGAGTTCATGATCCTGCCCGTTGGGGCCAGTACCTTCAAGGAGGCCATGCGTATTGGTGCTGAGGTTTACCACAACTTGAAGAACGTCATCAAGCAAAAGTATGGCCAGGATGCCACCAATGTTGGAGATGAGGGGGGTTTTGCCCCCAACATCCTGGAGAATAAAGAGGGTGAGTTGGAATAGGAATTCAATTTAGATTTAAATTTTCATACTTCTATCTATATTCCCATGCATACCTCCATGTACATTGCCAATTTTAGACTATAGACAAAATATAGAATTATAGACTAAAACTGAATCCCCAGGGTCAGTTCTGCAGTTTTATTCCTCGCAATATCACACTGTAGAACAGATATTTGTCAGATTTCTCCAATAGACATTAAAGACATTCAATAGGCATACTTATACCTATTTAAAAAAAAAAAAAAATCCCATTTCAACTTGGCTTAAAATTATATCGACCCTTGCCGAGTTCAATTCAAATGTAGGCATATTCCGACCCATCCAGTATCTAGTAATGGTTATGGATTTTGGGTAAACAGCTAAGGAAGAGTTAGAAAATGCAGCACAAATTTTTGAAATGATAAGGCCTAAATTAATTATTTTAAATATTGCTCTGGTCTCCTTTAGGCCTTATTGTAATTGTCAGACACCACCCAGTTAGTTTTGCAGCCCTGGTACACACAACTAGTGGGGTATGTTTTATTGCCGTGACGATAAAATAAACAATATTTACAGATTTCTTTGTTTTACATTTTTTGTTAACAAATCAGAATGGTCTGGATCAGTAGAGAAAACGGGTACAACATTTTCTTCATATGGTATAACCTTTTCATAGCTCTGGAGCTGCTGAAGACATCTATTGCCAAGGCTGGTTACACAGACAAAATCGTTATTGGCATGGATGTGGCTGCCTCTGAGTTCTACAAGGGTGGCAAATACGACTTGGACTTCAAGTCGCCAGATGACCCCAGCCGTTACATCAGCCCTGACCAACTGGCTGACCTCTACAAGAGCTTTGTCAAGGATTATCCAGGTATGTTAAACAAAAAGCTCATCCCCTATTAACAATTTTATTTCCCTAAGCAGTTGTCGTCCGGCAATATTAAGAACTTCCAAGTGGCCATTAAGATCTATGTTCTTTATTTTAATTCAGTTCCTTTCCTGTAGCCCTTATTTGTGCCTAACAATCTGATACTGCTCCACTCTATGAAGATGTATGAAGTGATTTTAGGGGTTTCTCTCTTCAAGTCTTTCTTTAATAATTACTTTAATGTAACTATGCATCACAACATTTTATCAGTCCATGCAAGCACATCCATGTAATTGTTTACAATTCTTAATTTTTACGGAGCCGGGTTCTCACTTATTAAAAAGGGTAGAAACCCTAAACAAGTGCACACACTTGACATCTTTTTTTAAAACAATCTATACATTGTAATATTTATGTACTGTATACATATGACAAAGCAGCTTTCCAATTATAAAACAGAACCCATTGAGAGCGCACATGAACAAGATTCGTTGCATTAAGTTTAAGTAAAAGCCAGTCCACCAGACCTAAAGGAGATGCACAACGCGAGGAGGCTCTCTGAATTGAAACTAGTGGACCAGTGTTTTTATTGGCTTAGAATTTACCTAATATAAATATGCATATAAACAAAAGATTCACTTCATTTCAGTTAATTGGTTGTTCTCTGTACTCTTTTTCTCTATTTCGTTTAGAAAATATTTGCTATTGACTTTATTTTCTTGTATTCATTGTTTCATCTGCACATTGTCAATTTGTTACTGCTAATTTGTCACATTGTAATTGTATTTTCTGTTGGTTTTAAAAAAATTTGACATGCTCTTTTCAAATTTGTTGTGACGTTCTCCTGGGAACAAGACCCTCTCTTGGGATCACCCTGACTAAGTAAAAGAAAATTACATAAATCTAGCTATTAAAAGATAGGAGTAAACGAATGACGTTTTAGACATGAAGTACTTGCCCATGTGCAAGGCAAAGCAAGGAAGCGGCGCATACATTTTTTCCATTAGTGACTGTGTAAGGCGGTTTAGTTGTGATATCAAAAATATGGTTCATGGAATGTGATCCTTCATTTTTATAAGAAGCACATTAGCAAGCAATCTATACAAATACGTCCTAGTAAATGCTTTAATAAGAAAGTTTTAAATTCAGGATTAAAATTCAATTTTGAGGGACAATAATAATTATAAGTAAGCAAATACATGTTTGTCTGACAAGGGTAAGAAACCAATCTGCGTTTTGCAGATGAGTTTTGGCAATCCCATCCCCATTATTTTCTAAATACCGTAAACGTAGATTAACAATAGATGGATGGCTCCTCATACCTGAAAGTGCTAGCTATACCAAACTGACGTGAAAACAGAATTCTCAGTGCAACATAGATTGCACGTATAGACTTTAATCCTCCTCTGTTCCCTCAGTGGTGTCCATTGAGGATCCCTTTGATCAGGACGACTGGGTGGCATGGTCCAACTTTACAGCAAGCACTAGTATCCAGGTGGTCGGTGATGACTTAACTGTCACCAACCCTAAGCGCATTGCTAAGGGTGTGGCTGACAAGGCCTGCAACTGCCTTCTGCTTAAGGTCAACCAAATTGGGTCGGTCACAGAATCCCTGCAGGCGTGAGTTTCCAAGCCCACCATTCATGGCCCATTGGTCCATTTAGGTTTAGGTACTTGGCTGGATAATGATGTTTTTTTTTCTCTTTAAGTTGCAAAATGGCCCAGTCCAATGGCTGGGGAGTGATGGTGAGCCATCGCTCTGGTGAGACTGAGGACACCTTCATTGCTGACCTGGTGGTGGGACTCTGCACTGGACAGGTATATTTGTGTGACGATATGTCTGTATCAATTTGTTTTGTATTACATATATTAGAAAATGCTGGTTTATTGTTTTGTTACCTCCCCCAGATCAAGACCGGTGCACCTTGCAGGTCTGAGCGCTTAGCCAAGTATAACCAGCTGCTCAGGTGAGCCCAGTTATTTCAGAACAGTTTTTCATTAACTATTTTACCTAGTGTAATTTAAAGCATTCATGATTATATTTCTTTGAACTATGGGGGCAGCTGAGAAATGTTGGGCCGCTGCGCAATCATGTTGATGTAATGAAGGCTATAATAAATAACCAAAAACAGCATCCAGCCAAACTAATTCTTTTGACATGGTCCCTCCACAGGATTGAAGAGGAGCTTGGCGACAAGGCCCGCTTTGCAGGCCAAAACTTCCGGCACCCAATCTAATTTTGTTCTCCTTGGGCCTCATGTGTTTTAAACCCTAACATATATGCACCAAGCTGGGTTGACCCCCCTGTATGGATCAGAAATGTAATGTGATTGAAATCCAAGGTACAAGTCAGTGGCACAAAACCCATGGCCTTGTATACCACAGACCACCTGTCCTTTTATGACGCTTTGGCTCCCTGATAGTATTGGTGCTTTGTTTGTCTGTGTATTGTGACAGATCTTTGTTTTGCTTCTTGTGAGTTGTAGTAAGTTCTACTGGTCCACTCCTAAGTGTTTTAGCAAAGAGCTACTGTAAGTTTAGTACGTCACTGTATTTGCAGTGACCAGAGAACTCTATGTGCAATCTATCCTCCTCTGACGAGTTATAAATTGATGAGTCAAGGTGTTACTGTTGGAAGAATATGAAATAAACGATGTCCTTTGAAATGGGAGAAATATATATCATCTCTGACTGTTTTTACCTATTCAATGTTGCAGTAGAGCTGACACCTAAATCGGTGTTGATGAAACTGTTTAAAATGTCAGTTTGTAGATTTTGTTTTGGCAGTGTGCATTGTCAATATGAGTGAAAACTAAAAGTTTCTATTTTCCTATCATTAATTCAATGGTGAAAATTGCAAACCATTTATCATTCACAATGAGTTGTTAGGAGGTGCCTGAAAGAAGGTATAGCTAATGTTTCTATTAGTACAAGTAAACCCATTCAGGATATGTGTGTGTGTGTGTGTGTGTATATATATAATTTATTTTCCTGAGACCTTTGTATGACAAAATGAAGAGCAGACATGCAGTGCATGCTTATAATAACTTTCTGCTGCTGTGAGGTGTGTAAAGTAATAGGACCGCCTCCAAGAAGCAGTTGTCACAAGCTTAATGGAAACGCCATTTCTGTCCTAGGCAAAAGGGTCCATTACTGCCTCAATGCATAGGAGTGCTTGTCAATTCTTGTTGCGCTGAACCTAGCAAAGGTGCATATATAAGGCCAGTATTCCAGTGAATAAATGGTCACTATTTGGTTCTTCTCCCCAGTTCATTATTAAGTTGGTATTTGTGGACCTATCCACATTATTGATTGTAAATGTTTCTTTAAGAGAAAATCCTTAATATAGGGTAAGTTTGAGAATGCTAGAAATAGCATAAAAATACACATACTATTAAATCAGCTCCATGCTTAGTTGAAAGTGTCCTAGTGTGTGTAATACACTAGGCTTTAAAATGCACTATAGTTTGTCAAAAGTATAGTCATAATTATGAAGGCTTTAAAATCCAGACAACTGGAAATATATGAGCATTATAGTGTATTGGTAGGGTTCTAAAGATTTAAGGGCCACAATGCTGGGACAGAGGGCTGTTAGTTTAGGCTTTAGCCTATTTCTAGATTATTATCAAGCATATATGAAAATATGTGTGTAAATTCAGACAACCGAACAAACGCATCTGTTAAAGAAGTTTGCGTTTTTGTACGCAAGATGGTGGTGTTTTACCAGTAGTTCTTGGGGGCCCAGTTGTACTGTTCCCTTCTTCAACTCAAGTCAAATCAATGAGGGATGCTGTCATGCTGAGTGCATATTATAGATGCATTCTAACACCGATTACTCCCTCTGTATTGTGAACTATATCTTTAATGACAACATTAGTGTCAAGTACACGTTCGTTCTAGCCATAACGTTACGAGCTATATCTAGTTATATAAAAATAGCTAACGTAACAGTGGCTTGCAGTCGCTGGTCCCCAGTATAGGTTTTACTTGACTAACTGCCTCTGTTGCAGCTATTGTTTGTTATCCTCCTCTCAAACAAATCACAGATGTTGTAAAACAAGATTAAGGTAAGTGTCGCGCAGTAACTGTTTGCTGGTGGTGTTAACCTTTGTGACTGTGATGTTGTTGGTAAGGCATATTAACGTAAGGTATTGAGAATGGTTTGTAAATGTTACGATAGAACCTTTCGGTTGAAAAGGGGATGCTGTTTTTATGTTGCTATAACGTAAGCTTAGCTCTACTGTTAGCTAACGTTAGCTTGCTAGGTTAGCTGACAGTTAGTGTAGCTTGATTGTTGGCTAGCCTACAGTAACATTCCACTGGCTTAATAAAGCACCAATGTTATGACGGGCTTGAAAACTTCATTTTCTGTTAAGGAAGCATATGGACATATCGGCTTTAACTTCGGCCAACGTTAATTAACTTGCCAGAGCTTTATCTTAATTTGATGCATTTATTATGAACCTTGTTAGCTAAACACTGTTAGTTAATGGCTCTATTCTTGGAAGCTAGCACCGCATACGCTGACGGTGGTCGTAACTTTGTATTGGATATAACGTTAGCGATGTTAGGCAATCAACATTATAAGGAGACCCTGTATTTTTTCCAGAGCAGGGAATAGTGTGAGCCAGCCTTAATTAACAATCAAGCACTGTACTAACGTTAACACAGCACTGTCTTTGTCTGCGTGACTTGCCTCTAATTAGCTAGATGGCTAAGTAGCGTTAGCGTTCGCCAGTAGTTAGCTAGTTAGCTTAGCTACTTGCTGTGCCAATTAATAACGGTTGCTAGCTTCATTTCATTTCCATAGGTAGTGTTCTGTTGGGTATTCGCTAGCTTTAAAGCTGCTGAAATATTGACTAAGGTTTTGTAGTAGTTTAACTTGCCAACGTCAAGGCTTTGATTTATTACCGTTACTTGAATGTATGCTGCCTGCAGTTTAGCTAGCATTTAACAAAACTTAAATTTAAACTTCTGTGATGCAAAAGTAAGCTATCCAGTTAGACGTAGATACCCGGCTATTTTAAATAGTGTTTACGCTAGCAATGCAGTGAATCTCTACCATATCATTATCGCAACTAAGTAACAGAAGTAACGTTAAGATGAATACTAACTAGCTAACGTCATTACTTGCACGACAATGCTGCTCATCAAACTGAACTTGTCACCTTACATTTGAATTATTTTTATTTTGCTATACAGACAGATCGCAAAGTGGTGAGATAGAGTTGAGAAATCTGTCTGGACACTAACTTTAAAGGAGCATAAATCGAGTACAATAAATATGTCAAAGGTTGTAAAATCAATAGGTCAGATTGTTAAGCCATTTAAGTGGCCTAGTACACAGCAACACTACTTTTGATTAGAGGTTGGCATGTGTATCAGATGTTACAAACACACAACAAATTGTAAATCCAATCCTATCTAATTTTGCTGTCAAAATACAATAAAAAGCTTGAATCTTTAAATTGTGACTACCTATAGACAATGTATGAGTTGTCAATGTTATTCCATTTTGACCAATGATGCCAATTTTTCCTACCAAATATGAAATAACGATAGATACTCAGAAGGCACAATTTTACCAAGTACACTTTATTTTAATGCTAATGTGACAAGTGGGAGACATTGTATGTGTAGTATGAGACAAACCGGGAAGATCCTCAGGAAATGCCTGTTCACTTCCTAGTGAATGCTCTTACACCTCTTTGTTGACTGATTTGTAGAATTTATTCAATTTTCTTTAATGCTGTGCTAAAGCTCCATCGTGTTGTTTTTCACCTCAATTCCACAGAAAATCATTAGATAAACTAATTTAGTTTGAACAATGAGCCCTTGCTTTATGCTTTAAAGTGCAGGTCTACTCTTAGCCAGGTCATAACTGATCTATAGCAATGAAATCATTCACCCAAGCTCAGTTGGTTATGGTTGATAACTTTCCCATTACATTAGATAACCAAAATATGGTAAATGTAGTTGAACTGCTTAAAGTAATATTGTTAAAGGATATGTATCTAAGTGTTATAAAACCCTCTTGATGTATTCAATTATAGTATTTTCATGAACAAAATATGTGAAGACTCGCCCATAGCTGGCACAACAAGCCAACCCATCTCATTACTGTTTTCTGTTCCCAGTGCCAAGACAGGGTAATTGGCTGCATCAGAGGCTTGCATATGTTGTTTTATTATATTGGGTCGGTACACACAGGGCACACCAGAAATGGATAGGCTCACAATGTTTCATTGTTATTTTTTAGTATACAAATCTAGTTGGAGACCATGCTGGATTTTTCTTGCAGTTCCTGACTTCCACTCACCCCAAACAACTGATGCAAGTAGAATGCATGCTGCATCCTTTCAATTTCTTTGTATCATTGTTGTAGCTAGTAGTTGCTTTCAGCAAATGGTACATGGCTGTTGTGATCATGCCATTTTGTTGACGATTGTTGTTCAGATAATTGTGATTAACGATTTAATTGTGTTTGTGTTCATTTTAAGTAGCTTTCAAATTATACTAGGACTACTGTAATAAAAGATACATGCACCTTGTAAAGAAGATACATTTATTGGACTTGAGACATGTCAATAAATAAGAAATTAGGTTGTTCTAATCAATGAATGGCGTCCCGTGGGCTCACCACCTGCGGGAAGAACCAATGGGGTCGGGTGCGCTGCCAGAAAGGTGGTAGTGAAGGCAGAGGGTCTCGACGGACCAGACCTGGGTGGCAGAGGCTGGCTTTGGGGACGTGGAACGTCACCTCTCTGGGAGGGAAAGAGCCGGAGCTTGTGCGGGAGGTGGATCGCTACCAGTTGGATCTGGTGGGGCTTACCTCTACGCACAGCCTCGGCTCTGGTACCTCAATCCTGGACAGGGGTTGGACTCTATTCTTCTCCGGAGTGGCCCAAGGTGCGAGGCGCAAGGCGGGAGTGGGGATACTTATAAGTCCCCGGCTGAGTGCCTCTGTGTTGGAGTTTATCCCGGTGGATGAGAGGGTCGCCTCCCTGCGCCTGCGGGTCGCAGGGGGGAAAACTCTGACTGTTGTCTGCGCCTATGCGCCAAACAGTAGTGTGGAGTATTCGGCCTTCTTGGAGACCCTGGATGGAGTCCTGCATAGGGCTCCTGGTGGGGACTCCGTAGTCTTACTGGGAGACTTCAACGCACATGTGGGCAATGATGGAGACACTTGGAGGGGCGTGATTGGGAGGCACGGCCGCCCGGATCTGAACCCGAGTGGTGGCTTGTTATTGGACTTCTGTGCTAGTCATGGACTGGCCATAACGAACACCATGTTCGAACATAAGGATGCTCATAAGTGTACTTGGTACCAGAGCACCCTGGGCAGAAGGTCAATGATAGATTTTGTTATCGTGTCATCGGATCTGAGGCCCTATGTTTTGGACACTCGGGTAAAGAGAGGGGCGGAGCTGTCAACTGATCACCATCTGGTGGTGAGTTGGGTCAGGTGGCCGGGGAAGCCCCTGGACAGACCTGGAAAGCCCAAACGTGTAGTGCGGGTGAACTGGGAACGTCTGGAGGAGGCCCCGGTACGGGAGGCCTTCAACTCACACCTCCGGCGGAGCTTCTCTTGCATCCCTGTGGGGGCTGGGGGCATAGAACCGGAGTGGGCAATGTTCAAAGCCTCCATTGCTAAAGCCGCGTCTGAGAGTTGTGGTCTCAAGGTCTTGGGTGCCTCAAGGGGCGGTAATCCCCGAACACCCTGGTGGACACCAGGGGTCAGGGGAGCCGTCCGACTGAAGAAGGAAGCCTTCCGGGATATGTTATCCCGGGGGACTCCGGAAGCAGTTGCAAGGTATCGACAGGCACGGAGGACTGCAGCCTCGGCGGTGGCAGAGGCGAAGCAGCGGGTGTGGGAGGAGTTCGGAGAAGTCATGGAGAAGGACTTTAGGCTGGCACCAAAGTTGTTCTGGAAAACCATCCGGCACCTCAGGAGGGGAAAGCAGGGAAGCATTCAAGCTGTATACAGCAAGGATGGGACGCTGCTGACTTCAACTGATCAGGTGATGGGACGGTGGAAGGAGCACTTTGAGGAACTCCTAAACCCGACAAATCCCCCCTCTATGGTTGAGGCGGAGCTAGAGGATGATGGGGGATCAACGCCAATTTCCCTGGTGGAGGTCACTGAGGTAGTCAAACAACTCCACAGTGGCAAAGCCCCAGGGGTTGATGAGATCCGCCCTGAAATGCTGAAGGCTCTGGGTGTTGAGGGACTGTCATGGATGACACGTCTCATCAACATTGCGTGGAGGTCAGGGACAGCACCTAAGGAGTGGCAGACCGGGGTGGTGGTTCCCCTCTTCAAAAAGGGGGACCGGAGAGTGTGTGCCAATTATAGGGGCATCACATTACTCAGCCTCCCCGGGAAAGTTTACTCTAGGGTGTTGGAAAGGAGGGTCCGGACGATAGTCGAACCTCGGATTGAAGAGGAACAATGCGGTTTCCGACCAGGGCGTGGAACAACGGACCAACTTTTTACTCTCGCAAGGATCCTGGAGGGGGCCTGGGAGTATGACTATCCGGTCTGCATGTGTTTTGTAGATTTGGAGAAGGCGTATGACCGGGTCCCCAGGGAGCTATTGTGGGAGGTGCTGCGGGAGTATGGGGTGAGGGGGTCACTACTTAGGGCCATCCAATCTCTGTACTCCCAAAGCGAAAGCTGTGTCCGGGTTCTCGGCAGTAAGTCAAACTCGTTTCCAGTGAGGGTTGGTCTCCTACAGGGCTGCGCTTTGTCACCGATTCTGTTTGTGACATTCATGGACAGGATTTCAAGGCGCAGCCGCGGGGGAGGAGGGCTGCAGCTTGGTGAGCTTGGGATCACGTCACTGCTTTTTGCGGATGATGTGGTACTGATGGCGCCATCGGCCTGCGACCTTCAGCACTCATTGGATCGGTTTGCAGCCGAGTGTGAAGCGGCTGGGATGAAGATCAGCACCTCCAAGTCTGAGGCCATGGTTCTCAGCAGGAAACCGATGGAGTGTTTACTCCAGGTAGGGAATGAGTCCTTACCCCAAGTGAAGGAGTTTAAGTATCTTGGGGTTTTGTTCTCGAGTGATGGGAAAATGGAACGTGAGTTGGGCCGGAGAATCGGAGCAGCGGGAGCGGTATTGCAGTCGCTGTATCGCACCGTTGTAACGAAGAGAGAGTTGAGCCGAAAGGCAAAGCTCTCAATCTTCCGGTCTATCTTTGTTCCTACTCTCACCTATGGTCACGAAGGATGGGTCATGACCGAAAGAACGAGATCACGGATACAAGCGGCCGAAATGAGTTTCCTCCGGCGGGTGGCTGGCTTCTCCCTTAGAGATAGGGTGAGAAGTTCAGTCATCCGGGAGGGACTCGGAGTAGATCCGCTGCTTCTTTGCGTAGAAAGGAGCCAGTTGAGGTGGTTCGGGCATCTAGTTAGGATGCCACCTGGCCGCCTCCCTAGGGAGGTGTTCCAGGCACGTCCAGCTGGGCGGAGGCCACGGGGCAGACCAAGGACCAGGTGGAGGGATTATATCTCCATGCTGGTCGGGGAGCGCCTTGGAATCCCCCAGTCAGAGCTGGCGGATGTGGCCCGGGAAAGGGAAGGATGGGGCTCTCTGCTGGAACTACTACCTCCGCGACCCGATCGGATAAGCGGACGAAGATGATGATGATGATGATGATGATAATCAATGAATGCTGGCTTGTGTTAACATGAAAACACTTAAACTTGAACCTTTAATAATGCCACATCACATATAGTGAGTTTTGCTCTCTGATCACCACCAAAAGTATGAAAAGCGGAAATGAGACAAAACGGACCACCGCTTACTGGGCTAAGTAGGCCTACCAATAAGTGGACTGATGGGAGTGACGGTATATCTTTTAATTTTGTAAAGGAAATGTACAACAACATAAAAAAGGTTACGGACTGGGTTTGCACAACAACATTGCTCTAAAATTGTCTTTGTAATGGCACATTTGCCGATTCTAAAAAGAAATGATACGGTTCACCTGAAATAATTGCGACAGCCCCAGCTGTATGTGGTAGTTGATGTGTTTAAGAAGGGATTTCTCTTAGTGGGGTATGGGCATGTGGGCGTAAATTAATCTGTAGACTCAGGGATGAGAGAATTATTTCTTATAACCACACTGACTAGTTTGGCGTTAATGGATTCTGAGGAGTGTGATTCCACTGTGTTTCAGTGTTGATTAAATAAGAGATTGCCTCATGTAAATGACAAGGCATGACGCTAGTGTTGCAGAAACATACACAATGTGTACCAGTGTTTCACTGTACCCATCCCACTGTCTGCCTGGAGATGTTGGTTCACATTCCCCTCTGAAAATAACGTCTTTTACTTTAAATATTTTTTCAGGGGAATTTTCTTTCATCAGAGGCCAATTCTATTGCTTTGATTTTGAACTGTTTCCTTAACATAACTAGGGCCTATGTTTTAGACCACATAGCAGAACATTTCAGTCAACACAGGCAAACTGTTAAGCCCTATGCTATTTTAGAACAGGTTGGGGAAATTACTTAATCATTGTCTTTGAGCAGGGCATTAATCATGAGGCCATGAATGATGCTTGTCAGGAGAAGTCTTCATTGATCGACTCGGCTCAGTGCTGATGGCAACCGAAACGAATAGACATGGTTGGTTGAGATGAAAGACACAAAAGGGTTAGGAACATATCGACTTGTTCCTCAATTATAATTAAACGTGTAATAATCAATAGTTAATCATTCATTACTAGGAGTCCATGCCTTGTGTATAGAATCAGTTGAATGATGCAGTGGACTTAATTGATTCGTTTCATTCAGAGAGGGCTCCATAGGAGTGATGCTGTAGTGGTCATTGCCTCAAGCCAATATATTTATGTTTTGTGGCTCAACCTAGCTGGCTTTAAAGGTGATGTAAAGCAATTTCAGAGATTTATTTACCAGCACATTATACATGTTAGAAAATAACATATGAAAACGTGAAAAGACTGAGCTGCTTAGTACTGAATTGTGGAGTTAGACAGTTTACATTTTTCACCATTTGATTTCAGGATTTTTTGGGGCGGGCCTTAATTGGGGGCTTGATGACACACTGGAGCCCCTTAGCACGACCCCTCCCATAACTATATTAGACTAGAGCGCATTAGCATCCTGCTCGCTCACTACAGAAGTACCACAATACAAAAATATTACAGCCTGATTGTTTGTTGGCTATGCTTTCTTTAACGCGATTGGGTGTGGTTTCAGCGCCTTCAGTGGACATGCCCGCAGCGTTTCAGAACGGAGACAACTGCTTCTTTTTTCACGCTTTTGAAAACTAATTTTATATACTTGAAGGTTTTTGTTATCGTTCAAACTTGTCTGGGTGATTAAACGCACACTTCAAAATCACTTTACAGCACTTTTAAGAGTTGTCTTTACCTTTTCTAAATTATTTATACTCTCTTACAGACTTATGGAATATTTCAGCAACTAGCATGAGCGGAATCCTGTTCAGGCATCACACTGGTCCTGGTCATAAACCATTCAACGCAGTGCTGTGTGTGTGTGTGTGTGTGTGTGTGTGTGTGTGTGTGTGTGTGTGTGTGTGTGTGTGTGTGTGTGTGTGTGTGTGTGTGTGTGTGTGTGTGTGTGTGTGTGTGTGTGTGTGTGTGTGTGTGTGTGTGTGTGTGTGTGTGTGTGTGTGTGTTGCCGCAGTACCAGGAGGACAGTGACTGATGAATAGCATTTTAGAGAGAGCCACCAAGCTGTGCTTTATGCAGTCATAAGAACATGACCTGGTGGCATTGTGGCCCTCTTATCAGTTTTCAGTTAGAATGTTGCCTCAGTGACCCTATAAAGTATTCTGTCCTTGCTTGTCCTTGTAGGTTCATTCGGTCTGTTTAAGTCTAGCTTAGAGGCTAGGGTAAAGGCTGGATTAACACATTTTTTGGATGGGCATCTTGTCTCTGCACCCAGTTCCAATAGCTTCTGGAGAGTAAATGAGGTCTGTGGATTGGGTTTAGATTTGCCACTGTAGCGCTTCCATTCTGATACACCCTAGCTACCATCAGGGAAAGGGCTATCAGAGCAAAGGAGGGAGTTAAAGGGAGCAGGAGCGCAAGAAAGAGAGGGTGAGAGAACAACCAAGTACAGCAGTGCTATCTAATGGATCAATTTGTAATAAATCTGTTGCCTCAAGCTGTTGATGTTCGCTTCTACAAAAGGTGCCCGCGCTTCTCAGGCAACAAAATGTTTGGCCAGGCAGAGTGTTATCAATGAATGAAATACGCAACCACTGCTTCTTTACACAGATCAGTTTACATAAGCCAAACATTTTTCGTAGTCTTTTTTAACGATGCAATGGACGTTCATTGGTTGATTTTGGGTACGCTATAGTCAATAGTTTTGAGCACTTAAATTAGGAAGAAACATTCCCCTCAAATTAAAATCCACCTAATGTAATGCCCGCTATTAATCATGACGTTGGAAATATCGATTGAGGTATTGGCCAACACTGTTTCATTTTATGAGCCAATAATAATTTATTTGTTCATGCCCATGATGATGCAGTGCCTAACCCTTTCATTGACAACCGTACTGGTTCTGCTGATTTCATATGGGCCTATTATGACAACATTTTGATCTTTAAGGTAACAAAAGAATGGGTGCATTTTGGAAACCGTTGGGAACACACTCCTCCTCTGCTGGCATCCATATGTACCGTACTAATTGTGTTTTACGCCAACCATTATTTCTAACCCACTGGGAATTTGTGCTTGTGCTGTAGCTATAATTTCACCAGCACTAGGCTTACTCCTGAAAGAAACATTAGCAGGCATGATGAGAAGACAAGAAGGCAATACAATACAATGCAATACAAAGTCAACATCATTATTTATATTTGTAAACAAAAGCAGCAGTTTCCAGCACTGTATCTGATATGTCTATCTTTTATTCAGGACTATCTATTATGGCCTGATGCAATATTGTCTTCGATTTTACTTTGAGGATCAATGACCACCACTAATTCTATATGTTTTCGTAGGTTGCTCATTTTCAAACATTTTCTTAATTGCAAAAAGAGCTTGTAAATCAAAGTTGTTATCATGCACTGTTAAGGCACAGAGTCCAAAGTCAGCTAGAATAAATAATTATAATTAGCCAGACTAGGAGAGACATGACTTTGCTCTTTCCGAGACTCAAATGTACTCCAGCATATATATATATATATATATATATATATATATATATATATATATATATTCATAAAGGGGACATGGAACAAGTCTGTGATAAGGGTTGGGTGTGGGGTCTAATATTTTCCACTGTGTCCAGTTGTCTTCTAATTATCAAAATATATGTTTGTTATTGAGCTGTAAATATGTAGGATGTCCTATTGATAAAGCTGGGAAGGCTGGGAAATCAAAGGCAATCAAGCCTCCACTTCCTTCCTCTAGCCTCAAAACGAAGCGGCAAAAATACTAATTAACTGAGAGGAGGACGATGAGGCTGACAACAGTGGTTGGCTAGCCTGCGCTGCCTGCTACTCTCTAATGAAGACGCTACGCTGCAACGCCTTTCTCTCTTCCACTCCTCTCTCTCCTCGTCTTCACTGGCTCTAGCTCACCCATGGTATTTTTTCCTCCCCTTCTTCCTCCTTGTGTGTGAAGTTATGGATGAAACCGTTCCGGTGATGGAGAGGGAGAAGCTTTGTTGCCTGGAGGTGTTTAGGAGTCCTGCACAGTAAATCGGTGAGCTTGAAGATGGCCTCTGTGATAGTTATCGGTGCTTATGTAAAGTGCTCGTGGAGAGAGAGAGAGAGAGAGAGAGAGAGAGAGAGAGAGAGAGAGAGAGAGAGAGAGAGAGAGAGAGAGAGAGAGAGAGAGAGAGAGAGAGAGAGAGAGAGAGAGAGAGAGAGAGAGAGAGAGAGAGAGAGAGAGAGAGAGAGAGAGAGAGAGAGAGAGAGAGAGAGAGAGAGAGAGAGAGAGAGAGAGAGAGAGAGAGAGAGAGAGAGAGACCAGGCATTGATCTCCTGTCATTGATTTCTTAGATCAGCGCCTGTTTCTGATGACACTGGAGTTGTCTTTGTCATGTTCAAGTGTTACTTTGGAAACCAGCAGCTTGGCAAATTACTCCTGTTTGTCAGCTGCTCCAACTCAGTCATGTTTTGGCATCATTGGCTATATTGACTGTAGGGTTTGTTTTTATTTACATAGTCACTTTGGTAGACCCGTCTGACCCATTTGAATCTTACCGTATTTGTTGGGTGCTGCCGTGAACCTCTTCTAGTTAGTATAAAGACAGGTCAAATTGTCGAATTAATACATCTGAACACCTTGTCACTTTACATTGTAATAGTGGATAGCCTACAGTCCAAGGCAGGCCTTTGTTGTTGCTGGGTATGAAGTGACTGTGGAGATTGACTGTTGGAAACCTGAACTGGCCTTTATTCCAAGCCAGCTGCTCCACCATGTTTACCTGTAAACATGTCCTTTATGCTTCTGCTTTGTCTGTCGATCACTGCAGAGCAGTCCTCTGTCGCCTCTTGCTCTTTGTTGTGTGAAGCACCGATGCGCCTCCAGGGATGGATAGGCAAATAGAGGAGAGGAGGAGGGGGTATGCTTACCCTGATCTTCCATCTATCTCTCTCCCTTGCCAGCACTCTGCCAGACAGGTTTCCAGGCACTCAAAGTAGTAAATTGACTCACTGTTGGATTCCCTGTCATGTACCCCAGCTGGGTATAGCACATTACTTGGCCAAATCTCCCTTCTCCCCTGCATTATCCTTGCATTATTTTTATTTAATAACATTTGTCAGGGAAGTCCCGGTACTCAACACAAAACATGTAGGTTTAGTCTATTAAGATTAGGCTCTTTGTAGAAATGTTTGTGAGCTCCCCATAATGGCTTGAGTCAGAGCTACTTATAGGCTAATTGCTTAAATAACTGCTTGTCATATTTCAAATGATGTGGTCTACTTAATACGTAGACTATATCCCAACCTAGTTTGCTTTGACTGTTTATAAAAATACTTGAAAAGGGAGATCGGGTCCTCTTAATTAGAATTATTTCATGTGATAAATCCTTAAAGCAGTGAGCTGCCTACAGATGTGAATGTTTGCATGCCATTGCTTAATCGGTGTCCAGAAGGGTTGTTATGAGGTACTGTCTTATCTATTCTCCTCAGCTGTCTCAGCGTAAAGCTAACTCTCTGTCAGTAATAATCATGTAGTGGCCCAGTGCAAACATGAAGTGTAGGCTAACTGGAGCAAGGTGGAGTCCAGCTCCATTTCATGCTGAGGTGGTCTTGTCTGAATCCCCTTCCATCCATTCTCCTGACAGCAGGAGTTTAAATATCCTTCTCCCATAAGACAGCTCTGTCACCAGCCAAATATTATCCCACACCTCTTTCAGCCCGATGAGCCCATTGTTAAAAACATATTTTACTGCTTTTTAATCACCGTTCATTTTCTGCGTTTCACTCTTTTTCTAACTGTTTCTATTTATCACCTCACTTTTACGATGTGTAATTACCAGCAGATTTGAGGAAATCTCTGATGAGACTGAACACAATACTCCTTTCTTCCTCCCTGACTGTTCCCCAGAGGTTTTTGTCTTGTCAGTGCAGCTGCTGCTGAGAAAAGAAAGATGACATCAGGCAGGAGGACTGAAAGGACATGTCTTCTTTGTCTGTTCTCTCTTACTCAACATTAATGTAGCAGCTTACGTTACACATGGACGGTCCAACTTGTAGTTTCTGTCGTCTTGCGATAAGAACTAAAAGTGAGGAATAGATATTGTGACCTTCTCTGGGAATTGAACAGAAGAGGAGGGGAATGAGGGCAAACAGATGGAGGAGGGGCCTTGCTGTGCTGAAATCGACAGGCGTGTTTTAATTGTTTGTGACACATGAAATGAGACACAATAATGTGTGAACAGAGGGCTCAGGAGATTACAATATGTCCAGTCGTTTAAGGAGTGGCAGGCAAGGAGATGCAGTGCCATGTCCGTCTTTGCTGTAAAGCACTCACTAACATTTATCCAACAGTGATTTCTGCTCTGTTCACCTCCAGCCCCACTCGCTGTCCTGTGGAGCAGTTAGTGAAAAACCTCCCGGCTATTTGAATAAATCCTCTGAGGTGTGTTTGTGTGTGTGTGTGTGTGCTCGTGCGCGTGTGTGTGTGTGCGCACGGTTGTGCAGTGTTGGTTTCAGCAAATCCCTGCAGCACCACCTGATTTGACTTGGTAATGGAGCATTGATGAGTCTGGGGGGAAATCGTCCGAAGGAGGAGAAGCCGCACAGCAGAAACCCGTGGTGTTAAATATACTGTCAGGTCCCTCAATACAGCTGGATAAAAAAAAAGAGTAAAAAAGAAAGGGTCGAAGGAGGAGATATAGCTGTCGTGTGTGGATGCCGGCAACCACCTGGTATTCCTCAAGGACTGAACGGCTAAGAGGTTTCAGATTGGCTGTTGGTGGCAGGGCATAACCATTGGAAATACCTCACTTTACTGAGCACTGCTAGATCTCTGCCATAGACAGGGGATTACATTGTTGGTAGCTCTCCTTGTTCAACACAGAATATTTAATTTCAGTTGAGTACATAAAAGGTAGCAAAGCCTAGAGCAGCGCTATGTAGATAAGAGCCAGGCGGCTAAAACACTGTTTTATTTGAAGCACGTTTTCTATTGCCGTTGATGTAGCCACAAGCTTGATAAATCATCTTCTTTGTTTTTATCTTTCCACACACACGCCCACACACAAACAGGGACGGTAACTCCTTACAAATACATCTTTGTAGACGGCAGGGTTAGAGTCCTTTAATATAAAAAAAATGATTGTAAAGATGAAATACTCGTCATTTCGAATTATACCACTGTCTGGATTCAGCAGGTCTGCAAACAAAAGGCTGCCTTTGCCGGATACCTCACAGGGGCATCTTGTCTGTGTTATCTCTCAGGCTAGTGCTGCAATTAATATTAATGTGCTTTAAAGCCCGCTCCAGCAGCCCCCTCCCCACCCTTTCTCTCACTCTCCCCCGGTGACTCAGTAGGAAGAGAGCAATAAAGGCAGTGGTGGATAAGCATCCAGAAAGGATATGACAGTCCTAATGTAAAGTGTCTACGAGGCAGAGAGATAGTGAGACAAGACTAAATCAAAGCCAGGTCAGCCAATCAGCCAGCCAGCCAGCTAGCCAATCAGCCAGGCAGGGAAGACTCATCAAGAACAGCTGCACTGGAGATTGTGCACAGCCTGTTTAGTTAGTTGTGCTGTAATGATGCTTGACCTTTTCCTTCAAGTCCATGCCCTGACCTTTCGCACATTACTCCTCTACCGGGAAAATGTGTTTGTTTGTTACATACAGCGTTCTTTCAGGGAGCTACATGGTCTGCCAGTTGCAGGAGTGGATTGTTTAAAATTAGTATGCATTATGTGGTTAGTGCAAAGCATTTAATTATGCCAGATCACACTAAACTGTCTATGTTATGATTAGCCTGACACGTTACAACCTTAATCTCTTAATTCCTACTCCTTGGGTGACTAGTGAAGGTGAGGAGGGGGGGAGTAAAGGGTGAGGGGGTGAAGGGGCTGTGAAATTCCCCCATTTTTGTAAGCGTTTCTCCGTCTCTGTTGTATGTTTCACACAGAAGCATTTAAACGTCCTTCTCTTGCCTCCTCTCTCCATCCACGCCTTCCAATAGTTTGCCAGGCGATATTGAATCAAGTCTTTTTCTTTTGTGCACGTCCCCACTCTGTTTGCACTGATCTGCTTTTCATGGCAGACAAGGCTTTTCATCTCCAGCAGCAGCAGCAGCAGGCTGGGTAGAGTAGCGTGAACAGGCAGGCAGCTCTGCAGTGGAGCCCAGCGGCTCCCCAGAGGAGCCTATTATACAGAAGAGATATCAAACCATGAATCATTTACGCCATCCTCCCTCCCTTGCTTGCACCCCGGCCTCGCCGCTGCTGCCTGTCTACATCTTTAATGAAAGATTATCGTTTGATAATAAATACAGGAATATTGATCATTCCTCTATTGAGTTGAGAACAGAACTAGATGTTGTTGCATCGTTGGCTAATTTGTTACCAAGGTGCTCCAGGAGGGGATTGGAGTAATCTAACAGCGATGATGTCATGTTTGCTGTCAAGGCTTTTTGAGAGCTCCTACCTTTCAAGGAGAGGGAGGTGGAGGAGGAGGAGGTTGTGCTAGTCAAAAGGAAAATACAACAGATTATTTTGTATTGCAAATTACCAGTACCTCCAAGGTTTGTGTCTTTGTTTGTGTGTGGCTAGGGACAAGGGGGTTAATGTGCTGGAAAAGTGTTTTAGGTCAGTGGTCCTCCTGTCTACATCTGTCACTGACTAGCTGTTGGGCTAGCTAAAATATTGGGGAGGGAAGAGGGAGAGACGTAATAAAATCACCTGACTAGACTGATTAGTTATTTATACAGTGACTGTGGCACCATGAGCTAACTCCGGTTAATCAGTTCCATACTGAGAATCAAGATGATTCCAATTCCCTGAACTCCCCCTCTTCGTCACGCCCACCCTCCCCTGGCTTCTCCCTCTTCTGGATCGCTTCTTACCCTTCTCAAACGTCCATCTTAATATCTGTCCTTACCCCCCATATTTGCCCACACTCCCTCACTCATTTTCACTTTCTTCTACCACTCTCCCAGGAATACACTCCACTCTGTGTGTAAATATCACACTCACTGATAGAGGGGAAAAAACGCATACCCACAAGGGGAACAGAGGAGCCATTTTGTGTAATAATGTGTCCCTCTTTGTCTCTATTAGTAGTATTCTTTTTTTTTTTTACAGGCAAATGTGCCAATTAATATACATCACACATTTTAATTTCCCTGTTATCAGTTACAACAGCCCAACAGCCTGAAGATATCATTGCCCTTCAGTAGCAATGTAATTCTTAGTTAATATTTTCTTCACAACAATATTATTTTAAAGTTACTTTAAATGTTTGCCAAATGTTGGCCTTGCTGCAATATTTTTTATGTCGTATTAGATTAGAAAAGATTCAACTTTATTGTCTTTGCACAGAGTACAGTACTGAGACCACAAAGTGCAGTTTAGCATCTAACCAGAAAGTGCAAATCATGTTTCAGTGCAAAGTAAATAGGTAGGATTATTGAATAAATAGTAAGGGGTTATGATTAAATGCTTAGACAAGTGGAGCCAGTAAGAGAAATATTAATAATATACAATATACAATACATTAAGTGTAGATTGGCTGTAGCATGTCAGTCAGCAGCCATATAGTGCAGTATAGGCACTTCACTGGAAGGTGTGGGGGTTGAGTGCTATCCAGTGGGTGGGTGGGTATTGTTGAGAGTTCAACAGGGTGACAGCTGCAGGGAAGAAGCTGTCTCTGAGCCTGCTTGTGCTGAAACGGAGACTCCTGTAGCGCCTCCCGGAGGCCAGGAGTGAGAGGTGTCCTTGACGATGCTGCGCGCCCTCCGCAGACACCGCTTGCAATGAACAGCCTCAATGGCGGGGAGTGGGGTACCGGTGAGGCGTTGGGCAGTTTTCCCCACCCTCTGCAGTGCCTTCCGGCCAGAGACAGAGCAGTGTACGTAGCATAATGTGATAGAGTTGGTCAGGATGCTCTCGATGGTGCAGTGGTAGAAGTTAATCAGAATCTGAGGAGACAGATGGACTTTCTTCAGTCTCCCCAAGAGGAAGAGACACTGGTGGGCTTTCTTGACCAGGGTGATTATGTTGAAGGTGCAGGAGATGTAGACACCAACAAAATCAAAGCTGGTAACACGCTCCGCCCCCCTCCTTATATAGAAGCATAGCACTTGCGTGCGTCCATGATAGTAGGGAAATGGTGTTTGCATAGGGAAAGTATTGTAGTGACCAGTTGAAAAGAGTTTTCGTTTTATAGACTTGCCATGTGGTGTTGCTTAGCAGCAGTATACTCAGGGGTGCTGCCTCAAAGACCCCCCACCCCCGTTATGTCATTGAAGGTGTGTATGATGGCTGTGAGATGCCTGGAACTGGTTTGCTTGTGTTAGTGACCGCTGTAGGGTGAAAAGAAATGCAACCCCGTCCAATATTTTTTATTGCGCACACACACACACACACACACACACACTTTACACCATGTACCAACTGTCTGAAGTGGTTCAGTTTCACCTGTGGTGTGTGGAGGAAGAAAAGGGGAACTTCCTCAATCATTTTACTTTACGTTGGTGATAAAGGGATGAGCTCTGAGCCACTCCTTTTTGCATACCCCTGGATTTATCAGTTGGTTCTAATGGAAAGCATGAAGAGGAGGCAGTAATACATTTGTTCTGACAGCTGGGGGGACTACGGCTCAGATGTTGGTGGGGGGACCGTCTTTGCGGAGAGAGCTGACCAGTGTCTACTCCTCATCTAGACGTCCAATCCCCTGTAGCTGGCTCCCAGTGCTTCCAGTGCTCCCACTGGCTGATTGGCTCTGAAGGGTAGGTGCAATGTTCCTGGATGCGTACGCCTGCTTGAACAGCATGATAGCACCTTGTGCCCGAAGGAGTGCTCTCCCTATCAATACACTGTCTCTTTTCTACTGCCGTTGAGCCTGACTAGAGCTGGGCGCGTCTTTTATACTCTATCCTGTTCTCCTTGTCAGTTTATTAAAGGGAATGCTGACTTTTCCTTCGCCGGCATGTTTGATTTCGACAGCAGCAAAAGCTGTCACAACAGATAAAACACACCAGACCCAGAAATCCGTGCGTGTCGCGTCTGTGGCTCTATTCTGGCTGGCCTTGACAGGGGCGGAGATTGAGAGGGAGATAGAAATGGAGGAGGGGAGAAAATGGAGGACTGGCCGCGGCGTTCATGTGTCTTCATATTGACATGTCTCATCAGTGAGAGAGGTGGACAGGCCATAGTAAAGCCCTCAATCAGCCCTTTTCAATACACTGGAGGCCAGCTACAGCACATGAAACCTGGCACGGTAGTGAATTTTTGTGCTGCTGTTGACAGATTAGATTTTTATGAACCTTTTTTTTTTCTTTTTTTTCTTTTTTTAAGAGCAGGATTAAAAGCTATAAGAAATATACACTCTTATCAACAGCACATTGACTGGATGTAGATATTGATTAGGATGTGTGTTTAACTTCTGTTTAATGGTCTCTGTTTCAGTGTAATAAGCACTTAACAGCAGAACTCATGTATTCACAGTTCTGCCACCAAGCCAGCCACTACTTTACCTTGGGTTAATTGAGTGGAAACTCCCTTGACGGTTGCTAAGCCTAGCGCAAGGCTAATGCTAGCCAGGCTGAATCTGGGAGTATGGGAACCACTGAACCCTGACTGAGACATAACACAACCAAGGACCACCTAGGGAGTGTTCTTAAGAAAATGATTTAATACTGTTGACTAGCTATACCCCACTCCCCCTACACTCAATGTAACTTCTTAGCCTATCGGGGGAGAAAAACAGCATGTCTTCTTCGTGTGTAAAGGTGTGCATGCTAAAATATTCAGTGCCTCAAGGAGAGGAAGGGGTAAGAGGGGATATGGAGAGAGAGAGAGAGAGTGGAAGGCTTTGACATGAAGAGTGAAGAGAGGCAAAAGAGCATAGTGGAGGGCAGCAAGGGCATGCTCGTAATTGGCTGACGTCAGAACAGAACTGCATGTGTGGAAGTGTGCACATAGCAGAGCAGCCTGAAGTCAGAATAAGCACTCAGCAACGAATGTGAATGCCATCATGCCATTATGTCAGTGACCAAGTTTGCACCAGCAAACAGTCGGTTACTCCTCTGATACAGCTGATCCCTTGATTACAAGGAATGTTACCCAAACCAACTTGAAATGGATGGAATGATCTTTGATCCAAAAGGCCCACTCTAACCTAGTGCTATTGTTTGGTAATCGTTTTTCACGATTCCTAAGAGGCAGAACCCAGCTGGGACCCTGTGACACATGGCTGAGCTCCTGCCTTGTTTTTAATTGCACCCTGCCCCAGGGTCTGCTGAGAGCTCGGTGGGCGGGGATGTGGTTTCTTTTTTTACTTAGACATATAGGGGAAGGGCATGGGGTTGTGACAGACACGGGTGAGAAAAGGCCGGACAAACCAAATCATTGGGAAACGAGCTTAGGAAGGGTTTCATACAGACTTGGCTTAACCGTTTATTTAACATTCAGAGTCAGCCAACTACACACTCCTGATACGTTGCCCATGCTAAGAGACACCATAACTGGGTTTTTAATCTCTAGAGGCCGACCGATTTGGGGCTATCGCAGATCCTGTTGGTATCGGCGAAAAAAATTGCCCAATCTTTTTCTTCTTCTTTTCTATGTCCTTTATTTAACCAGGTGAGTCTCATTGAGATAGATAGAGGTATATCTTTTTTAAATGAAGCCCTGGCCAAGAGGAAAACCTCAGCGTAAACCATTAGAACAGACATAAAACAATAAAACAGGCAACATAAACATTAAAACGATATGCAATAACATCACAAGTGTTTGATAACCCCATTTGAGGGATCATTGCAAAAAATGTGTTTGTATTTATTCTTTGCAAAAAATAAATCCAGTATCGGTCGGGCTCTATTCATCTCAGTAATAAGCATCATTGGCTGAAAAACCGAGGAGCAGCAGTCGGCTAGGCCGAGGCCATGCCGTTCTGGATGGTTGAGTGCAGGCTATGTCAGTTACACCGTTAGGCATCCCTTCAAAGTCGGCATGGCTCCAGAGGCTGTTTTGTTGTGTAGGGAGGGAAGGCGCAAATGTTTGGCTGCGTATAAAGGGCTTGG
>CM030174.1:21181643-21286316 GCA_017639675.1 Aplochiton taeniatus | reverse complement strand
ATTTTCATTCATGTTCACTTGTAAATGAATTCCAGGGTCCAGGTGGAGGGAAGAGAGGGTGGGAGAAAAAGAGAAAGAAAAGCGAGAACAGAGAATGATACATGCGTCACTCATCCAGCAAGTGAGGGTGATAAACCCCATTGGAATAGCTCATTCAAACTGCTGGAGATAACGGCCTGCCCCGGAGATACACACACACGCACGCACACACAAACACACACACTGCTTAAACAAAGCACAGGAACTCACCCAGCCACACTTACTCAGAGCTCACTAAAGGTGCCAAAGCTATTTAATATCCTTACCTCCCTCACTGCAGCTAGACAGATGAAAGGCAACTGAATCAATAATCCTGTTGACACAACCAAATAAATAACATATGATGCTGTTGAGAGACTCTGGAAAGCAAGCTACTCTACTCTAGTATAATTAACTTAAATGAATCATTCTGTTTACTTTGCATGATCCATAGAGCTATATAATGATAAGTATATTTTTAACATTTTTAATATACATTTTTTTACACGAAGCTATTTAAACAACCCACTTCCCATGGATACCTGTATCTATTGTTGTCGTCTAGTGTTTCGTGTTAAGTGTCCCTGTGTCTGTTTGTATACTGTAACACAGAAATGCCCCTCGGGTTGAATGAAGTCTTATCTGTCCATCCTTTTTGTCTTTGAAAGCTGTTTTGCAGTCTCTGTGCCTCCTTGCTAAAAACAAGCCAGACGTTACCCTCTCCTTTGTTGGTGTATACTACATGCTAATACAAAGTGTGCCTTTCTGTCTGGCAGACTGATGAAGGGTGTGGTGTGTGTGTGTGAATCTCGGTGTTGCCTCAGATGTAGTCCAGTCTGTCATACGGGAGACAGTGTTGGGTAAAGGGCAGGCCAGCCCTCTCATCAAGCCAGTGTCAGCCCTTATCTGTTTCAGCCACATATGGATTCCGTTTAAAACAAACCCCCGCCTCCAGTCTTTTACAATGAAATTCAAAACAAGTTGTATTAATCATAATTTGTTTATTTGATCTTGGCCAAACATGGAACTGGTTTGAGTTTTTCTCCCCAAATATGTTTAACAGAATCAGGTCTAATTATGTAATTCTGATCGTGTTAACTCTTGTAGGTAGCCAACCGCGCTAACCCATTGGATTGGCTTTGTGCAGTGCTCTCAAGCCCCCCATCAATAGCACCATCCCTCGACCTCCTGAACAGAAGTGGTTGTCTGTTTTTGTCCTGTGCAGCGTGAATGTTTTTGTTAAGGAGCTGAGGGTTCACGACCTGGCCATACCACCAGTCACATTACATTGAACAGCACAGCCGGCCCAGTCTGCCCCCATTTAAACACACAATACAGTGCGTTCAGAAAGGATTCAGACCCCTTCACTTTTTACGCATATTGTTACATTACAGCCGTATCCTAAAATGGATCTCACAAATTTTCTTCTGATCAATCTACACTCAATACGCCATAATGGCAAAGTGAAAACAGATTTGTAGAAAGGTGTACATATGTATTATATAAAAAAAAAACATCACCTTTACGTAAGTATTCAGACCCTTTACGCTACGCTTTTGAAGCACCTTTTGTAGTGATTACAGCCTCAAGTCTTCTTCAGGTATGACGCTACAAGCTTGGCACACTTGAACATGTGGAATTTCACCCATTCTTCTCTGCAGATCCTTAAGCTCTGTCAGGTTGGATGAGGAGCATTGATGCATTCAATGCTACCTTCAAAATGTATTTTTTGTACCCTTCCCCAGACCTGTGCCTCGACACAATCCTGTGTCTGAGGTCTACGAACAATTCTTTTGACTTGATGGCTTGGTTTTTGCTCTGACATGCACTGTCAACTGTGAGACCATATGGACAGGTGTATTTTCCAAATCATGTCCAATCAAATTTAATTTACCCCATTTGGATTCCATGTGGGCACCCAAGCTCAACTTTGAGTGTCATAGCAAAGGGTCTGAAAACGTATGTAAATGTGATATTTAAATGTTTTATTTTCAATGAATGTAGACGTCCAAGTGGCACCTGTGTGGTGCTTATTTTCACTATCAGCGGAGGACAGCTTATAACCTACAAGCCTGTTTTTGCATTGTGGGTATTGTGTGTTGATTGATAAGAAAAAAATGTATGTTATCCCTTTTCGAATAAGGCTGTAACGTAACAACACGTGGGAAAAGTGAAGCGCCCTGAATACTTTCTGAATGTACTGAATGCATGGCCAAAGTGGGTTAAGTAAGGGTTATGTAATTTGGCAACATTTAGGCTCAATAAATAATGGAGAAAAGGTTGGTGGGTGAGGGGCTAGTTTAGTGGTAGCCTAACTGGGCATGTTATGGCTAGGGTATTAAATCTGCCTTTTGGTTTGGAATGAGTGCAGAGGGGGAGGGGGGAATCTGACACTCACTGGTGTACAAATAGGCTGGAACAATAACATAATTCCCCTTGGGTCTAATGTTTGCTTTGGGAAGGCAACCCCTTACTGCTCCAAAAGACTTTAATCCTATTACTCACATTCCAATTGAATTTGACTGTAGCAAAATATCTTTTCAATAAAGGCCACGGAAATAGTAGTGTTTCCGCTGGTAACGTTTTGCCATGGCGCACCGCCACCGCAAAATCCTTTCCGCTACACCAAAGGCCTACATTATAGTAGTACAAATATCAATACAAATGCAGTCTCCAAACTTTCAAAATGTTAAAGTATCTATTTCTGCACAAATGCACTTAGAACCTATGCTGTTTCTACCAGTTAAATATTTATTTTTAGCCTAGCAGAGCGGAGGTCTGTTATGGCTCCTCTCTACGAGATTCGCACAATCCTCTGTTGGGCGAAACTAACGCACTGCTAATTTGCACCGTCAAAGCGCCACGTCCAAGTGGCACCTGTGTGGTGCTTATTTTCACTATCAGCGGAGGACAGCTTATAACCTTAAGTTTACGTGAGTCAGAGCTAGCAACATTTTGGGTTTATTATTTGATCATGCCTGGCGGACACTATCACATACCGTTAATTCTAGAAGAATAATGTCTGTACACGCTCCGAAATATACCCTCCATTAAGCTCCACCCCCCACACCATGTCTTTATAAGTATATAAGTATATCTTTTTTTATTCATATTTTTGTATTGCTGCAGCTAAAAAAAACGGAGCCTTTAAGTGGTTACATCATCCGTCACTGCCAACACTTTGTAACACATCTTTTTCCTCTCTCCTTAAGATTGTGTGTACATCGAGAGCCGGAGGCCCAACACTCCCTACTTCATATGTAGCATTCAGGACTTCAAGCTGGTGAGTAGCTTCCCTGTTCCTCTCCGCTGACTCTATCCCTGTCTACGTGTTCTAACTGTTGCCCATGGCTCAGGCGGCTGCTACTGCTGGCCTTATCTACCATGGCCACACGGCTGCCGTTGTTCTAATGGAATGGAAACACCCTTGCAACATCCTTTCATCCACTCTCAATTGCCTGCACTCGTTTGTTTGGATAAAGATGCTGACTTTCAGTGTCTGTATTGTGCCGGAAGTTTGCTGTATTTTGTAGTTTTTCGTGATGGAAGAAATCTGGATTTTTTGTTTGAAATGATATTGTTGAAGCTCCCCATTCAAAATATTTAATTGAGTAGCCTAACTGAATCTCTTGTCCTGCAAATGTATTGTTAAGCACGTATTGATTGTTAACTGTCTTGACAAAGACATTTGGCAGAGCACAAAATGTATCTAATGAAGGATGTCTTAACGATAGTTTTATAGATTCGTTTTCAAAATCACTAAATTGCCTCTCAGTGAACAAATAAATCAGAGTTTTAATTTGGTTCTTGGAAAGGCTAATTTGTCTTGGCGGTTGGCAAGCAGTTCTTGGCAACAGGACATTTTGGAAATGTCACTTATTCGCTGGTTATGTCCTCTCTGGTGTCACAGGTGTCTATTGCAGCTGATAGGCACACTTCTTTAAATATTCCTCTGTGGAGTGGGTCGCTTTAAGACCAAAATATTCCTCTGTGGAGAGGGGCTCTTTAAGACCTAAATGAAGCAGAGTCTTCCTGCGATCCCGGTCTATTAACAGGAGCATTGTGCAGAAGGCCTGGTGACGGCCAGGGAGGCCCTGGGGGCCCCCACGTAATGGTTGCCAACAGCCAGGGTGATGATGTGGGGGTCACCGTTTGGGCCACACACACGCCTTCTTGAGGAGGGAGGTCTGTGGGGTTGTGTGTCTTATGTCTTTGTCTCGGCGGTTGTGCACTCATTTGCCCGTGCGTGTGTAGGGGGCACTGCCTTAAAGCAGCAGAGCTTTAATCGGATTGCTGTTTGAGTCTGCTGAGGGCGGCATGAACCCAATCTCGCCACACACACACACACACACACGGTTTAGTCTCATATGCACCTTGATTAGGAGCCAGCAGAGGTCTCGGTCGAGGGAGATAATTGTCTAGGGGGATGGAAAATGCTTGCTCCTTTAGCTGACCTCTATAGCTCTCTCCCCCTCTCTCTCTCTGCGCCCATGTTTCTGCCCCACCCATCTGTAATTAATGAACGGGCATCTGCATGGCAGTGTGTTTCTACGCTTGTCTATTTGCTGAAACAACAAGTCGGTTGGCTCTCAAGCAAGAAGGACGATTTATTTTTTGCGCCTTAGAAACGACAAACCACCACTAGATTATGACATATAGAATGCATTATCCACCGTCAAGACGCTAAGCGGGGTTTTCTTGTTTACGTGTGTGTTGTTGTCTGTGGTTTTGCTGGTGTATCTATATTTGCTGTGCTCAAACCTGACCCCAGCCTGTCACCCTGGGCTCGTAATAGGGATGTGTGCAGCTGGCCTCAGGAGAAGACAGACATGCACACCTTTCTTGAACATTAGTGCAGAACGGAGCTAACTGTGTTTTAAAATGTCCGTCTAGACCAGAGCCTCTTGTCAAGCTTCAGATTCCTTTTACCAAGCCAGTCATTTATCTCCTGTCTTAGACCCCAGTTTTTGCTTGCCTCACAAATTATCGATCGGCTGCTCTGAAACCAACAAAATGGACCTTTGCCGGTGCATTGGAGGGAGAGGAAATTGCATGGTCCTGAACCAAACAATCTCATCAATATTAGCCTTCTCTTTCTCTCTCTTTCTCTCTCTCTCTCTCTCTCTCTCTCTCTCTCTCTCTCGCCCCTCCCCCTCTTTCTCTCCTTTCATTCTTTGTCACCCTCGGTCTTTCAGCCTCAGCAATGTCACCCGTGTACTTAATGTAATGGCCTATGAATCCAGTTAGCAATGTGTGGAAACCCTGAATGCAGCCATCAATCTACCCGATACTTTGATGAACCGAGATTGAAGCCCTCCCATCTTGTCTTTCTCTTCCCTCTGTTTTTTCCCCTTCCCTTTAGCCAAGAACCTCCGTCTGCCCTCCGTCTTACACAGCCATAATGGATGCTATTATTGTAGCCTGGTTCTGAAAATGTGTGCACGCTATCAATACCCTTACTGCATCAAGTGATATTTTGGCCACATAGCATTTGCTTTTTCTACCCCTCTTTTCAGCTGGTTGGCTGCGTTGGCCAGTGGAAAAGGTAGCAGCGCTACGGTTTTGCTATCTAATTAAAGGAGGGAAAGCTTTAGAGGAGCAGTCCTTCCATTAGCTTGACTTCTGCTCGGTTTCTAGATCCAGATCATTAGGTGCATGCCTCAAATGCACAATGTTTCTTTGATGGGAGTGATCTGGTCAATTAAGTGGCCGATGGCGTGCGATAATGCTCATTTTGGTGCCAGTACATCCTCATCATCATCATCAGTGTATTGAGTCCGACCAGAGAACACCCCTCCCCCAACTGTGCAAGCTTAGCTTCATCTTGTTAAAGTGGCTGCTCCTTCTACATTGAGTGGAGTGGAGCGAAGCTCCTTGACAAAGCTGTACTAATGTACTTGTGTATCCAGAAGGGCTAGTTTCAGTTTACATCTGGTGCCATGACCTTGTAATGTGTTTACAATTTTTATTTGATGAGATGGGAGTTGCGGGGCTTGCCGCGTCGGGGTCTGTGCGTGTTTGCATTTGTTCACGCTTCTTTAAGGCCCTTCTTTGTGTGTTAGATTTTCCTTGTGATGAACACATTTTGTGTGTACAATATGCACTCGGTATGCTGAACACACACACACACACACACACACACACGATCTAGGCACTGTGTGTGACAGCAGTGTGCCGTAGTCCCATTAACAGCTCCACAGCCCAGAGACATAGTCGCGCTGTGAAAGAGTGCAGAGCTCGGCACGGGTCGAACAGCTAAGACAATGCACCATGAAATCAATCACGAGCAATATCTGCCCACCGGGCACCTCTTTACAATCCTCTCCTCTTCCTTCCTTCACTCATCTCCTCCTGGGGGTCTCTCTGCCTCTCTCTTTCTCACTCTGTCTTTCACGTCCTCATTTCTTATCCATCTGCTTTTGCACCTCATCACATTCCAGTTCTCTAAATCTCTTACTCTGCCCTCTCTCCCTCCGTCTCTCTCCTTCCTTGTTCAAGTCATTGTGTGCAATGTTCTTGGTGCTCTTTTCCCCCTCCCCCTTCCTCTGCTAAACTAATTTGGCGATATTGGCCACCTCAGCTGTGCTCCCCACCCCCCCTCCCTTTCTCCTTTCTAATGGAGTGATGGCAGTGTTGTCCCCCCAGGGGCTCTGCTGGAAGGGAGATGGCTCCAGCTCCTCCCCTGGATCTTTCCCTGCTTATGGACATTTAATTAGATGCCATGTACAATACAATTATCTGTGAGGACTCGGCTCTTCCGCCCCAAGTCCAGTCTGCTTAAGGGATGAGGTACTTTGTAACAACAGCCATTGGTTTTCCTTAAGCCTCTCATTTTAACAAAGTGTAAGAGATGGATACCGTCTCAAGGTTGAAAGGTCAGTGTTTGCGCAGGCGGTGTGCGGAAACTGCGATTGTTTCTTTGTGCCTAACACATGCCTAGGTGTTGTTATTTCGCTTATACAAGACATGACAACACACGGAAAAAACACCCATTATTTGGAGCTGGTCGTTGTAGATCACTCCAGTTGAATAGGTGTCGAAACAATGGGGCTGTCTAGAGGGGAAATGAATTACCTTGATAAAATGTGAATGTGCCACTCACTTACACTCCCTCCTCCTCCCTCATCCTCTTAAAGCTTTGAACCTGTGGTTCTAATGATTGTTGCTTGCTGACATCATAGACACTGTGTGTGTGTGTGTGTGTGTGTGTGTGTGCGTCTCCCAGTTGCAATGAAGTCTAATTGGTATGTACACACATCTTGAAGTCACTGCGATCAATTATTCTTAATGGTCCTAGCTTCTGTTTATCATACTTACAGCTTAGAACAAGAACCCCTTTAAAAAATCCCAATCGTGAATGTGTGTTTAAACCACTGAAATGATGTTTGTTTTCTATGCAGTAAGAATCTGCCTTTAGCTCCACTCCACTGCACCCATTATGCTGTCTGCCTCAGCAGCATCTTTTCATTTCAAATAATGCTACACATTAAATATAAAGGGTCTTGATGATCCCATTGATTTTTTTTCCTGTCTAAACCTGGGCACGTGCTAGGGTGCCTTGTCATGCACACAGTGAGCTACTAAATGACTGCGGTGGTTTACCGTGATGGACGGCTCAGGGTTTCTGCTGTAGAAGCCATGTGCTGTACGTAGGAGTTTCACTACACCAGGATTACTAGTCTTTAGTTGCTGTCTAAATCCATTTATCTCACTTTTTCTCCATCCCTCCCTCTCATTTCCCCCTCTCTTGGTCGAACGTTTTGAAATGCAATTATGGATCAGTGAGCACCGCCATCAGTCGCACTTCTTGTTAATATTTATCGAGTAGAGCGGCAGCCGCTGCCATCTTTAGGAGGGGGGGGGGGGGCTGCAGTCATTAGCGTGTGTAAGACAGACAGACAGAGGGAGAGGTGCTCAGCTCTCTCTTTATTCTGTGGTCCCCTTAGTTGTTGTTGTAAACTGGCACATTCGCAGGACATGCAGTGAGGTGCAGCGGCTCACAAGTGGCCTGTGCTATTGTGCGCGTCTGTCCCTTAAGTGTGGGCTTGTCTTTGTGCTCTTTCTGAGGAAGCGGCTTTGACAAGGGGGGCAATTGGGAGGGCTGGCTGGTTGAGCCAGCTGAAAGCTGTTTGATTGAAGCATTCTGCCTCTTAATATCTCATTTGAGCATGGCCTTTAAAGCAGAATAATCACATAACAGCACAGCATCCAAAGGCGATTGAGTGAGAGAATCCATGTAAAAATAAAATAGGCAATATAATTAGGCTTGGGTAACGTTTACATTTCAACCGATACCGGTACCTGGAATTTGGTACCGGTACCTTTTTTGTAACTTCACTCTCTCTGTAATGACAAAATGTTTTATTTCTGTTTTAAAAAATAAGTTCAAACAGAATTTCAACATTTGTTATTTATTTAGAACATTTTATACACCACACAATAAAACCCAACCCTGCCTCGCTCCCAAACCACAGGGCAGGGTGACCTCAATGAAAGCAAGAGTGTAAACAACACGACTCGCAAGCTGAGTTGTGTTAAAATTTTAGCAAAAATGCTAAGCTAACGTCTGCCAACACAATGAAAAAGCCCAGTTATCTCCAACAACAGCTTATCCAACTAGCTAATTTATTACCTGAACATGTTGATGCAGCTGCCTATATGGCCTCACTTAAAGTTTTGTTGTCCATGGAGGGTTCCACTTCTTCGGTGCTGGCTGCAGACATGCTGCCTACGTTAGCTGTGGCTGCTGCGGGGGTCTTGGCTTTCAGCCTCAGGCCATCACTTTTTAGAAATATTATGTGTTTGACCAGGTGTTCCCTCAAGTTAGACGTGTTGCCATGGCCAGCTTTGCATTTCGCATTGAAAATATTGCAGCGAGCGTTGTCTGTGTCAAGTGTAATCACACTTTGACCCGCTTTTCGCTCGACATCAAGTGGGCCAGGGATGACGTATTTTAGTAGGCCAACCCGGAAGTTAGAATTGCCATGGGTTCCCTTTACAAAGAGCGAATGCGATTATTTCCACTGGGTTTCGGATTATTGCAGAAAATAAGCTCTGTGACAAACAAAAGTTTATGATGCTTACATGTTTTGTCAGCAAGTTAATCTTTACCAATGAACACCACTTTTATGATTTTTGAAGCGTAAATGCAATCGCCAGAAGGAAAAAGCTAACGTTAGGCTAACAACAAACTACAAGTCCCATGATATCAACGTCACCACCAAGCTTCCAACTTGTAATCTGATTTTGTGCCCTGGTTAGAAACCGCCTTTTTTAAGACACGTGAAAGCTTTAAAATTCTCTAGTGGGTATTTACTGACGTATTTTATGTTGTAGAACAAAACATGAAAATCTCTTAAGCTTTTGTTAACCACAGACCTTATTTTAGGCATCTATGCAAAAACCCATTGACTTCGAGACGAGATAACCCATGGAGCAAAAATACTAACACTTCCGGACTCATTCCTGGACTACTCTATTGCCCTGACTGTGTTGAACATTGAAAAAGCTGCAGGGCTGACGTAATCTTGCTTTCTCTCTTCTCTACTCTCCCAGATGTGCTCTCAGGTACCGAAATGTAGCCCTGTTGAATTTTACATGAATCGTTACTCGAAAGTACCGACGTAATTTGGTCGGTACCCTTAAAAGTATCTAGTTTGGTACCCCAACCCTAGGGAAAATAAACAGTTTGCTGATGTAAGGTTAGTACTAATGACAGAAAAATACATAAGTGAAATGTATTTTCTGTTTGGACAAATTAATATTGGCTAGATTACTAAACTTTTATTCGACAAAATCTTTTCAGCTGTGCGAATAAGGTGTTTTCACTGCTGCTCCTGCACAACAGACCCTCCATTATGGCCATCTTGATTAATGTTCCTCAATGAGGTTGAACCAGTTGTTTTCGTGCTTACCCTACCCCCACTCTCTCTCTCTCTCTCTCTCTCTCTCTCTCTCTCTCTCTCTCTCTCTCTCTCTCTGTTTACGGTCCATTGAAGGAGGCATTTACGCTATTATCTTTGATAACATTAGGCCCTTTAGTTGTAAGCAGAAGAGCTCTCCTGTCCCCAGTTGTGACAGCATTTATTTTAGGAGGTAAGGAGGTATCTTTAGGAGGCTTGAGGATTTTTAAGTGTTGCAGGTGTTGGTGAGGCAATTTTAAGCATCCTTCAACAGCATGATTGATTGAAACAGTGTCAGTTTAACACTGGGAGGAGAAAGCTATTTGAACAATTTGAATCCATTTCAAGCTACCATCTGTCAGTTTGGGCCACAATGAAGCCCACCTATTGACATAATCAAATTGTATCAATAGCAGAACAAGGAAATGGCTGGATACATTTCTTTACTCTGAAATTGGTAGATATAAGATCTCTTTTGTATCACTATTCCATGCTTGCGCTAAGCTCGATTTTTTTCAGGTAGTCTGTTTGTAGAAAACTGTGCTTAATGTTTGGTGAACAATACCCAGTTTTACTGGCTTAAAAACAATAGCACATCGTGGGGTATTGCCCTGTCATGTTGACAAGCAAAATCTATGGTTGAATGGACCTCTAGTCTCTTATCAGTTTTCCAGCTTTATTCATTTTAAAGACAGGCTGATAGGCAGGAAGGGAGGCAGTCATCCCTATGGGCAAGCCAGCCTCTGCTGAGCTCTGTCTGAGGAGAGGCGGTTAGATTGATTGTCCACATGGGCACAGTGATGAATAAATAAAGCTATACAAATGGCAAGGTTGAGATAACAGCACACCACAGCCCCTAGGAGAGGGGGAAGCTCGGCAACACTGTCGGCAACATAAAAAACAGCCCCCACCTCCTTCTGCTCTGCCGGGCTCACGTAGCTCTCTCTTTGCCTTAGCAAAGAACGGCGTTAGGAAGCATTTCTTTTCTCCAGGCAGCTGGATATATCCATCCTTTTATCCTGAACAGAAATGGAGGGTAGTAGAAATCTGAAAAAAAGATTGTGTGATCCATGGTAATGGGTTTGAGTAGTATTTGCTAATTAGGTGGTCATGACTTAAGGATAGGTCAGGGGTTGGTAAAGGGGGGCTAAGACACCTGCCATAACCTGTTCATAATACTCTTAAATGGTCACTTAACAGTCCATTGACTTAGAGCTACATTATTCAACAGTAAACCGTTTTTCTTCTACAGAGTTTCACTAACCTCAGACTACACAATCATCACTGTACACCTACACACAAACAGACATGCGCACTCCCTGAAAGTCATTTGAGCAGCTCAAATCTGCTTATTGATTTTACTACGTGTCACTGATTTGTTGAAGTACGCACCAGTCGGCCCATCACAAGTTAAATTGCTCTCTATTTTTTGTCAGTTACATCTGAGGCGAAATTACTGAGCTCCTGCATCAAGCACCACATTTGATCTTTGACGAGCAAAAATAATCCAATATATTTGAATGTGCTTCGAGGCAAGGGGAACATATTTAAACAAAGATACTCAGGAAGCAGATATGCTTATGTTCAGGCTGTGGGCTTGTTTATGATGCCAGTAAATCCAACCTAGCTGTTTTACATGAGGATATTAAGAGAATCTTTGTTATTAATAATGATCAGATCTCAATGTTGCATAGGCCATGCCCTTTTATGAAGGTTGTACAGTAAATTAAATGCTGAGGGGTCATTTTTAATGGGCAACATAACATCACATCCAAACATTAGAGATACAGGGGGATGTATAGGGCTATGTGATTATATAAGATATGTGTTTCTTGTTTGTCTGTTGTGTTTTAATAGAACAGACAATACAAACGTCAACATTTTTCAATTTTCATCCTCCTTACATCATTTGCTGTATAATTAGAAATTAAATCCTACTTTGTCTTTTAGTTGGACACAGTGTTGCATTTATTGCGTCTTTGCTGGGTCTAACACTTAATACATTTGTGTGGATTGGTCAAACTTTAATTGGATTGGCCCCTTGCTCTGACATGCGAGGCTAATTTTACACCCCCTCCTCTTTCCTCCAGCCTCCCCTCCCTATTCATACCACCTTCTGCTGCCTCTTCATCTCCCACCGCTTTCTTCTTATCCTCTCCACCCTCCCTTTTTTTTCTCTCAGTTTAAGTGGGTATCTGGAGTGTCTCATAGCTGTTTCTCAGCTCGGCAGAGTGTAATTTCCAGCTTGTCCAAAGTGTGACATACCAATAAAAAAGAATGAGGAAAAGTAAGGGAAGAATCCGTGGAAATGGAGATTTACAGTGGGATCAGGTTCACACGCTTCCATTGGAGGGCTCCCTCCATTAAAGAACACATGGTGCAAATTAAAGAGAGAGAGAGAGAGAGAGAGAGAGAGAGAGAGAGAGAGAGAGAGAGAGAGAGAGAGAGAGAGAGAGAGAGAGAGAGAGAGAGAGAGAGAGAGAGAGAGAGAGAGAGAGAGAGAGAGAGAGAGAGAGAGAGAGAGAGAGAGAGAGAGAGAGAGAGAGAGAGAGAGAGAGAGAGAGAGAGAGAGAGAGAGAGAGAGAGAGAGAGAGAGAGAGAGAGAGAGAGAGAGAGAGAGAGAGAGAGAGGAGGGCAGGAACACAGGTCAGAGAGAGAACAGGACATGTCAGGAATAGCTGGGAAGGCCCAGGAATGTATCTAGTGTCTACCTCTTTAACCCAGCACCTCCAACAGCCCTATTGGAACAGTAGCACTGTCGTGTGTTCCATCAGCGGGGCGCCACGGCATAACGTTACCGGCGAAAACGCGGTGCCGTTGCTTTTCTTTGATCCGGCTTAGTGTACGCTCAAGCAGTGCTTTGTTCACTATGCCATTTGAACGCTGCGGGTCCTTTGGTGCACGTCATCTCCGATGACTGGCGTGGCTGTGACTGGGGTTGCATGTGTTGATGGGTTAACCTTAATTGTGTTTGCTTGCCTGTCACTGTGAATGGATCGCAGACGCTGAGGAGATCACAGATGCGTGGTGGTGGGGAAACGCTCCAACACCCACCCATGCCCAATGACAGGGAGATATAGAGCTCTTCATTCTGCCGCTCTGCACGGACGCAGGCGAATCCATCCCTTTTTGAACCCCAGGACTTTCAATCCGAGACCCATTGCCTCAGTATAGCCTCTCCACGTTTCCTCTCCTACCATGGCGGACCGACTTTTCTGCTTGCACCATTTTAGCCTTTCTTTCCAAGTAGAATTCACAGTTACCAGTCCATATTTTATTATGTTAACTCAGCCTCCAAAGAAATATACCATGTAAACACGGTTTAGGATGGTAAAGACATTTCCTGGCTTCAAAGCCGGGGCTGCTCTATCCCCTCAGTAGCTGGATTCAGGCTGCCGTACGCTCAAGCGCTCTTTGTTCTTCTTTTATGGGAATGTACTTAACAGTTTGGCAGTAGGGTTGGGGGTTTAAACTGAGCTCTCTTTGTTGCACCAGCTAACACTTGTGTACAGAATAGGGGGAGCCAGTGTTATTAAGCCCACTGAGACTAAGTACTGTCTTAATGGAATGATTAAAACTCCCTGAAGTCCCTTTTTTTACCATTCAAATCCCATGTCTTTGATCAATGGAGTTTTTCTCTTTACCCCATTGCAGTGTTTTAAAGTGAGCGGCTGCCCCCCATTACAATTCATTGAAGTTTAGCTTACTCACAGTTTAGCCCTAGTCCCTCTCCTTTGCTTTTAAGCTAATTGAAATCATTACAGTTTTTAAAGACTAGTCAATGAGGAAATATACAGTGAGGACTGTAGCACCGGCAAGCCAATCTCTGTGCTATTGAGCTTTACAGCCCATTTATAGATTTCTGTAATGCCCTCCACATTTGAGGGTGAATAACTCTTTATAGTTCAAGATAAAGAGGTGCACGGGAATATGCCTCCATTATTTGCACTTCCAATATCGCCCATTTCTCCACGCCTCATCCCCCCCTCCCTCCCTCCTTTCTGATCCTTCCTTCCTCTTCTCCTCTACTGTCTAGTCCCGCTGATGAATCAGTGTTTTGAGCCACTGTGGGACTGAAGGGGGCTGGGTTGGTTAGAGGTGACAGGGCATCACGTGAACCCTCATGTCAGAGGCCGATTCGCACAGAAGTGAAAGGGAGCCAGCGCCGTGTGTCCCCACCACCTCCTGCTTCTGTCTCTCTCTCTCTGCTCGCCTTTCCTCTGTAGATGTAATGGAATGATTTAATGTACGGCCCTGTCACGAGGGGTAATGGAGTTGGCGGATGAGTGCGCGAGACTCTCGCCGTGGAACGGGGGGAGGGGGGAGTGATTGAGACCCTTGTCTGTCTAGGTAAGCGCCCTGCACCAGTCAGTGACTCCTCTTGTCCTCTCTCTCCTGACTCGCTGTAAACCGGCCGAGCTTACACACGCATTCAATAAACGCCCAGCCTTTCAGTGTAAGTGCTTACACATTCCGAACTCGGCTCTTTGTGCGTAACGCCTTAAGGGACGGATCCTTTTTAAACACAGTTGTTTTTCAGCAAAACACAGGCCCTCGCTTACAGCAACATTTTAGGCTTTCTGATTGGTCAATGGTTCTGATATTATTTGCTTTGTTGTGCCTGCGATTTCTCCTGCTGCTATTGTTGTCTTTAACGCACTGAAAGACTTCAGTACTTATCATCAATTCAAAGAAACCGTTTGGATGGATGTAATTGTCCGCATTCTTTTAAGGTGGTTTGGGCATTATAAATAACATAGTTCTACATGACAAAGCCTATTGGCTGTCAGCATTTTTTTGCATCTGACTGAGGGGTAAGCTATCAGCAGATATTCTGAACTATGCTAATAGGAACATGAAATACCGCAGTTATGGTTGGTTAACTAGGTTGGGTACCATTACCAGTTGTTTCCAGACTAATACAGCAAAAGCTGCGAAGCCCTGTGGTCTGTAGCCTTCCGTTGGGAGTGTGTGAGCATCAAAGCCGTGTGCAGAGTGCAGAGGTGTATGAAGCCCCTCTGTGAAGTCTCCCCCACCCCTGGGCAGCACCACCCTGTAAGAGCCCGTTAGAGAGCAGGTCAGAGCCAACCCAAGCTAGCTCTCAGGCTTAATATGCAAAGACTGTTTTCACTGGGTAGCATCGGTCAAGCCGCATAATAATCTCAATTAGACAGCAATAGAGCCGCTGCGTCTATTTTTTCGCAGTGTGTATCTTTCTCTCTGCCTGTGCAGTGTTCATGTGGGTGGGTTTGTGTGTGCGAGCCGTGTGTAATCACTCCTGGCTGGCAGGCTCAGAGGGATGGGGGTGAGGGGGTGGGGGGGGGATCGATGCAGCAAGGTATGAAGAGAAGAGAGAGCAGGGATGAGGTAGATCAATATCCAAGCAGCAGGGTGTGGCGTGTGTGTGTGTGGGGGGGGGGGGGTCCTCCTCATGCAGGGCTACACGCAAGGAGAGAGGCAGGCGAGTAGGGCGCGTACGGAACGGCAGAATGAAAAAGGAAAGCCTGCACACACAGGGAGGGGCAGTGGTGAAAGGATGCAAATCTCTGTGGAGTCGGTAAACAAGGGGCTTTGTGTCAATCACCCGATGAAGTGGTGCATTTAGAATGCGCCCCTCTCCCACCCACTTCAGGTCTGCTGGGGATAGTTTGCTCGGCAGTCGCCCGCTGATTGGTTCAGGCAAGTGAGGGGGCGGGGCCCTGTGGTTATAATATATGGGCTGCCATGGCAATGATCCCCAGTGTTAAGAGAGAGTCATCAATAACCCCGCCCTGTTTTGTTCAGAAGCTAATGGTCAGAAAGACGCTGTGTGCATTACAGTGGGGTCCCATTTATTAGCCCAGTCCATCATGCTTGTCAACTAGCCTAAATGAGGAGATCAGTTCGGAGCATTTTTTTTTTTTATCACATTACCCACTTAGCTTGCCTGCTCGCTCCTTATCATATTGATGCGGATTTGACTCCCCTCAAGATTTGATATTGCATGATGCAGTGTGTGTGTTTTCTGCTTGGTTATACTGGCAATTAGGGCTGGTTTCCTGGCTGGATGGGAGATGGATATAGAGGTGCCCCTCTATAAAACAGGATGCATTAGTGCAACGGAAAGACACTGTAAAACAAGACTTCCTTTGTGGTGGAGTAAAGAGCCCCTCCCCTAACCATATGGTCACATCTCCACGCTGCGTTCTCATAGGGACGCACCATTTATGTTCCATTCTGATTTGGTTTGTTGTTGTTTTAGTCTCTCGGAGGCTTTGGGAGCAAACCCGCTCTTCTATTTTAGCGTGTGGTTCTCTTGGCTCAGCCGCAAGAGCTCATTTGATTGACCCAGAATCCTGTCCAGTGGCCCTTCCAGAAAGGGGGCCGGGTGCAGAGATACAGTGTGGCCCGGTCACCGCACAGCAGCTGGTTCATCTGGCCGTCACCTTCAGAGGACACCGGTGGAGGCAAGCGAGGGTGAAAGTGAGCTGATGGACAACACAGTGGGAGGAAAGCATCGCCTCAGAGACAGCGCTGACCTCTCACCCCACCAAAACACCACACGCGCACACACACACACACACACACACACACACACACACACACACACACACACACACACACAGTCCTGCGGGTAAACAGCCATCCCTCTAACAGTGGGAACTGAAGCGAGTAATTCCCCAGTCTACAGCAAAATCCTTTACCTCCCCCATCAGTCGAAAGAAAATGGAGAGCTCTGTGTGTGTGTGTGTGTGTGTGTGTGTGTGTGTGTGTGTGTGCGCGTGCGCGTGCGTGCGTGTGCGTGCGTGTGATTGTGTGTCTTTGATTTACAGGCAGACACACAGATAAAGAAGGAAAAGCTTTGATGTCCCTGGCTTGCGGGGAACGCACATGCCGGTGGTGCGCTGCGCTGCCTCTTTGTCTCTCTTGGTGGCCACTGACTGTGCATGTGAGCCCCAGAGAAGGAGAATCAGCTGGTTTGACCCTGGTCTTGGTGAACTTATGAAGAGCCCTAGACGATCACTGGGGTCTTCAGTGTGCTTATCAGTATTCGGTTGCCTTCTACTCACAGTGGCTAACTGGAGTGTAGGGGCTATAAAGCTGCTGTTAGTGCCTGTCTAGACACATGCTGCACAGCCTCCTCTAGCATTAGGACAGCCATGTTGATGCAGCTGTGTTATGTACAATACGCGGCTTGTTGGAGCACAGCAGGCTTGGCCGAATGCGTTTGTTTGTGTGTGTTTGTGGACTAATGCTTGTCCTTGCGTGCATACGTGAGCATGTACGTGCATGTTATGTGAATACTCTTTAGGGATGCACAGATATATCAGACTGTTTTCGGTTTCGGATGGTGTTGGCATAAATAAGCGCAATCAGTTATCGGCCCGATGGGTACAAATTTGGCGCCGATTACTGCCATATTTTTTGGAAGTATCTTTCCCACATGATCTGCTGCGTGATGGAAGAGCACAAGCTGTGGCGCAGTACTTACGTGCCATGGCCCTTGTTGCTTTTGTTTGCATGCAAACTAACTGAGAGAAATAATGATGTTGGAAGGGTGGCTTTTTCACGGAATTAGAGAGAGCTTTGAAGGATGACAACAGAACGGCCAAATGCAACGTGGGGTTGTGTACTCCCTTGAAAAATCAAGGAGGAAACTCGACTACGAATTTCAAAAACAAAAATGTAATAAGTCATCTCATGTAGACTTTAACGAGTACAAGGAGTTTCTCAAATTCGCAACAGCGGCCAAAAGGCAAACCTCTACTCATTACTCCTCAACGACTTCGATAGTACTCAGTAATATTTACGATACTGTTTGCGAATACAAAACAATTTAGCACAGACCATGTCTAAGCTAAAAACATCAATCAGAAGGTGGAGTTTTTAGCAGTTTTAAATTAACTCTCCGTTGTGGAGGACGTGGGATGTAGGAGACGGACTCATTATATTGAGCTTCTTTGCACATTGCCTAATTTCGGTCCTAGTGACGTACACCCTGGCAATGTTAACCGCATACATCCAGAAAATCGTGATCCAGGATATTTTACTCGGTTTAACGACAGACGGTTTTGAAATAAGCACTATGATGTGGCACAATGGATTGACAAAGCTTTTCAGCTGGTTAATATTATGTTGCACTCACAGGGGTTTTTGGGATCTCACACAGGTGCAGCGACACAGGTGCAGCGACGTATAGTTTAGTATTGAGAAATCGCAAGTGCATGCAATTAACAACCAGGCCAGGACACTTTGAGTTGTTATTACAATTATGGATTATTATTTTTGTGTCCTAATTTAAGCCTTGTTTTACAGAGCAGCCTGGAAATATTTTTTTCTTCATTATGGAACGGTGTCAATAAACGTTATTATTGTTGTTAGGATTATTATTGAACCAATAAGCAATCAATAAGCAATTTGAACCAATAAGCTGACAGAGACCTATTGGTTGACCACTATTTCCCACTAATCTGTATCGACCTAAAATTCATTTGAAATATCTCTTATCGATCTCTGCTGCAAAATATTCCTATTCGTGCACCCCTAATACTGTTTGTGCTTTTTCCCAGCATGCATTGATTTGTGAGACATATGTAACAGACCATTAACCAGGACCCATCTGATATTCTATTTCCTTACCAGACTCATGATCACGTTGTACCCATATGCATCTCATTTGCTTGCTGCAGTGCATTTGCATGCTGTATTGTTTCCTCCTTGGTGCGGTGTGCTAGGCCTCCAACTGTTGTGCAGGGCCTGCCAGAGACACAGATGATGCATGGCTGAGTGACACGGAGCACCCGGTCTGCACCCTGCTGTAGATTGTGTCATCACTGAGCACACACACACACACACACACATATACACACATACGCAGATAGATAAGGTCACCTTGACTGAGAAAGATAGGCATCTGGGAGAGCAGTGGACAGATAAGACAATACAATTACATCACAATCTCTGCTCGGGTTCTTCAGCACAACAGGAGATCTACATGGCTACTTCTTCATTTCTGCTGCCTGCACATTTGTTCCCTTTTTCGACTCATTAGCTTTTTGTGCGTGCGTGTGTGCGTGCGTGCGTGCGTGCGTGCGTGCGTGCGTGAGTGTGCGCGCGCGCGCATGTTTGTGACTGTAGGAACATAAATATTCCTATCAGCTGTGTTCTGATGTGAGTAAACTGACCAGACAGGCCAACAAACACAGAAACGCCTCCCTCCCTGCTCAGCCTGAGCCCCCAACAGCTGTTCTTACATAAAGCCAACCTCCCACACACAAACACACACAAAAAGACACCCTCTCCATCTCCCACCTCATCAGCCCCTTCCCTCTTTATTAGACACATAAAAACTATGCCATCTGAAAAAGTGTCTCTTTAGATTAGTTTAACGATAGATGCAGGAATCACTACCTACAGGCTATGCCCCCTCGGCCAAATGTGATTCCGCTATCAAAATGTTTAATCCCAGGCTAAACAGGGGGAGGATTCGATGACTAGCAGTACTCATGTGCATGCGTAAGGGGCATGTGTGTGTACACGTATGTTTGTGTCTGAGGGACGTTTCCTGGGACCGGTTGTGTTTCCAGGCTGATCGATTAGCCCTGGATTAACTGAGCCTTCTCTTCCCTGCTACCATTTCAGCGCTCGATCACACGGCAGCTCCCTAACTGCTCTGCTCAAGGGGGTTGTCCCTTGTCACAAACACACTACCACACCTCCGCATAGACCTGGGAATAATGGGCAGTCGTCTAATATTAAACCCATGCCAAAATAAGTCATGTCCCTCCTTCCTCACCTCAATCACGGCAGAAGAGTCGGTAAGAGGTCTTCCTATAAACCGGGCTTTCTTGACAAAGCTATCCAAAATAATCAGAACCCAAGACCATTCGAACGTAAAGAGGGTAACCTCTTTAGCATTCCAAGTTAGTTTGCACTTAAGTCAGAGAGAACAGTCTGCATTAGGGGGAAGGAGAGCAAAGCACACATACAGACAAACGTACGCGCGCACACACACACACACACGCAAAGTCGCACACAAAACGTAAGCATCGAAATGGAGAGATAGAAATGACTACTATTGTCTGCGTAATAATAGTAATCTTGAGAAACAGGACATGTGAGACCTGCAATAAAGATACTATTAACTTGAGGGTAAGGCTAAACAAACAAGCTATGCAAGCATTTCATTTGAATTCTGCTGATTTGCAGATGGAATCTGCATTCTGGTCTTTGAGCGCGGTGAGGATTTCTGCTGCCTGCGGGTAGAGGAGTGTGTGTTTAGCCTTAATCATTGCCAGTGCCTGATGTCAGTTCCCTATTGTCCTGTGCCTATTTGTTGCTGGGGATAGTAATAGAGTGCTTTACATAATTCTAAGCTCAAAAAGAATGCTGCTTTCTGCGCCAATGTTGCCCTGGCCTGCGAGAGCAGGAAAAGAGTAACGTAAGAACTTGAGTGTGTGGGAGGTGCCAGCAAATATTTTGACCCAGCTCCGGTTCATGAACTGAGAAACCGAGCCGGAGTCTGTGCTGAACATGCAGCGAAGCATCGCGTCGTGCATTGATCTGTTTTTCTTTGCAGAGAGAGCAGGGAAGAAAAAGAAAGGAAAAAAACACACACCACCCTGGCACAGCCTGTGGAGTCCCAGGTGATCAAGCCTCCTCTAGTATTTTAGTGACACTTCACCCTCTTAAGAGTGTCTGCGGTTCAGAATCTGATTAAAGTCGTAGCAACCCCATCCCGCACGCATGCGCAATCTGCCTGGGGAAGAGGAACCAGGGAGCAGATCTTGATTAGTATTATGTGTGAGCGTATGCGTCCGCCTCCTTTGTACTTGCACGCCTCACCAATCTGTCCCTCCCCTGGAAGTCACAGGGAAAGGGAACGTCGCTAGATAAGACACTTCCATGTTTTTCATGTTGTTGGTGGTGGTGGTTTTCTTCTATTGAACACACTTAAGGAATCACTTCTAGTCTAATGGGAAGTGTTAGTGTGTCTAATGGGTGAGGTGTGTATGTGTGATACTGCTCTGTGTCCCTCGAAATCTCCCCACTTTGAAACGGCTAACGCTCATCAAATCCAATATGGAGCCAAGCTGCCAGATGGGCCGGCTGTGTTCAAAGCAAGGGGGAGATTGAATATCTAAATAGTGCCGGCAAGTAAGAGAAACCCCGGTGTTGGAGCAGCACAGAGGGTCTGACTGTACCACCATCACAGCTGGGACTCGCATCCTCCTCCTGCCCTCCATCTTTCAGTCCTCCTCTGCCCTTCCTCCGTGACCTGACTCGATTGTGTTCTTGTTGCTGGGCAGATAAAAAGGATTATTGATATGCTAGGCTTTTGCAAGAATGTGAAAATATACAATCAAGACTTTCTTTAACCGTGCGCTATAAAAGAGGGAGGTTGACGCTGTCGTTTACCTCCGAGTTCCTCAGTCCATAACCTCCTGGCTTTATGGGTGTGTTTGTCAAGGAACGGTGGTGATTATCTTGAAAGCCTGTTATTTGTTTGTGTGTGTGTCTGTGTGTCTGTGTGTCTGTGTGTGTCTGTGTGCGCATGCATGTTCAAACAGCACGCTGGTATTTTGGGTTTAGCCGGCTCTTTTGTCACAACGGTTGCTTTTGTCAATGCCGGAGGTTGAGTCAGCGCAACCGACGTCTTGTACCTCATACAGACTAACAGGAGACACGAGCACAGTGTGCGAGTGTGTATGTTCTTTGTTGGCCAGATGGAACCGCTTATTGAGTGCCTGTGAGCTGGTATGCTGGCAAAATTCTCTAGCTGTCTCCGAGGGAGTGTGCCGAGCTGTGTGGAATACCCTCTCTATCAGATCCATCTTCTGTGTGTGTGTGTGTGTGTGTGTGTGTGTGTGTGTGTGTGTGTGTGTGTGTGTGTGTACGTACGTGCCTGCCTGCCTGCCAGCATCAGCCAGCTCTTCCTGCCTCCCCTCTCTAATCATATCATGTCGGAGCAGCAGATTAGTCCTCCCAGATCCCATCTCGCCCTCTAATGCTACAATCAAGCTTTTGTTCCTTGTTGTTCTCCTCAGCAGCAGGGAGGTTAAGGCACTCCAATCCGCCTTGAATGGCACTTTTAGCCCGAGTCTGTAAATGTGAGGCCGCTTCCAACCAGCCAGCCTCTCACCCAACCCCCAGGAGGGTTGGTTTAGCCGTTAGCTTAGCTTTTAGCATTCTGTTAACACAGTGGAACTGTTTGTGATTCCTTGTCGTCAAACTGCTGCCATACTCCTCTGTTTGACCCCCCCCCCATCCCCTGCTTTTCCTCTCCTTCATCTCAGTTAAGAGTCTTTCCTTCCTTCCTGTCGGCCGCCACCTCCTAAGGGAAGTCATAGATCTTGACTGCCGATGTCAACACTGAGACTGGGGAGGGAGCCATGTAAGAAGCAAGGGGAGAGGGGGCTGCAGTGGAAGATGAGAGCGTTTCAAAAAAATAAGTTAAATAAACATACGTTTCCTGTTAACGTGTGCATCAGAGGCCTGCCGTGTCAGAGTTAGGGGTCTGGTTTGGCTCAAAGGAAAGCTCTTGTTTTCCACTCTTTGGGATAGCTTGGTTATAATACAGTAAAGAAGGGCTGTGCTAGGGCTGTTGACTATGGGGCTACAGGTTGTAACTGCATTGTCTAATTTTTGTCTTGACTGGTGTGGGGCCCAAAGACTAATGTGACGTTTTAACCACCCTTTTTAAAACTGATTGTTGTGGCCAGGGTTTTAGAGGCTTAAGGGTGGTCCTGGTTGGTAGTCAATATTTCAAAATTGGACATTCATACCCTACCAACACAATACTAAGACTTACTTCTTCTAGGACAAAACATCTTTAGCAACATATTTTTTCAAATTCATTATCCTAATCATTGTTGGCTCTTGAAGCAGAACGCTATGGTGCACCACTTGTTATTATAACACAACAAAGTAAAACTATCTTTCATATTAATGAAATGAACACCCCTATTAGTTTGTTGGTCCTATTCAGAAGATTGCCTCCAGTCGCTCTGCTCTGGGGCTCAAAAGTCGAGTGCACACAGACAGCCACACAAAGGAATCTACACGGCTATTATGGATCAGGGGCCTACCACCTTGCCTATTGTAAGGAGGGGGGATCACAGCATAGATGTAGGTTTAACACAGTAGCTGATAGAAATGAGTAAGCAACCGATGTTTCAGCTAAATGCACATCTGTTCGGGTGTGTAACACTGAAATGTCTATTTCTAAAATGTTTGCCATTTATTTTAGTCCAACTGCCTGCCTGCCTGCCTGCCTGCCTGCCTGCCTGCCTGCCTGCCTGCCTGCCTGCCTGCCTGCCTACATGCATGCTTGGCCCCTCCCCCCTGTCCACTCTAGATGAGGAGTATGCCCAAGAATGCCTTAGTCCACACACAGCCACTAGGGGGGAGGAGAGGCACCATTGTGCTCAGCCCGTGAGCATGACTCCCAGATTTATATCTGCTCAATGAAAGGAGGCATTCTACCCTGGGGGATTTGGAGAGAGAATGGCCATTTGGAGCCTAATGTTAAGGCAGAGGAAATTAGGAATGTATTATTCACACGTATCTATTTACTAACCTTTCTTCTCATCTTCCCCTTTTCTCAACATCCCTTTCCCCTGCTTTGTATCTCTTTTTTTCCCTGGTCCTCTTCCCTAATACGGGATCAGTAACTCTTTTTTTTCGTCCAGCGTGAAGCATTCTCAGGGTTTAGGGAAGAGAGTAGGAGGGAGGAGGGCTATGTGAAGCCCCTGGGCAGAAAGCAAAGATGGCGGCCACTCGGTTCTTCCCACACTAACGGCAGCGAAGAATGTCTCTAATCAATTTCATTTTGTGGTTCTCTGCTTTTACACAATCTCTCCCTAACATGGTTTAGATGAGAAGATGGGTTGGGCCGGCTGAGGACTGGGGTGGAGGGAGGAGACATGACGTCATTGCATACATTTGTGTGTGTGTGTGTGTGTGTGTGTGTGTGTGTGTGTGTGTGTGTGTGTGTGTGTGTGTGTGTGTGTGTGTGTGTGTGTGTGTGTTCAGGAATGCTTGTAAGCCAGTGTAGCAAGCTGATGTTAAAGCCCTGTGATGAGTTGAGGTGTGCGTGTTTGTGTGGTAGAGCAGGCATTCAGCTAGCAGGCTGTCTGAGCCTGGAGGAGTTCATACACAGACTCAGACTGTAGCTGCTAGTCTGTTGTGAAGAAGAAGGGAGGACCAAGATTGAGTGAAGACATTAGTTTCCCAGTCAGTGTCATATCTTACACTGATTTTAAACACACCCCCACACACACACTAAAACACAAATCTATTAGCTGCAAAGAGAACCAGGGGAAGCAATGACATGAAGTAATTTTAGAATACCGTAGCAATGTTTCCTCTACACGTCTCAGTGCCTGGAAAGTGGGTATGTGCTCTGGGCTTGTGTGTGCTGACAGTGTAGTAACATGGAGCCTGGGCTGTTAAAGATGGCTGTCATTTCAGGCTGCTGCCACAGGGCTCTGCTGCTGTCCACCGATGGCCAGTGGTCTCTTAAGTGTTCTTTTGAAGCCTCTCAACGGACAGTTGGGTTTGTGGGAAGGCAAAATAAATATTTGATGTCACAGAATGAATACAGTGTCTTGGTCCATTTCGAATATTGTCCCTGGTCAGGCGTCTTTTCCCCCTTTCTTTTTCTCTTTCCATTTTTCATTGACTGCCTTTGAAAGCTTCCCATGTACCTCAGTGTTGCCACTTGCTGGTGAAAAGGAAGAGTTGCATGGTTTTATTTGGCCGGTTTCCTGAAAAGGACCAGTGTGGCAGCACTGAAAAGCCACTGATTCAGTAAACCTCTGCTTCTTTGACCTACAGCTTAGACTTAGATGAATATTGGAATTATATATCTTGAACCATAAAACACAGGATTACTTTACTGTTATAATGTGGTCAGCGATACCAAGAAGAATGACATTGTTGAATGGGGGACGAAAAGTCAATATCTCCCTTTCTGTTTGTTTTTTTTTGTGTCTTTTTTTACTTGTGCAGACTTTAGCGTGCTGTGATTTCACTGTTGACTTTATTAAAGTACTAAAGGCTCTTCAATTCCCTTTTAAATGACTTGGTTTCACGGAGAGCTTTCTGGCATCAACCAGCGTGAATAATAAACAACGGCAGCACCAGGTTCTGTTTGCCAAGAGGCCAATTTGTGACGCCGTTAACAAACAAATGATGTCTGTTTATTTTATTGGGCTTTTTTTTCCCCGGCTTTCCATCACTGACTCCCTCTCTGTTGCTCTGTGTTCCAGAGTAAACGGGACCATCTGCTGATGAGTGTGAAATGGTACTACCGCCAGTCGGAGGTCCCTGACTCTGTCTACCAACACCTGGTGCAGGATCGCAACAACGAAAATGGTAAACTGCATTGTGTACACACACACACACACACACACACACATACAATGTAAACAGATTTTCACAAACGCATATACTGCATACAAAATAGCACTCCCCAACCTCTCCCTACTCCAACATAGAAGACTTTGCTTTGAATTGCATTTCAGTCTAAACCCGTGGTATAGAGTGGCTCAGCTGTACCTATCCTTCTATCTGTTGCCTGGGTAACAGTCCTCCGGGTCTCACAACAGCTCTGTCAAGTGCAAATGACCAATGTGGGGCCCTTAAGAATGCACTCTGAAAATATCAGCATGACTAACCGCAGCCTGAACACAACTTCTAGTAGCATAGCCCTGAGGATTCCATTCCTACTCAGCCTGGTTTGATTGAGGTTTTATGACATATAGCATGCTTTTGCAATTGCCCCCCAATATGTCTGACCATCAGACATTTGAGCCGCTTAGACTGCCTCGCAGAAATGCACAGCTTTTTGGTCAATGCGCAGTACAGTACTCTAACATGTACATTGATATCCTTTCTTCAGAGAAATACACCCTAATCATTAGTTTTATTGAATTATAAATATTGTGAAATGTTGAACCGCCCCTCCCTCCCTTTTACAAGCACCTTTGTGTTTCATACACCAGTGTGTTTCTTCAGGCTTTGAAGAGGGACTATAGAATATTAGAGCAATAGTATCAAAAATGAAGAAAAGGGATTTTATCTTCTGCTGATTGAAATTTGAGCATTTTTTAAGATCTTCACACCTTTAAATATCTGTAATTAAAGGTGATTAGAGCATTTACAATATGAACTTAGTATCCTAGCGTGTATCTAGAATAGCTTTCTTTATAAAAAAATAGTCTTCCTGAATGTGTCCTTTTGTTGTTCCTCTTCAGACTCTGGCCGGGATCTGATCATAATTGACCCAGTGGTCAAGAGTCGTGAACTCTTCATATCCGACTATGTAGACACATACCATGCTGCTACCCTCAGGTAAACACATCCTTCTATTCTCATGTCACATACAATGACATTTTAAAAATGTTTCCAAACTTACCTCATTGACAGAAATTAATACTTTACAGTATCACAATATTTGTTCAAGTGATGTAGTAGCTGCACAGTGTGTAATGAAATGGATTTGAATTTACCCTATTGATCCCAAGGGAAATTGTAATATGTGTGTATAGAATGTGGTTGACTTTTGTATGCCTTAGGTATTAAATACTATTCTTTATTTAATAAAGAGAAACATTTTAACAACATCAAAATAAAAACAATGTATGTATATGATATATAGGGCAATACCATATATTAATTACAAAGAATTTAAAAGGTCTTCACATTCATTTTGTGAATTATCTCATCATTGCCCTGACCAAGGCGTTTTACCAGCCTGCAAAATATACCTCTTCAAAGGACAATGTTTAGGAAAGCTGATAGTTATCCAGCACTGTATTTCTACACTTTGAGCCAGGAAAAGGAAGGAGTTGTGTGTTTATTGTCTAGATCTGAAAGTAGATATTGTCTTCCACTATATATGTGCCTAGCTGCTCTGCTTCTCTAACCAAAGCCATCTGTGAGCAGCATAGTAGCCGGCACTCTGAGCCATGTCTAAAAACCATTGACTCCAGGGCAAATGAGCTTCAACCTATCCTTGCCAAAGCGGCATTAGATTTTACTTACTGACTTTACTATATTGGAGTTTTAGATAAACACAGGGAAGACACTCACAAGGGCTCCCCTAGTGCCTCATGTCTTGTAAAATAAGCCACTGCTCTTAAGGGGAGCCTGTAGGCACAGACACTAGATGCTGAATGCAGGAATTAAAAACTAAGGTCAGTTCAGAATTCTTGCTTTTTGGTCAAAATGGTCAACATGTTAATATAATAATAATTCATTTTATTTATATAGCGCTTTTCTCAGACTCAGACGGTCACAGAATCAACAGCATGTCAACAGATAATAAAGGACATTGACGGTCAGTCGGAGAGCAACACACAAATAGCACCAACCGTTCGGACAGAGATAGACAGATAGGCAACAATAGGACAACAACTACTATTTGACCAAAATACAATGAATTAACTACATTTTTAAAATATGTAAAATAATAACATTTGTAGGGTTGGCCAGGTTGTTAATCACGTAAATAACTAAGGGAAGGCCAGATTGAAAAGATTGGTTTTGAGGTGGGATTGAAAGATGGATAATATTATTTACTCTTCCTCCAAGCTTGCCGTGTCTGCACCTCATCCACAGCATATGTGGTTTTATTTACAGTTTATTCTGGTGCCTTAAACTTTATGCCTCAACAGAATCCAAATGGTAGATACCTGCTGCTGTGTCATCACCAACTAATAAAGCTGTCTTTGTCTCTTACAGGGGGAAATGTAACATTGCCCATTTCTCCGACATTTTTGCAGCTAAGGAGTTCAAAGCCCGTATAGACTCATTTTTCTATATTCTAGGATATAACCCAGAGACCAGGTAAGACATCCACTAAGCTGGACAAAGCACCCAAATCACAACTGTCTAGTCCATTAATGTAAGAAAAACACTTGTCTATGTTGTGCGATTATGATTGACACGGCCTGACCTAAAACTCTCAATGCTTTCTCTTCTTTCACAAACATAATTATTCAGTTTATTAAATCAAACCACAAGTTACCAGTATAAATTGCATGATTCTGTCACATCAGTCATTGTAATCATATAGACCAGTTTAAAATAATGATTACAGTTTACAAAGAAATACAAAGGTCTCTGAAGAGACCCATTTCTTAGTTCTTTCTATCTATCAGCAATATAAGAATAGTACAAACTACTTCCTAGCTGTGACTGGGCAGAAAGTTACTTGGATGTATTCACTTTTTATATCAAATCAAATGCATTTGTATAGCACATTTCATACACATAGGCAATTCAATGGGTTTTACATAAGGCAAGCAGAAACATACAACATACAAGGAAGAAATAAACACAAATAACGACTCTCACATCTTCTGGAAGTTGGTTCGAGCTATTTGTTGCTTAGTAACTAAACCCTGCCTCACCTTTTTTAGTTTTAATTCTGTGGAACGGTTAAGAGACCTGTTCCTGATAGCCTGAGGGCTCTAGAAGGTTCATATTGCATGCCAGTAATGTATTTTGGCCGCAAATTATTTAGTGACTCGTAGGGCAGTAACAGTATTAAAATCAATTCTCTGACGCACAGGGAGCCAAAGTAGTGATCTGAAAATTGGTGTAATATGTTCATATTGTTTGGTCTTTGTTAAGATTCTAAGCACTTTTTTGGAAGACCTGAGAGAAATTGGTCTAGCCAACTGTTAATACATGCATGAATATGTTTTTATGTCTTCTTGTTGCGATTTGAGTCCTCTTTGAGACTCTCCCTTGAGTCTTGCTATGTTTTTGAGGTGATTGTATGCACATTTTCTTACCGAGTTGATGTGGCTGTTGAAATTTGGGTCTGGGTCAAGATTTCTAGTTTGGTTCTCAAATTTTCATAGACATGGATTCATATCTGCCTCTAGCGTTTTATGGAAAAACTTACAAAGTAATACAGGACTCACACTGTTAAAGGACAAACTTTCTACACACACATTTTAAATGGCAATGCATGTTGACTATTATCTTTATGTTACATATTATTGATGTGTAATAACATTGCTGATGGGAGTAACTGTAATTTGTGACGCACAATTTATGTTTATTATTCAAGTCTACACTTGAGGTTTTGTTCACTCTAACTACTCATGTAGTGTGGAACATGGGAAGGTTTAGACGAAGGTAATATGTTTCATGTTTCATTAATATAATATAAAACGGACAACAGCATTCATTTATTTGAAAATGTTGCATACAATTTGACATTTGTAGTGTAAAAGCTGCCCTCTACGTTTATATCATCTTAGTAAAGTGATATGCACTGCCCTATTTATATACAGTATATAAAAACAACAATAACCATGTTATTGCAAAATTGTACCCTATGTCAAAGATGTACCCACCTGGTGTATTGGAAGTTGCAAACCCCCCAGTTTACGGCCCCATTCAATCGCAGCCCAGCGCCCCTCCCTCCTGTTCTGTGTGCTTGTTTGGTATGCATAGTGCAACGTCTGCAGCCTTGCAATTGCGCCCTTGTTTATTATCAAGCAGACATTCGGTGAGAGATAAATGTCGATTCCTGCTTGTGTCTGTCTAGGGTCGTAGCACATGCTCAGTTGTGTCTATAGAAATGGAAGCTCGCGACGCCGTGCGTAATGGCTGAGGAGGTCACAGCACAAGCTCAGTAAAAATCTCTGACTGAGGCGATTGCGTGGTAACGTTACTCCATTTTGAGCATCTACAAATAGGTGGGAGAGGGAGTTTACCAGCGACCACGTTAGGCTAATTGTCAACATCCAGGTTAGAGCGGAGTGTCAGAAATGGACGATTTGTTCAGTCCTCGGAGGTAGGTTTATGGACATATTGTAGTGTTAAGCCATATTTTTTACATGATCTTCCAGAGCAATATTCATCTTACTAGGCATCGCATCGCATTCTCGACTCGCATTCCATCTGTTTGGCTACTATTTTCGGTACGTTTCTTGAATTCATTAATGGTTTGATGTAATCAAAAGCGATACATGTAATATTATTGACACTTTGGTTAGCAGTTGTTATAACGTTAGGGATCGTATCTCCAGACATTCCCAAATACAACGCGACTGTTAATCGGTGAAAGAAAGAACTTGGTTGACACGAAAGAAACTAGATGTATTTTACGATTCATTTTTCATGAATTCTATTTTTCCAAATGCCTTTTTACTTTTCCGTAATTGGCTCCACTATGTGTTTTGTGGAATAAATACAGGACACCCTGTAACGTTAACCGCCGTAACGTTAAGCCTCCCCTGGATCCATTTTGCAGTAGCCTAGCTGTTTTAGTTAAGTTACAATCGAAAGGACATGGTGCAGTATGTAGCCTGATGTCTGTTATTAGGCGATAACCTAATGGTGGTTATGTGCACAATCACACGAACAGCCACGTTTGTTTTCATGAAGTCTTAAAACGATCATAAGCCAACTGATTTTTAGTGTTAGCCTGGAAACTTGGGTCTTTTGTTTTGTGCATAGACTCGTGCAATGATTGGATGAAATTATACAGGGGGCGGGATTATTTGTAATTGCACATACAAAGTTGTCCAAACATTATTTGGTCACGCTAATGCTTTTGGGATACAGATATATCTTCCAAATGTAAAAAAACTTTTACTTATAACAAAACTAATTCATTCACATTTTATTTAAAATTAAAAGCTTTTACATTATTTTGAGTTGTCTGATACATTGTTGGTTCTACTCCTACAACTCATTTTACAAAATAAAAGTATGAGTTGTTAGCCCACGACACTTTCAGTCAAGTATTAAGCCTTTTGTACCCAGAAGTGTACTCTCATATCTCTCAGGCCCATTGAATCATTCCACCAGACAATCTCCTGTCTGCTTCCCAGACACAGCCATCAAGAGACCATGTTCCAAATTCTAAAGCACACTTCATCATTTGTCATCTTTACTGTGACCTGCCAAGTGTTAATGGTGTCTGGTAGGCTACATTATGGGCATAATAAACGGAAATCTTTTTATTTTTTTATTTAAGCAATGCCCTACAGAATGATATTGTAAACCACCCTACTTTAATAGGCCTACAGTTAACATACTTATCTTTTGCCTTACTACCATCACATTTCTATTGGGATAACATAATGTTGAAATACAGTCAATCCTAGTTTCCTATGCAGTATTGAATAATTTTTCTTAAATTGAAGTGTTAAATATCTGAATAATAAAAGATATATATAGCCAAAAAACAGGACTAAATTGCTGCCACATACCAATCTAAAATGTTACACCAATCCATGGCTTATTCTTGATTCATTTATTACTTTTGAATTACACTAATCTGACTTCCATTCTGATACATAGTTGATCTTTTTTTTTTCCTGGTGGTTTTGTACTCTAAAACTGAAACTTTTTAGAGACTAGTCCTTTTCTTTTTAGAATTCCAATGTTTTACTTTTCTCATGAATCTCATTGACTTATTATTTAGCATTACAACTTGGTGTTTTGTCAGAGTGAAAGAAGAAAGTGCTTTTTCTCAAATAGGTTGTAGTTGTAAGACTATAAAGTGAGTAAGGGGCCTGGCCTCAGGTTTCAGACTGTTTTTTTCCCCTCCAATCTCAATGATGGACTGAGGGCTTCTTTGGGTGCAAATCATGTTGACAGTTTCTGGGCCGACCCACACTTGGCTATATGAAAATCTGTGCTGTTACCTAGGCAACAAAGGGAAAGGCTTTTCAGAAGGAACATCTTGTCATTTTCTTTAATCCACTGCAGCTGGCGATTCTGAACACTATTATTACATTTTCGTTTCCATGGTTACCCACATTTGTACCAACAGCCATTTCGGAGGTTCTCCCCACACGCAGCCATATTCGTCCCCCCTTTTCAAGAGATTGTGTTTTTTTGCTTCCTCTACTATTTCAACTGTAAAAAGAAATGTATCTCTTCTTTCTATCGTGTTGTACAGTCTAATATGCTTATTTCTCGGTGACTTTTGGTAATTCCCTTATTTACTGTGGTTTTTACCAATATTTATTATGGTGGCACATTGACCATTTTAATCTTAACTAGTCTATTGATAGCTCTAAATTTGTCATCAGGATTATATCCCATGCTGTATGTTTCTAAAGACTGTTTTTGTTTTATTTTTGTATGAGAGGTCTGATTCAGGCACATATTTAACCTGGTTGCGTAGCTGGTCCATAAAGACTTCGATGGTGTATTTTCTGTTTTGTTTAGTCTTGTAATGCTTTGTTATCTCCCCACTCTTTTCAGGCGACTTAACAGTACACAAGGGGAAATAAGAGTTGGCCCTAGTCACCAAGTAAGTAATTGCATTATGTATTACACATCTGCTCAACAGCAACTTGTTGATTGGTGTGGCAGTAAAAAGTACCCTACGTCATTTACTTTGCACTGTTTTACTTTGAATGTAACTCAGCGTTAAACCCTTGAGAAGATTGTACTGTGTTAATTTACTATTGTAAAAGCCACACAGCACTGCCATGAAATCTGATATTTCCTCCAGTTCTCGGGCTATTTGTTAGGTGACACCATCTGTCCCTCTCATTCTATTCTGCCTAATTAGGCCAAGCTCCCCGAGCTGCAGCCTTTCCCCTCCACTGGTGGCCAGGCTGTGACCGAGAACGAGGAGCTGGTGTGGATGCCCGGGGTCAATGACTGTGACCTGCTCATGTACCTCAGGGCTGCAAGGTGAGACATGGTGGAGAAAACCCGGTCAGACACACGGGAAGTGGTGGTGATGCTCCTGAAATGCTTATTAAATACTTTTTGTGAAAGGCTGATAAAGCTTCTAGGATTGGGACAGGAACTAAATCTGATTGTTTTTTGGCTTGTCAGGAAACGCATGGCATATAATAGCACTCCTCTTTTTGAAATACAGAACCTTTCAATGGGTTGTAAATAATTTCAGGGAATTTTGCTGACTTGTTTTTTTCTTATTTTTTATGGGTTTAGGAGTATGGCTGCCTTCGCAGGGATGTGTGACGGAGGCTCAACAGAGGACGGCTGTTTAGCAGCCTCCCGAGATGACACAACGCTTAATGCACTTAATACCGTGAGTAGCTCGACAAGAAAGTTGCTCTCTAAAGCGTGTGTGATGTTAGAAAGGAAAGTGAAATGTAATATTTTTCTATCTCTTTGGACATTTTGGACAGGGGTGGAATTTCAAAGGGGCATGGGGAAAAATGTGCAGGGAATAAAAAAAAAATGCTCCTTAATGGACTGGACCATGGGCAAAAAATGCCATGCAGATCTTCTGTTGAAATACATTTAGACACGCAAATCACTTAAAATATGTTATTATTCACAACGACTGCTAGACCGTTGTCCTCTCGTTTCTATGGAAGTTGTTTGCTAGCATTTACCACTTAGCCATGCATATGAAACCATTTACATATTTCCTATCACTTGTAATGATTGTCTATTGATGTTTGTTATTGTAAGTAAAATCTAATAGACATTGATAATTGCATTTGAAGCAATTGTAAAGAGTTATTTAATCACTTACAAATTGGGGAAGACATTTGCTCCAAATAAAAACATACATTTTCTACATGATTAAGGACAATAACGGCTCTTAAGCCACTCAAGTGGTAGGCTTCTCATGCTCTATGACAAATGAAGCCTCAAAAGCTGTCAGTAGGAAACATTAAAAGAGATAACAGATTTGAACTGCATTGAAAATCTATCCTGGAATGCAGGAGTTAATCAAATGAATATAATCTCATATTAGAATCATAAGAACAGTTAGGAAATTATAGTTGTAATCGGTCTAAATAAGGGGGTAAATGTGGCAGTTGGAATTCACATAGGTAATTAACAAACAAGATGTACTTTTTATTCTGACCCATCACGATACATCATCTTACAGCTATTTAAGTTTGTTTTGTCCATCTCTCTTATCTCAACATATTGCTTAATTTTCAGGTGTCCTGAAGTCCCAATCGTAATGTTGTTATATTTCTCTTCAGCTTCATGAGAGCAGTTATGATGCAGGCAAGGCCCTGCAGCGCCTGGTAAAGAAGCCCGTACCTAAACTCATAGAGAAGTGCTGGTCCGATGATGAAGTGGTAAGAGAAGCATGTTTATTTTACACACTGTTGGTCATGTTACTTGTTCGAAAAAAGAATCATGCAAAGACAAGTTACAAAATGTAAGTTATAATTACATTCCTATCACCTTTTTCCTATAAAACAGTGGAATCTTTACGCATACCTTGCAACAGTGTAAAATAGAACTTCAAAATTGTAAAACAGCTTACAACTTTTTCATTAAAGGTCAAAGGTTTTAAAGTTCAGCAGTTCATACATATGCTAAAAAGAATCTATGACGTTGGTTAAAAATCATTATGGCTGAACAAGAATGCATTCAAGTATTTCTTAACATATTTTGTTGCTAGGCATTTTGACAATGACTATATTTTCATTACTGGGAAGGAGTTGCTAATAGGGTTAAACGGGCTGTATGCCACTCTTTTAGGACCTCTGTAAATGCGCTCGTCAAGACTAGACCCTCTAAGGCTCAAGAGCAGCTGCATCCTGTTTATCGCCCGCAAAATAAATCTACACCGTGAAAAAAAGGAAAGATTGAGGAATGGTTGTATTAGTCTCCATTTCAATTTAGAATAGAATTTCAGTACAGCTGTACCGGAATTCATCTCAGTAAAATGGCGGCTTTGCTCTGGCGAACCTAGGGTTGAGAGGGAAAGAAATAGAAGCAGTAGATGAAAAGATGATTGAAAGCTGTGGCACCGGTCTTGACATCCAATCCCTAAATTGATTTTGCTCACCTAATTTAATTTAAAGATTCACATTTGTGTGTCAGCTGGTTTCATCTTTTTAAATTTCTTACCCGTAGCGTAATATTAACGTAGCAGTGTGGAAAAACGTTCAGCTCAGGCAATTTTTAAGAAGGGAAAAAATATTTACTTCTAGATTTGTTGATTTAAAGAAAAAAGGTTTTCCAAAGCTATATGCCACGCTTTACATCAGAGGTTTTGATTATTCAACCAACGCAGCTTGGAAGCTTTACCAGGTGTCTGCTCCAGTGCTGATTTGTAGGCTTTTATCAAGGCTTATATGCCTGGTTACTCATGCTGCAGTCTGCTGTGGCTGGGGCCCTGCTGCTCATTATGTTCTCGATGTTATCATGAAAACCGACATTGTAGACGATTATAGGAAGATCAGGAAAAGAAGCGGGCTCGCCTCACACCAGACCCACACCACCACACCAACGGCTCGCTTCCACTGGAATCACGGGTCCCCCATGGCATTTGCGGCCTGTTGAACCAGTCCAGATCTGTCCGGCCAAGGACATGCCTCCAAGTGATCCGATTTCCGGTTGTGCCTTTTCAGCTTCACAGCCTTGAGGGACAGGTGTGAATGTACCACCGACCTTGACGCACAGGCATACACCGGACCTGCTGCTCCTCATTTATTTATCATCCCTTGCTTGACTTGGCCTTTCCTTCTCTCTCCTAGACTCTTTTCCCCTCCGGACCAGCCTTATTATGCCTTTCTGCTCCCTCTTCCCGCCCCTCCTTCTGAGACGGGAATAAAAGTGACAGTAGGGGCCGTTGAAATGATAGAATCAGCCTGGCTGCTGGCTCAGTTGTCACCCTTCCCCCGTCAACTTATTTTGCCCCCCTCCCTCTGCCAGCTACTGCTATGCAAGCGTGTGCCTCTCAACTCACGGGCAGTCTAGATATAGGCTCCCGCGTTTAACTCACAAATCATCCCACTCAAAGGTTACATTATTAAGTGTGAGTTTGTAAAGTGGTGTTTCTTTTTTGTACCGTGTAGCCTGCACTGAAAAGGACCATGCGGCAATGAATGATACGTGATAGCCCAATTCTTAATCATTTCTCCTCAATTATATTTATAGCCTTTTTTTGAGGAGACCTAAAACTACTGTTGTGAGCTGTTGTGTTTAATATACCTATTACTAACATTGAAAAGGTTTTTAATAGCACGGTTATTCCTGTTTTAAAGAGGCACTGGTCTTACAATGGTTACCAATAAAAGGAAGGGCTGCCTATGACTAAGCCATAATCAAAGCCATGGTCTGTTCTTAGGATCTGGTATATGGGATCTAGACCATTTAGAATATTATTTTTTTCTTGAATACAGATATGAATGCGTATAATTGGATATAATTAACTATAGAGATACACATAGTGATGAGATATATATTATTGTATATGTTGCCCATTACGTTATTCACCCATTTGTAGGAATATCTTGAAATGACGTGGACCGCACACACCAGAATTCACCAAAGTTGACGCGTTATTGTATTAAAAACTAAACTTAAATAAATGGTGCTAATAAAGACTTGGCCAACAGGAGGAGCCATATTAACGACCAGCAGAAGAAGCTGCTGTTGTTGACTGTGTTGCCGTGAGAGAGAGAGCGAGTGATATATCGCTGCTGTAGGCAACAGGGTATATTATTCAGCTGGCCGTGCTGTGGCTGTGGCGTAGCTTATCTCCGGCTGTGTCTGCGGCTGATGGATAGCCGTGGCTAGCCATCTGACAGCACTCAGGAGGAGGGAGAGGATGCAGCCTCTCAGTGGTGGAACACAGGCCTACGGACCTGAGACGAACTGCCCACCCAAAACCAGACCGATAAACACACCACACAGCTCCCGTTCTCTGGTCAGAGCAGAACGTGTCCTGTTCTAACGTGTACCCTTTGTTCTGGCTCTTGACAAGGTTTTTTAACGACTGCTCTTTCTGTAGAGTTTGTTGTCGGGTAGGTTCAATTCTGGGATTGTCTCAGTGTTCTTGGGTGTTTGTTTATGCTGCCATGTCATGGGGAAGTGCTAGCAAAGCTTTTATGATTGTTTGGAAAATAAATAGCTGACTAGATGGGGTGGGTTGGAATTTCCTACAATATTGTGCAATTAAGCCCACATAAAAATAGTAACCTACCTCCACTGTTTTCGTTGTCTACATTTTCTTATCCTGCTGGATTTACGGTTTCTTGTTAATTTGTGGTTGCTTTTAGAAATTGCTGGCAACAGTATCACTGTCCAGAATGCTTTCCAATAAAATTTGACTCTTATTTATTGAGATTAACAAAGTTGTTGATACAGACAGTTGGAACTGTGATTCCGATGAGAGGATGTGAGGTGTCATGCCTGCCTGTGGTTTCCTGCCTGTTTTGAGGGTAGTTGTGATTTCCCCTCTGTGTGCCGTTGTTGTATGACCTGGTATTTCATATCAGAGGGTTTGTACACAGTTTGGAAACTTCAACTTTTCAAGGTTGAATAAAAGGCCTTGGGAGGTTTTACTTCCGTTTTTCTATTCCTTTTTTGTCTTTTTATTTTGCCTTCTAAAGGTTATTGTCTTGCATGAGACCACTTGTTTGCAACTGATTCCATTTTTCTGTATGCCCACATGATCTTTAACCCGTTATATAGCTTTTAAAAGGAAATGTTGATCATGAAGTAAGCAAACATAGCGATGACCTTTTGAGCTTGACTATTTATAAATATGCTCTTTAGCTTTACAATAGTGCACTGTTAGGAGAGAGTGGAAGCGGAAAATCAGGGGAAAAGAGCCAACTCCCTGGAACACTTTCTGACAGAATGAAGCCTGTTGTTTCTGCACAGCGCCTGGCGATTTGGAAGCTAGCTCTTCTACCCTGCCTCCTCTAACAGCCCCACCCCCCCTGTTGCGTTGCCTAGCAACAGAGGGCTGGAGCAGGGGCAGAGCGATTCAGGGAGCAGATTGGCGGATGATTTATTAGCTGGGCTGGAGAGCAGTGAGCCTAGGCAGCTGAAATGGAGCCTTAAACTGGAGCCGACATGTAGGGAGGGAAGAAGGCAGCAAGAGGGAAAGAAAAAAAAACAGGTATGGAGTGGGTGGAGAATTAGAGGAAAGACAGGCATTCACTTCCTCGGTGCTCTTGGATGGACAGACTAAGCAAATAGTACAGTAGTGAAACATAATTAGGAAGAACTAATTAGGGCAGCGGCAGGGGCTCCTCTGGCAGGCGTAATTGATTTCTGTCTCATCAGGTCCATAGGCCTGGGCCTTGATAATGAATAACCCTCGCCTGCCACTGAGACTGCTACCCTGAAAGTGCATCAAGCACATCGTGCTAAACCATGCACTTCATCAGAACATGTTACAATACGTTAATTTGATCTAGATCCTCAGTGGTCAGATTATGTCTTTACCTGGGAACATCTCAGTCCCTCAGGTTTGTATATGTTAGTTATTGTAAAACTTTACTATTGTTTCGTTTAGCGCACTCATTTGATAAATTGAAGGGAATTTTGGTTTGAATGTCGATGCTTTTGGGAAAGTTTGTAAGTCCTGGTTTAGGGAACACGTATAAAATATGTTGGAAGTGCTGAATACGGCTCCATCTACTGGCTAATCAACTTTTGCACCTCCAGACTGATAATATACACATTTAACTCCTGGCTAATAGCTATCTGAACATAATTAAGACTGTGTCTTCTGAACTGAAGTGAAGAACTGTTTCTGCATTCCTATTGTAAAAGACAATTTTGTTAGTGGTGCGGTTTCATTCAGTTTTTCGCAAAATGTAGACGTTTTTAGAAATAATTATGAAATAGACTTGTCTGAAGCGAAGAGGATGTCCAGCAGCCTATAGTTAACAAATTAACTTTTACTTTCATTTTGATCTATATTTTTTTTTACAACTGTTTACATGTATTCAATATAATTGGTTCCTCATTCTCCAAAAATCCATGTATATAAGAAATCTGGTTACATAACACACTAGCCTAGATAGCTTTTAAAAATGACTTGCCAAGGGCACAAAAATTCCATGTCTGGTTTTCAGACTCACTTGTCTATTTTCACCGTGTCCAAGACCTTTCTCCACACAAACTGTCCCAGCCTGCCTCTCTTTTTCTCTCACTTACAGCTGCGTTGGCCTCGCTTTGTGTGTGTGTACGTGCATGTGTGCACGCCAAATTTATGTGTGGGAGCCAAATACATTAATGCTAACTATTTCGATTCTTATTTAAAGAATAGGCATCTACTCAAGCATTAGGAAAATATGGTTGACTCTCTTTTGTATTCAAAAATGGGGGTTGTGGCACATAAAGCCTGATTTGGTAATGCAAGAAGTGTCGGGACATTCTGTTGTGGAGGCTTTTCACAACAATTATGCAGCGCAAGACTCTGCTCCATGTTTTCCAGCCTGCCACCAACCCGAGGCTCTAGCAGAAAGATCACATGTAAAGCCTTCCCCTTTGTAGTGGAAGAGCAGAGAGTGACAAGCTATTTCTTGCTTGTAAAAAGCGATCGTTCCTTCCGAGACTTTGTGGATTTACCCCCGACATTTTTCTGCACTTGTGGACATAGATGTGTGCTGGTTCCTTAGGACTTTACCTTGCTTTTAGCTAGAGAAACTTGGTGAAAACGCTTTGCTGGTATTACTGAGGAAACGGGGCTTGCCTCTGGAACAAGAAAGTAAATCTGTTGGTTGTCTGCTTCGCTGGTTATGAATGTTTTCAGCCTCCGCTTGGGCTCGCAAATCCGAGGCTCTTAAAGGAAACAGATGCATTTAGGTTACAATCTATACGTTTTTAATATTAATTCTCAATTTTACAGATTTGCACTTGTTGTTTTAAGAATTTAATTTATGTTTTTCTATATGTATGAAGAGTAATTCTGTATTGGATTTTTGTCATTGCTCCAATTTTGCTCTCTATTTGACTGTTGTCAATGTAGATTCTAGCCATCAGTGTATTTATGATCTTTACAGTTAAGTGATTCTCAGTTAATATACAATTTTGCAGTGAGAAACCGTTTAGTGGCGTAAGATGAGTTCTGTCAAGATAAATGATCAGTTAGTCTCTTTGAAGTATCTAGGACTAAAAGTTTTGTTGTTGTTACCTCTTGCTTTGTAAACCTATTCTTTAAAATCTACACTAAGTCACTGCAATCTTTTATGTTACCGTAAGAATTACCGTTGACAAAATATCGATGTCCACTGTACTTCTGTAGGACTAATTGTGTCTTTGGTATACACTAGTCTTTTGCTGAATATATTAGTGGGAAATATTGTCTGATATTTGTTCTGTTTTTTTCTTTCTTTGAAAAATAATAGAAGCGGTTTATTAAAGGGCTGAGACAGTTTGGCAAGAACTTCTTTAGGATCAGGAAAGAACTGCTACCCAACAAAGAAACGGTAAGTCATTTTTTGTATTTTTAACCTTTAATTGTGTATAGGGCTAAGTTTTATTTTGTGTGTGTGTGTGGGGGGGGGGGGGGGGGTACACTGTTGCACCTCATTTTTTAAAGTAGATTTGATTGTTGCTATTGCATTTTTAGTTATAGTGTTGTTATTTGGATAAGTGTTATTTTTAACATCGTAAATAGGTACAAAAGCTGATTTTAGCAGATGTGCATTGAGTGTTCCAGCAGGTACAGAAGTCTTAACTGTTTAATTCATTTTACAGTTTGGTATGTTACTACTTTGTCAGGGCACAGTGCAGTAGCTATATCATTTCTCAGATGAAAGGCAAATATTTAGATATTTAAATGCAATTTTCATTATCAACTGTGGGATTTTTTTTTTGTTACTGAGCTATGTACCAGAAGCTTGTGGTACTACAAAAGGGCTATCATTTGGGTATTTTAATTCACAATTCATTCCTTACTACCACTTTTACCTGCCATAATAATAAGTAAACTATTCCAACAGCTTTACATTACTTTGGTGGCTTTTCAGTTTGACTAAAGATTATTTGGTGGCTATGTTTTATGTGTTATGGTACAGATGCTGGAACACCTGCAATTTTTGTTAGGATTAATGAAGTTTAATTTAGCAGCAAGATTCTAGCTAGTTAACTTTGATCGCTAACGTTAGTTGACAGCTGGCTTCTTATTTAGTTGGCTTCCTACACTAAATTAGGTCCAGTTCCCTTGGTTATTGACTGTTTATGTAGCACAGGCCTACACTGGCTGATCTTCTGCAAAAATAACAACATCCAACAACTTGATATCTGCAGTACAGAGAAAGGGTCTGTTTCAGATAGCTGGTACATTTATTATATACAGTGTCAAAGAGTGTGTGCTGAAGAGCTGCTCGCTGTTGCACTGATTTCCTGTGATATTTTCCATTAATGGATGTGGTTCTAATATGATATGTTGGGTAAATATCTAGTATGCACAGTGGTAACTCCCCTAATTGTTTGTTCTGTGCTAGGGGTGTGTTTCTGTGTCAAAGTTTTTCCTCCTCCCTTGCCAACCTGGGTTTGTGATCCTGTGGTAATGATCACTGACTAACTATCTGACCTACCACACATCAAAGATTAGTACAATCTAGCCCTAATAATTATCAACCAAACATGTTTATTGATTATATAACCATCATTTTTTTATTTGAATTAATAAGAGAACACTTTGTACATGATTACTAAATCCTCCATACCTTTTCCTGCAGCTTGTAAATAATTTACAATTTTCTTATATCGTTTATTTATAAGTGCGGACCAGCTGTTAATCATTTCATTATTAAGATGGTTCAAAGCAGAAAACCGAAAAATACATGTAGGCCATAGCATTTTCTACAGCTTTATGTCATAGAGCAAAATTCGTTTTCTCAAGCTCTTGGACTTTTCAGCTGGATCAGTAAGGGCATCGAGCGTTGCCACCACAGAGCAGGTAATTAACACATTTTTATTCCACGTGGAACTCAAATTGTCAAAACATTTAAAAATGCTAACAAATACCACTGAATCGATAGGATTGGTTGACAGGGGTGGATTGGGGGTTAGCTTAATGTAAATACTGAGAGTGGTCACGTTGTATAAAAGTCCCCCTTGCTTCAACCTGCTTTTGTGACTAAAGCCTGATCTCTATGTAAGCTAGTGACATTCATTACTCAAAGGAGGCTCCATTTATTTGTCTAACAGAAATCACTACCCGTTCTGTCCCACACAAAATCTTTACCATGGAGATTAACAATCCAGATTTTTTACCGGGACAACAGACTTTCCCCTGGTCATGCCCCAACAGACACGTACATGCACAGACAAACATCTGTATATTTATTCATTTTACTTTACGCAAATTAAGCCCTATCCAGAACCGCTAAATATTTGCCGGACGCAAATGTGGTAATTCTCGGCAACATGTCCAGCCCCAGCCCTGCCACTGTGCTGAGCCCTAGTGCTGACTAGAAACCCCCTGGGCTTCTGGCCAGAGCTGCAGAGAAGTGGTGGTGTTCCTTCCTCCCACTATTCCACCCGCTCTCGCCCCTATTAACTGGGCTGCTCCTGAAGCTCCAGCACAGCTTACGTAGGCAGTGCCAAGGGTAAGCACCCAGTGCTGTGTAAACAAACCAGGCCTGACTAGCGCTCAGGAATGCTTTATATAAAATCCCATAAAGGCCTGGAGGGGGAAGTAGGGGTGTTGTCCAACCATTTACAGCTGGCTCCACTGCCACCATTTCCCCCACTCCAGAAAGGAGGTCATGGAACATGAGCTGGCTGCTTCCTGTGTTTAAACAAAAAGAAATGTGCTGAAATGGCTGATATCCATTTTAACATGATATTTTAACTTATATTCTGAAAATAGTTTTTAAAACTGTTTCACTTTACCTTCCTACATTGCTGTAAGATAGGGATTTAAGCATTGATTTGTTAATTACTAATTCAAATAGTGAAGTAACAATATATTGTAATTTTACAGTTACAAGATTTATATTTCTGTTCCAAAAAGACGAAAAAAACATTTCCCATGAGAGACACGACTGACAACATCATAAAAAAGGAAATGGCACAATCCACAGTTAAGTACCCGCGCAGAAGGAAAGGATTGTTTTAAAAGTTGACTGCAGCATGTGAACTAACAAGAGGCTTTTATTATCAACGTAAGTTCAGAATTTGCAACTGGTGAAATCCTAATATACTGTAGATCATTAATCCATTTGTATAGACAGTAGAACAGATGCATCTATTCTAGTTAGAGCTCTGATCTCAACCTAACCTTAAAGCAGATGTGTGCCCCTGTGTGATCTGTACAAACGTCAGAGTAAATTATTTTCCGTGTCCTCACTCACTCAGCTAGAGCCTTGGGGATGAGTGTGATGTATAAATACTTGGTTCAGCCACTAATTAAACAAACTAGAAACAAGGGGGCCTGCTCCAGTTGGCAGCAGCTGTCAGGGGTTGACAGAACAGCTTCCGTGTTTGGGTAAATGATATAGCTTGTTTATGCAGTGGAAATCCTATTGCTCGGCAGAAGATCAACCCAAAAGGATTGATGTTCTTTCAGTAGACCACGGCAATCTTGTCTGCCTGGTTGCAAGCCAATTCTGTTCAACCTTTATACATAGAGTTTGTAAAGGAAGTGCTTTCACTGTAATTTAGTTCTTTGATAGACTCCTGTGTTGTGATTTGAGGGGAGTAGCTTATCAGCACAACACATAGGATTGACCTCCTGCGAAAAAAAGGCGCTGTTGCAGTTCAATCCGCTTTCATTGGTGAAAGCGCTTACAGGAGGGAAAACATGAGTGCTGATTCTTCAGCGTGTGCATCCCTGACCTGTGAAAGCAGAGCTTATTCAGTTCCCCTTCAGCAGAAAAGCTTGTCACAGCAGGGATCGGCTGTCTATTTACCAGCCTTTCTCTTTCTCACACACACACACACACACACACACACACACACTCACACACAAACCCATCGACACCAGCCAAGGTCCTATTTGTTTTTTGTGTGTGAGACATCATTCACAAGATCTATTTTCAAACTTTTTTACCTTGTCTGTAGCATTTTAATCAAAACCTATGGTCTAAACCATCTATGGCCATTTTACCTTTATTCGATTCAGTACAAGGCTTTTTGTTTGTTTATTACTTAATAATTTACGTGCAAGAGTATTCGATTTTTTTTTTTACATTTCTACAATTTTGTTATAGAAGAAGGGAAGCCGGAAACAGATCTTCAAGTTATTATGTGAAAATATCCTCTCAACCTCTTACTACTATTCTAAGAGTGATCCTATTAAATATTGGTTTGATAGTGCCCGAAAGATGATTCCCCTCCACCATGCAGAAATGAAAATCTGGTAGCTATGCTACTCTCCCTTTTCTCTCTTTCCAAAGGCTAGAGAAGAGGCACACTGGCCGACTGCACTAATGGATGTTTACACAACTCTGTATCAGCCACCAGAACCCAGATCACATGCTTTCTGCTCTTTCAGCCGAAATCTGGGAGAGATTATTAGGAAGGGTTGTGCTTGGATTCAAGATTGTCCATTGTTATCCTCCGCTGGTCTTTTATTCCTCCCTCTTGGCACTCGCCCGCACCTCCTCCCCCTGCTTGACTCCCTGTCCTGTTTTCTCCTTATTTTCCTTGCTCTTGCCAGTAACGGCCTTAACCGTTTGGCTTTGTGTCAAAGCAGAGGCCTTTTGTGGCTTTGTCACAAATCTGCCAGGAAAAACAGAAACCATCTGTTCAGGCCTGGGCCTGAGAGGGGATGAGTGTGTAAATACATGAATTTAGCCCTCGCCCCCAGCCCTGCCCGCTTACACAGGCTACCAAGCCGAGTGAAGACTGGCACCAGGGGCTGAAATGACAAAGTAAACTAGGAACATTTCGAGCCCTCATACATGTCAATATCACACCATGTAGCCTACCATTTCAACTGGCAATAACTGAAATGAAAGTCTGTGCGATGTAAGCCCTTCCCTTGTTGGATAATCCACCGCCCAGAAATGTCCTGCAGATGGAAACATTCGAAAAGGCCTTATAATACCAAGCTTATGTTGTCACCATCATGTTGTTGGGTGCAGCAGCACACTCTGTGCTCCAAGGATTTAGGGGGTTGATGGTGCAGAAGCCAGGGCAAACACTGGGAGTAGTTTTATTTTATTATCATGCAACGTATTGCCAAGATAGATGATTCTTAGAAAATTGTTCCTTATAAATTAGTTTACTTTACGATGGGCTGCTCATTAGTTTCATTTAGGACGGATAGTGACTAATAAAAATAAGCACCTAGGTAGCTTCCGGCAAATTCTATGTTGTTACTGACTAATGTTTGGAAAAAAGCAAGATGAGTCCTTGTTAAATCTTCAGTGAAATTCAACTTGACAGGTAGGCCAGGTTGATATAGGTATTTAAACTGTCAGTCTGTCTGTTTGACACTAATTAATAGCTGGAGGCCTTGCTCCGCTACAGGAATTGATGCTTCAGGAGCAGCACTCTTTTCAGCAGGCTTCAAGGCTTATTATGCATATCTCTGTACAAAAGTGGTTACTTACCTCCCTTGGTTTGCACAGCATGGTTTTAGTTCCAGCGTCAATAACCCCTAGCTTTAAGATACATTATTTGTAAGTCTTGGCAGTACCAACCAAACGGCAGAGTTTAAATGATGAATTCTCTCTGAAGCCTTGTTTCTTATGTACCTGGTACTTGACATGGCATAATTGATGAAGGACCAGGGTGACCTTTCCCTGTTCCTGCCAGCTTGTTGTTGCGGCCGTGTGGTTGTCAGCCTGCTGCAGTGAGGTAGAAGGCCACTACTGAGAACAGTCATTAAGCACAGAGCAAGGCCAGCGCCCTGCCCTGCTCGACACTTATGATCTGCACATTTCAATTAGATTTCACATCAGGAAGCCTGCACCTGCGTGCTGCCTGCCAACCGGCTGGCTAGGACTATAGAGAGAGCCAAGCAAAGAAACAACACAACTCTTTTACTACTCGGATAGATACACAATTAGTCTTGTAAGCGCAGGAGACTCAAGTGCCCATTTGCATATGCAATTTAAAAGTACAAACTTTATGCCTTGACCTGTAACTGTAAGAATAGCTTTCTTGTTTGAATGATAGAACCCCCGTCTCTAAATATGACCTGCCTTTGTGCTCCGGCAGTCTCATTGTCGGGTTCTATCCAGTAAATGGTCACTTAGAGGCATGTGGAATCCATCCCACTATTCCAGATGTGTACAGCTGCAGAAATCTTTCAGTTCTGTTCAGTTTCAGGGACGGGGGGGGGGGCGGGGTCTTCAAACTGGGCTTAGCCCTCTGTGTTGAGCTTTTTCTGCCAATCAAAGCAGATGTGGGAGGAGCTTATGTTGTACCTTTACGGCTAGTATTAAAGTGGCATGTTGGAAGTGATCGAGTAGCAGCCACGTTATCCTCTTCTAATGTTTACTCAAAGCAAACATGGCCAAGCCAACTAGCCAAGGTGGCCTTGGATTCACCTTTTTAAGTGGTCACTGGAGAGAACACCCCACAACCATTTTGTAGTTAATATAAAGCACTATGTAGTTGAAAGTGGGTTGAATTCGTTTTATGTGGCTAAGTGAACAGAAGTAAAATGGTATTAGTGTTTTCTTACCAGCTGCATTTCCTCGGGATAGAATGGCTTTAAAAGCCATTTTAAGAGGCCCACCACTTCACCAGAGCCTTCTTTGTCACCTATAATATAAGTAATATTGGCAAAAATGTACTCAAATGTGTGCTCCAAAGGTGATATATATATATTAAATGTATTTTACAGCGGGAGCTATTGATTAATTTATGTCAAGTAGCACAGCTGATCCTGGGAAAGAAACAATCAATAGCCATTAAAGCCAATGAGCTTGGTTCAGCAGCAGTTGCTTCAGAGTCGAGATAGTGAATGAGTGTCCTGCAGGCTGGCTTGCAGGTGACCAAGAGCTCACATGGCAATCCTGCCACCCCTTCATGGATTTATATAAATTCACTGTGCAGGAAAAGCAAAAGCCCACAGGAAACATGATAATTGCCCCCTACTCCATAAACCAATTTTCAGGCCATGTGTATTATTTTGTGTGGCCGGAAAGCAGCAGTTAAGTTGCAATGGCTGCCTCAGCAAAGTGCTTTCTGATCCATGATTGCATGTGTTAATGTTTCAGTTGGGTATTGATTTCCTGGCGGCCTTTTGTGTGCTAGATTTATCCGCCTCGCTCGCTGGCAAGCACACCCCACCGAATGTTTGATTAAAGTTCAATTGACTCTTCCAGCGAAGGGGCGAGGAGCCATTTCACTCCCCATTTGTAGCGCCAAAGCCTTCCCCAACATGTTCTTTTGTTCCTATTCAAGCGCCTGCCACCCAGGCAGCCACCAATGCACTGATCCTAATACCCCTGCATTCAGTGAGCCTCCCGGCCTAATCTTGGGACGGACACGGCTGGAGCACAAACAGAGCCAGCCAGCCTGAAAGCCTGGCATGGAGTGACTCCAGTCCATGGCTTCTCTGCTACAAAGCGTGGGGACTACTATTAATAAAAGACTTCCATTCTCAAACAACAAACGACAGCTGTTCACAGAATGTGTCCTGACAAACTTCCCATGTGTGAACAGGGATATTCAGTTCATTTATTTACTTGTGCTTTTTTTGTGAACTGCTATTGTTGAAACGTTGCTTGCTGAATTACAAAACGCACTCATTTACTAGTGTTGGGTAGAATATACGTGAACATCAAAGTTGGTACTTGTACTCTCAAGATAAGACCCCAGCCAAATTGGAAAGGATAGTTTGTTCAACAGCTTAGCAAATTATCAAGCATCTTCATTTCAGCTACTCAATGGTGTTGCAGATAATGGGCCCCAATTGGCCATCCTTGCCATGTTGTAGTTGTTGTTTTACCTTGCATTCACTCGCTCAAGCAATCACCTATTGGATCTCAAATTGAACGTGTTTGGCCCTTGTAGCGGTAAAGCTGTAAATACTCTGCACAGTCGCTGATGACTAAAGCCTAGCGGGGATCAGTTGCTTGTCCCTAAATATTCTGATTTGTATTTGGTTGCAGGGAGAGCTGATAACATTTTACTACTATTGGAAGAAGACCCCAGAGGCAGCCAGCTCTAGAGCCCACCGCAGACACCGCCGACAGCCGGTCTTCCGACGTATCAAGACCCGGACGGCCTCCACACCCGTCAACACCCCCTCCCGCCCCCCCTCCAGCGAATTCTGTAAGTAAACTTAATAAGTAGACTGAAGCCTGGCCAGAAGTAGTGTGGGCATATAAACCTACTTACATATTCTTAAGTTAAATATGATTTTTGTTTGCATCTTAACTCGTGAATCATTCGTTTTTCTGCTCTCCATCAGTGGACCTAAGTTCGGCCAGTGAAGATGATTTCGACAGCGAAGACAGCGAGCAGGAGCTGAAGGGCTACGCCTGCCGCCACTGTTTCACCACCAGTAAGATCAGCTTGGGCGTTTTATACCAACACACACGTCATTTTGACCTGCACGTCAAACCTCCTCGTCATTGTGATCAGTGTGAACCCAGCACCACACGGCGCTCTTGACAGATGGGGGATCAGAACATGCCCCTTCTGATTTGATCCAACCAGACAGGAGCCCAGAGCGCTCTCGCTCTCATTGTCCTCTCCCTTTCTCAGCACAGCTAACTCCCAGTGCCAAGCCCCATCTGATGATGCTTTATATCCCAGCCATGACTAGAGGGGATGGCTAATAACTGTGGCTTTATTGCATCAGCCTGTAGTGTACACTTCATTGGTTTTCACACCTCTAGCCCTAGCATAAAGCTTGGGGGAGGAGATCACTGAGGTGGGCCATTTTTAGCATTGTTGATTTTAAATGCCACAAGATTCCATCCCCTTACGGTTACACGGTAACTGTCTGACTTAAATAGTTAACTCAATGGCTACACGGTTACATAAATGAAGATCTCAGGTCTATTTTCAAGCTTGTGTTTGCAGCTTTTTGTGATTGCGTTCCCGTCATCTCACCACTGTAAATGGCTTTCCTCAGCCTCCAAGGACTGGCACCACGGGGGTCGGGAGAACATCTTGCTGTGCACCGACTGCCGCATCCACTTCAAGAAGTACGGTGAGCTGCCCCCCATCGAGAAACCTGTGGACCCGCCGCCATTTATGTTCAAACCTGTCAAAGAGGAAGAGGATGGACTCAGCGGGAAACATAGCATGAGGACCCGACGGAACAGAGGCGCGGTAGGCACACTATCCATCTTACTAAAACACCTCTCACAGCAACATTATGGAGGGGGAAACGGGCACCAACAGATCCCTATCAAACAATGGCCGACTTTTGCTTTACCTTACCTTTACCTCCCTTTTTCTCCTGTTTTATCTTCAACCTTTTTGCGTACCCCTGACATACATTGTACAAGTAAAAAAAAAAAAAAAAATCTGAGCGGTCTTTTATTTGGTTTAATTTTTTTTTCAGATGTCAACGCTACGTAGTGGTCGCAAGAAGCAAACTGCAAGCCCAGATGGCCGTGTCTCACCCACCAACGAGGATCTGCGCTCTAGTGGACGCACCTCACCCAGCGCAGCTAGCACCGACAGCACTGACAGCAAGACAGACTCCATGAAGAAACCCAGCAAGGTTGATATTATATTATAGATTTACACACACCTGTTTGTTTCCGCGGGGCACATGGCCAAATGTTCCTCACTTCCCTTCTAAATTCAACTAATGCAATGGCTCTGGGTTGTTGCAATGTCTCTTTTTGCTCATAAGATCAAAGAGGAGGTGCCATCGCCAATGAAAAGCGCCAAACGCCAGAGAGAGAAGGGAGCGTCGGACACAGAAGAGCCTGAACGGGCGTGCGCCAAGAAGTCGAAGACACAGGTTACTTTCTATGATCTGCTGAGACCCCATGTCAGTGTTGTTTTCCACCGTGCCCTTTCCGATGTGAACCTCGGCACTCTTCCCTCTTACGCAGGACCTCAGTCGACCGGACTCGCCCTCGGAATGCGAGGGAGAGGGCGAAGGAGAGAGCTCGGATGGCCGCAGCGTAAACGAGGAGCTCAGTAGCGACGCTAAAGACATTGACCAGGACAACCGCAGCTCCTCCCCCAGCATCCCCAGCCCCCGCGACAACGAGAGCGACTCGGACTCTTCGGCCCAGCAGCAGCAGCAGCTACTGCAGGGCCAGCACCCTGTTGTCATCCCAGGCCAAGCAGGCGCCTCCAGCGGCCCCGCCCCACCCTCGTCCATGGCCCCATCGCTGACCGCCCAGGTCTCCCCTTCAGCCGCCGCCGGCGCCTCTCTACCTCCCCAGCCACTGCCCCAGGCCGGCCCACTGTCTCTCATCCAGTCTGGGCCTTCCCTCCACCCTCAGAGTCTGCCCTCTCCACACTCCCCTCTGCAGGGCCTGACTCAGGCGCTACCTCCAGGACCTCAAGGCCCGAGCCAGTCCCTCCCCAGCTCCCACCACAGCCCCATGCCTCTGATGCCTCACCCGCTCCAGGCTGGCCCCATCCACATGCCTCACCCCCACTCCCTCCCCCCTCAGGGCTTCCCCATGGGGCCGGTCCCGCCCTCACCCATCGCTGGCCAATCCCCGCAGAGGCCACACACGCCTCCCGCCCAATCCCAGTCGTCCTCCCAGGGTAGTGGTCCGCCTCCGCGCGAGCAGCCTCTGCCCCCCGCCGCCATGTCCATGCCCCACATCAAGCCCCCACCCACCACACCCATCCCTCAGATGCCCAACCCGCAGTCCCACAAACACCCGCCCCACCTATCGGCGCCTCCATTCCCCCAGATGCCTTCAAACCTGCCCCCACCGCCTGCTCTCAAGCCCCTGAGCTCCTTATCCACCCACCACCCTCCACCAGCCCATCCTCCACCCCTTCAGCTCATGCCCCAGGGCCAGCAGCTGCAGCCTCCCCCTGCCCAGCCCCCAATCCTCACCCAGTCCCAGAGTCTCCCCGCGACGGCCAGCCACCAGCCCTCTCCAGCTCCTCTACTGCCGCCCTCAGCAGCCTCCTCTCACCTCAGCGGGTCTCCGATGCCCCCGTTCCCTCCTCACCCTTACAACGCAGGCCTTGCCTCAGCCTCCGGCCTGCCCTCCTCCTCCTCAAACTCCATGCCGGGCCTCCAGCCTCCCTCGTCTTCCTCGTCTTCTTCGTCCTCCTCCATCTCCATGCCTCTCCCAGCCTCTGTTTGCTCCGTGGGCCCGGGGCCCATCGTCCCGCCGGTTCACATCAAGGAGGAGCCTCTGGACGAAACCGAGGAGCCCGAGAGCCCCCCGCCTCCGTTGAGGAGCCCCTCCCCCGAGCCCACCGTTGTCAACACACCCAGCCACGCCAGCCAATCAGCACGGTACTACAAGCTCGACAATATCTCACTCACTCAGACACCCTCCCGCTATCTAAGAAAATGCACACCTCTACAAGCTGTGATTTTTTTTTTAACTGCTAAATCCAGGAGGAAGTGTATCTAAGGAAATGGTTTTGCCTTGTTAATATAATGACAAACAAGCTCTGTTTTCAGAGGACAAGGCTTTGAAGTAGAGGACAAAGTGAATGTCCTTAGCTAAACAGACGTCCAAGGCCAAATTACCTTTTTGCCGAGTGCCTGATGTCTTCAAATGATCAGGACGAATGTTTAGCCAAATTAATTACAGTAGCCCGTGGGTGAACTGAGCAACCCGCACAGACATGTCTGTGGTAGTCGTGTACTTAAGTGGCTCCAAGATTCCAATGAATAGCAATGAGCTTGCTTAGATCCCATCCCAAAACTCATCAATGTAGGGAAATTGAGTGCTTAGTTTCTTTCCTTGTAAGATTAAAGCTAATATGCCTTAAGATAGTTATTTTTCATCTAATGGAACAGCTAATGGATTCAATATTTATTCAATTTTTTCTGAAGTATTGCTGTGATGTTTGAATGCAGGTTGGAAATGGCAATTTGATGCATTGAAACGTGTTGTATTCCGTTGTGACTACAGGTTCTACAAACATCTGGACCGAGGCTACAACTCGTGTGCTAGGACAGACTTTTACTTCACGCCCCTGTCCGCATCCAAGCTGGCCAAGAAGCGAGAGGAGGCCATCGAGAGGGTCAAGAGAGAGGCTGAACAGAAAGTGAGGGACGAGAAGGAAAAAGAGAGGGAGAAGGAGAGAGAAAGAGAACGGGAACGGGACAAGGAAGCGGAGAGGGCTGCTGTGAGTTTCCGCTCTAGTTCCAACCCTTATATTTCCCTCTTTCTGTGTTGCTGGGTGTCGGTGTCTAATCCTGTCCTCCTATGTTTTCCAACAGAAAGCTTCTAGTTCTCACGATGGCCGCATGGGGAGCCCCCAGATGGCTGGGCCGGCCCACATGCGCTCCCACTACGACGGCCCGCCCACCACCATTGCAGCGGTACCCCCCTACATTGGCCCCGACACCCCTGCCCTTCGCACCCTCAGCGAGTACGCCCGCCCCCATGTCATGTCACCCACCAACCGCAACCACCCCTTCTTCGTGTCACTCAACCCCGCGGATCCTCTGCTGGCCTATCACATGCCCGGCTTGTACAACGCCGACCCGGCCATGCGGGAGCGGGAGCTGAGGGAGCGGGAGATGCGCGAGCGGGAGATCCGGGAGCGGGAGCTGAGGGAGAGGATGAAACCCGGCTTCGAGGTCAAACCTCCCGAGATGGAGGGAATGCACCCCTCGGCTAACCCCATGGAGCACTTTGCACGGCACGGGGCCATAGGCCTGCCGCACATGGCCGGCCCTCACCCCTTTGCCTCTTTCCATCCTGGACTGAACCCTCTGGAGCGTGAGCGGCTGGCCCTGGCTGCCGGGCCCCAAATCCGGCCTGAGATGAGCTACCCTGAGCGGCTGGCGGCAGAGAGGCTCCATGCCGAGAGGATGGCCCAGGTGGCCAACGACCCCATCGCCCGGCTACAGATGTTCAACGTCACGCCGCACCACCACCAGCACTCTCACATCCACTCACACCTTCACCTCCATCAGCAAGACCCCCTGCACCAAGGTGAGCGAAAGCCCTGTTCATAACTAATCTCAAGTCACAGCACATTCACCTAATTAGTAAGTTGCATACACTAGCAGAGTACTGTATCAGTTCGGGGTGGGAATCAAAAGTCACCTCACGATTCGATTACGATGCAAAGGGCTACGATTCGAATGGAAAACTGTTATCGATGCATCGTAATGCATCTCAATTTCTGGTTGCTATGCATGGTTATTTTCTCCTCATCAACATAAACAATAGAGTAAATTAACTTCACAGCTGCCCCTATTTTCAGATAAATAACAGTATTGTCTGCTAATTAAAATCCTCCCGATAAGACTGATCAAGAGCTCGGCAGCTTTAAGACCAAAACAAACCATTTTGTAAATTAAATCAAAAAATGTTGTCATGTAATAAAAAGTATCATCTAAAAATATGAATTGCTGTTGTAGCTTCAATATAAAAACAGGACTGTAGTAAGATAATAAATGATGCCAGAAAATGCCACAATTATGTCCTTACAATGCATGGAAGTGCAACAGAAGTGTTTAGTTTGTGAATGCTGTCATTTCTAAATTATTTTGTAAGAACACAAGCTGCTCTAAATGCACCGATGTCAATGCGCTTCGCTATGCTGTAACCACATATCCTACAGTGGAGAAAACTCTTTCTGCGGAGATGCTGGTGCCTGGGATGCCCAAGTACCTCTTGGACAACTTGGACAGGAGAGGAAATTAGCACCTAAGCTGGACATATCACCAGCTTAGTGGGTCCTCAGACAGCAAGAGGGGTGGCGCTTAACAGCATTTTGCTATTTCACTTCAGCCATTGCATAGGCTGTCTTGGGCTGAAGGTCTGCCCCAACCAATTCACAAGCAAAGACGATGCCCGTTTTTTGGGGAGCAGAAGGGCATCGGTCTTGCTCCTCTGTGATCTCAGGCAGTGATCAGCCTTCATAGTGTTCTCCTCTGAGTCACCCTCTTCTACTCTCACTTCCTGCTGTTGGTAAACACAATAAGAATGAACAGCTAAATACAACAGTTAACACAGTGCTAGTCAACCTCAATCCAGTCCCCATTTGAACAATATATAGAACCAAACAAAAATCGTGCAGCAAGGTGGTACAGATAGCAGGTTGTTGCTCCAAAAACCTTTACCATCTCAAAAGCACTGTTCCAACTGCTCCAGTTTTCAGCTTATGACACGGCAGACCAATTTGTTTCTCCTCAAGGTGGTGCTTTGCGGTGTGAAAACGTGGTCATCCATCTGATCCTCCCCAATAGCTTGAACATAATGGGGACCTTGGGCACATGCTCAGAGGCCAGATTCAGTTTGTGGGTATAGCATCTTATGTATGGGAATTTACCAAACTGTGCAGCAACCACCATGCTGGAGGCGTTGTCAGTCACCAATACAAAATCTTTTTTTGTGAGCTGCCATTCTTCCGCTAAGTTTATTATTATAATTTTTTTTTATAAACAGCTCAGGCAAATGTGCACCCGTGTGGCTCTGATATGTGGCTTCAGTTTGGAGCACATGTGACTCAAGCTACGAGTCATTGCTAATGTAATGCACAGTCACAGTTACATAGCAGGATTCTGTGGCAACAGACGTCCACGCATCACAGGCGATTGCCACCCTGATCGCGTTCTTCAATGATTCCATCACTTAAGTTTTAGTTCCACTGTGCAGCGTCGGTATAGCAGTGTCAGGGGAAGAATTGCTGGTTGCGATCCTGCACCTCGGCTCCAACGTATGTAACCGAAAACTAAAGCTTAGGGGTTTCCACAACCGAATAAGGGCGAAGATCTTTAGGATTAAAATTTGTGATCGGGCCAAAAAGATTTGTCTATCAGAGTTGTTTGCTAGCTTTTGATGTGAATGGAGGGCAACCGGTTTTACCCCTACCTCCGGATGAAAACGTGTTATGTGATTTCTCATATTGGTTGATTTGCGTAAATACTTAATCTTGGAGTGACACAGCTTGCAAATTGCATATGTCAAGGTATTTGCTACCATCAATTTTCTAAAAGCATGCCCAAGCACTAGCTTTAAATAAAGCTGGGGATGGTTGGATTTCTCTTTTGTTTGTTGCTCGGTAATTTTCTCAGTTTCTCCATAAAGTAATAGGACGCACGTTGTACACAGCCGGCACAATTTTTTTTTCATTTTCAGTGCAGCCTGACAAATGAGTTTCAAAATAATCAATTGAGTTTTCTGCATTGATGCAGAGTCGTTCAAGAAAATATTGCGATGAGTCTAAGAATAAAAAATCATCAATCATTATCATAATTATTATCAATCATATAAGCAAAAATGTATGTCATTATTGAAATGCTTTAGCTCCTTGTTAGCATTGATAGCTGTATATTGTATGCATATGTGTCATGAATTGTGTGTTACGGTGTGCCTTGACTCTTATGATACTGACAACCAGAAGGTGGTGGTGAATGTCTTGTGTGTCCCCCAGGTTCTGGGGCACACCCGCTAGACGCCCTGGCAGGAGGACCCCACCTGGCCCGCTTCCCCTACCCACCAGGCGCCATTCCCAATGCCCTCCTCGGACAGCCACATGAACACGAGATGCTGCGGCATCCTGTCTTCGGTAAGCTTTATTTCAGCTATACAGTACTTAGAAGTCTTCATCAAAAACTACCTGTAAAAAGGTAACAAATTACTATTGTTAATGCGCATCCTCCAGGTACTCCATACCCCCGGGACCTACAAGGGGGGATGCCACCCCCAATGTCTGCGGCCCACCAGCTCCAGGCCATGCACGCCCAGTCGGCTGAGCTCCAGAGGCTGGCCATGGAGCAGCAGTGGCTTCACGGACACCATCACATGCACGGAGGACCTCTGCCTGGACAGGAGGATTACTACAGGTCAGACAGAAACTACCGGTACATTCATATTGAAGTGACTCAATCCTCTGAATTATTTCATATAGTATATTATAGTAACAACGAGGCATCATTTTAATATTGTGAAATGGTCACACACACAAAGATTTTGACCATTGCTAATGTGTGGTCTTTTTGTTACGTTGCAGCCGGCTGAAGAAGGAAAGCGACAAGCAGCTGTAACTGGCCTGGGGAAACAGAGACATGCAGGTGCACAGGACGGACAAAGGAAGTTGTTAGAGAACAGTCTTGCAGAAGAACTCTGTGGTCCTTCGAACACTTTGCGTTTTCAGAGAATAAGACGAGTTACAGTGCTTGTCTGAGGATTCTCGAGATGTCTGTTTTCGTTCCTATTGTGGACGTTTTAATTTGATTTTATCAAGACATTGACTTTCTTTGATATATAGCCTTCAAGTAGTGACAACGTCCTCAAGACTGAATGTGACTCTCCTGCATGACAAGACTCTAAGCTTCCCTGACGTTTTTGTAGGTGCTAGGAATACTTTGTCACTGTGCTTATAAAAAAAAATACCGGTCAGGCCATTATATCTGAAAAATTACAAGTGCTATCTTAAATTCAACATTTATTTTAATACATTGTTGGAGGTTTTTTCATAATTTTAAGAAAAGCTGCAGCATGGCGTTTTTGAGTCTGTAAATAGTATATATAAACATATAATTATTATTATAATTATTATTATTACTAAGTGTGGACTCCAAACCAAGTCGTTTGAACCTCCAATATTTTCTGTTCTGAAGCATTATCCCTTGTTTCAGAGGGGAGCACCATGGCATTATACGAACAGGCAACGGTTTCAGAGAGGGTTGCGTTTAAGGTGTGAGGTTCCTCTGACATTTGTTAAGATTTTGTACCACACACACAGGTAGAATCTGTCAAGCTGTTTCATTCATATCCATTTACCACAGAAGTACCACATCATAATACCCCCCCCCCCCTCTCTCTCTCTCTCTCTCTCTTCACACTCATACACATACTCATTCCTGCTCTCTCCTACGTCCCTTCCTAACTCACTACCGTTTTTATTTTCCTATGTCATCTATGTTATCATTTGTCAATGTCTTTCTTAGTTTATTTCATATGTGTTTGTTCCATGTATCTGTTCTAGTATGTCCTCAATTATAAAGTGCTTTGGGTGTCTGAAAAGCGCTACATAAATTAAATGAATAATTATTATTATTATTATTATCATCAGAATTCAGAACTCCAACATATTTAGTGACTGATCTAGACACTTGAATAGGTGACACAGGCTTCTTTGGAGTACAGCCCCCTGGAAAGACACTACTGCACTGAGAGTATTGGGCTCCTAATGGTTTTTATTCTCTTGGAATCAGTATTTAGTCCACAATGAAGACATTTCTGACTACAATTTAACCAAGAAATATTTTAACTGTCGGTATTTACAATTTTGATATGCCAACATTTGACTGAAAAAAAATGTACAATGGCTTCAGAATCTTTTTGTTCTATTTCAGTTGTTTTAGTTATTGGAAGTGGACATGTTTACCATAGAATAGGAGCCCAGTATCACTTCTGATTGTTTCGATTTGGGAATGAAGTGTCACTTGTGAATTGGTGCTAGAGAAAACTTGAAGCAGCGTACCACCCTCTTTTGCCTGGTTCGATCCATGTTCGGTAGAGGGATTGTCTCCCAAAACATCATCCTCCAGCTCAGCTGTAATATGTGCTGCCATGTTCACTGTGACACTACAGAGGGCCTGCCTGTATGCAAGGACCAGTGGCCTCAGTGTAGTGTGCTTGCTGTTGACTGTTACTAGCGGTGCTCGTCCGTCATACCTATTTATGTTAGATATGTTTGATTTTCTTCTGGTACTGTGGCCAAAAAACATTTATCCTATGTTTTGATCAATGCGCTTTAGACCTATGACCTCCATGGATACTTAAAAAAAATTGCTTATTGTTTTTTAACTGGTTCCTCACAGAAAGGTAAACCAATTTCTAAAGTTACTCCATTGTCTATATAGGTTCCGGAAATTATATTGAAAACAATTTGGATTAGGGTTGGGCCGATTATCAATGACATCGTGATGTTTTGATGACATCACAATGTGGGACCACATCGTGATGTTTCCATTTTGTATCATAATGTTTGAACAGTTTAAAATATACAAACACAGTTATAATTTTCCTTAGATTTTATCGGCCTTTTAAGCTACTTTATACCAAAATTACCCCGGCTTAGCTAGGCTCGAACAATGCCGATGTGTTATTTCCCTCATATTCTTTTAAATCCGGCTTTTGTTAACATTAGTAACGGTAGCTCATTTCACATATCTGCGTTTAATTGACTAGTCGCGCACATCCCCAACAAACTTGCAAGAACACTGGTAAATAAAATGTGGCACAACCTTTGAGTAAAGTAATTTCGAAATTCTTTCAAAACAAAAAAACTAGTGTTGCTTTTCAATTAACATACATGAATTAAACACAAAAGCAATCTATCATCATTTAAATAAACTAAGAGTTACCTAAAATCTTAAATGGTAATTGAAGTGCATGCTTATATATGGAGCGCATGTGTTGCGCCGTAACCCCCCCCCCCCCCCCCCCCCCCCCCCCAAACATCGTCATATCACGATGTTCCAGCAGCTAAACATCGCCATGCGGATTTCAACACATCGCCCAACTCTAATTTGGATGCTTCATCTCAAAATAAATTCTTTGTGTTGCTCAAAAGGAAAGTCTTGCAAAAGTCTGAAGAAGAATCTCTTCCTTAGTCCAATTCCACCATTTACCAGTCTCTTAATGTACTCATCATTTTCCTTTGCCTTTTTTAAGATTCCCCTGCCATTTAGTTTCCTCTTTGTGTCTCCAAAACCTTTGATGTTAAGTGTTGTCAATGGTTTAGCTTCTTGTTGCAAAGCGGCAATAGCAGAATCTAAATTCTGACTGCTAAGATTTATATATATATATATATTTATACATATATATATATATATATATATATATATATATACTGGTACCTTGAAGCTTATTGTATATATTAGTAGTCGCCATGGGATGACACAATGTAAACAAAAAGTAGAAATAATAAGAACAATTGTGAGTCCTGTGTTCTCTCCATTTGAGTATTTTGTAATTTTTTTGAAAAATTGGTGGAATTAAAATAAACGACTAAGTTACACCACAAAGCACGGTTGTAATGTCTTTGTTGTGCCTGGCTATTTATTAGGAATAATTCAAAATGTCTTAGACAGGTGATTGGACTTGTAGATCTATTAACAATCAGTAACAGATGTTTTTTCCTAATTTTGAATAAACGTGGCAATTAAAAATGTGAGTTAATTCTGATTTATTATTTATTGCAAGCTAATAGCGTATCTATCTACAAGAACCAATTCATATCTATAATTTGCTATAAGCTCATCATTCCTTTTATGTCCAGGTTGTACCTGGATTTGGATTTGGATTTTTCAACATGACTTAGATATCTCCATATTACATTTTATCTTAATAAACATTCACACAAAGTGTTCTTGAATAATACTCCTGTAGAAGGTCCAGAATCCTGTAACTGAACCTCTATCGGTGTGCTGAAGTGTATAACATCAATGCCTTGCTCAGCCTCAAAGAACACCTACTCAGGCAGGGATGCCAAGCAATCTGTAGACCTGCCTTGTTATTTTATACTCACATACTACTGTGTGTGTGTGTGTGTGTGGTGTGCTAGACCAGCAATCTGTGATGGTTTGCCACAGCGATGGCTGTCATTTTGTGGGGGAGCCATTATTCTTCGGCTGCTCTAAGAAATGATGCCCTGTCCCCCGTAAAATTGAGGCTCCACAAAATGTCTATCCAAGGGCTGTCATGTGACATCCGCCTTGAAAGGAGGTGAGGTGGTGCTGCTTGTTGTTCCAGGCTCGCCTCACCTCCCCACAAGACACAACAGCAAGACGTCAGAGACAAGCAGCGCTGGCTTCTTGAATAATTCATCTCCCTGCTCCACACCAGCGATCGAGCGACTGTGACTCGTGTCAACTTAAATCCTTCTCATATTGCCGTGCGTACCCCTCAGGCACGAGCACCGAGCGAGCACACGACGCCTCCAAATCTGGTCTTTCTGCCTGAATACCAATATGTCTTCTGCCGTACCCAGAGACTGTATAGTCTGTTCTAGAATATTTTAGAAGATAAACACTGTGGACATTTTCTCTGCTCTCTTTCCAATCGTCCATCTGTATCCTCCCCCTTCTTTCACCATCCACTTAGCCTGCTGAGTGTTGTGTTCAGCAACAGCATGTAACCTCCATGCTATTAACTTCAGTCGGAAGGTACAGCAGTTCTGCTCTTCCCTGGGTACCTTTGTGACTGCACTGAGGCAAATGGAAAAATCTGGGCTCCAGTTGTAAATCACAGATGACATGAAACCGAACACTTCTTTGGTTGCCTGGTTTGGGTATGTTCAGCATTTTACACTCAAGCATCATCTTATCCAAACTACTGCAAGTTATAGTAAGGCCTAACACAAAATGTTACAACTGAGCTTCATTAAGACTAAGCCAAGATGTTGAGAGGCCTGTGTATCTAAAATTACATTTAGATTCTCTATGTTGGCATTATAAAACACTTAATGATAAAATTGGAAAGAATAATTCACAAAGCATTCTCAATCAGGTTTAGAATACTTTCAGTATCTAGAGCTGCAGAAGTGTCCTTTGTGTGTTTTTAAGACCAGTTTCACATTAATTCACTATGGCTCATCTAAATAAATTATACAGTGCCTGATACTCGTTTAATTACAATAATCAACAGTTGAAACAACACCTTCATTTTGGGTGAGAAAAATGTGTAGTCCTGTATATATGTTCTCACTAGACACTTACTGCCTTGTTGAAAACCTGGTACAGCGATACATTTAATAAGCTAACATGTATAAACCTAGTTTTGATATTTGAATGACTTGACATTTTGTAGTAGTCATGTATCGATACAAAAATGTGTTAAGAGCTAAAGGAATCTTGCCAGACACCAGAGATACACACAGGCAATTTGTTTCGAAGTCCTGTGACTCCTGTTTACAAACCAGCCCAGAGCTCCAACTGTGCTTGAGTCGCCCACAAAAGCCACACACTGATCTGTGCTGTGAACAGAAAATGACACCCTCTACATATGCTGCTAATTAGACAAGAGTTTGCCCAGCCCCTCTGACCCTCTTACTCCACCCCTGCTGATAAACCATCAAGTCCCTGTAATTATGCCCTGCTCCTTCTTACCTCAGACTGATCATGTATTCATCAAACGCTACAAGTACACCTTGGGGAAGTGTGTGTGTGCTTTCAGCCGGTGAGTGCACTCCTGTGTGTCCTAGTAGGGCGATATATCTGTAATAAACAAAAGTAATAGGGAGGGATGCTTCATGCTTGTTCTTTTATCTCCAGCAGTGGACCAAAAAAAACAAGAAAACTGCCTTCCTCAGTATGGTAATATTTGTTATTTGGTATATGTGTGTCCAGAATGTGTTGCCTTTTAGAGGGCTACAGCAAAGCAAATCGCCTCAATTTGTTCCTGAAGTGATCAAACCTCATCTCTATCTGAGTGAGTCTGCTGAACAGTGTGTGAGTGCTACTGCTGGTGGCGGTTCAGCTGCTGTTGTATCTTCCTGCAGTGTAGCTCCTAACAACTCACGGGGCACTAATGATATCCTGCTCTCACATTCCTCTCATAGCTGATCGAGATTTCTGCTGTCCACACCAGCAACCTTGTGCAGTTGCTGGCCAGGCTAGAGCATTCCTCACCCAATCCCAACACATACCACACTCTCCAGAGAACCCGCCGACGTCGGTTTCAACGTACTGTGTCTCACTCTCACAGACTTGCTTTCTCCTTTTCTCAACCTATCTCTCTTTGTTATGTTTGACATAGTTGTACTGGGCTTATTGGCTGGTATTGAAATAGACAACACAAGCCTCACATGGTAGACTTTGCAATTCCTATTTAATGTAATGGCAATCTCATGCTACTGATGGCAATTGAATTGGTCCTAATGTATTAAACTGTTCACAGTGTAATGTCGATGCCGCCAATCCAGTGGTCCTTAGTAATTAAAATAAATAGCACTTTTAATTGAACCCAGTGGTGAATATGGCTATTGAATCGCCGTTGCATTTGATGTTGTATAATCACATTCACTGTGGTTCTGACTTTTTATTTTAAATCTAGTATCCATGTCTAGCTTAACAAAATCGGTATCCCCATTTAAGCTTGACAATGATTTGTTTTATAAAGGCTGTAATTGTCCTACATCCTTCTTCTCTTAACATGCTGAGCTGGAGTAAATTAACTGACCAAAAAAGAAGATTTTTCCAGCAGGAGACTAACTTTGACATTTTCTGTGTCTGAGATCTGTTATAACATATCAGACTGTGCAGAGAACTAGGAGTAGAAGTATTGAACTCCAGCATAACAAAACTTCCATTCTAAGTGACAAAACATGTATTTTGCTGGAAAAGAACCTTTTCACTTTCTTCCATTAATTGTGTGGTGTAGGACTCCTTGTAGAAAGAGAACACGTGCATATGTTTATACTCGTGCCAACCTCTAACTAAAACGGTGATAGAGAGTACTTTAAGGACAAGCTTAGACTCCATATACAAAATGGCAGAACAATAGCAACCATTATTGTTTATCATAGGCTTTCATTACATTTCAATTCCAGTTGAGGACAAATTGGACAATAACCCATAACACATCCCAAAACAGGTACCTTGTATTGGTGTTGTTTTAAAATGATAACGCAGTGAAGTGGCATTCTTCTGTTATGAGATGGTTATTGAATTTGAATTTTAGTTTTGCATAATTTAGGGGAACGCTTGTTATAAACACAGTCCTACTTCTAAATTAAAATCCAACCTTGTGTAAAAATAAAATACTACCCCGGCCATGGTCTGCTGTTCTAGACTTTATTAGCTATTTTCCTTCCTCTGCCTTGCCACAGCCTTTTCTGCACGACAGAGCTAATACTGAGTGTCTGATTCTCCAGACACACAATTATAAAAGCAAGCAGTTGAGACTCTACTTTGGGAAGACCATAACTACTACTCAAATGGCAAAGCTGCCCTTGTTTGACAAAGCTCAACAAATTAGCCCATTTTTTACCAATTTAAAATACCTTGTCCACAGAAATTCCTCTTGGAGTCCAGACCCAGACCAGAGCTAATTGTAGATTCCCTTATCCTTTCACCCTTACTTACCCTGACCATAGCCTTGTAGTTCTAAATGTCGTTAGTCAGGTGATACCCAATCAGAACATTAACTGAACATCTGTAGAGGAACTACACTGGAGATGAATGCTAGACTATCCAAGGAAAAGTCTATAATCTAGAATCCTGGAGGTAATAGTGAGATTTAGTTTCATTCAATAGATAAGCTGTTGATATCGCTTCAGACATGTAGGTTACCTCAGCCGTTTATTTATGTAAAGTAATAGCTTTCTGTTACATGCAGATTGCTTGAATCTCAGACCAGGCTGACCTCCTTTGTGGAAACTGTAGGCTGCCTGTCTGAGTGCTGGCCATAGCATCAGCCCCACCATGACCAAGTAAATCAAATACATTTAACTCCTTAGCTCTTTCCACCACCATCATCCATCTGTGGTTCACCGCTCATAAGCAGCTGTCGTTTAGCTGCCTCTTTGATGTGGGCCTAACCCATTTAGCCTCTTGATTGACCCACATCATGGTGACAGGTTGGCCGTCCTATCTCATCCTAGCCCTCTGGTGGGTTTAGCTGCCCGTGTGTTGTAGCCTGGGACTCGGGGTGATTTTAGAGGCTGCCAAAGGAGGTCTGGGGTGCCGATCAGGAGATGCATGGCGTTGTGGCTCCGAGTCTAAGGCCAGGGGAGACACCCTGCCCTTGTGTGTGTGCATTGGCCATCCCTGTGATAGATGGCCGTGACAACCTGAACCCCCGCCGTGCCACAGGGCCGTCCTGCAGCCCTGACGCAGATAGATTGGGCTTTGTTTTCGCACACCACCACCATGTAATTCATCTTCACCACGCGCCTCAGGAAGAGAGCAATTTCTGAGCATGGCTGGCAGCCGATAAACTCACTGGAGGGCGGATAAATGCAGCCCTCAAGGCCCTCAGGACAAGCACCACCCAGGAGATGGTCGAAGGAGATGTTTAAATGTATGCAGCTCCAGGCCTCCTTTCTCACCTTGGTTATAAAAAATAAAATCCTGAAAGTGTAATGTTTTTCCCCCATTCCAGTGTGCAATTTATCCTAGATAAGAAATAACATCTCTGAGAATGTTCTACAGTAATGGAGCCATTCTAGCACCGGCAAACAATGTCACCCACAAAGCCCTGGTTTATCTCCCTATACTGCCTTTCGTCTTTGCACTGTTTAATAAGGAAAATATCAAATGTAGCCAGTATTCTCTGAATAAAATAATGTATGCTTGATATGGGTAAATTCTGAAAAGGTGAAAAGTTTAAAGCTGCTATTTATGGCCATAAAGAAGGATTTGTGATTTGTGTTGCCTAAATAGACGTAAATATGCCAATTCAAATAGTAACAAAGACTGAGTCGTGAACCATATTGTTGCACTAGAATTAAAGCAATGTTGCCCTGTTGCTGTAATGCCAAGCTTCTTGAGTGCAGATGATGGGCTTCACTATTGTTGAATGCCATTGTAAGGTCTATAAACAGAAATAACCACGGGTTGAATAGATACAATTAATGGGCGCCTTACAATCGCTGTGGTAAGAGGCTATAATTCCTATACTAGCAAACATTGGTGTTCATCACGCATTCAAGAAAATACATACATGTTTGTGAAACTTTTAATCATCTAACCAGTCTGATTCTGAAGGTTATGAATCTTTAAAAAGTATATGGCCGTAAGTGTGAGTGACTAAAAGGCCCACACGTTTATCCAAGTTTATTATACTCAAAACATCCGTCATCCAATGATCCCCGAAAAAGAAAATGTGATGTCTGTAAAATCATCTCAGCAAATCCGCACATTTCAGATATTCAGCCCGGTCAGTGACCCCACAGAGATTTAGCAAGAATCAGACACTGGGGTTTTTCCTTAATCTTGTGGCTGTGGAGCTTTACACCGGTTCGATGTGGTGCGGCCATGGACCACACTGACGGGTCCTCCGGAGATGGATGTGCACGAGGCAGATTACAGAGCCCCGAAACTAGAGGAGAGAGCAGTGGAAACTGCAGGGGTTTCGAAACACACTCCTAAAGCTGTGCTTTAATACAGCGAAGAGGGACAGCTTTGGTTAATGGGGCGATCGGCGATGCAGAGTCTGGAAATGAATAGTGCTGTTCTATCCTGAAGCACAGCAAATGGAGGCACAGGGGAGGGTGAAGCTTGAGCCCCAGCACTAATGAACACAGTTTAAAGGGACTCTAAAGACCCAGACAGACTAGATCGACCTAAGTTTATTCGCCATGTGTATTTGTATTATTACAACATTATCTTTACCGACGACATGACATCTGAAAAGATGTTATAGATAATGTTTTTTTTTCTATATTGTGACTGTTCCAAACATGTTCAGAGGCATCTCAATTGAGATTTAAATCAGCACTGACGGTGCTCATGTTGGACATTTTTCTACACACTCTAGAGCAGCCCCTGGGGTCACAGAGAGACTATGCATGATTTGTACAGCACTCCTCCCTCCCTATAAGCCCTCCGCTCTGGTTGCTGCGGATTTAATGGGTTTAGCAGCTGTTGAGGAAAAGCAGTCAAGGCTTGTGGCATATGCTCTTGTTAGAACAAAGAGTCGAGTGCCACACAGGCCCGAACTGCCTTTGCTGCAGCAACGCTGTGTTTTGTTAAGAATTCAATTGGAAATCAATTTAGAAGCCTTTATGAAATGTTTTCCTCAACCTTACCACATAGGTTATTTTTGATTGGTGTGTATGATGTGCACTTTTGGGTAAGTCAGTGTGCTTAAGAGGTTGTACAATATTCACACCTGTACAGGTCTATTGTATGTTGTGTTGTAAGGTGTAATTTTAAAACCCATGTATTTGTAGTTGTAAGAAAAACCACATGTTCTATAGCGCCCTCCTAAGGTAGAGTTTTAACACTTTCCACATTGAGTTTTTTCTGTACTCCTTTAGAAGATGGTGACTTAACAGATACTGGTGTAGGGAGTCCCCTAGTGGATTGTAATAGACATCGACATAAAGTGTTGTTTTGATATTGAATAAATCAATAAAACAAAACATTTTGTTCGATGCAATCCAATGAAGCAAACTTTAACAGCCTTTAAGAAACCTTGATACAGCTTTTGTAAAAAATGAGAATCCCTCCCATTTTTTTAAATTAAGCTCACCACTGCTGTGTAAGGCACACAAACATGTTTCCTTGTTGGAATTCTTGGAGCATATATTTATTTCACATTCATATCAAAGCAAGTAGTTACTATGAGTAGGTTTCAATAGCAAGGCTAGGACTTTCTGTAGATAAAGCCTGATTCCATAGAACTTGGAACTCATCCCTTATTTAGATGTATTGTGGGTGTTTTTGGTACTGTACTCTATTGGTTCATGTAATTTTCGCCTAATTTCTTCAATGATAGATTATGAATGTGCTGCTTGAATATGTATTATGGATCAGATTAGATCAGGGGTGATCAACCGAGGGTGCCGTCGTAGTTCCGCAGATGTGTCTCTTGCTGAAGATGTCGGATCTTGACGGGACAATGGCTTGATGAGTAGACCTCTCTCACTCTTCTCTCTGGTCTCCTGCCTCCCGCCTTGCCTCTTCCATACCTAACACAACCACCTCGACGAGTGTGTGAAGGCCATGATGGAGTGTGGAATGAAGGCCTGGTACATAGAGGAAAGCCACTTGTGAATTGTGATTTTTGTCAGCAGCCTGCAGTGCAGGCAGAGAACTGGAGGCTACAGAGAGTCCCTAATGAGTCTCTCTATGTCTGCTCATCAACAGTACGAGCTACTGCCCCCCAGGTTCTAACACCCAACACCTTATACCTATATTTGGATCTTCATCCAACTCCACCATGTCCTTGCCCAGTAAATGTGATTCTGATGAGGCTGCCTGGCCACCATTATTTCCTGGGTGGGCTCCACTACACACTTAGCTGTCATTTAATACATCTGTCTTGGCCTAGTACTAACATAGATCATCACAAACACCATATTCAGGACAGCAGTTTGTTATTGTTGATACTGTTGTTATATTTCATCACCACCACAAGAGGGAGTTCTATACAAAGGTTTTTTTTTGTACACTGCTTTTGCTGCTCTTGGAAATCCTAAAGAAGTGGACATGAGGCATAACATTTCAGTCGATAGATGGCACTAGAGAGTTTTGGGATAGACAAACAAGCACTTCATTATTTTGGTTATAAAGTTATTCCGCACATTGATAATACTTAATATATAATAGTTAAGATTCCAATTTAGTATCCCAGCATATTAACTTATTTACTGAGTTAACTTACTGAGTTGTAAGTTAACTCAGTAAATAAGTTAATATGCTGGGATACTAAATTGGAATCTTAACTATTTATGTCTCTTGTTTGAGAGAACCTATTTGTTTTACTTGTTTGCTTGTGTTTACTGTTTGGAATGGAATGGAAAGGCCTTAGTAGTACGGGTTCCCTTCCATTAGTGCATGGAAAACAGCATGGAGAACTGTTGCCTCCATCCACTCAATATAAAAGACAATGGTCTCCACATCAGGGTAGTAGTATATTATAATTTCCTAGTCCTCAGAATCATCTAGATGTTTTTAACTCGTTTCTTTTTTTTTTTTTTTGTGGAGAACAGAACGGTTTCCTATTGAGTTATCTCAGGTGACAAATGAATGAGTTCAATGGGGTTTTAGAGATAAAAATGGTATGCAACATTCTTCGTGCAAGTCTATGTGCGTGTAGTTGCAGTATATTTTCTGTTTGTTTGTGAGTGTTAGTTGAGTGTGTTTGTTTGTGTGTGTGTTTCTGTGTGTCAGGGGTTATTGGCTTCCTGAGGCAGATTACCACCTTTTCCAGGGCCTTGTCTCTCCGCCGGTGTGGAAGTTGTGTGGGCATTCTCTGGATTGCCTCAGCGCCGAAGCATGCCGGACCCTGTTATCCGGCTATCCATCTGTGTTATTGATTTTTTTTTCTCCCTCTTTGTAGAGTTTCATCTTTCCTTCACTCTGCTTCTCTGAGGGCCAAGAGAGAGAAAGAGAGAAAGAGAATGAGAGAGAGAGAGAGAGAGAGAGAGAGAGAGAGAGAGAGAGAGAGAGAGAGAGAGAGAGAGAGAGAGAGAGAGAGAGAGAGAGAAAGAGAGAGAGAGAGAGAGAGAGAGAGGGGGGGTTGGAGGAGGGGTGAGTAAGGGGGCAGCAGAGATCTGAGCGCTTGTAGCAGGGGGGTTGGAGAAAAGGAGGGGTGGAGAGTGGTGGGGGTTCTGAGGGTAGGGGGTGTTGAAGGCTTGGGGGTGGTGGGGTGGGGTGGGGGTGGGGGTGGGGAGGTGGGGGGGTGGGGGTGGGGGGGGGGTGGGTTGTGTGGGGTTGGGGCTGTCAGCCTGGACTGTGGATGAGCAGAGAGAGATTCTTCAAGCTTTTTTTTTCTTCTTTCTCTCTTCACCCTCATGGGAGTATCCCCCTCCCCCCTCCTCCTCCCTGTTCCATCCTGCTCTGAGGCGCCTCTGGTGCACACGCTCCACTCGGTTCCTCCTCCCCCCCCCCCCCCCCCCCCCCCCCCTCTCCCTCCGTCCGCCTGCCTGCCGTCTCTTCGCCCCGGGGGGTTCTTGCAGAGCTGCCGGCGCAGCCGTGATTTGCCGGAGATTTGTCTAAGTGAGAAGCAATTAGTGCACCCAGGCACTGCTAATATATGCATGCCCTGGCCGACCCCCCATTTGGCAGTACCAAGGCCAGGGTCAGAGCAGAGCAGGGCACTGCTGGCTCTCTCTCACTCCTAGCTCACTTTCTTTTCATCTACAGCCGTCATCTGGCTATTTCTCCCCTTGAGCTGACCCAGCCATCTTTGATTCTATTAGAGAAATAATTAGCCCAACGTTGGCATTTGTGTCTAAGCGAGGTGTCTATGTGCATGTGAGCGATTGTATTTTTTGGGGTGTTCAATTGTTGCGTCACCATCAAGTCCCTACCGTGTGCACATTATGAATAGCAGATGGGGTTTTGGCAAATTCAAAAAGGTCTTTGTGATTTGTGCGCGATTTGTGTGTGTGAGTTCTTTACGTCAGTTCTACAAGAGGCTTCCTATCACTTCAACTCCACCTACGCTTGTTTCCATCGCTGCATTAATGGAAATTGTTTAGTGAGTGAGGGAGTTGTAGCAATAGTGTCCATTCAGTACCTAAAATACACACACACACCCACCCACCCACACACACACATACACACACCTACAAACAAACAAAGACAGTTATCATGCAAAAGTGGGGGCTAAAAGGAATCTTTTTAAAACCCCCTGCACACATTTCATGTGTATATTTAAGTGTATATTTAACTTTGTTTTTATGTCTGTATGTAAAGTATGTGTATGCATGTAAGGGTGAGAGAAATGCTGTATCTTGACTGCAATTTTATACAACTTTCAGTCCAGTCCCACCTCTTGTTGAACTTTGCCGTTTTCTGCGTGCATACTGTATTTTGGTCTATCTACAAGCAACACAAAGCATTGGACCACATTACTATTTTTCAAGATGGAGTCCACATGAAATGTGGGTGGTTTGGGTTGAGGTGCTCGCTAATTAAAGATAGGCTAATTACAGTTTTTTTTGCTGCTGCTGATAAGAGGATAATCCTTGGAAGAAAGGCAGAGATCGAAGTGGTCCCCAGCGGACTGGGCCTACCGCTTGACTGGACCGGAAGAAAATCCCCCTTCTTTAAAGACCAGGATTTGTAACCTGGTAGATGGAATATTCAACCAATCCCCATCTCAAGAGTGGAAGGTCTACATGCTGAATAACCTCTGCAAATTGGCCTTCATTCACCAGGCCGAGTAACGCTGAGGTTTTTCAAACCTCTCTCTTTTGGTCAGTAAGTTGTTTTAGCCATTTATTATTAAGATTAACATGACACAACAATCATACGACTATGCATTAGTGCCTCTGAAGGATGCTCCAAAAAGAAAACGAATGGTTAAAATACACAATGATAATGTCTTAATACAAAACTACTGTTGATAGGAATACTGCTGAAATAAGTTAGTTGTTGGCAGGCAGGAAAAATACCTCAAAGTCAAAGTTAGATGGTTTAGCTGATCTCTCCTGCTAGGTTCTGGAAGGGGTCGAGGTGGGGAGGTTATAGACATTATAAACAAAAAGGTCCTGGTGACGGACTCACACATGCACACACACACGCACACACACACACACACACACACACACACACACACACACACACACACACACACACACACACACACAGACACATAGTCACACATACACACACACACACACACACACACACACACACACACACACACACACACACACGCACACACACACAGCCATTATGTCACAGTTCTCTCTATCACACCACATTGCTAAATACATGGGCTCTATATTGTTTGACATTAATGTCTTTCTTGTGACTCTAACCCATATTTTGTCATTGGGTGCAAGCCATTAGCACATGCTAGGCTGTTCCCATATGCTGGGACTCCACAGATCTATAATTCAGAGGTGGCAGATGTCCCCATGCATCATTCATGAGTGCGGTTCCACGCCTAGCTGGCGGGAGAACCACCATACATTTAGAGGATATCCTCTTAGCTGACCCTTGAGTGTAACTTTGCACGACACTGCAGGCCTCTCCACAACAAATAGACTGCATTTGTACCAAAATGGGCCATTCTCTCATTACAGTGCATTCCAATTGTGCTTTTTGTTCCAATGTTGTTTATAGTGAGATGGAGTATGTTGGTTGTGTAGATACGGTTGTGTGTTGACCAAGAAGGATCTTCTCAGCAAACCTTCAGCTTGACAGTGTGATAAAGAGGGAGCTGTACTCTGTTTCCACACACAGGGTTGGTGTGTGTTTTTGTGAGGGACAGAAAGAGCGAGTACCTGCGTGTGTGTGTCTGTGTGTGTGTGTGTGTGTGTGTGTGTGCGCGCATGCGTGCGTGCATGCGTGTGTGCGTGTGTGTGTGTGTGTAATCATCAGCGTAAGTCACAGCTGCACCTGGGGGCCATGCTGTTAGGTGGAGCCACCCTGGGAGCCGTGCAGCTTGGGACGGGACACACGCTGGCCTAGCTGATCACACATCCGCGTCGCCAAGCCTCGTTGCCACTCAATTGGGTAACCTGATGCCTCCGCCGGAGCCTTGCGCTGGGAGACAGGCTTCTAGAAAGTCTGCCCCGCCGACCAGCGTAACGTGAGCTCCCAGCAGACAGCAGCGGTGCCTCCCAGTCATGGGAGGGGAGGCTCCAACGTGCCACCACACGCCTGTTGCCACAGATGAAATCAGGATATGGGAATCGGCAGCGCCTGAGTTCAGGCAGTTGCACAACGCGCACACGTGTCAATCTGTGCGCTCTCGCCCTCACCCTCGTGGAGTCATGAGGTGCTTCTGCCTCACACCACTTGTGAGGTCCCGTGTGAAGTGTGGGGACACGGTGTGTGGCAAGTGTGACTGAAGTGTTTAACTGGCACATTGGAGAGGGGAAAAAAGGGCTTGGCTTGCAAGATGTGTGCGCATTTTTTGTGCCCTCTTGTATGTTTGCATCAAGTACGTGCGTGTGCATGGTGTCGGCCTTTGTGTACACCATTTATCTGTTCCCATTGAGTACCACTGTTATATTCATCCCTCATTAGTCCATAGACTTTTTATAACATTAGCCCTGTTTCTCACTGCTTGTTATAGACGAAGTCGGACTTTTGGCAGAGAGTCTCTTACTAGGCTTACATTTGAATATTAGTCAGAGTTTCTCACTATAGTTTCACAATAGTTTCCTCCACTTTCAGTTCCCATTCCCAATATGATCATCATCAAACGCATCCATCTGGGGGGGGGGGGGGGGGACGGCCTTATTGGTTGGTCACTGCCAGGGTGTTGCCCTCTACCGATCACAGAGAGGTGGGGGTGCACATAGCGGTTTACCAGCGACGAGGGGTTGACGGAACACGCTTCCGGCCTGGCAGAGGGACAAGAGCTGCTGTGTTATTCCAGCGGGTGAGGAGGTTAACTGGGCCACAGAGGAGCCTGGCGCTGCGATATTGACAGGTTGGAACCTGAGGGCTCCTGCAGGATATGAACACTGCTGGAGGGTTGGTTACCGCCGCCTGCCTGCTTGGGAGGGAGAAGGGGAGGCGGTAGGGGAGGAGGGAGCAGGGGTAGGGTTATCGGAGAGACGAAAAGCCAGGAAATGTTTAGGAAGAATATATATGGTGAAAACAAAAGGAAAAGCCATGGCATTGAAAATGAAGCAGAACATAAATGGAAAGGGGAGTTGTAAATGATTACACAACAGAGAAGTCCAAGTTTTTAAAGTAGCTCTCGTTTTTGTTTTGTGGCATTACTCCGAAACTCTCCCTGAGCTATGAGTGAGAATTATGGGTAATTTACCATGGTAATGACAGAGCAGGTCATAAGGTGATCATTTGAGCAGAGGTGGGCGCCGAGGGCTGTTTGTTGATTCCCAGATAGGGATGACCCTCACCCGACCTCCACTCAAATCAATACTCCCTCCTTAAACTTTCATTTGTCTTCACCTTTGACAGGGAGCAATTTAAGGAGCCTTCTACACATGTTCTTTTAGCAAAAAGTATACTGAATGGTAGCTACTTAAAATAGACAATTATTATAACTATTAATTCAAGAAGATTATTTAAGAAATGGAATTTCAGTTATGATGAAAAATTACAGAATGGAACAAAAAACTGATTAAATCAATGACATGGAATGTAAAGACATTTGATCAAGAACTTGGCATATACCCGTGCACCATGGCCTTTACATTGAGGTTATCAGATATGCAGCAGCAGCACACATACGCTTTTCATCTTCTAAGAGGATCATGACCCAAATGACATAGGGAGTCCCTCCAACGCAGGAAAGCCTTTGTGAGGCTTCCACATCTCTTCTCACCTCCTCCTCATTCTGTTGTATTTCTTTGTCTCTCCCCCTCTTTCTCATTCTCACTTCCCACAAGCCCCAGTGTGGCCCAGAAGGCGACAGGGTTTCCCTGCAGAGGAGCAGGACTGATGGGGCTCATCTCTCATCTTTGCTGGTATTCCTCCACTCTGGGGTCACACATTTCCACTCAGCAGAGGGAATCACCACGCTGAGACGTCATGAGATTTACCTTAACATTTGAGAATCTTCTCAAGATGGCTGTCTGTTTAGAGAGAAGCTCTTGATGTTTTGACCTTGGTATTATGGCTACATCTTGTAAAGGCTGTAATGTAATGTAAAGCTTGCATTACCATGTCACCAGCGTACCAGGTTTCATACCGAGACAGTAGAGAGATTTCTTATTTTTTTTTAAATGTTGCAAACGACCCTAAGCTCTTTGTGACAAGGTGGCTATAAATAATTCCACCTCCAACAGTCATTCTATGGAGGGGAGAGTGAGTGACATTATCACCAGTCTTGCTGCTGTGGCTTGGCAGTGCCGGCAGCTGAACTCTGGCCCTGCTCGGAGCAGCACAGGAAGCGCGTCACCCTGCTACAGCTAACTGGAAGCAGATGTCTGGGGCTGCCGGGGATTCTCTCATCATGGAACATGAGCATCAATAGGGAAACTTTGACTGCAAGCAATATCTATATTTCTCTCTCTTTCTCTATCAATCTCATGTTTCTTTGGTTCAAAAATGTTTTTTTCTCTTGTCTCTCTATGCGGAAAATTATCCGACATATTGCAGGAGTTTATAAAAAGACGAGCAGAGGTAGAGGAAGTGAAAGGAACAGTGAAAAAATGTGTGGTATAAACTGAATATTTTGTGGCAAGATACGTTTATGTTTACATGTTGTTGTTTTTTTGAGCGACAATCTGCGGTAAATGTTTTCAGTAAACAATAGACAATGAAATCTCCTGTCTTTTATTATTTCTTTGCTAATTAAATGAGGGATTATCTTTCAAATGTTCTTTCTCTTGCAGCTGATTAGTCATTCTCTCCATCTCTCTCCCTCTATCTTTTGACTGTGGAGGTTTCTGTTGTGGGGGATTGTGTTGGCCTGCTTTCTATGCCTGTGAGCGTTGCCTACCCTCCTCTGCTTCACTGCCCCCTCTTTCTCTATCCTCTATTTCTTTATTTGTCTCTCTTTACTCTCTCTTTCTCTCACTCGCACACAAACTCGATCTCTCATACACACAAACACTCAGTTAAACATATACTAAAATATAGAGCCTGCTCAGTACGTATTTAACCCACATAGTAGCCCATTCAAAAATGTCCCTAGCGGTACTGCTGGCCCCTTGCTGAGCTTTCATCATATACACACTCCTGTCTATTTAAGGTCAAACTCTGAATTCAGCTAACATGCTCAATCTTTTGTTGAATACAATAATCAATGCATTACAAAGAGGTGTTTTTTCCACCAATAAGGTAATTAACATGGTCTAACCGCTCGTGGATACCTCGGGGTTAGAGGGGCTTTCAGCAGGCTGTAAGTCTTATCACCTCTCACACACACACGCACGCACACACACACACACACGCGCGCATCGCCTCTGACCCAGCCCATTTCCTGCCTCTGGCTGATCTACGGGTTGATGCCTGCCCAGAACTCTGTGCAGCAGTGAATGTGTGTGTGAGTCTATGTGTATGTTGCTTGTCCCTCCCAATCGATATCCGTCTCGCATCGCTGAGCTGTGCCTGACCTCTGGTCGACCTAGCTCAGTTTTAGTGGCTGGCTCCTTTTGGTCGTGGCCAAAAAACGTGAACTGTAAAGATATGTTACATCGGCGGTTGAGTTCTGGTGCCGGAGCCATTTATTTATGTGAAAGGTTCAGAAACTAGAGTGATCATTGACGTCCTATGTCGGGTCAGATGGCCAAGGCCGCAGCCCACTGGATTTCGATTCCGAGGCGAAGTTATATGCCACACATACATTTCTAAAGTTTGTTTTGGTTAGCAAAACCGACCGAAACCTGGAAAAGAGAGCCAACCAGGAACCCGGGTCGGCTGCCTCGACGATAGCTTGGATGTTGGGTTCAGTGTAGCGTGGTGCTCCAGTGGCTCTGACTCCTGCTGCGGGTGCTAGCTGCCGCTGGCGCTAATTGAACCCTGCCACTAAGGTAAAGAAGGAGGAGGAGGCTGTCAGTGAAGGAAGGGAAAGAAGGGAATAAAAGAGCAAAAAAAAAAAAAAGAGTGTGGTTCGGGCGAAGTGCCCCTGGGGGGTTGGGTCCCTGCCTGCCTGCCTGGCTGCCTTCGTTCGCTAGCTGCTTCCCCCCACCTAAATAGCCATGCCGGCGCTTCAGGGCTTCCTGCGCCTTATATGCTGATAATTGGGCGCTGGAGCTCCACATCGCGCTTATGAAATATAGATTCCTGACGGAGAGGGCGGAGAGCAGTAGAGAGACCCATAGTTGTGTCTGAGGGTGTGTGGAGTCCTGTAGGCTGGGAATGGAAGCTCTGTAGGCTCTGCGCAGAGGCTGCTCAATAGATCTATCTGGGCTTATACTTTTGTCTACGTGACAGAAAGCAATGTTTTGGTATTGCTTACTGTTATGCACTCACAGCATACACATGTAGGCACATTGTGACAAGGAGAACAGATTTGAAGAATAAATCTGTAAATAAAAAGTTCCTTGCCATCTCACTGACAAAACCTTTAGGTAGCATCTAGAGAATTGCCCTGTGATAGGCCTAGCTTGAAATTAAAGTGTTTGAAGCACCTGGTTACATGTTCAACAAGTACAAGCAGATGAGCTAGGCTATTTGGCATGTTTGGTGCAAAGCCAACATACTCATGATATATTTTAAATGTGCCCATTTTCTAAAGCATTGTGAAGTATTCCTGTATGATTGCATGTTTATTTTATTTATCACCTAGGTCTGGAAGCAAAGCTGCAGTCTCTCGGGTGTAGTTTAGAAGGGAGCATGTGCTTCCGCCACATGGAGACCAAACCCCAGGGAGAGAGTCGTCTCCTGGGTACTCTACAAAAAAGAAAGGAACGGGATCTTCCCACTTATACCTCTGAGCACATTCATTTATTTATTATTGTGCGATAAAGGATTGCAATTTGGGAAACCCCACAAATATAGGTAAGGTTTCAGTGAGAATATGAAATTTTTGTTATACATTTTTTTTGTAGAAAGCCTATGAGCTTAAATGCAGTCCTTAAAAATGAGATTACCCATCTAAACAGAACACTAAACTGGCTTTCTTCTAACATTACTTTCATGTCTTACCTTTATCTTGGACGCATGTCGAGTAAGCGCATGCAAAAGACAGGTGTGTGCTCTTTGCAGGCGAGAGAGTGATATAGAGTGACAGGTCATGTGTAGATCTACTGAGGTGGAAGATAGACTCCAATCAGTAGAGTTTCAACTGTTTGGTGCTAACAGCTAGTATTTATGTGACATAATGTGATGAACTGAGTAAAATAATACCAACAAGGACCACCGGTAAGATCAAATGGGTACATTACAGACTAAGATACTATTATTGCTTAGAAATTCTACCAGGACTTTTTGGGTTAATATATAAATGCTAAATGCACCATACCATGTTGACTTCATCCATGGTGCCACACCCTAAAATAGCAATAACTCACCTGTTGGAGGTTATTTCCCTTATCTTCTGTTATTTTACAGGCCACGGATGGCAGTGGCAGGTTAAATATCGATTGTTGCGTGGTACACGGGCGCTGCATGCCCCACGTCTTCTTTCCGATGGACCACCGGGACTCTATTGGTCAATATCAATTGTAATTCCCGGCATTGGGGGCAGACAAATTCATTTCAATTACAATTAGCATGGCAGCAAGCTGGCTGATTTATGGCTTTGTTTTCTTTCTTTTTGCGCTCCCCCGCGCATTAATCACCCCCATGCCGGGCTGCTTGATCCGCACTTCATCTACCTGCCAAGGCAGCCGCCCCACCGCACATTCCTGGACCGCTCCCCTTCTTTCGCTCCCTTCTTCCATCTCTAGAACGCTGTAAAGAGAGGCAACAGCAGCGGCGTCCCGTCAGAAATGTCTGCCTTTGATTCATGTAAGAGAGTGCAGTAGTGAGCCGATGCTTTGCCTATGTCTGGAGTGGTGGAAATTGTGTTAATGATCAATTATGCTTCTTCCGCAGCAGCAAAGGTCTCTGCACAAGAATTTGTACAATGAGGCAGTTCAGAGCTCACAATGTAAACATCTACCATCTCCCCTTTATGTAACCCCCCCCCCTCCACAAACAGAAACACACATATACACACACACACACACCACCACCCTAATGAAATCCCACCCGTCACCTGATCAACTACCGCGGTACATAAAAGCAGGATAAATACGTTCATAACCTTTTTTTACAGGCTCCGGTTAGGTGCCCCGGCTCATAAACCAGCCGTGGAGTTTTTCAGTCCCAGAGAGGCCACACGCTGGAACAAACAAAACATGGCCCTCGTCCACTACCGATTGGATCACCATCCGTCCAATTTGAAGACAACCGACCAAGCCTACTGTGGATTGTCTCGAAATGTTTGTGGCAAAGCGCTGTCTCTCTCTCTGCCCTTTTTGTGTTTCGATGGTGAGTCATTCAGGTTACGATTGATTCCAGTTGGAATTGCGTTTGAATCCCACAAGGAACCTTGGTCCCCATGAGTTTGGCAGCTGTAATCCCCCCACCCCATTCCCTCTAAAACTCACAGCTCATGCTCATATGTGTCTCAGTGTGTGGCTACAGTATGTGTGTATTTTGTCCAAAGGTAAGTGGATGGGGGTGGGGGGTTTGTGGGTGGATTTTTGGCATATGCGTGTATGTTTGGGTGTATTCGTGTAGCGGTGTGTGTGTGTCTTATGTGTGTGTATGTGTGTGTGTGTTTATGGTGTTGGTTTGGGTAGGAGAGGGGTTGTACAGGGGATGAAGGGGGACTTATATGGTTACGGGAAAGTCGGTGCTTTGAGCAGCCAGTAAAAACACTAAGCGGTGGGCCACTCTGGGCAGACTAAACATTTGTTTGGACATCCTGAAAGGAAGGTACTCTTTACTGTAGGATATGGGGAAGTGTATGTCTCTGTCTCTGTGTGGCATGGGGTCTAAAAAAAATAAAAGTTGAAATTTTACTGGCACAATTGCTATTCCCATACATTAGTATCATAATAGCGTCTCGAGTCTAGAGACTTCCCAGCTTATAGTTTAAATAATTAAAGGGATCTTTCTTTAGCATTTTCAAATATATGTATCTTTATCTCTTACTTTCCTTTTTTAAATATCAAAGAGGGGCTCCTCCAACTATAACCTGTGAATAAAATATGTAAATAGGAAAATATATTCCCAGCACCATTTTACAGTTCTTTAAGTTTTTCTATCATAAGTGGGTGTTAGAAATTGCCACTAGCTGTTGCTCTGCCTGAATAGAAACGTACGCTTTAAACATACAGTAAAGCTTTATGGATCCTCAACTCAACTCCTAAATCTGAAATTCTACCGAACAAGTATAGCTGATCTACAAAGAGTGATCTATGTACCTCATCTGGGAAAATTGCTTCGCAATTCTAGATTCTAGATCTGAATTCACCATCTTTGTAAGGGGCATGCATAAGCAAATTTCTACTTTAACATCTGAGAAGGGCCTTAATATATATTGGAGCACACTTTATTTCAAAGAAAGAGTAAAAGAAGGTTTTACATTTAGTTGTAAAAATGTCAGATTGTATATTCTTACTATTGCAAATCTTAAACCTTTTACCGGTTATCTTCAATACATACCAACTAGCTAATGCAATGCCTTCACTTAAGGTGGGTCTTTACAGAATATCAGGCTACAAGGTAAGGTACATTAGTTGACGATCCTAATAATGCTATGTTGGGATCAACATTATTTGAAATCACGAATTGGATGGAATATATGCTGTGGGCTTTCGTCTCCAATAGAAACCCAAATCATATAACCTTTGGCCCTATTACCCAGTGTGTTGACAATTACAAATGGCTTATATTTTAACTAATTCACCAGTGTTTTATTTGATTAATCACGGCCTTTGCCAAAAACACAATTCCAAGATGCCTTTATACCTCTATTTCTAACAGACAAGCAGACACACAGCCCATTGAACTAAGGACACACCAACACCCACACATTCACCAACACACGCACCCGTATCACACGTAAGCTACCCCGAGAGTGAGTGCTGTATTGGGTTTTCTCCAGGAAGTGCGGCTCCTCCGAAGCTCTGGTCAGATGAAAGGCGAAGAGTTGTATTGATCGGCCTATGGTGGGGGCTGGGGGGTGGGGGGTAAGGAGGGAGGCAGCGCCTGCGGTGAGCCTGCATGATTCAGAGCTGCCAGCCAGCGACCGAGTGAGAGCCCAGGAGGGAGGCTGAGCAGCAGAGAGCAGGGGGTAGTGAGCTGTCGCTGTGCCCCCGTGGATCATCCGTAACCCGCAGACCCCCAATGCACAACAAGCTCACAGGCACACAAACACACAGCTCCCGCATTTCCCTCTACTTCTGTTGACGAGAGCTGTCAGAGAACGTTGCAATATGGCTGAGGGTCAGGCGGAGAGGGGCTGACCCATAGGCCACAACAATCCCATGCACCTCATACATGTAATAGCACACGTATCCTTTACACAATGTGGCCACTTGAAGTAACTATAGGCTGCCCACATGTCCAGTAGGCCTACGTTAAAACAGTTATCAGTTGCAAACAAGATAAAGCACTTGTGTGAGCAAATGGATCCACACGAACCCACATTTCCTGGAAAGCAGTGTTTAAAAAAAGCAGTATCTGGTTATCTAAATAGGTTTTTGAATTTCTGTTTAACCAGGACAAGGAAACCCAACTGTGTAGAAATTACAGCAATTTCATTAATACTATTTGGACTTATAACTTTACTAATTCTCAGTCATTATGTACTCAATTCCTGTAGGTGAGCTTGCCTGTACTGTATGGGTCGAATTTTGAGTGTACATCTGGCCAATTACGTCCCGGGGGACAGATTGGCTAGTTTGCCTCACTAATTGAAAAGTGTCTGCGACCTGTTGAGGCCTCAGCTCCCATTTCAAAGATATGTCAAGCCATAATGCTGATTACCAGTTTAACGTCCAGCGTGGGTTAGTTTCTAGGAGCAGATACAATTTGTGTTTTATATTTCTTACTTTTAACCCTACTCCTTTAACAAATAGAATGACTGATTAGGCCTGAAAGGTCTGCACTTTCAGTTCATAAAATTCCGATTTGAGTTACGGGTATAAGTTAAGCCTAGACCTAAAGTAGGTTACTGTTAGCTGGGACTTGTAAAATAGCCCAAAGTCAGCTTAACCAGTCATACAATTCACCATGTGCGACCAAACAAATCGTTTATGGAGCGTTAAGGGGAGTCACATTAGGTTTATATTTGAAGATATTAATATGTAGGCTATAGCACGAATAGGTTAAGCAGGTATAGCAATCCTCAAAAAATTGCCAAAAGGTTAGAAAGTGGTGTGCAAGTGATCTGTTGTTTTCAAAAAGCATTCAAAATCTGGAAGCATTAGCAATTTTTTTAAAGGGTAATGTAGCCTACTGGGGTTGACTGTTGGTGCTGCTACCCTTCAAACGCACAGTGAACCCTTTTGAAATATAGATTGCGGAAGAGATAAGAAATAATTTATGCTCCTATCACTGCCTCGCACAAATATGGTACGGGATATTGTGCCAATAACTCCCACAAACTCAGAGAGGCACGCTATATTTTACTGCGCAAATTATTAACGGTGCAGGGAAGGCAGGGGGACTCCAAGCATTTTATGCCAGCCTGATAGCCCGGATGAGCTGTTGGTTTGGGTTCACGGCAGGGCTATTGTCCATGTAAAATGAGATGAAGTAAGGTGGGTACCCTACAAATCTATCATTTACGTAAAGACTTACTTTTACCAAAAAGGTGTCTGTGTACGGGGGTTAGCTTTTGTGTGTGTGTGTGTGTGTGTGTGTGTGTGTGTGTGTGTGTGTGTGTGTGTGTGTGTGTGTGTGTGTGTGTGTGTGTGTCTGCGTGTGTGGTTCCAGGGGAGTATTGAGGGAGAATACACGGGGTCGGGTCGGGTGTCTGCTCGCCTCTGTCGGCCGGTGTTGACAGCTGTAGACGCTGGCCTGAAATGACGATCCTCATTGGCCGCCTGCCTGCCGTCCAGCTAGGAAATAAATCCCATGTGGGCGAACCGCTTTGTGGGATCACAGACAGCCGGCTGACCCCTGAGATCCGCCAAGGGAGGAGAAGGGCGCCGGCACGACAGCACAAATCCCTCCGCCTATTTTGGTCTAATATTACAAAGACTGCTCACTCACATATCACAAAAACACCGAAGCTTTGAGGCCATTTCTTACCACTTAGTTTAATTCGATTTTGTTGATAATATAGGTGAAGAAGTTAAGGTACGGTCATACGTAATGTTCAAAATAGGTTGATCTTGAACCTCTGCATGCGTCCGGTCGTTTAGCTATAAAGCCAGACATTTTTATGTTGTGTCCGGTCCTTTTCCTATCCTTTAGACTGTCTATTAGGCTTACGATATAGGCCTACAGTCAAAATGCTAAATACCGTACTATATTATAGTATACTATAATATTATAAGACATATTAGACCTACACCCTGCTAATCAGGTGGTCTCTATTACGTAATCAACATTATATCGACTCCTCAATAGGCTATTCACATTGGAATCGGGTGCCTAAATTGCGTGGCCTGTGACCCCCAAAATGTGCGCTCTAGTCCGTTAAAACGTAGGCTACTATTGCACTGGTTTGAAATGCTTAATATGACCTGACTTGATATTAGGCCAGAGTTTGAATCAGGCCATAATTAAGGTCAATAAATCAATAGCTAGATTTTGTGCTAGACTAGATGTTACAATCTACTTGTAACATTTCTTTATTTATATGATGAAGCCTATACGCCCCTCATGCCTGTTGACTGAATACTGGTGTTGACGCTACTCTTTCTTGTAGGCCTAACAGGTCTATAGGCAATATATTTTGCAGCCTAACTCATGTCTAAAAGGCTGGCTCCAAGCGGTAGGGGTGGGCTTTCGCTCTCTGATGGTTTTCCAGTGAGTATTTGTCAGGTCAGACTGTGCACCGCCCGGCGGTCTCCGCTCCTCTCCCCGGGTTATTTATTACCTCTCTCCCCCGCCGGCAGCGCTGCGGCTCCGGGGCCGCTGCCAACAACGGTGCTAAGGCAGGGGCGTCATGAGGGGGATTCGCAATGGCCGACAAAGATGTTGATTAAATTATTTGCTCTGAAACGGGAAAAGGGTGGCAATTTATACTTCAAGAATTAAGCATAGTAAAGTTTGTACAACTGTAACTAACTAAAGAAGTTGATATTCAAACATAAAGACTAAAGTTTTATGTCTGATATATTGTGTGTTGTGACATTCTTGTCAATATTTCGGCAACCTCAGTGGAAATGATACATCTATAAAACTTGTTGCTTTAAGTCTAATTGATTCTAATTGATCAAAGGCCCAGGGTCTTAATACCAGCCATATAGCCTGCACAATAGTTGAAATTAATTAATGTTTCTAGTTTTAAGACCTTGCGTACAGGATCGAAATCATAGCACGGCCTAGACTTATTTTACCTCTGTTGTTAACCCTCGTTTTCAGATGAAAAAAATTAAACAAACGGAAGAGGAGGTTGGCAGAGAAAGAAAACCACAGCCATATAGTAAATCTTAGATCTCGAGTTTGGGGAACTCCTGGTAAAAAAATCGGGTATGGAACTTACATGAGTCAACATAGGGAAGGGAGTGGGTTGGAGTGGGCAGGGAGTCCCCTTCATGACTGGTTTCACCTGGGCTCTCCCAAAGGTTCACCCCAGCAAAAGGACACCATCACGCCAAACTGTAGGTTTCCACAGAGGTGGTTTACTGTGCTAAACAAAAGGCATTGGATAGTTTTTTGTGTGTTTACTAGGGCTCTTTAGTATCTCTGTTTCAATGTTATTGATGGAGACAATCTGATAATTACTTTGCATTGTAATACTCTCATCTCTCATCATTAATTAAGGTTTGCTGGTGAGAATGCAGTGTATCTTATGGAGATAAATGAAACCCTTTTGAGATGCTCAACACCGCAAAGTTCACTCACCTTGATGGGTGCCATTTGTCCAGGGTGCGTAGTATACCTTAGCATTACCTTGTGTGAGTGTGTGGGCGGGGGGGGGGGGGGGGGGGGGGGCTCCTATTGTTTATTGGGGGGGGGGGGGGGGGGGGGGGGGGGATCATGATGATGATTCAAAAATGTTATATGGTGATCCCGCATTATAGACCTACACAGAAAGGCAATAATAATGGAAGATATAACGCCAGAAACATATCGACAATAAATAAAAAAAAACATACTCTTTTACATATTGCACTAATAATTTACTAAAAGATTATCTGAAAGGCTTTTTACCGTGGAATAAAATGTACCATATTCGCCTGGTCTAATCCTCATCTACAGGTCATTGTGTTTTAGACATAGTGGCAAATACATTTCAAATTAAACAAAAGAATACTATTTACTTACTTAGAATAGTGCCTTGTCTGGTGTGGGTGGCAACTGCAGCCAAGTCAGGCCAATGGTTTGAAACAAGACGGGGGTGTTTCATTTCAAAATTAAAAAAAACATATTTGATATAAATACATATATTTAAATTAACCACTTAAATTGTAGATACATGCATTTAAAAAATAGTCAAACATATTGATGTGTACATTTTTACAGACCCTCCCTTAGTTTGACTTTTTATGCCTTTAGGAGAGCCCTTGTCTCCTTTGGGAGAACCCTGGCTCCCCCGTAATTCACACCCTGCATTTGTCCATCATATCCTGTTTAAGTTTAAATGTGTACATGTGTTGGAGCTGCTCATTAAAAATAGGTAGGCATAATGTCGCAGTACTTATCTAACTGTGGTATATGGCCTTCCTCTGCACTTCTACCCCGTGCAGCTACCTTTTTCTTGTGTGTCCTAGGCTGTTTAGCCTAATTTATAGTCCCATGACAAGGAGTACTTTGGACCCCAGCTCCATGCTCAGAATGGCTATTCCATATGTTGGTGGTGGAGGAGCCACTTGGGTGGTGCTCCATTGATGGGGGTCAGATGTGCCTCTACTCCTTACCCAGATACACAGGTCTACTGAACATACACTCCTCAGATGACATGGGACACACAATCCCTCTGAGTGGTCCACAAAGACCCTCTCAATCCAAACTTATCAATGAGACTTTTATTATTCGTAACTTGCCCTTTGTTAAGATTGGTTGCTGGTACTAGTTGTAGCTCAGATTTTGTACAAGGTCTAGCTTATACACGTAAATCCAAGCCATTCATCTAGCTGCATTATAATGAGGTTGTCAGTTATTAAACTATGAGTAGGGTCCATGCCATCTCGTTGCACACTCATTTGCAAAACCCAAAAATATATATATTTACGTTAAACTATAGTTAATATTCATATAATATAATAATACGAATAAATAAAATAACTATTTAAAATATCAGGAACCGTAGTGTGGAATATTTATGAAATTATTGAATGATACTCTGTCAGGGATCTAGCTTAAATCTTGCCAAACCACCTACTGCTGTAGCACATCGTTTCCGTTTGTGCACTAAAACGACGGCTGTCGTAGACCCCCCTTTAAAGCTTTGGCGCTCGTCAAGCCTGTTTAAATGGGCCAAGTTGAGAAGCGGCGGAGAGTGCAAATCTTGTTTGGTCTGAGTCTATGAACTTCAGCGGGACTATTGATATACAGAGGGTTTTACAAAAAAACTATTTCTAAAGTTTCAATCAATAGCCTATCTTAGGTCTACTTGAAGATAGGGGTGTTTACAAAAGCTTGGTTAGTTCATTGCTAGACATAACTAGCTTAATAATGCGCAAACTCTAAGTCTGCCTCATGCTTTTGTAGATATATTTTTATAGAAACAAATAACCCTTTGTACCTTTGTAGGCTAATCAGCTTGCCACTGTAAATCATGCTTGTTGTCTACAAAACAGAGTAGAACTAAACTGGATAGGCTAAGCTGCAGGCTTGATTAGACTAACAAAAATTTAAATAAAATAGTCTGTCAAAACTTTACATAGCCTGATATCAAGACCAATGACACAAGACCCATGACGGGTCAATAATCACTGTAAGTAACATAATGTCCGTGACTAATACGGTCTACACAACATGTCAGGTATTAGCAGAGCGAGTCCGATTAAATGTGGTAGGCATGAGAGCGAGGACAGTCGTAATGCGAGCGGAGTTGTGAGGTTGACGGAGAGCGCGGGTCCTGATAACTGGAAACTAGTGAATGGCAATCTGTCGGGGAACTTGAGCGGACCTCTATCACCGAGCGACGCCGTGGTCGTGCGTAAAACAAAGTGGCGCGTGTTCAAGTCTGGGGCTGACCAACTCCAACAAGAGGACAGCCAAGTTCAGTCGGACGATCTGCTAATCACTTGTTACCGGCGCTTGGCTCACAGTAACATGCCTGCCATCAAAAAGGAGAGACTGGATGGGGACGACATGGCATTGGCGGCGTTTAATCAGTCCGAATACCTGGCCCCTTTAAATGCTGCCGCTATCCCTGTGGTGACCCCGCATCCACCGCCTTACGACCAAATATTTGCCCATCATCGTGCGTATTTGGGGCTCCACGACTCGGCACTGCATCACCAGCACTTGCAACATCACCCGGACGACTTAATGCTTGAGAGGTTCTCCTCCATCCCCGATTTTCAGCCGTTCTTTGACAACGGAGAACCATGTATCGAAGTGGAATGCGGCGAAAACAAGGCTTTGCTATACATCAATAAACTGTGTCAAGGTAGTAAGGGACCCTCGATCAAATACCGGGGTGAATGGCTTACCCCAAATGAGTTCCAGTTTGTCAGTGGAAGGGAGACTGCCAAAGACTGGAAACGGAGTATAAGACACAAAGGTATGATATGCGGAAAGATGATACATCTTATATTTGTCATTGAAACCTATTCATTTGAAATACTTTAGTATTACTTTAGTAGTTTTGTTTGGTTTCATATAGAAACATATAGTTCCTCTGATTTGGTGTTGCGCAGTGAAAGGGTTCCTACGCGGCATAACATTACACCAAGTAGCATATACACGGTGTGTAAATAGATATTAATAAAGTCGCACACCTTGCCTCATCTTCAGGCAGCTATATTGCTCATTTTGAATACGGCAATAATCCAAACGTGGACATCAAGACTCATTGTCAGTTTGACTTATTCTGAACCATAATACCATTTAAATGACAGTTTCAGTATGTTTTGTTTTTAAGTGGTATTACATAGGAGGCCTATCTTATACATGTTTATCCAGGTCTAAATTGGCCTGTTAGAGAAATTGGATTTGCCTTGTTAAGTGTTTTTTGGGGTTGACTTTACTGATTTTATACATTTCATGTAAAAGTCAAAGTGAACCTATTCAAATGGCCAAAATAATTTGTATCTATTGTTTATCACTTTAAGCTGTGCACACTACCATATCAATAAAGTTATGACCGGCAGTGAACGGGTGTGACCCACTGGCCTATCTTAATACTTATGATTACGCGTGGTATGCACATTTGTTGATATACCCCTACCTCACCGTAGTTAGCTTTGCTCCAAGTTGGCTATGGGTGTCGCTTCCCAGCAAAAAAGCCTTATAGTTTCAAATGTGTCTCTCTGCATACAACATAGATTCAAATAGTGTAGCATACTGTGGGCTAGTTTACAACGTTTAGACCATCATCCATGGAGTGCACTGTGAAGGAGGTAATACAAGAACAAAATGACTATATTTCATGCTATTGTTTGCTGTACACGGTTGTATAAACAGGCAATCCATTTTTTTGAAACATGATTGTTGGACTGAATATTTTGGGGAGGAATTGAAGATTCACTCTCGTTCTTTTTGTCTCTATCTCTTTCAGGGAAAAGTTTGAAGACTCTTATGTCCAAAGGAATCTTACAGGTACATCCTCCAATCTGTGATTGCCCTGGGTGTCGAATTTCGTCTCCAGTGGTAAGATTATGGTTCCATCTCCATTAGAATATAAACATCATTATAGTTTGTCACTACTTTCGGTCGTGTTGCGTCTTTGTCAATGCATGTAGAGTAAGTAAAGCATTATGAAATGGAGGATTTGAATGTTCTCTCCTCTTTGTGAAAAGTGGAAAGTTAATTTAGCTTTCGTTTCGCCAAGAATACTGCTATCCTGGCATGGGCTCCACAGTCAACTGTGTGATAAAATGTCTTCTTTGTCAACTGCATGGCGAGTGTTCAGACAATATGGTAGTTTCTGAGGCTACACTAGTATGACACAAATGCCCCCCTTCCCCCCACACATCTATGGGATGTGTGTTTATGCAAGCAGCAGTTTAGAGCAATACATCGTTGGCTCTCTGTCGCCAAATCTGTTCACACAGGTGCGAGGCTGTGTTTTTTTTTTTTTATCACTACAGAGCGCATCTGTCGTCGTTCCCGAGCGCTAATCTTGAGGGAAGGCTGTAAGAGGCTTAGTGAGCTACTGAGCATGGCTATTGCTGATTATTGTGTGCAAGGCACGCAAGGCAAAGGCGGTTTAGATAAGCCGGAGGTGTTTGACTGATACAGGTAAACGGGGGAGGCTTTTTGCAGGCAAGAATAAAGACATGGACCGCCACATGGGGTCAGATTTGCCAGTAGATGTCTTGATGTTGGGAAAACAAATATATGTACTGTATCGAAAGGAGGAAACACTACAAGATCAGCTTTGGAAAGGCTCGATGTGACGCTTTGTAAACCCTATTCCCACACACCCACTTGCACACACACAAGCCTACTGATACAGAAAGTGCACACATTAACACACACATACCTGTGTGTGCTGGCACACACACACACACACACACACACACACACACACACACACACACACACACACACATACACACACACGCACACACACATGCACGCACGCAAGCCAATTCACAGTGACTTGGGTTAACTCTGTTTTGAATTTTATTCAAGTCTGTGTCCTTTACAACATTATCAGCCTTGAAACGAGTACAACATGAATGTCTCTGTGTAGTTTAGTGAGAACTTCCTCAGCTGGGTTTGGTGCAGTGGTCTGGTGATCAGCTCAGATTAGGTGGATGGTGGATGTGTTTATCATTATAAACATTCGTTTGAGTTAAAGAGATGTTTTTTTTTCAAAATAGATCTACTAGGTCTACTTACCCAGGCAGATACGTTTAAGTTTTGAGTACTAAGCAGTCTTTGTCGTCTATGTATTTTTGTGTACCTGTAAGTGTGCGTGGCAAGTCATTATACACGTGGGGGTGTGTGTGTGTGTGTGTGTCTTTAAGCCGCCAGGGCAGGCCGTCAGGCGGGCTAGCTGGCTGTGTGTCTGCTCCCAGGAGAGCTAGGCTTCCTCCGCTCTGTTATTCCAGCGGAAATGGCGGAGGCCGGGAGGAAATTACACTCTCCTCCTCCGGCTCGCAGAGACCTCCTCCAATCAGGGGTTAGCTTCGCCTACATGAAGTGAACACACACACACACACATGCACACACACACACACACACACACACACACACAAACACGAACACTCACCTATCTAAATTGTCGTGATCTAATTGCTTATTGTAGAATTCTTTATGTAAATGTGGAATGTTACATGGGACGTTGAGGAAATGTCACCATAGCTATTACTTAGTAATGTTTAGGTCAGAGGTGTGTAGAAATCTTAATGTTCTCTCTCTCTCTGTGTGTTAAATTGTATGAATTAGATGATAACAGAGTGTGCAATTAATTCTGCAGGTTGTTGTGATCTAGAAGGATCGTAAACAATACTAAAGTACAGTCAGGTCACTCACTCACTCACTCACTCACTCACTCACTCACTCACTCACTCACTCACTCACTCACTCACTCACTCTTTTTGCATTTGTATGTATTAAGAACTGATCACAACAGAGGGTGCTTTCAAATACTTATATATACCCTCATAGTTTTGTGTGGGGAGAGTAGTTGTTACCTGTTTATGAAGCTCTCCTACGGCAGCCTTGGCTCAAACCCAGAGTGAGGGAGAGAGAGGGACAGGGAGCCAGAGAGGCAGGGAGAGGGAGGCACGCCGGCATGCTTGACTGCACCGCCACTGACCTCCCAGCGCCGCCCCAGCATCCCCCTCTTGCCGCCTTTCGCCCTCTACACCCCTCTCTTTTTTCCCCTCCTCCCTCCCTCCCCCGCTCCCTTCCTCTCCCCTCTCGCTGCGCCGCTCCACTGAGCCGCAACCGCTCGCTCAGCTCAGCACGTGGGGGCTGGGGGAGGATGTGTGTGTGTGTGTGTGTGTGTGTGTGTCTGTGTGTGTGTGTGTGTGTATGTGTGTGTGTGTGTGTGTGCGTGAGAGGAAAGCTTGCTTTGCTGGGAGTTGGAGGACAGTGTGTGCCCGTACGTGTGTGTGTGTGTGTGTGTGTGTGTGTGCTAACTTAGAGTGCGGCTTGGTCGCATGTCTCCCCACTGTGCTCTCTCACATTTTTTTCTCCCGGCCTTGAAAACCAAGTGTGGCCCTGCTTCTGTACAAGCCATTTAGCACCATTTTTAAAGACATGCGCTGTAATGCTGGGGGGAAAATAAATAAGTTGAAACTTAATTCACTACTTTGTATGGTTTTACCAGAGGATGGTTTTTACAAATTTAAGCATAATGAATTATCAAGTACGCAAAGATGCTTTATTTATTAGACATGTCAGGAAGTATTTCTGTAGGTGTGTCAGAGATACTGTAGGGGAAGTCAGCAGGCCTCGTACATAACATTTTTGTTTTGGCCTTTTTCAGTGGTCCTATGTGAGTCTGGTAACAACGGCCTATTTTGTACCTCCCGCCCCCCCCCCACTCTCTTGCTTTTTTCACTCTCTCTTCCCAGTTGCCTCCTTACTACCCCTCCCCCTTTCCCCCAGTGCTCGCGCCAAGTCGGCCCGCCATTCCGCCTCCACTCAGAAATACACACACGCACACACACACACACGATGAGAGGTAACGGCAGACAGGCGCGTGACTCATTAGGCATTTGTCCCCCAGGGAGAACGCTGGGGGGGCGCGTGCAAGAGGGGGAGCGCCGCAGCTGCAGGAATGTCACAGACGGCTACTGCTCAGTGTGTTTGCGTGTGTGCGTGTGTGTGTGTGCGTGTGTGTGTGTGCGTGTATGTGTGTGTATACGTACTGGTTGGAGCCAATGGAGTATAGCACCTTTCAGGAAATAATGCACAGAGAAAAAACATTACTGGCTTTTTCCACCCACATTCAACAATATAAAATTAGTTTGTTACTGTAAAAATACCCCAGTAAAACTGGCAATAAGATTTTTTATTCATAGATGTTTTAATTTTAATTTGAATAATTTCAGAAAGGAAAGCATTACAGAGTAATCCTCCTGTTTTGAATATTAGCTACTACACACTTTCACACGGTCAGTCCTGCCATGCAAGTTATGTAAGCTGTGTGGTTGCCTCTGGCGACATACTGAAAATACATTTGAATAAAATGTCAAGGGTTATACAAACATATAACTACACAGTGTTTAATGGCAGCATCAGAAATAAAGCATGTCTCCTAGAGTAAAATTCTCGTGTTGAATAAATGTCTGTGGTGCCATGGTGACAGTATTGGCATATGGCATTGTGCATTTATATGTATGTTGATGTATATATTATGTTGATGTATATATTATGTGTGTACACAACAGACTGAGGTAAACAACTTTATCACATACAGTAGTATATTTAGACTTACACATCTATTTAGACATTTGGATACAGTTTGATTACCTACACTGTAGCATACTGTAGCATATAAGTATATGTTAGGTCAGAGATGATTCTGAATGCTTATGCATGTTGGAGTGGGAGTACTAGTAATGGAACCCATCTGGCTTAGCTGGTTAGTGTGTCTCTACAGATGTGTGTGTGTGTGTGTGTGTGTGTGTGTGTGTGTGTGTTTGGTCTAAATGTGAGCTACAGATATTTCTTGGGAGGTATTTCTTGGCCGCCCCACTGTCAGACAGAAAGCGTAGGCGGTGATATTCATAGAGGTGCTTTTAGTGGGACGTTTATGAGAGACTTTTTTCCATCGCCGCCTAAAAGGAGGCTGACCACACAGTTGGGTTGCCTCATGCCTGCGTGCCTTTTTTTACACTCCTACGGCCGTTTCATGTTTTGTTTTGGAGAGCTCTCCTCCTTGCCGCGGAAGTGTTGCCGGAAGCAGTGGGAGCCCACCACCAGTTCTGCGTCACTGCCACTGAAGAAAGGATAGGGGCTTTCCGGGACGGGGGAGGACAAAGGGGGCCGGTGGCCGGGGTGTGTTGGGGCCATGTGGGTGGTTGTCTACACGCACACACACCCCAACACACACACACACACACGCGCACACCCCTCAGTCAGAGCTCCTAGATTATCCTTGCACGCACTATGTTATGCTGGTGCAATCTAAGTAAGCCTCTGGAGGGGAATTTCTGGGGGAACCAAAAAGGGACAGGTGTGTGTTTGTGTGTGTGTGTGTAGGGTGTGTGTATTTGCCGTGGATTGGATGACTTGTGTAAAGTAGAGACAGAAGGTGAGGATGTGTGTGATTTCAATGTGTTAATGCTGGGACGTGTGTGTCTTCTATCGGTGTGTTTTGGACTTGGGGGTTTTTCACTCCATCTATGGCTGCAGGGTGAGAGTACAGGACCGTGTTGTGTAGCCTCAGTCCATGGTAAAGTTTCAGCCAGAGTGGGAGACCGGCAGTCAGACCAGCATCAGACAGAGACCTCTGTCCCCCATCAGCAGGGCAGAACTCGTACAAAGCTCCAGCGCTACTCTCCATAGATCCGCCTGTGGAGAGAAGAAAGGAAAAGCCTTCTTTTTGGGCAAGGAAAAAGACGAGGGAAGAAAATGTGCAGAACTATGTGGCCTGTCCATCCTGAGGGATGTTTTCATCTCTCTCTCCCTTTTCCCCCCTCTTTTTAATGTCTGCCACTTGAGAGACTCCAGAGGGGCTGCACCTGTTTGCCTCTTGGCTAGGCGCCCCCCGTTCCCCCTGCCCCTGCCTGCCACTCACTCCGCCGCCCCTCCTGGGATAGTAGGATGGAGGGAGGAGGGAGGAGGGTGGCTGGGTGGAGAGAGAGGTTGCGTGTGGTGGAGGGGATCGCTGGAGGGCTTGGAGGCGAGAGGAGAGCCTAGATGTATGCACTGAGAGAAAGAAACAACAAGAAAGACGAGAGAGAGAGAGAGAGAGAGAGAGAGAGAGAGAGAGAGAGAGAGAGAGAGAGAGAGAGAGAGAGAGAGAGAGAGAGAGTTTCAAAGTCCACCCTACTCTGGACACTCAGTGGTTAGATTTCTTAGCATTGTCTACTTTATGAAACTCTTCCCCCTTAAATGCATTCTTCTTCTCTCTTCATGCATCGAGACCTTCTACTTCCTCGCCTCCTTCTGCTGCCTTCTCTCTCCTCCCTCCATCCCTCTGATAGGGGCCTGTTAATCTGCAGTGACCTCTTCAGGTCACATTAAAGGTCGCCCAGCTTCACTCCCTATTGCCCTTAGGGCCCAACTCCTCCCTCCTCATTCCTTCAATAATTTTTCCTTCGTTCGAGTTCTGCTGCCTATAGCCACTAAACGCATCATGAGTGATATGAAATATTGTGGTGCCCACTTGACACCAACTCATATTAGTCTGTCGTTACCTAAAGGTATCGTCCTTCATCGTCCAGCCTACAGCATGGCCTCTTTATGAAGAAGGTAGCTTTAAATTGTGAGCTTGAACACATAGACAACTGTGTGACTAAGGTTTTTTTTTCCCCGCTCTCTTTCCCGTTGGTCTTACTGTGTAGAACCGCGGGCGCTTGGCAGAGAAGCGCACCATCCCCCTGCCCCCCAACCGCGTGCCCAAGAAGGAGCTGGCCTCCATATTCAGCAGTGACGACAGCGAAGGCAGTGAGCGGGCCAGCGGAGACCATGCCCACATCAAGCAGGAGGACGAGCTGCACTACAGCATTATGAGAAAGAGGTAAGGCCTGGAGATGGCTCAGGAACCACTGGTTTCTCAACGTTGCCGCCCCATTTCTGAACTGGGATTGAATCACTTGGCTCATGCGTTCTGTGATGAGCTCTTTGTTTTTGTTTGAATGGGTTAAACATTCATTTCACAATATAGCATATAAAGTACGTATCATGTATCATCAAGTATGTTTCATTTCGTTACATTTTCTGAATTTTGAACAGGCATGAGAATTTGGGGGCTTATTCTCTTGTTTACTTAGCAGTTGTCTGGTTATAGGAGGTATAATGCACTGTATAACAGTTCAAGTTCAAAATGAAACGATGTAAATACCAAATAACCACAAAACTAAAAGTAGTTAACCAACACATGGGCCAACCTGCCTCACCATTACAACATAATATGTTGATATTATTTAACGAAAGGAAGAACGCTTAAAATTGTTATATCAACAGGCTATTTCTGGTCAGTGTCCTATATATAAACCAAGCAGTAAACTAGTTAATTGTAAAAGCTTACATGTTCTGTGTTAGTAGGTGTAGGACAGTATTTGGGAGTTGAATTTTGGGTAATAGGCTGTTAAGCCGCTATATTAGATTTGAGGCCTCCTCAGACTTGGTGAAAGAGTACTCAGTCAGTTAGCTGCTTGGATAAGTGGACATCCACAATAACCCAATGCCCCGATACATGTACGCACAAACAAATACACCCCCACAGACAGCATTAACGCTAACACTAGGGTTATAGCAAGTTCATCCCATTAAGATGAAGCAAATAAGCTCAAATGAGGACAGAACGGTCTAGCTTTTCTTTGCGTACTCCAAATTTGTGTATGCTAGTCTGAAAATATCGGAGAACTGTGCATTCAAACCTTTCTTTTGTGTCGTTCACAGTGACACAAACTTGGTCAAAATATAATGAGCTAGCCGAACAATTTTTTTATATTTGTTGAGAATATAACATAGTTACTCTGTTGAGGAATAGCATCATACGTAGTTACCCTGTTGAGGAACAGTATCATACATAGTTACCCTGTTGAGTATCATACATAGTTAGCCTGTTGAGTATCATACATAGTTATCCTGTTGAGGAACAGTATCATACATAGTTACCCTGTTGAGGAATAGGATCCCAATGGTACATTCACCCAGTCCAACTTTATAAGCAACTTGCGCAACCTCATTAGAGGAAAGAATGTTTTCCGGCTGCCTTCTCAAGACAGGCGTGTGACACGGACCACAACGGAACAACTGTGAATCTCTAAATGGAGCCACTAACCTTGTTTAGGGTTTCTCTTCCCCCTGACACTTGCGCCGCCCGCGTGTTAAAATGATAATGAATTTAAAGAACACTTATAACTAACATGTCAGGCTTTTACCCTTTTAAAGGCGGACTTGGTGGAGCCGCAGCTCCGGTCTGTCCCAGGCATCCGTCTCAGACCTACTTTATCCCCAAATGTGGGCCTGGGCGAAGGGGATAATGGGATGTCCAATCAGGGAAATGTGATTTCCATTGACCACAGCTTTGTAAGTGAGTCGTAGAAGGGTCTCAACAAATTGGATTTGGTCAATGGATAGTGAAAAATACGGGGTGCTGTAAATGTGTGAGTGTGTCTTTGGCTCATTGACATACCATTTTAGTTAGCATTAGGAGTGTGTTATTGTAGCCTGTTACTCAACACAAGTCCTTTTTCAAGCCTTTCAAAACCTCCTAGCATTTTCTTAGAGGAAACAATCGATGTACCTCTATCAGGAACATATTAATCCTACGGACACGCGAACCGCTTGTCCATTCGTAATGTCTTCTGTCTTTCGCTGTAGGTGACTACAGGTAGTGTCACCGCGACAGGATTGCCTGGCATCAGTGCTCATGAGTAACATTTCTTTTGATTGTCACTCCAGCGAAGGACTTGTCAAGTTCATTATAAGCCTGTGATCGATCGCTTTTAACCAACCAGATTAATGTTAGCTTTCAGCGGCTTTATAGGTGATTATGTCTGTAGGGCCTTGGTGAACCGGGTGGGGTAACAGTGAGTATCACTCAACCAGCTGAGTGGACGGACAACACTAGTGTTATAGAGCCCACCTATTCTGAACTGAAGAGAACCCTCGTGCGTTTTAGAGGTAGGTCTGCTGTAGTCTTATTCTCCTCCGCGTCTTTGCAGTGGCATACAACAGCAAGCAATTTGAAAAAGGATCGCGATGAGCACATCAATAAAGCAAGCTATATATATCTGAAGAAGAGGAACAAAGCTTGCTGCGCTTACCAAAGTCTTACAACCCAAGAGGTGGTTTTTGAGTAATAACGACAAGCATGCAAGCCATTTGGTAAAATTAGGTTACATTTACCTCATCTCTCTCGCTGAGGCTGAACATTTTACGACGGTAGTTTTGGTTTTGGTGACTTCGTCGACGGCCAAACAAAGCCTACCTGAGTGTTTGTTTCTCTTGGATGTAGATAACAAGGCTTTGATTTAAAGTGCTGACTAGGAGCACTGGGTAATTGCCAAGCAGCCACCACCACGGATTATATAAATTCCACCTGCTGATGACGGATTTTTAGGCTGGCACATTACTTGGCGTTACATTACACAGCATTATTTACACACATGGAAAACAAATAAATCAATTTCTATGTTTATCCATTATGTATCGATCAGACTATTCGTGTATTTTTTTTACGAGCACAACGTTTTAAAGTTCAAAGTTTAAGTATTAGGAATGTAGTATAGCAGTCTAAGCAGATTATATGGGTGAAATGGGAGGAGGGAGGCTGTCACAAGGGTTGCAGGCCCTTTTTCCCAGACAGACACAGAATATAAACCATACTAAGCGCCTATATTGCTTCCATTGATCATAGCGTTGTTCGAAGACAGTCAGCCTGTAAAGACAAGCCAGTTAGAGTATCTTCCTACAGTAAAGAGTTGAGCTGACAGAACAATGTATGCCATATCAAGACCCTGAATACCGAGGATGAACTCACACATGCTTGTCCATCCCCATGGCATTTTCCATTGTGGTATGTACGGCATGCTCTTATCTTCTTTGAATCAGTGCATTTTGGAGGTATATGTTGTTGAATTTTTTGTTAACGTGATTACAAGTAAACATAACAAAGTACATTTTTGTACGCACTGAGAGGAATATGAAAGTCATTGCTTGAGTGTTGATGGATATTATATCTAGGAGGTGATACATCATAAAATCAGATGTTCAAGTGCAAAAGGCTTGCATTTAGTACGTGTAGCGTTTGTATCTTACAAAGTATTTACTTCTGCTGAAAGCTCCTTGCCCTCCAACACAGCCTGTAGCGGTCTTGATACATACTACACATGAGGTAAACACAGCTTAGTAACACATAGCATGCGCTTGATTGTTTTGTGTTTTAGGCATCTCCTCATCCTAGTTTAAATTGACAACTGTTTCAATGCTTTTTGCCTGAAATGTGTCATCCAGAGAGACAGATTCTTGGAAAGAGCTTTCTTCTCAGGATCAATTAGTCAGCGTTGAAGACTTTTTAGAGCAAGAAGTTTGCTTCGATCCGCCAACTTTTCATGGCAGTAGAATCCCAATAATGACCAGGTGTTACAGCACATGACAATATTTAAATTTCTAGTTCTATTTTTCCCTCAAAGCTAGTGAGATTAAATTTAAGCTTGGTCTGCCCATATATTTCCATATTGACCACCTTAATGTGCTACCGTTTGTTACTTTATGAAATTGCTATTATTTTTTAAAACATTATGTCCAGAGGTGGAAATTGTCTGAAGAATTTAGATTATGCAAAATCTCACCTCCATCTCTGGACATGATGGGCTTTCAAATGTGGCAAGGAATTCAACAACAACAAACTGGTGCAGTTCGAAAAAGCACAAACATTTGTTTCAAACCCTAGGCTCCACCGTATTAACATTTAGCGGGCTGGCAATCATTTTATGAAAAAAAAAAATCTTCAAGGATTCATTGGAAACTGGCTTACCCAATATTTTACGTATGTACTTTTCTTATTTTCTGCGGCATTATAAATCTCACATCAGTAGGCAGGTAAAGCTTGTTTTCACATTTACATTTTTTTATATCAAGTGATTAAATAGTGATTTCTTCTCATTTTTCAATATGTAGTAAATGTTAGTTAACAACAATAAATAAATAAATTGTCACTTTGTCTTAAAGTGTAGTGTTAGTTTTGCAAAAAGTTTTTTTTTGCCAGCATAGACATCATATGGCCCACTTTGACATAAGTGTAAATTTTTATCGTGAGATAAATGGATATTTTGTATTAGATTCCTGGTTATTATTATCGTTGACCTAAATTTCAGGTACAATATTGAAAACTTGTACTCTGAAAACAGCAAATGTTTGAAAGAATTTAGGTGCGGTCCACAGGTTCAAAAGATTCTACAGCTGTAGAAAAACAACAGATAGCCTAGGTCTTCTTGCAATTACATTTGTACTGGCATAGATGGTGATAAATGTAGTTTTTTATAAAACTGCCAAAAGTTGAGGACTTTTTCAAGTAAGAACCAAACCTACGCAGTTTGAAAGCTAGCTGAATTAGCAAGAGCTCGATAGTTATTAACACTTAAAAGAACCCTTCACTTTTTCCACATTTTGTTACGTTACAGCCTAATTCTAAAATGGAAACAATTCATTTTCTTCACATCTACACACAATACCCCATTATGACAAAGTGAAAACAGGTTTGCAGAAATGTGTGCAAATAAAAAAAAAAAAATGTAATCTGAATGATCACATTTACTTACATTCTCTCAAGCTCTGTCAGGTTGGATGAGGAGCGTCCATGCTCAGCTATTTTCAGGTTTCTCCAGACATGTTCTGTCGGGGTCACTCAAGGACATTCACAAACTTGTCCCCAAGCCACTCCTACGTAGTCTTGGCTGTGTGCTTTTGGTCGTTGTCTTGTTGGAAGGTGGACCTTTTGCCCCAGTCTGAGGTCCAGAGAGCTCTGGAGCAGGTTTTCGTCAAGGATCTCTCCGTACTTTGCGCCGTTCATTTTTCCCAGTACCTGCAGCTGAAAATGATCCCCACAGCAAGATGCTGCCACCACCATGCTTCCCTGTAGGGATGGCATTGGCCAGGTAATGAATGGTGCCTGGTTTCATCCAGACGTGATGCTTGGCAAATCCAAGCGCCCTGTCATGGCATAAAAGACGCAGACAAACCAAACCGTTACCTTTGTGTCCATTCAAACAGTTTTGAAATGCTAGGTAGCAATTCTCTTGGCCGCTTTGTCTTAGGGCTCCCATTGTGTCTGCATTATGCTGATTAGGTTTGACCTGCCTAATATCAGCTTGTACACGAAAGGAACAACAAGAAGAACCTGGGCTGGGTCTTCCTTATTAATCGACCCATTTCTGTTTATGTAGTACTCCTTGGGTTTGCCAGGGTCCCAAGGTGACTTTACATCCTGTAGCATGAAAATGGTGCGACGGTAAACGTTGACTTTTCTTAAGATCTGTCGTTTTACTGCTGAGCTAGGCTGATTTACTGTATGTTCTCGTATAATAATTGTTTTCTTAAAATGATGGTTGTTGGTATTGTCCATACTGTTAATATCGAACAAAACACTAGTTCTAGTACGTAGCTGGTTCTATGTTTTCATACCGGTACTGTACTTTGAATCTGTGTAGTTTGTTGAGTTACTGATTTTGTGGGTGGATTTCTACATTGCTGGAGTCAGGGCTCTGAACCACCTGTGCAGGCTGACATAGACTGGGCCATCTGTTTGTTCCCTTGAGGTTGAAAGAGGGTGCACTCTATCCCTGCAGACAACAGATGTTTCATGCAGGTTTCTCTCTTTTTTCGGTGACTCTTTCTCTCTCGCTCTCTCTCGCTCTCTCTCTCTTTCTCTCCCCTATTCACCTACTCCCCCTCTTTCTCTCCTCCTGCATGATCCTCAGCATCTCCCACCATGGCAGCTGTCCCCACCCTCCGTTTCACGTGTCTGTCTGTCAGCACTTTCTCAGCCGCGGTGTCAGACACGGTGTCAGGGTGCCCAGGCTGCCCGTTTTGTGCCAGCTCACGCTGTGACCTGCAGATCTGCCACCTTAGCCAGTATCTCAGTGGGGTACGGAGGGGGCAGTCGTTTTGCTCTCGTGCCAGAAGAGGCTTTTCCTTTCATTTGGAAAGTCTTATAGTGACTCCTGTAGTAATGCTGGAGGGACCATGACCTCCCCAAAAATACCCCAGCTACTTTCTTGAAAGCCGTCTTTATGTTTGCGGCGTTCAACTATTTTATTCTTTTCCCGTTCATTTGTGGCCTGAATAATCCTCTCTGATAATCATTTCTGTCAACATTTTATGGTAACATTCAGTAATAAGTATTAGATCATGAGCAAGCTATTAGATGATTTGAAACGTGTGCTAACCTTTTATACATCTCTAAATACAGTTCCAGAAAGTTTGTGCTATTCATAATTTGTCTCTGGAGCAATAGCAGACTGATTGTATAGAAATACTAATTAGCTTTCAGTAGGAACACCATAACAGGCCATTTTAGACCTTATCCTATGGCATAGCTGTACGAATAGTGCTCATGAGAGGTGCCTTTGTGGGAGTGGGGCTGGATTAGCTTTAGGACACAGATCTTTTAGAATTGAATGCTCAAGCTTCAAGTCATTGAACGAGAGGCCAGGGGGTCGTTTTTCAGATCCAGTCTGTCTAATTGGTACATTGAGTTTAATGGGTATATTATTATTATTAGGTATCTTAACTGTAAATAGAAATAGATGAGGAATATCTAATAATGCATTATAACTCACATACCACGTTAATTATGAATTATGGTAGTAATAATTAAGGTAATTATGCATAATCTACATATCAGTTGATAATAAGTTGTAATCGAGACGTTTAAAATCTTCCCTAGTATAAAGGTCTAATAAATGTGAAAATTGTGCATTTAAAAAAAACATTTATGAATGTTTGTAGATTGAAATTGCATATCTAAAGAATGTACATAAAATGCCCAAAATCCACGCTAATAGTTTAATACTGTATACTCAAAAGTTAGTAAATTCAACTTAATTGAATATTTAACACTGACATGTACAAATACAAATTGCAATGGCATGTGTGTACAGTAAATCAGTAACAGGTTGTTACCACACAAAATAACCAAGAATATACCAACAATATTATCTGGATACAGGCTGTCATAATTTACCAGGGATTTATTTAGAAAATACACTAGACAAAGGATGTGTACCAGCTACCATTCCTTTAAAGCGCATTCCTAATGTAGCATACATCCCAAACTTACTTTACTTAGCATGTATCTGGGTCATAGTCCTATGGAAGCATGAGATAACGATGAGAGAGAGGGAGGGAGGGAGGGGTTGGTGGGGGGGTTGAACAGTTTAGGGATGAGCTGAGGATGAGATGATTGCGTACGGCGTGCACCTCAGGAGCGGCTCATGTCCTTCTTAACTGTCCTGCCTCCCCTTCTCCCAGAGGTCCGCCTTCAACTTACCCCGGTGTTAAGCAATGCTGAGTCAGGCGCCGAGGTCTTAAACACCCATCTTCCCTCCCTCCCTCACTCCCTCTAAGGCCAGATTATGACCTTCCCCGACTGTGGGGGAGAGGCGAGGGTAGGAAGAACTGGGCCTTGTTAGCCGGGCCAGGTCAGGACAGCCGAGGAAATGTGTGCTAATTACCCAGCTAAGGATGCCCTTTGCTCGTCACAGCTTAGCGCAGGGATACTTTACCCTGGATAATAACCTACATGGCCTCACTGAGAAGTTCAGGATGGCAACTTCAGGCTGATCATTTTAAATGACAGCGGAGGGGGAGTGGGAACAACGTGTACTTTGCCTATTCAGGATTTTAATTGTAGCCTTGTTGCTAAGTGAATCCAAGCTGCTAATACAATTTAGGTGAGGTCTCATTTAAGCAGACTGACTACAAAAAAAGGCAATAAGATCAAATAGTCCCTGAGTAGAACGAACGCCTGTCCATGTAGCATGTCCTATTTCTATTTCTGGCTGTAGTCAGACATGACTAAATGACGGCTTTTCTCGCTAAGATACCAGACGTGACCTTTTTTCCGCTGGCCTGGGTGGTATTGTTTAGTCTGAGTCACAGCGTCCCAGTGACTGACACCAAGGGGACTGTCCAACCACCATGTCCCCCCATCTGGCGCTGGAGTCCCCCGCATCTGTTCTGCTACCGTCGGAAAACACTGTGGCGGGCGACAGCCTGACATTATGGGCCCGGAGCCTGTAATCATGGTGCTGTAAAAGCCCAGTTACTGCCGCCACAGCCAGTGTGGCCTCGTCACAGCGGTACTGAATAAGAACCACTAACGGCTCCTGCTCTTGTCTCAGCCCCCCCCGCCCGCCCCCAACCCCCCCCCCCCCCTCCCGCCCCCCAAGCTCGTTCCTGTTGTTGACAGAACAATGTTCATTTGCTAAAAGGGATGTAGAAATGTGCGGATTATAATCGCAATTAAAGTTCTAGCTGATCCATTATTAGGAACAGATACTAAGGCAACATGAGTATCGGCCGGCAGGGTTTACCTGGGACGTCCCCTTGTGGTTCTCAGTGGTTGTTTGGCTCTGGCCTTGAACAATACAGGCGGTAACCAGAGCTACATTTTCAGGAGACTGATCCAAAATACAGACCTGGAATAATACGTTTTGCATAAAACTACATATTACACTCAAACATTGTCAATAGGGTTGGTGTCCTCCATTATTTACGGTCCTGACCATTATAGAGTGTCTGAAAGCGTAATATACGCCTGTGATATTGCTTCCCATCACTAAGCGCCTATTTTCCATCGTTATGCCCTTTAATGCGATCAGGCTAGTAATCAGATTGCAATGAAATACCTCCATGACACAGTTGTTTGGGTTCGCTTGCGTGTGGAGGTTGGAGAGGGAGTTGCTTGGGCATTTTGCAGGGCAGAAGCAGATCCAGTCTCTAATCTTCAAGCCCCCCCCTACCCTCTCTCTCTCTCCTTGTACATCTCCGGTTGGCTGCTGAAGGGCAAGGCTGGGTGTCTGGGAGGGACGGAATCGGCGACCCGGAGCTTAGCCGGCTAACCCCACGATCAATCGCCAAGGGGCCGGCATGAGCCCTTATTAATGAATTTGTGAGATGTCGTTTTGAGCCTTTCTATGTACTACTGTATATGGAGTAGAGTATTTTCACACTGAATTGATTTTGTCAGGTGCCAAAATATTCCAGGCTTTTCCTTTGTTGATCTCAGGCTATCATTCTGTTAGGAATGTAGGAATTCTATTGCTACGATTGCTAACTTCATTGAATGTAGGCTAGAACCTATTTGTCCGTTACTTATTTGGAAATTCTGTTTTCAAACTGCCCTCTTTGGAGAATTGATTTTGGTGAAGCGATTAAAAAAATGAGATAATTCCGTTTTAAGCTGATAAAGTACTTATGACTGATGAATTTGTTGATGAATGCATCTTAATTTGAAGATGAGCAGGGATGAGAGCCCAAAGTGCTGTGTGCAGTATTCTGTCATTGTCTATTACACATATTAATGCCAAGGGGACAATATAAACTATGTCTACAGACTAATCTATTAGACTCTATGGAGGGCACATGCCAACACAGTGGAAATAAGCTGGTTTTGCCTTTCAGGAGTGCCTTCCAAGGTTGGTTTTTGCGGAGGGGGGGGGGGGGGCATTTTTGTTCTGCAGTTTTCTGCTGTGCCAGTTTGGAAGATGTTTGGATGTGTGTGAGCTGCCATGCCCTGACACTGTTTTCCCCTGCTGTGTGTGTGTGTGTGTGTGTGTGTGTGTGTGTGTGTGTGTGTGTGTGCGCGTGTGTGTGTGTGTGTGTGCGCGTGTGTGTGTGTGTGTCTGTGTTCCAGTCGTGACAGTGACCTCTCTACAATCATCTCCAATCTGCACCACACCAGACAGCACGGCATGCCCGAGGGCCAGCCCGCCACCCACCTCAGCACCAGCGCGGAACACACAGGTAGGGACCATGGTTTGCCCATCTCTGTGACGGCGCGAGTGTGTGTGTGTGTGTGTGTGTGTGTGTGTTTATATGAGCCGGTTTCCAGACAGCCAGGGCAGGAGACGCGCTGGAGAGGGTAAAAGGCAGTTTCTTTCCCCTGCTCTCTGGGATGAAGTTGCACGAACGTTCTGCTTTACCTGAAAGGATTTGCTTAGGGCTATCGAGCATTACCCCTTTTTAATGTGCTGTAATTTGTTTGATTAGGGACTTTACTGTAAGCTTATTACTTATTCCTGAAGGTCGCTCTCAAGTTGATTAGTTAATGTTCTGCCTCCTTAGCGCACTCCAGGTTTTTCTGGTAAACCCCCTGTTGTAAATTACCTCTGAACAAATAGCTTTGTTTGCCATTAATCCAGTTTTACGAAATCAGAGGAACCATGGTGTGAGCTAAGCTGGAGCTTTTCTCACTGCTTACAGCCACAACCCAGATTGGATGTAATAAGATGCATTGTTAGGAGCATTGTGTGTCTAAATAAGAATATGGCTGAGAATAGTACTTACTTTGGGTGATAGGTCTGGGTTTCAACTTTTCTATACAGTATGATGCGTGATAAAGTTACACAGTTGCCGTATGCGCGGCACAGGTTATGCTCTGTCTATTAGCTCCATTTAATTGCTGTTTGGGGATGTTAAGTGCATTCTGCGGCAGCTTTTAACTTATGACATGCCACACACATGAACCTGAAATAGAATAATAATCTTTGGCTTACTCAGAGGGAAGTTTTCATCTGACTAAGTGCCCAAATGGAGAGTAAAGCTTAGGAATGACATTTAATTGAGGAAGTCCCAGAAGGAAATCGAACAAGCTTAATTTGGAGATTGTCCGCGCTCCCCAAACAGACGAAGCCAAATGATTGAACCTGTCGATACGTTCAACATGGTCCTCTGGGTTGTTTCAAAGGCCCGGTACATCCTTTATCCATGTCCCTCTTTATCTTCTTAGCCAGAGTGGCACAAAGTGGCATAATCGGCCCATGGCCAACACGTTGCGCCCGCTATCTCCCTGATCTCATCTGTCTGCTGGATTAATGGTCCATACGGTGCTTGATGGCTTTAGTGCGGGACTGTAGGGGTGTGGTGTGTGTGGCTGGGTGGTCGGGCAGGTATCTATCCATCCCTATTAGGGGCCTAACAGCCAGTGTCTTAGACCGCAGTTTGGGCTGGATTTCCACTTAAAGAGCTGTCTAATCGGCTGCTAAGCTTAATGGAGAAATCAGCCTCTTGAATAGTAATCTTAATGGAGGAGGACACAAAGAGATGAGGAGGTGTCGGGGGGTTGGGGGGGGGGGGGGCAGCTCTGGAGGGGGTCCAAGACCCTCAAATCTGCCGGTTTGAGCATTAAAGGGAGATTTAACCGGCTGGCAAGGCGGCTCGCTCCATGTCTGTAAACACGTCCAATCCGATCAGCCACCAGCTCTAATTCTGTCTGCCAGTGAAATTAGAGAGAAACATACACACACACATGGTCATACATTTATACACACACAGGCACAGGTGTGAAGCATAAGGTGAGTAAGGTTAAGGAACAACATGCCAGAGATAGAAGCACAGCCACGAAGAAGGGTGAAGGGCCAACCATAACAGTGGTCAGATCAAGTCCTCAGTGCCTCCAGCTTTCCACGCTCTGAAAACGGACGGAGGTTTATAGATTTATACAATGTGGGGATCATGCAAAGCTAGAACACACCAATGAGCACTGACACAAGCTTTGACACAAACAAGAACTTTGGCAGTCGCACTACCCCCCTCCCTTAGAGTTGAACTTCTGCTGCATGCATGTTACCAGAGCAAGACAAAGACAGAAAAACGGCCAGGAGCTGCTAGCGAGAGGCAGGGAGGCAAAAGATGGGGGGGAGAGAAAGAGAGAGAGAAAGAAAAGCAGGAGGCTGGAGGAAAAGTTTGGAAAGCGAGTCGGAGACGAGAGAGATGAATGAGAGAGTGCGGTTCCGGTATCAGGGGAGGGCAGACGGCGGCTGTGGCGGCGGCGGGCGGCAGCGTGTTCGTGTGTGTGTGTGTGGGTCAGGAGGAAAGGGAAGCAGGCTGCCGGGC
>CM030174.1:21141643-21176643 GCA_017639675.1 Aplochiton taeniatus | reverse complement strand
GGTTACTGTCATATCTCTTCTCCTCCTAGCAAACACACAGGGACATGAGGAACAAATCCTAACCTCTATAGCTAGAAGAAGTTGTAGTTGTTTAATAAGGTTTAGAGGGGGGCCGTTTTGTACCGCCGTATTCATTTCAGCGGGCTGCCCTCGGGGTGAACCCTGACCTGACCAAGCCACTGACTTTTACCCTCTCTGTCTCTCTTTCTGTCGCTCTTTCTCTCTCTTTTTCGCACTCTCCCCTGTCTCCCTCCCCTTTTTCTCTCTCTTTCAACCTTTTCCTGTCTCTGTCTCTCTTTCTGTAAAGCTGCACTCACACATCCATTAGAGGCCCACTTATACACTCGCAGTCCTCTGAATGATGCATTGAGCCAGTGTGTGTGTGTGTGTGAGAGAGTCGGAGGAAAAGTGAGCATTTTGGTTTAGAGTGTCCATATGGCTTTGGCCTCCGCAGCAGACAGGGCCAGGGCATTTTCTTGAACTTTGTGCTGCATAAGTGTTTTCCCTTGGGGACAGCTGTTTATGTGTATATATGTGTGTGTGTGTGTGTGTGTGTGTGTGTGTGTGTGTGCCTGTGTCATTGCTCCGCTGTAATTGTAGATTAGAAGAGCTTTAAAACAATCCTGATCTACTGTCTAAACGCCTCAGCCCTTTGAGCTGGGTTCACACCCAAACACAGACGCAGCAGCCGTGGGTCTGTGTGTCTGTGGGCTTCCTGAGCCATGCCCCCCCCCCCCCCCTGTAGGTTGAGTGTAGTAAACTATAGTGCACCCAGCACTAGGGCTGTGATTCATACACTCAGGCCAGACCGGATCTCTAAATCAGCCGGTCTTTTTTTCGGTGTGCTTTGCACGTCTCCTGGGATGGGCTTATCCAATGGGACCCATCACAGGCATTGCGCATCCTTCCCTAATGCGTTGTAGAGAAGCCTTATGACGTATGATCAAACCATAAACTGACCGGTTCAAGTAATGCACGTCGCCGTGCTGAAGTCTAGACCACCTTTATGGCTAGAGGAGGTGACTAAAGGGAGAGAGCAGAGTGGATCCTGCCCCATGAATGGAAGCTCCTGCAGGGCTCAGAAGGACAGCAGAAGACAGGCTGAGACAAGCAGTTTAGGCGCACACACACACACACACACACATGCACGGCATACGCATAGGCTTGCACACGCACACACAGTTATTCTCATAAGAAGGCCTTCAGACACAAATAAACTTGTGCTGAGTTAATCATACAAACACACACACACACACACACACACACACACACACACACACACACACACAGAAACACACAAGCACAGAAACACACAAGCACAGAAACACACACACCTGAGGTCTTCAGTGGCGGATTAGCTGGAGCTTGGCAGAGAAGATGAAGACAGTGTGCTTATCCCCCGCTCCTCCTCCTTCCCCCTTCTCCTCCCCCCCCCCCCCCCCACCCCCCCCTCTCCAGCCCCCCCCCCCCCCCTGCCCTCACCTCCCCAGCGCAACTGCTGTTCGCCAGCCTGGGGCCAGGCTCAGGTTTCAATGGGGAGAAGGGGGTAAAAATAGCCCCCCCTCCCTTTCCCGCCTCCCCCTCCTATCTGCCTGCCTCCTCCCTCCATCCACCGCCACCATTGATCAAGCCCCCACCCCCCAGCTCTCACAGATCAGGTTTCCATGATTGGCGAGAGAGAGAGAGAGAGAGAGAGAGAGAGAGAGAGAGAGAGAGAGAGAGAGAGAGAGAGAGAGAGAGAGAGAGAGAGAGAGAGAGAGAGAGAGAGAGAAAGGTGGGAGGTTGAGGGGTGAAGAGAAGCTAAAAGAGAAGATAAAGTGAGGGGAGCCACAGGGAGAGGGAGGATGTCCACCCCCCCACCCCCCCCCACCCCCCTACTGCGGAGAGCCCGGTCCGGGGAGCATGCGCACACACACACACCCCACTTCACTCACACACCCTGTAGGCGCACACACACACCCTGTAGGCGCACACAGCAGCAACGGCTAACGTAGCACCTCCTAGTCTGACACCTAGGCCGCCTTTCACACAGCCCTCACTGACCACCTGCACTGCAGACCATCCAGTGGTGAGTTGACTGTAGAGTCATGGTCCCTATGGCTCCTCAAGACGTATCTCCCTAGAAAGTGTTCATTTGGGGAATAAATGTCTTGTAACAGGACAGGATTTACCCACTCTAGAGATTGATTTCATGGAAGGATTTTGGCGTCAACATGTTGGTGCTTTCTGGTGGGATTGGGGAGTGGGATGCCGTGGAGCCGACAGCAAGTCAACCATGCAGGGGTTTGGGGGGTTTAGGTGAGGGCCTTAGTTGACCTTCAGCCAGGTGGAAGGTGAGCGTTACTCTCCTGGAGGAGGTGAGTTGCTAACGGTCGATCTCTTTTGTGCCCCCCACCCTTACAGAGAACTCCCACACCCCCGTTCTAGAGGCGGGCGGCCAGAGTCACATGACCCCCGAGGAGCACTACAGACGGATGATGTCAGCGCTCAACGAGCAGGGCTCCTTTGAGGAGCAGCAGCAGCGCCTCTACCAGCTGGCCAGCAACATGGGGCTACCCGGCCATGGTGAGCCTCTCCCACTGTTCACATGTGTGTGTGTGTGTGTGTGTGTGTGTGTGTGTGTGTGTGTGTGTGTGTGTATTTTGGGGAGCGTGGGTTCAGCATGGCACAGAAGCTTAAAACGCTAGACTGGATGGGAGCAGCCGCTTTGGGTGGCTGCTATTTTATATATATCCACACCCCATCTGGAGTTTAGCGTAACCCTGAGCTTCACACAGCAACCCCCCCGGGGAGTTGATTATTCATGTACTCAGGCTCCAGAGACACACAGGGAAAACCCAGGGATCCATAGGGTTTGAGGCGTCTTTGATCCAGTGGAAGAGCTCCTCGCGGAGACGCAGCCCCGCGCTCATCTGCATGTGTCTCTCCACGGCGAGTCAGGAAATCCTGCCAGGCACACCCTCCTCCTTACCCTTGGCCTGGCGTCGTGTCATGGCGGTGGCGCCGAAGGGTGCCACCCGGTGCCTGTGTGAAACCCCCGCCGCGGAGAAGGCTGACATTTCTATTTGTGGCGCCTGCCCACCCAATGTCAGCGTGTCACTCCGGGTGATTTCAGACTGACGCGGCGCTCGGCGGTAAACAACGCCCCCAGCCGGTGTGCGCTCACTGCTATCGATCGGCCGTGCTCATTGGCCGCCTGCCAATTCTGTAAATCTCCAGCACCATGGAAACCACCGGTGTGTGATTTTCGGCTCAAACTTTTAATTGTAAAGTGTGCTCTTGCCAACTTGTCATACACCGTTTTGGTTGTTAACGGAGAGAATTTCACTGTTTTAAAGAAAAGATTCGAAGGTGCCCGGTTTAGTTTTTACGTGTGGGGATATGTTCATTTTACTGCTATTTTAAACTCAAAGGGCATCAATTGTTAACCTTTTCTCCCATTCTTTAGATGAATGTAACATTAATTGCTACCAGGTTTTACAAGTCCCCTTAAAACAGCATAAATACGGTCAATTCCAATGTCTGGACCAAATTGGAGTTTAGCCTACTTTTATTTTTATTTGATTAGTAATGATTTTTAATTGCTGGCCGCAAATCTGGGAGGCGAAGCCTATAAAGGTTTTAATTGGTTTTACCTGCGGTTAACAAAACGTACAGCAAAAGTGGTGCATGGTGGGGGTTTTATTGCCCAGGGTGCTGTCTGATGGTGGGGTTTCCCACCCCTGGAAGCCTCTCTGTTTAAAGGAAGACACTGTGGCGCAATGCAGACACACTCGCTGGTGTTCCAACTTCGCCTTTTGTGCTGCAATTTCACTGTCCTCCTGTGTTTCAGTTTTGACTTCCTCTTCCCCACAGCAAAACATTTTGTCTGTGAGATGTCGCTAAAGAAATCAATTCCGAGCAAGAAAAGGAATAAGGAGGGTAATAGAAGTAGCCCCCCAAAAAAAGACAAAGAGGAGGGAGGGTGAAGCACGGAACTTTCCTCCCCCAGAGCAGAGTAAGAAAACAATTAGTGTGTGTGTGTGCTTAGGTGGAGTTGCGCAAGACTGTATGTGTATGTGTTTGTGTGTTTTATGTTTTAGTCAATGTGAGTGTGTGTGCGTGCGTGTGTGCGTGCGTGCGTGCGTGCGTGCGTGCGTGCGTGCGTGCGTGCGTGCGTGCGTGTGTTTCTTTACATGGTTGATGCGACATCATCAGTCCAGGTACTGCCACCACTTTGGTTTCGCTGATGTTCATAACCGATCGACACCTTGCAGCTCGCTCAATGTAGCTACTGGCAGCTCAGTCAGGAGTTGAAGAGAAAAAGCTAGCAAAAAAATCGGCAAACTGCTTTGGATCTTGGTTAAGAAAAAAAAAAAAGTTGATTAAATTCATCCCAACTGCAAAAAGAGATGCGTTTGGCGACTTTCCGACCCCTTGAGCACCTGCACACTGTTAAACTTGCTGCCACTCCTCCTTCATCTGGTGCCCCCCCCCTCCCCCCTCACACTCTTCCTCTAATTAACACAATTCAAAATGTTCTGTTTCCTGTGTTGAAGCTCTCCGCCACATGGAGACTACTTGGGGGTTTGCTAGGAAAACAATATTCTTGCTCTGGCACCAAGTGCCTCGCATCCAAACGCCACCAGCCCATCCTCCTCCCCCGCCCCCTCCCCCTCCCTCCTCCTTGGCGCCCCTTTCTCGGAGGGGGATGACTGGAGGAGGTGGGACAGAGGGATGGGGCTTTTGTCTCTGGAGAGGTTGAAGTGAACGCTTCAGTGAGAGCCCCTTGACATTGACCTGGTCCCCGGTGGGCCCTTCTGACCCTGCTTCCAACCGCCCTCCTCCCCCTCGTCTCTCTCTCCAAGCACAAGGGCTGCTTTTATATTCCCTTTTTTTATCTGCCCTATCTTTTCTCTTTTTTTTCTCTCTCTCTCTCTCTCTCTCTCGCCGATGCTCCCTTTCGCCTTGGTCCCTGCAGAGCATCCTTTCATGTGTTTGAAGTGGAGGGCACCGCAAATAAAAGTGATTGTGTGTGGTTGCTTGTGTATGTGTGTGTGTGTGTGTGTGTGTGTGTGTGTGTGTGTGAGAGAGAGGTGTTGTTTTGGGGGTCTCTCCCTGGACCAGACAAGCAGCCGGGGAGGGGGTGGAGATGGGCCAGGGAAAGTGGCCGGGAGGGTTTTCCCTCCCTCTCCGTATGATGAAAGGAGAGAAAAGAAAGGAGAGTCTAAGAGGAAAAAGAAGGAGGAGGTAGACATCCAGATAAAAAAAAGGGGCTCTTATTTGATCTCCCACTATTTAGGCGGTGTTTCCATATATGATGCTGGTACACAACGTCTCTATGATCCAGCTGCTACTGGAACCACCGCATGTGCCTGTACTATTCCCCAATACTGCAACGTATCCGAAATAGTTAGTAAAAAGCAACGTCTGCCTTAATACTATGTAAGTATGACTGTTGTACTTTCCCGTCTCCAAATCCAGTATGAGCCGGGGTAAAGGTGTATCGGGGGAGAGCTAGTCTGCATTCTCACGCAGAGGGAAAGCTTGCCTTAACCGAGGGGGATTTACGCCCCCATTCCAGGAAAGACGCCGGGGGAAAATGGAGTGGGACAAAAGAGGGATAAGCGCGAGGGGAGAAACGGCCAAACATGGACCTCCCAAAATAACTCCCGCACAGTGAGGAGAGATGTGTTTGTGTGCTGGTGGCCCACAGTGAGGAGAGAGGAGGTGGTGTTGTCTGAATGTGAATACTGCTCATAGGAATGGCAAGGAACAAGTTAAGGGAGAGATATACTTTGGTTTTTCATTGGTCGAAAGTTTGGTAACCTTCTCTTTCATTGTATTTTTACACATGTGCACACACACACGCACACACGCACACACACACACACACACACAGTGTGTGCTCTATTGTATAGTTGTTGGTGGACGAGCCCCCTGGTGTGGACAGCCCCAGGTGACCCTGCTTCTCTCTCTACTCATGAAAGAGAATAAAAGTGGGATTAAGAAAGAGAGAAAGAAAGAAAGATTAAGAGAGAGAAAGACAGAGAAAAAGAGAGACAGAGACAGAGAGAAAGAGACAGAGAAGGTGGGAGCACAGAAAGGCTTTGAAGGATCATACAGTTCATGTATTTTTATTTATTTATTATTTATTTTGCTGAAACAACAAAAACAAAGCTATACTATTCTGTTTCTCAATAACAATGCGACTCATTGAATTGCAGTTATTGGGTTTAAAACAATTATGTGAACACATTAAAATGTTTATGTTTAGGTCAATATATTTTATTAATTTTTTAGCATTTTACTTAGAGCCCTTGGAGCCTATGCCGAAGTTCTCTTAATTGTCCTTGACTCATGTAACCTGGAGTCACTTCACTAGCCACCAGGTAATCACAGCAGTTTGGGGAGCCATGTTTTTGTATTGACGGCCACCCTAGATGAGCAGAGAAAAAGGCCCTACAATATGTGACTGTTGGTTTCTATATGAAACGCCAGTCAGTATTATACAGAAAGAAAGAGAGTTAGTGACCATAGCCACAAAACCATAGCCATGTCCATGTTTTTGTATGGATGGCCACCCTGGATGAGCAGAGAAACAGGGGAGGCATAGCCCTGCAATATGTGACAGTTGGTTTCTGTATGAAATGCCAACCAGTATATACATGTAAATATATATATATATATATATATATATATATAGAGAGAGAGAGAGAGAGAGAGAGAGAGAGAGAGAGAGAGAGAGAGAGAGAGAGAGAGAGAGAGAGAGAGAGAGAGAGAGAGAGAGAGAGAGAGAGAGAGAGAGAGAGAGAGAGAGAGAGAGAGAGAGAGAGAGTTAGTGACCATAGCTAGAGGTGAGGCACTTGTCCTCAACCTCCTAACCCCTCCTCTGTGTGCCTGGGGGAGTGTGTGTGTGTGTGTGTGTGTGTGTGTGTGTGTGTGTGTGTGCGTGCGTGCGTGCGTGCGTGTGTGCGTGCGTGCGTGCGTGCGTGTGTGCGTGCGCGTGCAGGCGGGCTCAAGTTTCTGTGCTCCTGCCCTTATCTCCCCCCTCCCCCCCCCTCCCCTTCCCCTCCCATCACAAACACCCCCCTGTCTGCCGCCAGTCCAGTCCCCTGCGGCCCGGCACAGCAAACAGATCGATACACCGGAGCTGGGCCGCATTAATATCTGTCGCTCCGCCCGCGAGCCAGGCGCCCGCTTAACGCCCCAGCACACAGACACACAAACACACCCAGACAAACACACTGGCGTTGGCTTACCATTAGGAGGCAGACTCACACACTCTCCCACTCGGCACACACACACACACACACACACACACACACACACACACAAACATCACACTCGCACCAGTGGCGGAAATGGCCCCAAGCTCCCGCGGGATCTTTCTAATTAAAAAAAGAGGGGATGGAGGGAGGTGGGGACTGAAAGAGAGAGAGAGAGAGAGAGAGAGAGAGAGAGAGAGAGAGAGAGAGAGAGAGAGAGTTAGAGACAGAGAAAGAGAGAGAGAGAGAGAGAGAGAGAGCAGAATGGATTTTCTCTTTAACACTGCCTCATTAGAAGGCTGGTCTCCTGGTGTGGCCTGGCCTGGCTGATAATGATGATGCCTCTTCTCCTTCTAGGGAGCGAGGGAATCAAAGGCACCCGGAGAGAGAGAGAGAGAGAGAGAGAGAGAGAGAGAGAGAGAGAGAGAGAGAGAGAGAGAGAGAGAGAGAGAGAGAGAGAGAGAGAGAGAGAGAGAGAGAGAGAGAGAGAGAGAGAGAGAGAGAGAGAGAGAGAGGACATGGAGGGGGCAGAGAGAGATGACGGGGCAGGCAGAGGGCAGAAAGTGCAGGCAGAGGGCAGACGGAACTAGGAGGAAGAATAGAGAAGTTGTTTAACGAAAGAGAAATAAAGTCGCTGCCATCATAAAGCCCTGCGAGATAGATCCTAGATTGCTGACACTGCCCATCCCCACCTTTAAATAGGCTCCTGCTTCGGGGGATCCTTGCCTGGGCAGTTTTTAGGTGTCCAAAAATATCAAAAGTAGTATCATTTTTATGTCCACATTCCATAAATGTGTATTTATCACGTGGATCTATGCTCTGAGTTCATGTATGTGTGTGTGTGTGTTTGTGTGTGTGTGTCTGGGGGTAGGGGAGGTTGGATGTCAGTAGAAGGAAGCATGCCAGGATTTTGAAATGTGGGCTGATCATTTGGAGAATGGCCTGAATTGAATTGAGTCGAGTTCAGAGTTGGCTTGGTGGGGTGTTTTGGAGTCCACAGAACACGTCTGCAACTATAGCACAGAACACCGCTTTTTACAAATAAACATTTGTTTACAGACAGCCAGTTGTAATCTTTAGAGAAATATATGGCCAAGCAGAGATACTGCTAACTTGTTACGCAATGTTGCTGCTTTTCTGGGGAAGGGCTTATGCTGAGTTTCATACTGAATCCCAGCCGAGTAACCAAACGCTAAATGTGTTTTTATCTCTGCTTTTCCCTCCCTTCTCCCTCCAATTCATCTTTGTACTGAACCCCTCTCCCCCCCCCCCCTCCCCTCCTTTCCCTCACGTTCCCCTCATCATCATTTCCCCCTCTCCCTTCTTCCTCGGTGTGCTCCCTCCTTTCTCCCGCCTCCGTCCACAGACCTGCTCCGGGCGCGTCATGAGGCGCTGGCGGCCGCGGTGAGGAGCCAGGCCGCTCTGGAGGCCCATCTGCCCACAGCAGGCAGCAGCTCCTCCAGCCAGCGGCGCAAGCAGGGCCTGCCGCAGCATCGGGACGCCCACTACTCCGACAGGTTGGATAAACACACACACATGCGCACACACATGCACACGCACATGCACACAAACGGTTAATATTTTCTCTCTATTTACGTAAATATCTCCATTCCAAGTCACGTGGTCTGTTTTGCACGGCAGTCCATTCTTTACAAAGGATAGATATCCAGCCATTCCTTCACGATAACAGCAATATGGCTGGTATAATAAGGGACTCCGCATTCTCTTCACGTACAGTAAATACTGCACGTGGGATTCTGTGTGCGCATTGCACACCTGTGTGTTTGTGTGGAAAAGGGAAAGAAGAGTAGCTTATTTTTGCAATGAAAATAATAAATATGAACAGAAAGAGAGAGGTAGAAGAAATTATTAAAAATAGATTTAATAGCCTTTGCCAGTTTGCATTAAAACTATTGCGCCACCCCACCCCCTCTCTCTTAATCCCAAAGCCTCTGATGTATGGCTGTGTGTGCGTCTACACACATAGCTGAAGTAAAAACCTCCTGGCTCCAGCTCCAGAGCTGCACGCCTGCCTCCCTCCCTCCCTCCCTCCCTCCCTCCCTCCCTCCCTCCCTCCCTCCCTCCCTCCCTCCCCTCCCCTCCCCTCCCCTCCCCTCCCCTCCCCTCCTCCTCCCCCTTTCCCCCGCTGCTGGCCTCTGTGCCTCCCAAACAAAGCCGGGGGCAGCGGGAGTGGGCGGGTAATTGCTTGTCGATTATTTATGTGGCGCGGGGAGAGGCGGGGGATCGATAATGGGCCGGCGGGGCGGCGGCAGTGGGGATGTGTGCGTATGTGTGTGTGTGTGTGTGTGTGTGTGTGTGAGGGTGTTTGTATGGATGGGGAGGAGGTGTGGGGAAGGAAGCAGGAAACAGAGCGAGCTGGCGCTGCATGGTGCAGCTCAGGGAGCGTGCGGGGGTGTATGCGTGTGTGGTGGGGGGAGCTGTGTGTGTGTGTGTGCTCTTTTTTTTTTTTAGCTTGCCGTGTGTTTGGATGGTGGTGTGCACAAAATGTGTTTTAGCATGTTTGTGTTACAAATACTGCATGTTTGGCAATATATATGTGTGTGTGTGCGTGTGTATTTGGCAACCTAGTAGTGCAGTGTGAACGTGGTCAGTGAGCCGCGGTGGTTCTCTGGCTGCACAGAGAGTAATTAGCCACATAGGACTGGGGGAAGTTAACTAGGCCTGCACGCTTTTCAACCGCCCTCCATCCCTCCATCCCCCCCTCCCAGCCCCACGCTCATCTCTTCTTTAACCCTTTGTTTTTCAGACCATTCAGTGTTTTCCAGGTGATTGAAAGAGAAGGGGTTAATGAAGAAAAGATGTTGGACCCCCGGAGGTCCTATGGTGTGTTTGTGTGTGTGTTCCCTGTGTATGTGTGTGTTTGAATGTGTGTGTGTGGTGACTGGCCAGGTCACATTTTTTCATTGACATTGTTAAAGGACAGGCCCCTCCATAAAACATGGCCCACCAGAGACTCAGAAAGAAAGGGGGAGTGCAGTGGGTTGGGGGTGGAGAGGGAGATAGGGAGAGGTGATGGGGGTTAGGGGAGTGGAATTGAGAACGAGAGAGAGAAAAGTGAAATAAGAGGAGGGGGAGAATGGAGGGGGTAGAGACGGAAGCCCTCTATCTAGCTCACCTTTCCATCGACCCCCCATCATTGATTATCTGAGGCCCATTAGGGCCCATTGTTAAAAACAAATCATTAGGCGGGTCGATGGACTTAGAGCTTGGCTTTCCATTTGTCTGGCCTCAAATGGCACAGCACTCTCAGAGCATCTGCAAGGCAAATCCAAGAGAGATGAATGGACAAAGGGGAGGGAATAAAATTAAGAAATTAGAGGGATGGGGTGGTGAGGGAAAGAAGTGAAGCTTTGTGAAAAGGAGGGCATATGGAGGGGAATTAATAAGAGTGAGGAAGTGAGGAAGGAGGACTGAGACGGAGGTAGAATTAGAGACCAAAATGGGCAGCACAATAGAGAGAAAATAGAAGGGAGAGACCGAGGAAGGGAGTGAGAGAGACAGAGCTCCGAGCAACGCAGGGACAGGGAGGGAGCGGAGGGAGCCTCATCCATTTTAATGAGCTTCCTGTGTAAATGTGTTCCCGTGGAGCGGGAGCTGAAGGCGGCCGCGCGGCGTTCCTAATCCCCCCCACGCTCTCGTCATTAAGGGCAGCCCTGTCACAAAAACACACACACACACACACACACACACACACACACACACACACACACACCGTTTTTGTCTGCGCACACACAGACACAAGTATACATGTGTGCACACGGAAACACACATAGCCAAAAAAACATGCAGGCACACACACACACACATACACACACACACACACACACACACACACACTGCCCTGTTGTGGGAAGGGGCCGCTGTCGCCACTCTGACAGGTCGTCACACACGAGTAATTCCCCAGGAGCCTCTAGCCTCACTGTAGGCAGAGAGAGAGAAAAAACTGAATGGCAGAGGGACTCAGAGAGAGAGAGCGAGAGAGAGAGAGAGAGAGAGAGAGAGAGAGAGAGAGAGGGAAAGAGAGAGAGAAATAACAACATTAACAATATTTGTTTTTGAAACGAAACAGTTTGAAAAATGCTTCATTTTTCAAAATACTAAGTTAGCAAATATAACTGAATAATTTTTCGAAATGTTAAGCCAATGTAGGCTTCCAGGGATACATTTGTTTGCTGTTGCTTAGCAAGTAAGCAAATACAAACTCACAAAAACACAAAGTATGTGTACTCTCTTACTGTCCTGCTCTCTCAAACCCAAACATATACAAACGGCCTCAGAGCAAAACATTTAACAGTGCAACCCTTCCACCCCTACACCACCCCACCCCCAATTTGCTTCCATAAAAAGAAAAAAAGAGCACGTCTGGCTCTCCCTCTGTCTCTCTTTCCCTCCCCTCCGTCTCCTTTTCCCTCCCTGTCTCTCTCTTTCCTTCCCTCCCCGTGATTAGGCCTAATTATGGTGGAGCGGACGCCTGGCGGCCTCAGTCATGCAGCTTTAATTGACCGTTATTCATCTGCGGGCTAACGCTAGGCTAGGCGGCGCACGGAGGGAGAGGAGGAAGGTTGGGGGAGGGGGGTGCTGGGAAGTTTGACATGCTGGAGCCGTAGCGAAGCCTAGCGTAGCCGCATGGCGCAGGCTAATTGCTAGCCCTGAGGGATTAGGCCAGGTGATTACACACTGGGCGGTGTAATTACATAAGCAGCGGCTAGCAGCCCCGGCTAGCCGCCCCGGGGTCACGCGCCGTAGCCCTCGCCCAAGATTAATTGGAGCTGCCACCGGAGTACGAGGCACCGCCAGAGAGAGCGGTTATACGATTAGCATTAACATTTCAGCGGTGGGGCCAATCGATGAATGGTTATCACCCCCTTCTAGCTCCGAACCCCCCTGTTGGTGTGTGTGTTTGCGTGCGTGCGAGTGTGTGTGTGTGTGTGTGTGTGTGTGTGCTGATCCAGTCCGTCTTCCTCTATCCTTCTCCCTCACCGTTTAGTGAGAGGAGAGACATGCTGGCACAGGTTGCACTGTTCAAATACGACAGCTGTGGTTTCACACAGGTGAAATGTTTGGTTTGCTTTGTTGTTTGTGGAAGTGCAGGAAGGTTACACGGCCATGACGTTTGATCGTAGTCAATCGGGCAAGGAACTGGACTGGCGGGCCTTGCATTGTCTCGATTCGAGAGGATTCCTAAGATTGTTAGCATCCCAACTCACAAATTCTTTAAGACACGCCAGCCTAAAGAGGAGAGGCTAGCCATTCTTCCGTCTTTAAATCCTCTTTGCCTTTGTACTGGGGAAACCTGTGTGTCTGTAGGTGGACAGAGCAGAGAGGTGGGAGGGGAGCTGCTCTCCGTTTAGAGGGAGAGAGGACAAAGGGACTAGCCCATAATGGAGAGGCCTTTTCAGGCCCAGGGGTTGCAGAACACGCCGCCTTTTTTACAGGCTTCAATGCGGCCCAAGGAGAGAGAGGGAGGAAGGGGCGGGAAAGGGGAGAGAAAAGAGGAGGGATGAGTGTTAATTAGAAGGTCCTTCAGCCCGTGGCTCCGGTCGAGACGAAGGGGCTGCCCCAGCTGTCGGAGCAAGACACACTCACATTGTGCATTCAGCCCTCATTATGGCGGTGTGTGAAAGTGTCTGTGCATGTGTGAGCTTGTGTTAGTGTCTCTCAGTGGGTGTGGGTGTGTGCACGTGCACGCGCGTGCTTGTGTGTGTGTGTGTGTGTGTGTGTGTGTGTGTGCGTGTGTGTGTGCGCGTGTGTGGTGGCAGGGGAGTGTTATAAGGCCTGAGGTACATCCACGGCCAGTGGCAATAGTTGCTGTGTGACAAGACTGATGAGGGGCTACGGCGACACAGGGTCTCAAGAGCTCTACAGATAAAAATATACATCAGCCTGGGCTGAGCCGGCTAGAAACACACACTCAACGCATGCCGATACCCTCACCCGCAGATGTTAAAACCACACAAACGCAGAAACGTGGTGGTGGTGTGGCTCAGCGGTTTAGTTCCACAAGACACACTAAACCTTCTCATTGGTGAGCTGGTCGTTAAACAGCTATCAGGATTTCAGGATTTTTGACTGAAACTCCATTGTCCACTCCATTTTTGTGTCTACAGGGAGATGTCCCACCCTCCACCCCTGCTGTCCCCTCAGAACGCCCCTCACATCACGCTGGGGTCCCACCTGCGGCCCCCATTCCTAGGCATGCCTGCCGCCCTTTGTCAGGCTCCTGGTGAGTTTCCGCGCGGAACCTAACATGGTGTCAGCGTGTGAATCCTCATATTGAATACCAATAGGACACAACGCGTTTGTGGTAGCATGGTGCTTCTCCAGGTATTAACCCCCGTGTTAATGCTTCTTCCAGGCTACGGCTTCCTCCAGCCCGCTCAGGCAGAGATGTTTGCGCGGCAGCAGGAAATGTTGAGGAAACAGAACCTGGCCAGGTACAGCTGCAGAACGACACAGTGTGTGTATGTGCGTTGGTGTTTGTGCACGGATTTGCGTGAATGTGTAGAAGGCGTCCTGTTGTTGGTGCTGGGGTGTCAATGTGATGGATGTCCTCCCCGTGCGGCCCCAGGTTAGAGATGTCCGCCGAGCTGCTGAGACACAAGGAGTTGGAGAGCCTCCACCGACAGCAGCAGCAGCGCCTTCTGGGCTCCGACCACCTGAGCCTGGCCCCCGGCCTGCCCCCGGACCACCCGGCACTGCGCAGCCTCCACGACATCCCCGAGGGACACCCGCTGCGAGAGGAGCTGGCCCGCCGCTCCAACGCCATGCTGGTGCTGCGCCACGGCACCGGCACGCCCCTCCACTCTCTCGGCCAGCAGCAGGGCCCTCCGGAGGCCCCAGAACAGGGCGCTGACGCCGGGGCCAACGCCTCCAGGAAGGGCCCCCGCAAAGGCCTGCCCCGCGGTGGGGAGCACCAGGGAGGGAGGGAGGACAGAGGGAGGGACGGCGAGGAGAACGGGCAGGAGGAGGAGATGAGGGATTCTGACAGCGAGGTGGAGGCCGGCCACGAGAGGCAGGAAGGCAGAGGTGCCAAGGCCCATGACAGGCGCCACAGGGGCAGGGACAGGGATGGATGCCACGCCACGGAGTCCTCCGGCAAGTGCGACGGTGCCAAAGAGGCAGGTGAGACCTCGGTCCGGCTGAGCCCCCCCTGCAGCTCGGCTGGCACGGATTCGCCCGGTCGTCATGTCTTCACGCCCGGCCTGGGCAAGACGGATGTCAAGTACCACTTTGCGGCCGGGTCCATGCCACCTCTGCCCACACTACACGGCCAGTCACTGCCCTTCGGATTCCCCTACGCCAACCCCTACTTTCACACAGGTAAGCAACAGACGGAAACTGACATGCTAACGCAAACACACAAACCCACACCAAAGCCACGTGATAACACGCATAGAGATAGGTAAAAAAATATATATATACATTGCCATACCAAAAGTGTTTAGGTTTCAAGAACAAAATACACGAGGCATGCGTTAAGACTAAAGTCAAGGAACCGGTTACTGTTAGCGTCCGCAGCTTTACTTACGAAAACATGCTGCTCTTCTTCTTCCCAGGCTCTTTGGGCGGCCTGCTCATGGATGGAGAGGACTCCTCTGCAGCACCCTCAGTGGAGGACATCAGCAAATGGAGTGTGGAGGAGGTGTGTGGCTTCATAGGGAGCCTGGCTGGATGTGCTGAGTACACCCAGGTGAGGACTGAGAAGGAGAGAGGGACTGGATGGGAGAGAGACAGAGAGAGGCTGGAGGGAGAGGGAAAAGGGAGAGAGGCGGGACCCATTAAACGACTAGGTCCTTTTAGCTCAATCTCAAACCAAACAATGGCCACAAAACGCATATGTCCGGCGGGGACAAGAAAAACAAAGTGAGTGTTTGGTGGAAGTGAAAATGAGTGTTGTGAGTCTGTGTGTGTGTGTGGTTGTAATCGTATGTGAGGTTGGTTGCGCGCGCGTGTGTGTGTGTGTGTGTGCATGCTTGGGCTGTGGCTGAAGCAGCTGTGTCTCTGCCAGGTGTTTCGGGAGCAGGCCATCGACGGAGAGACCTTGCCTCTGCTCACTGAGGAGCACCTTCTCAGCACCATGGGATTGAAGCTGGGCCCCGCACTCAAGATCCGCTCTCAGGTACACACTGACCGGGCTGGGAGAGTTCTGCGTGCTGGTGTGTGTGTGTGTGTGTGTGTGTGTGTGCAGCTGACTGCTGGTGGCCTTTGGAATGACTAGTCCGTTTGTGCCAGCGCGCGCGCGCGTGTGAACATTTGAGTCCTACGAGCTATACTCAATCTGAAAGCCAACTTTGTAGTGGAGTCTAGTTCTCTCCCGAAAAGTCCCTAGTCCCTAGCCCTTCTCCCTCTCCTCTCTCAGTCTGCTATTCCGTGACCTGATTCCGTTCCACAGGGCTTTATCGTGGTTAGATCCTAACCAAGGGGCCATGTGCTGTGTCGTCTTCTCCTCAGGTGGCGCGGCGGCTCGGCAGGATCTTCTACATGACCAGCTTCCCGCTGCCGCTGCCGCTGGCGCCTGCCGCTGCCCTGCGGCCCCCGGACCGGGAGCGAGACGCCCAGCCGACGCCCTCCCACACCCCCACCCCACTGTCCCTCCCCCGCCCCCATCGGCCCGCCTCTGCCGGCAGCAGCTCCTCCCCGTACAGCGGCCCCACCCCCTGCCGCTCCTCGCCGAAGCATGAGAACGGCGGTGTGGCGTCGGGGGGCTACGAGGCCAAGTCCCCCTCGTAGGTCGGTGGGGCTCCCCCCTTAAAGCCCTCACGGAGCTGACTTGAGTTGATTCTCCTCGCCCCACTCCTTTGGACGCAAGCTAAGCTGAGCGTACAAACTTTATGAGGAATATCTGTAGTAAAACAAAGAGTATGAACGAACCAATCAAGTTCCGAGTTCGCCGGCGTGGCTGTTAGCTGCGCAGAATCCAAATATACTGGGTTGGAGGGAATAGCTGACGTGACAGGACAGAACGAAGAGAGAAAAGAGAGAAGGCCAGCGAGAGAAAGCAGACAGCTGGTCATGGACAGCCTGCCAAAAAAAGCAGCCAACCCCACCAATACAGCTATCTGGAGAGACAGACGGAGAGACGCTAGCGGAAACCCTTCCTTCCTCGGCTAAAGGAGGTTATCTGTCTTTCTCTCCATCTCTCTCTCTCTCCGTCTGCCCACACAACACACTTAGCATCTCCTTCTCTTCTCTCTCTCCATTTCCTCTCTCCCCCAGACTCACGAGTCTGGCCAAGTGGCTTAGACGGAGCTGTATTCCAGCGGCTGGATTTGAAGCATATGAGGAACAGGACTACAAACCTAGAACTCCCTCCCTCCATCACCGCAACTATGCATTCCACAGTCCTAATACCAAAGATGACTGGTTGTGTGGAATCGAAGAAAAAGCTTAATGTTATTTCTGTTTTCTACCTAGTGACTGGTCTTACTGACAGTTGTGGTACGTAGGATAAATCTGGCCTGGTACCTCAATTGATTGAGACCTAAGATACCTTTTGAAAGGTGACACAGGTACAACAGCCCATAAAGCCATTTGCCCAGGCATGGGCTGAGTCTCAAACCCACCCGAGGGTTGACGTGGTTACTGAAAAGCCACAATGACAAATATTGGATAGCTTCAGTTCCTTGGTCTAACGTCATTATATGATCATGTAGACTGCTGTTGGAGATAAACGTAAAATGCAGAATTGTACAGAATCACGCATCAGATGAAAATGTCCTCGAGGTTACATAATGTGGTACTTTTTTGGCTAAGTTGGTAGTTGCACGAATAATGTTTTTTCTTTACTGAACAAAATGTGACTTGCTAAATCTTTGGTGGTACTTTTGTTCAGACTTATTGTTTGCCATTTAAAAAGTGTTATATTATTAAAAGCCCTGATCTTCAATGCTACTTCAGCATATAAATACGAGGAAATATTTATAGAACTTTTGACATACGTAGATGAACAGATAATGATAAGTATAATTAGCCTTTGAAATGGATCCCAAAGAACATTTACTTTATTTTCTCTTGTTTGCAGGGAAAGGAAAGACACAAAGCTCTTAATGCAATCTTTGAATTTGTTATTTTCTAAAACTATGTAAGCAATTAATTAAAAATTGTCTCTAGATTTCCCATCACTGTTTTGTCTTTATCCTATTTTTCTATTCACCGCTCGGTGAAATAAATCCAACAGAAACCCAGGTGCTTTTTCTCTTCTCTTCAGTCTCCTCCGGATGTGTGTGACAATGAATGCTTGAATGTGTTTGTCTGCATGTGCACATATTTTTTCCTGAAGCAACATGAGGGAGAATGGGCTCTCCAGAGGTGTGTGCGTATGCAGTGGTATGGATCCTCAGGGGCATGGTTCAGGTCAACACCAGCTGTCAGTGTGTAAGGTTCAGCCTCAGGCCAAGGCCTACCTGCCTGTGGGGATAAACCTGAACCTTCCTCCTCCCACACAGGCACAGCAAACCAAAGAAAAAAAGGCACACTTTCACCTACCGTTATGCCTCAAAGAAAACAGAGTTTACACTGAGGCTGTCAGGATGACATTTCTTCCCTGTGGGCCTCTGTTGGGATTTCCCTAGCTTACCTGTGCCTCTGTCTAATATTCCACAGGAGTGGATGTCATATGTTGGCTCAGAACTCACTTTTGAGAGTCAAATACACAAGGGTTCTTAAACAAGTCTTGGAATGCACTGCAATGTTTTTAACATCCAATGTTAATACACTAGACCAATGCCCCTTTGTTTTGTGGCAGAAAACGCAAGAGCAGAAATCACATTTTCAAGATAAAAGTTCCCCTGAAATACGTGTATGAAAATAAGAGAAAGTGAAGCAGGCAGATGAGCAGAAACAGATTTAAGCAAGAGAGACAGTGAATGTGTGGGTGGGGAAAAGTTAGTTTGCAGATAAACAAGCCAGCCTGTGCTGCTGCTCTACCACCTGGGCAGAGGGTTGGCATTGCATCAGACACCACAGCCTGGCACCGTCCTGCTGCCGTGGGGGCACCCTCCCCCTCGCCAGCACAGCATAACACTGGTAAGCACAGCCCAAGACCCCTCTATGAGGAAGCCATACTCATTGGGGAAAGGTTGTGCAAAAACATGGCAAGCTGAGCAAACGTGTCTGCAAACACACCAAATCAACCCCATCACTTGATTCAACTTTAATAAGTAATAATTTACTCGGCAAAAAAAGTACAAATGAATAGACTTTTGAACTCCATTTTTGCAAAATTGCACAACCATTTTGTTATGTGAAAGGACATTAGAAGTATGTTTCTTCTGTACAACAATGGGCAATAATACACATGATAGAAAAAGGTTTGAGATATGAATGTGTCATCTGTGTGTGTGTGTGTGTGTGTGTGTGTGTGTGTGTTAATCAGAGAAACGTGGTTGAAATGTGTATCAGTTGTCGTCATCGGAAAGCTCCAGGTCCTCCACCATATCTTCATCTCCCTCGGCCAACTCTTTTAGAACGACGCTGGCCAGCTGCTTGGGAGCCGTAGATGGCTCGGGACCATCATCATCATCATCATCATCATCCTCCTCACCATCTGGAAGAAAAAGCATAGTACAGATGAAATTGAGGCACCCTGTATAGTAATAATAACATAGGTCATCGATAAGGCTTCAGCTGGATTTGCTAGTGTCATTTAAGCGTGGGTCTGAACACGGACCTGAGCTGCCATCCCCAAGGCCCTCGTCGCTCATGTCGGACAAGTCCAGCTCTTCGTCGCTGCTGACGTCATCAGCATCGCCTTCAGAGTGCTGACCTGCTTTTTTGCCTGGAAGACAAAACGGGTTTAGGTTAGGGTTCATTAACCTGCCAAATAAGACAATGCCAAGGCCATGGGGGTTGTTAATAAGACGTTCATTCTCGGCTCGGGTTCAAGTCAAAGAATGTGTGTGTGAAAGATGGGAGAGTCTGCTTTCTCTGGAGAAGGAAGTGATGGTTGCATTAGAGTTATACTTCACAAACATCCATTACAGTTTACTGCTAGAGACTTCAGACACACCACCCTGCCTAAATATAGCAGAGAGAGACAGCCGACAGGCTTCAGTGCAGACTGATGGGGTGATTTGAATGAAACGTTGGTGTTAGAAAGGTGTGTGTGTGTGTGTGTGTGTGTGTGTGTAGGTGTAGGTATCTCAGTATCTAACGGTGATCCGGACTTCAAGTCAAGGCCTGATTCGACGGGAGCAAGGAGGACAAACCCTTTCTTACAGAGAAACCCCCAACGGCAGCTCCGTACTGAGGACTGTTCTGAGCACTGTTCTGAGCGCTCTTCTGCCCACTTCCACACCTCCAGCCTGGGGTTGATGGGAGAGGAGTGGGCAGGTTCCCTATGGGTTGCCCCAAGCCGACCAGGCAGACGTTATCACCCCAGACTGCCACCACAAACATCGTGCTCCATAAACACCCACCTCTTCGCTTTTCTTCACAGAGACTGTGAACAGTTTGGGAGGTTGCCCAAAGGTTTGGGCTGGGACATTTCTGTGTGATTGTGTTTGTATGTGTGCTTTGGTAAGAGACAACAAGCGTGTGTGTGTGTGTGTGTGTGTCTTGAGGGCGCAGTGGGAGGATCTGCAGGGACTGTCAGTGGAAGGCCTGAGAGCTGGCGCGTAAGGAGCGAGGGAGAGCAGGAGAGGCCACCTCTGGCTTTTCCACTGGGCTGGTTTGAATTAGGAACCCCTACTGGGATCCAGGCCTGCACTTCCTGTCAGGGAGCGAGAGGAAAGGGCGGACTGGGGAAGGACAGAGGGAGGAACCCAAGGGGGGACCGGCGGCTCGCCGGCAGCTGTTTGCCTGTTGTGGGGACTCTCCCTAAACAAGGACCAGATGCAAAAAAGAAAAAAAAGAAAAGAGAGAGAGAAAAAATCCCCTCCCGCCCCCTCACTCTCTTCCTTGTGACCTTGGGAGTATTTTTTTGCTCAGAGCGTGTCCGAGTGAAAAGCCGTAAAGGGGGGGCTGCGGCCCGTGGCCTGAGGATGACCCTGAGATGACAGCGTCGGAGCAAACAGCTCCTCTCCGCTGAAAGGCAACCAGGAGGGGACAGAGAGACGCAGACACCAAACCACTAAGAGAAGATTTGGAGGTTTCAAATGGGACCATTGATATTCAGTTGGTGCAGTGGCCTCGGGGAAGCTTGAGAACTTTCTAATTTGTAACTACTTAAGTTACACCATCACAACTATTTCAGGAGGTTCTATATCAATGATGCTGATAAAGGCCCAGACAACTCCGCTTAAGTCAATGCAACCGAAAATGAAAGCCGACTTCCTGACACACTCCTGTGTTGTTGTGGCCTTTACTTTCATATTGGATGTAACAAAACACCGCCCCCTAGTGTCCAAGAAGGATACGACAAGTGCTTGGTTTGGCTTGACCTACCTTTGAGCTTGGCTCCCGAGCCACCTTCATCAGCCTCCTCATCAGATTTATTTTTGTCATCTGTCTTCGTCAGCTTAGTCTCCGGGAGCTCCATGTCCTCCATCTTAAAAATCCATGAAAAAACAACATTAGCATGGAGCGCTTTTTAAAAAAGATGTCCAATTCAAACCCATCATTTGGCCATGTTTTATTTAACGCAGAGATGTTGGCTAATTCAGGCTTAAAGCTATTGGTATACAGACACAGTAGCCTTGCAAAGCTAGCCTCACTGGATTCTTTGTTTAGATGCAATATCACCACACTGGCCTTCATTTGTCAATAAAAAGATTATGAGAAAACTTATTTTTTCATTAATCCAATAAATTGGTGGTGGGTTACTTTTCAGTTCCGTGCAGCAGCTCTACATCTCCAAGGCTTCGGGCATAAAAAAGTACTGATATTCAGAATCGGGAAAAAGTGGATCATGCGGAAATAAATGGCTTCGGGCCTTGCCCAGACACCGACAACAGTGACCTAAGGACTTTGGGCCATGCTGACAGGAACATAATGGAGGAGAGGTTACCTGGCTTTTGCCAGAGATTTCCAGGCGAATCTCCTTCACCCTCAGCTTCTTCCACTGGCTGTAGTACCTAGTGAGAGGGGTGCCCTCCTCCTTGGTCTTCTTCTCCCATGCCACCTGAGCGTCAGACATGGACACAAAGAACAGGAGGACACACTCAAAGAGAAGTCAGGAATAAGATATGACCTTTATTTAAGGACCAAGTTTAGAGAAAACGTGCACCCTAATAACAAAGTGTGCAAACAATAGTTTTATGATTTCAAAAATACACACTGAAAATTTAACCATTCGATTAAAACCTGTTAGTACAACAAACACAAACACCAGCCTCATGGCCTCCTTTGACTCAAGTTTTAAAAGATTTGATGTGTGTAATGAAACTAGGCTGCAATGAATGTTAAGCCATAGATGAGGTGTGTGCGTCGAAAAATGTACATCACAAATTTTTTAGTTTTCAGGCCACAAATAAATACAGCTTGAGGTATCATAGGAGCGGAACAGGAGGCGGGTGACTCAGCAATCCTTTGTCGCACTGTCTTTCCAATCGTGTATGGTGCTTCATACCGCAAACATCACGTCAATCGACGGGCAGACGGACAAACGGAAAGAGATTAGAAGACAGAAAACACAAGACGACAGAGTGAAAGAGAGAGGGGGTAGACGCATTGAGGGTGTCTGAAAGGGGAGACTTGGGGATCTTGGCCAGCCTTTCCCCTAAAGGTCTTTGTGGACGGTATTGATCAGGCCCAACCAGATTATCTGACCGACAAATCCAATAGAGGCGATAGAGCGTGGCCTCCTGCGTCGGTTAGCCTAACGTAGTTAGCCCAATTTGCCGTGCAGCTATTAGGGTGGACAGAGGAGAGAACAGGGCATGGACAGGAACACTGATTAACGGCTGCGGCTGCTTCTGAAAACAACTCGGCGCCCCACACAACTCAAAGCAAGACTAAACAGAAGAGTTGTCCAGACCGTTCTCTCACCGCCAAGCTACTCTGGAAAACAACGCGTTTAAGGGAAGAGTAGGTTGGGAGACAGACCTGGAAAAGCCTTATATTCAGCCTGAAAAGCACCACCGACAACGTGAGCGTGTGTGTTCTGGAGAGAGCGAGATAGAGCATCATTAATTAGGGTGACATGTCTGTGGGGAGCTGGAGGCCAGAGGGGAGGCATGACCTCTCCACAGCAGCGGGGCTCGCTGCTCGCTCTGTGACATTGCCACTGTTGCCACGACGCCAGGGGATAGACGCTATGGCGACAGGCTCTTCTGGGCTGGAGGAGGCGGCGACAAGGGCTGGCGCTACCCCGGAGCCATGCTGTCTGTCTGCCATACTCGTGCGTGCCCCCCCCCCCCCACACACACACACACACACACAAAAACAACTCTAATTTCACCCGTAAAACTCTTAAATATTTATCAACATTGAAAGATGAGGCATTCAGCTGGGACTGAGGGACCGAGTGGAGGGGGGAGTCAACCCAGGAAATGTGTAGCCTCCAACACATACTGGCACACACACTAATGTCCAACGTTAAAAAAGACGCAACTCTTAGATCAAACATCTATTAAAACCTAAATTAAGTTGTGTGCCACTCCAAAACGAGTAGGGTCAAGTACAGAAGAATGTATGCATTGGAAAAGAATAGAACATGGTGCAAACAGGACCCGTCACAATCTAAATTGACAAATCCTACAATAATTATCTTTACATAAGCTTGTCCACAAGGCAGGGCTATTTTGTGTACTACACAACGGGACAGGAAAACATGCCATTTAATCATCATGTAATACTTGTGATGAGCCTATGGATATGTTTGGAACCACATAAATACAATCTACTAAATACTCAATGAGTACATTGCATACTGAAATAGAAATCTAGTATATTGCTTTGTTTGACAAAGATTTACTTAAATTGTTAGTGGAACATGTGACCAAAACCCCGGATTTTTTGTAATATTCCGTTAAAACCCGAAGGAAGTTGGCGCACTGCATTTTGGGGTGGGAAACATTGTCTAGCAACATCTTACGGGTACTCAACATTTTTCCAAATACAGTACTTCATCCGGGAACTTTGTCCATACTAATATCTTGCATACTATATATCGTTGGCATACTGCATACACACTTTCCATCATGTTTAGTATGTTAAGAATGCTTAGTAGGCGATTCCGAACACAGCCTGTGTGTGCAAGATGTCTTTTTGTACTAGCCGCACACAAACAGAAAAAAACGACCTTTAGTTCTTATCTCCGCGTGTGCCAGGACTGCACGCAATTTCTACCAGAGGCAAAACGATTCGAGGCGGCCGGTTCTTTACCATTTTGCTTGGGAGACCTTCACATGCACTTCCTGTGCGGGAGAGAGGGTGTGTGCTTGAGAGAGATAATGTGAAGGAGGGTAGCGCTACTCCCCGTTAGGAGCGGCCCTAGACACCTGCATGGTGCTGTAGGTATGTGTGTGGGTTGGTAAGAAACAGACTAAAATAATTGCCCTCATTAATAAAATAAAAAAAAGAGCTTTATAAATAAATAAAGATAAATAAAACGTTGAAGTTACCCTGTCTGTATGAAGAGCTGGGGCATGCGTTTGTAAATATCTAGGAGCTGAAATGCAGAGGTGGGTGAATGCGTGTGTGTCTGCTGAAAGGGGTGAAATGAGGCCTCTACAGCAGCCCACATGCTAAATCGGGAAGGCTCTGTTATTGTATCGTGCGCGCGCATGCACACACACACACACACACACACACACACACACACACACACTTACCAGGGCGGCAGTGTTGGCCACTCCGAAGGCGGCCCTCTGTCTCCGGACTGTGATGTGGTTGCTGTTCTCTTGTACCTTATCCAGCAGCTGGCGCACCGGCTTGCAGTAATTGGCCACTTTGCATTCCTTCAGGAATGTTTTCAGCTGTAGAGGCCGGCAAGAGGAAGTAGGTGGGAGGGAGGGAGGGCGAGAGAAAGGGCGAGGTGAAGAGAGGGATTCAGTTTAAATGACCATTCAGTCCTATGTATTCACGGGAGGAAGGCGTGCGTGGCAGACTGCTTTGAGAAAGGCCAACTCCTGCCAAGTCAGTCCCACCCTTAAGATGGGTTTTGGTTCCTTTCCTAACACACAGATTTTAACTTTATAGGATGAAGAGAGATACACGAGAGACAAAAAGTTAATGATTGGTATATTGGTTCAACATTTAATGTTTACTAGGATTGGCATGAATCTATATACATGACAATGCTTATTTAGTCTCAAACTACCGGCCGACCATAATGGCTCTGAGACCATGTGACAGAGTTTGGACCAATAAAATTAAGACAAGATGGCCGGCTAGACTAGCCGGAAGACAAACCACAAGATTCAAGAATCCTCATTTCCAAACATTATAACGGGGAATTTTTTTTTAAAAGTGCTAATACGTCTCAGGCACCAAGCTATAAAGTTTTGGAACAATTGATCCAATTGCCACTGTAATATAGAGATAAAAACATACATACTGCAATGTATCAGGTATGAATTATATTCCACTCCATAATGGTATGTTTAGTGCTAAGAATTAATGTTACTAAACCTACTGGAGGATAATGTTGAATTGGGTTCAGTGAGGAGGCCATTGAGTTACCTGTATGACGGTGGGCAGAGCCAGCTCTGGGAAACCAATGGAGCAGGCTTGAGAATGGAAATACTCCAAGAACAGGTCATACAGCTGGTCCAACAGACCATCCTGAAACAGAACATTCACTTCAGTTTAACAATGTGTACTACCCATGTCTGTGAACATGCACACACATATGTACAGAAACACCAAAGATGTATCATTTTGTAGTTGATTTGGATCATTTAACTGACTGGGGCAGTAGGAGACACATATTCATGATACTTCCCTGGGAGTGAAACTAAGCAGTGCACGGAAAGTCTTAGTCCAGACACCTTAGGTTGGAAGGTGAACATGGCAGCTACACTCGGGGGAGGTGGGGGGAGACCACAGTCAGCTTTGGATTAGCAGTATCCCAGCTTAGCCTCCAGCCTTCACCTTGTCTCTGTCACCTCCGGCTACGGCCAGAGGGGTCCCACAGCGTCACGGACTGTTTGACCGGCCAGGCACCGCATAACAAAATAAATAACTCTGCCATTCCTCGGGCCAACACAGGCATGTTGAATCAAGCGGTAGTTACCTACGCCATAATCCATCCGCTTCGTTTTGGTGGAGCCATGCCGGCGACTATGTTCACTAATACCAGCCAGCGGCACATCTATTGCGACATGACAGACGTCGCAAGCGCCATATTGTATTCGTGCACGATCTGACGTTCAGATCGGTGGCGGGGTCGGTGGCGGGGTTTGCACTTGTCCCCGTTCTGTTTGGCTGGCGAGAGCTTATGCTGAGCGGGGAGAGGTGCGGGTCCTCCTTGGTGACGTTCCTGGCGACTGGAGTGTGAGGGATAATCCCAGAGGGCCGCGTGGCAATCCTCTTGGCAGCGGCAGCAGCAGCGAGCGTTGGGACTTAGGCCGGTGTTAGAGCCCTGACACTGCCCTCAATCCCCTTATGTACACACGCCGGCTAACGCACAGGGTCAGCGGGCAAACCTGGAACTGGTTTTTTTATATAAAAGAGGGGCCGCTGACGCTTGGCAGTGTCAGTGGGGGCACAATGGTAGAACCAATGCATACACAAGTAAACGTGTGATGGTAACGAATTGGGTAGGTCAGCGCCATAAAGGCCTCAAGTCGCATGTTTGAGGGTAAATCGTTGGGCTAACGGTACTCACCTTATAGGCTTTCTCTTGAAGATTGACCTGGCTGAGCTTTAAGATGACAGCAAAGTTGATGGGTTTCTTACTCATGCGGCCTGGTTTCTTGTTGAAGTCCACTTGTTGAACGATCTATTGAGAACATACATTAAATCCAATTAAAACACAACACATAAATAAGTATTTTATAACACGTTATTTTTATCACAGAGACAGATTGAAGCCAATAGGATTGTATTGCTTATTACAACAATCTCGCTTCCAACTAGGATTCCCTACTCAGACATTTTGTTTTGTGGCCAACAGATGCTCTCCAAGTACATGAAGGCTCTAGTATGCTTCAAGCGAAAGCAGAATAGTTTGATTTCGCCAAGGGTAACTGAAAAAGAAAAAAAAAAAAAAATGTAATAAGACGTTGTTTTGGTTGTTGGTTCGTGAGACGCTGCACAGCCCATTTTTTCTAGCTCGGCAAACACTGCAAACGCCAACATTGTATTTGACTGGTCCAAATATATGGTGGGAGGTAGCCTAGCTACGCTGAGAGGTTTGGATGGCTGCGTGTGGTTGCCGGGTACGGCATTTCAACTTTTTTTTTTTGTTGTTCACAGCAGCACTCATTTTGGAATTTTAATGAGAAAAGAACTATAAATAGCTTTGAGAACAGTGTAGCTGAAGGAGTCCGAAAATATGCGCACATTTCTAACTCGTCCAAGCGAGTTCACAAGCACAGCCAAATGTCCCCCTGCTGTAGGATTGGGGTGCTACCGCGAACTCTAACCAGAAACAAACAAGTATGCAATCACAGCCTCAGCAAGCAAGAGAAAAAGAACAGAACTGACAGGAAAAGTTAGCTCTCAAATGAAGTGTATCCAGGCCTTTAGCCTGTTATACATTGTCTATAATCCTGTTCTGTACTAGTCTGCAAATGTCAATCCAATATTAATTCATGAGTACAGCTAATTCCATCTTTGTATATTGTGCTCGCATGCACATATTGGTCCGCATGCGTGTGTGGTTGTTTGTGCTGAGCTCCAGGCCGGTGCAGTCTGTACAAACATAGGATATGGTGGCGGTCTGCGGGGGAGCCAGTGGGAAGTGGCGAGACATGCCCTAACACACACACACACACACACACGCACACACGCACACACGCACACACGCACACACGCACACACGCGCGCGCGCGCACCTGAAACGGGAAGTTTCAAATCATACACCCCCTTTGGAGACAACACGCACAAATACAGAAGTGGGGGTGAGGGTGTGTGTGTGTGTGTGTGTGTGGGGGGGTTGGGGGGTGTATCTGCTAATCTAATTAAAACAGTAGCACTACCTCAGCCTTTATTTAACGAGGGGAACAGAAAAGGAGAGAAAAAAAACAGGAAGTGTTGTGCGTCACAAATAAACACAGCTCGCTGCTAGGGGGTCTGCATGTGTGTGTGTGTGTGTGTTGGGGTGGGTAAGTAGGGAAGGGGGCCCGGGAGAGGAAGGGGGGCTTTGCCATCGGCAGAGAGGATGTGGTCTGCAGAGCGCTTTAGAAACCACAGCCTTTTCTTTACCGCTCTGGTCAGAATACATACACAGTCTCACACATACACACACACACACACACACACACACACACACACGCACACACCCACAGAGAGTGACCACCCCTACACGGTCGGACTCTTGCCTACACACCACACACATTTTGCAAACCACAACAGTTCTCGCTGACACACAAACACAAGCTCACCGCCATGCATTTACACACACGCTACGAAGGAAAATGTTGACAGTTGGTACCCTGCAATTGGCTTGATAAGAGGTGCAGCACACAAACAGATCTGCCCTAGTCTATCCTCCCTCAGGTTTCAGAACCTTTTCCGTTGAAGGTGCATCAGACAGTTTTCAAACAAAGGACGGAACATTTCATCACTCCTACATTCTTGTTTCCGTTTGTTACCAACTGTAGTACTTATTGGACAGGTAAGTTACAGCTGCTAGTGAGAACTACATTCAACCCTGGCATTGCGTTAATCCGGTCCACTCAAGGCCAGCACAAGAGGCCAATCGGCTCATGTTTTTCCTGTCCAGAAAGCATGTTCTTCCTATATCCACCTGAATGGGTGAAGACCAAATAAATGTATCCTCCTTTCCAAGGCAACCCACCCACCATGTTGTCTACAGCGCACATTCTTATCTGTTAAATATAATGAGAGCAAAAGGTGACAGGGGCACCTCACGACATGGGTGCCTTACCTCAAGAAGGAAGGGCAGCACGGGTACAAATGTGTTGGTACTGCCGGAGAGCAAGGTGAGGGCTTTTACACAGTGCATCCTCAGAGGGTAGTACCGTGACGTGGGCACCAACCTGCACAGCAAGTAGACAACAGTGGTCAATGCTGCCACCTGCGGTTTTGTTGGTGTAGTGCGGGTGGTAGGTTACAGCATGCTAGAGGACAAAACATTGAGCAGAAGCAGAGAAGGGCTTATGTCAGAGCTTTACTCACTTGATGGTGCCTACAATGACCTGACAGAGGGGGTAAATAAGAGGCTGTAGGACGTCACTGGGGTGCAGGGTGCTGAGGACTCGACACCAAAGGTGCAGACAGTGAATATACTGCCAGTTATACACCGACTGGTACGTCTCCTGAAAATATTCAAGAGAGACAGGAGTTAATTGGACTGCACTCATTAGTTCATTAATTCACTTAGTTTTGGACATGAAGTGTCTGTCATTGTACACGAGGTACCAAAGACATAACTATACTCCTAGCTGTAATGTGTTATCAATCATCATCATGATTTTGAAAGATATTTTTGGGAGGCATTTTTTTTTTTTTTTACTTTGTTAGAAGAGAGAGAGAGAGGGGATGACATGAAATATTGGGCCAGGGGCGGAATCGAAACCGGGTCGCTGCGTGAAGGACTAACTCGCCTTATGGTGCCTTACCCAATGAGCCACCACGGCACCCTTCGTCATCACTTTGATCTATTCAATTTAGAACCTCCTGTGGCATGGCTTTGAAAGGGAAGAAACCCAAACAAACATTTGGACTGATCTATTATTGTCCCATGTTCCAATCTACGGTCCAAGCCCTGCGTGTCTGTGTTCATTGGCGCTGTGCAAACCTTCTTCTTCATGGTCATGGCGTTCCTCAGGTGGATGGCCAGCTGCCTGATGTAGATGAAGCCGTGCTGGTAGGAGACCTGCGTGTCCAAGGAGTACATCTCCGTCAGCGAGCGCTGCATGAAGTTGATCATGGGCAGCATGTTGGGAGACGTGAACTTGCAGTTCTGCACGTAGGAGATGTACATTTGCTGCGGAGAGGAAAGATGGGGTCAGGTTAAAACAGGGAGCGTACAGTTAAATGGAACAGGTGGTGGAGACAGGAGGGTTTTGAAGCCAACCTTGAGAATAAGGTGGAGGTATGTCTCCTGCTTGTGTCGGCATATTTTGTTGAGAGCCAAGAACGCCAGGACTCTGCTGGTTTCCTCTCCTGTGCTCCATTGCTTGATAAGTTGCTGACAAGGTGGATGGGGAAATTTAACATTTTGTAACTTGGGCTTCTGTGACCCAAAAAATGTAAAACACAGTCATTGATGAATACAATTATTTTTTTTAACTCCAGCAGGCTTCTCCTTTTTCCACACTGCAATAGAAAGAGCTCACCTTAAGCAGGTGTCTGCACTGTTTGGGTAGACAAAGGTAGTAGGGTACCAGCTGGTTGGCGTGCCTCAGTACTGCACTGATAACTGTGGTCTCAGTCAGGGAGGATAGAAGCTGTGGAGAGGACAGGAATGAAAAATTTTTCGGTCATGGAAGAAAATACATTCAGTCTGGAGGACTGGGATGTGCAGAGAGCACGTATTTGTATTTGTTGAGTCAGCAAAATTATTATTTTTTACATTCGAATAAAAGTGGAAATAGACCTAACTGTTTTAGATTTTATTATGCTTCTAATTTTAGAATATGAAAGTATTAATATAAGGGTTCTTCAACTACTATAATTATTAGATGTAGTTTTGTTTTATGCAATAAACATGTATAACCATTAACAACAAACGTGTTATTGATTACTACTGGGGGTTGGGAGGATGCAGAGGTAGAATGCTTGAAATGCAAGTGATTGCGCATTGTAGATATTACCAGATGTTAAACATCTTTGCCTCAGCTGAATTTACTTTTGCACACATTTGTTTACAGACCATCTTGGTTGGATCTGCATTGGACAAAAAGGGGGTTTGAATTGAATTGCTAGAACTGTTTTGTCTCGCATTTTAAAAAGTCTGTTTTTTTGTTGTTAATTGTGACATCAATCAATAAGCAACCTAGTAAGTACTGAGAAGTGACTATATTGAAGAGTTCAAAATGATGGCAAACAATGAAGCTGGGGATACAGAGAGAGAGGTGGAGGTTAAGGAGAATAAGGAGACCAAGACAATGGTAGGGGAGGAATTGACGGAGAGGAAGGAGGGGGTGGATCTGGTGGAAGTTTCTGCAGGGTGTAACACCCGTGTCTTAACTCCCAGGCTCATCTTCTGCCAACCCATACCAGAGCCTGATACTACCCTGTACTCCTGGCTGGAGGTTCCATGTTTGATCGTATCTGGCCTGGTTCTGGAGCAGGAACTGGAACCAGAGGTTGTATTGGAAGAAATCCAGAACTTGGAAGGTAAAGGACGGGAACATTTGGAGCCTGACGTGCCCCCTCAGCATCCCTGTGGCCTGGGAGGTCCAGGCGGTTGAACAGGGCCTTCAGGTGGAGGATGGGGGACACCAAGGGAGAGGCAGAAGGCAAGGCTCTGAGGGGTCTGGAGCAGCCGTTCCCTCTTGAAGAGGAAACTGAGGAAGGAACTGATAAAGATGTGCAGCCAGAAGTTGCCATTCACAGTGAACTACCTGAAGGGATAAGAGAATTTGAATCCACTATAGTGGAGCATCTGTACCCTCTTGAAGAAGCAATGGAAACAGAAGTGCAACCAGAAGTTGTCTTCCTGAATAATTGTCTGAAAAGATAGGATTCCACTAGTGATGAAAGCAGCCTACGGGTCAGACTGCTAAGGTGGGTGACCCAAAAGTGGGAATTTAGGTTCAACAGGAGGCTCCAGAAGAGCTACATGGACAAAAAGATGAAAGTTGCAGCGTGGTTTGCAAGGCGGGGTCATTCATGAGCAGAGCCCAGGCGGAGAGGGAGACACTGAACTGGATGGAGGGCCTGAGAGCGAGGGCAGAGAAGCGCTGGTTAACCTGGGAGAGGAAGAGAGCCCAGAACAAAGCCGAAAAGATGCTCCAACAGAATAAGGACAAGTCCACCTGCTGTACGTAGAAACACAGATCAGCTTCTGCTGGTCAGTCAGACGGAGGGACCTCTACCCAGACTACACATATTCTGTCAAGATGACTCAATCCTATTACTACTGTTATTTCATTTAATACAATATTTATTGTTACTCTGACTTGGTTTTTATTTCATTTTGTATTTACATAGTGGCCATGCAGGTTTACTTATTGTTGCACCAAAATTAATTGTATCCTTTTTTGGGGGGCATTTTATGCTTTATGTGACAGGACAGTAGGCAGACAGGAAAGTAGGCAGAGAGAGAGGGGAGGACATGCAGCAAAGGGCCCGGACCGGATTCAAACCTGCGTCAAGGACTAGCCTTTATGGTGCGCCTTATGGTGAGACAACGAGGCACCTCAAATTGAAGAATTTTTTAAAACACTAAATAAGTATTTGTAAAAACACACTCGTATTTTGCCGAATACCGTTTTCGGATTTGGCTCTACCCCTAGTGGAGAAATAACTTTAGAAAAACACAAAAATAGGAATTTGAATAGTTCTCTCCCTAGTGGTAAGGGTGTTTGTAGTTGTTGGGACAGTAATGCTAAAAGGAAGCAATTTATTTGATTTGTTTCACCATCAGCACTCTCTTTACAATAACATGTATACACAAACATATTTATAATAAGAGTGTGCAGACCTGAACAACCCCACTGAGATACATCTTGATGTCCATCTGATTCTTCTGCCACTTTGTACTTGTCGACGGAAGAACTATCCTTCAACACAAGAAACACAAAACAAGGAGTTGGGAACATTTCTGAATTGTGTATTAATATTGCCTAAGACCTGTAAAAAAAAAAAAAAAAAAAGGCTTGACTGTATCTGCTTACTTTTTCTGGTCTTTATCTGGCTTCAGGTTGAGCATCCTCTGTAGAGCCACATACACATCTTTGATGCAGAACAGAACTAATGCATTGAACACTGCAGAGGATGAGAAAAGAACAAACAGAATGGATTGGGTGGTGGATAAATGGGCACATATCAAATAAAGAATGCAAATAGTACGGTGTAGACCTGTTCAATTATACTATATCTACCTGAACTATCAGCAACTTTATATTGATTTGGATCTCCTCCTTCTCCCTTTGTAGTGGACACGGCAGCCTTGAAGGCCTGTGTAACCTCCCTGAAGAGACGTGGTGTGGGCTCCGCCTTAAGAAATACACACGCGATGACTAAAAAATATTGTTTTTTCATTTTACACAACAAAGGGTGCAAAAACAAAAAAAATACATTACCATGAAAGCAGTTTTCCAGCCCTCAACCATTTTTTCCGTGACTTTTACAGTCTCCTTTGACTTCTTGTTTTTTGGGGGCAAGTCTCCTTTTTCCTCCTCTTCCTCATCAGCACTGGACTCCTGAATGCAACACACATGTACACAAATGGTCTAAAAAAGCTGGTTCTTAACAAGCTGTCACAAGTACAAAGACAAAGGTAAAGGTAAACACACACACACACACACACACACACACACACACACACACACACCTGTAGTTCGCCAGGTAACGCAGGGTACTTCCTCTCCTCTTCATCAGAGCTGTCTGTGTCATCGAAGTTAAGAAGAGTCTGATCATTTTGTTCCAAGAACTTGTAGAACTCTGGGTCTTTGCTCTTTAACCTGGATAGTTGATCCTTGTGCTGGGAGGCCTTGCCTTTTTTACTGCTACCACTGAAGGAGAACAGATTGACACAATTATGAATCCCAGTACAAGCATACAACACATTCGTCCTTATCAAGAGCTTTATATACAAATGGGCAGCGATATTGGAGAACCATTTAAAAATGCCTCTACTGGGGCTTATCTGACAATGGCTATCAAACCTTCCCTCAATTGTTCGCCATCGAGTACCATACCATAATTCACGTTAGATGTTAAGTAATTTTACGCTGGTAAACTTGTTCTGATACCTCAATAACAATATGATATGGAACTCTCAACAAAACGTTTTTCAGCCTACCAGACTGTCTAACTTAAAGGCCAAAATATTTATCCCAATCTTACATACTTACGTATAAAAGTTCGTTGAATTCATGGACCTTTGCTATTAAAAACGATACCTAAGCTAATTAAAGATAACCTTAGATCTCCCCTGATGGATGTTTCCTAGGTCCCAAACATCGTAGTATGCTAAATTGGGACGCAGGCACTCGTCGCAATCCCCAGGCAGCAGAGAACTCACGTGTCTAGAGCAGCAAGACTTCCAGCTTTCTTCTTTTTCAGCCCGTTTTGGGACGGGGTCTCTTCATCCGAACTCGCCTCGCCCTCACATGCCGAGTCAAATCCGGATAGCAGGAACTCATCCACACTAAGATCCGCCAACTTTCTGCAGGACAACGGCAACCACACGAAATAAATTAAAAGCCTGACAAACTTGGTTATTCCGCCCTAAAATAGTTGCTCTTGTTGAGAAACGTTAATGTTTTACTCCACACGTGCTACATCAACATGTTAATATTAGCTAGTATCGCTAATAGGTAGCTAACTTTAGCTAGTTGGCAAAGGCAAGATACTGCTAGATGCCACGACAGGAATGCAATGGTTATAAACACTTGGCAAATGGATAAAACAAATGACAATATATACTCCACATCAAAATTATTTATTAAACTCTGAAGAGAAGTATAGTACCACAACTGTATAATAGCAAAGTTATTACATTTACCTTTTCCCCTTGCTTGCCATGCTTAATTCAAAACGTGACTACAAAAATCCCATAATGCACCGGGGTAAACGGGAATTTTGTGTTTGACGTTTGCTGTCGTATAGATAGAGTCTTAAAATATTTCACAATTAATTATTATTTTTCACCAATGGTGTAACTCATTGGTGTTGTATTTTAAAAGAGTATATGTTTAGTCCACATCCACAGTGAAATATTCGCATCGTCAGATTCATGACGCCATCGAAATATAAAAGGTCGGCTTGGTCTTTACACAATATATTTAAACTAAGTCATCGCTGTAAAAACCCAGGCACAAAGCAGGCACTGTTTTGATTAAACATGTGATGCTAACATCCGCAAGACTAGACAGCTCCTATTTATTATGCAAAATGAAATCGAATCACTAATAGTTTCTAGACACGTCTAAAACGTAAAGCGGTCTGGTTCTCCTTTCAAGACAAACTCCGACTGGTACATTTCGTTTTTTAAAGGGTTTAACGTTATTGCCTAGGCTATGCAAAATTGGCCGGCTGTCGGACAAGAAGATTGGCAATAATGATTCTGCTTTCAAAATACAATATTTATTGCAGTTAAGATTTTGACAACGACTCGAGGGATAGCTTTAAGTGATCGGTTGTGTGCTATTGTTGATGGCTGGAGTTCTCTCCTAAAACTGAGAACAGTTTTCTTCAGAAATTATTGATCCTGCGCTTACTTTGGGACTGGGATAATCAAATCGAGTATGTATGTCGCCGTATATTTGGGAAGTGTTATGCAGGCTTCCTTGAATGGTGCACAGTGACCGGACAATAAAAGCAGTCGGGGACATAGCCTGCAGATGATGCATGCTGGTAGACATTAACAGATTTGTGTTAATTTACATTTTTGCAATATTATTTAAAATTTTCCTTCATTTTCTGTCAATTCTAGTTGCATTCCTTGTCCAATGGCTCAATCAAGAACGGTGCAGAATCTGCAGCTACCTTAAAACTGGTGTAAGTGTTTATGCAGTGTTAATTTACGTGACGTCAACATCATCAAGC